>JAWNLI010000033.1:622500-1822500 GCA_035042405.1 Drosophila demipolita
AAAGATCGCATACAATATAAAAAACTTAACTAGAATGTTTTGCATTAACTGAAGCAACTCAGTATTCAAAACCACATCTCGAAATACACTGCAATAATTACAGTTCCAGCAGCTAGCGACCAGAAAAAATAAAAATATATATATATATATATATATATATTTATATGTATAATTAGTTATAACTACGCCAACTAATACGCATATATCAAATCAAAAAAGACCTAAACAACTTGTGGCTAAGAACTGTAATTAATCAATTAAAAACAAGTTATTTAATGGAGCAACTTTTCGAGTTTTTCGGCAAGTGTAGCTTTTGGCTTTTGCATTTGTGGCAAACGGCTCACTTTGCAGGCGCATTAGAATGGAACTGGTTGCAACTGTGACTCCGGCATTGCCTGTGGCTGTTGCTGCCTGCTGCCTGCTGCTGCATTCATTTGTCATCGTCTGAATTGTGTCCTAACACTTGGCGCAACGCCTCCGTGGCATGCAGCCTCCATTAGGCGGCGTTAACGAGCTCGTGCTGCTGCCACAACAACGCACAAGAATTGCCATGAACCAATTTGATAATTCACAAACACACACACACACACACACACACACACGCACCACAATTATTTGCTGCGAAAAAATAAAATAAAATTGAAAGTTGCCGTCAACATTTTGTGGCGCATTTGAAAACTTGTCGAAGCGTGAACACAACCGCTGCAAAGCCAACCCAAAACAAGAACATAAACAAATACAACAACATAAAACGGTAAATGCTAAATTATGCCATTTTAGCAACAGTCAAGACTCCACCCTCCACTGCTCTCCTCACCCACCCCCTCTGCATCCTCTAAATGAAATGACCGTGAAATTGATGTCCTGTCGCGTTGCAGGCGTCAAAGCGCCACAGTTAAAAACCCAAATAAAAGTAAAAAAGCGTGTTTTGGTTTAAAGTGCAAGACTAACAGATACCCTGTAAATAGTTTTACTACTCTGCTTAAACTTAACAAAAGTGTTCAGATAATTTGCACATTTCATAAGAATTAAGAATGCTCTGGAAAAGCGACTTTTACACAGACAGCCGGAGACAGACTTGGCTAGATCACCCGTCCGACTGATCAAGTATATATATAGTTATAGTTAATATGCTGAAATTACTGTCATCTGCTTTGTTCATGCCACAGCTTCATTATGGGCTTTGAAACCTTTCTGAATGGTTTTAGTTTATATTTTAATATAAGATTACATTTTAAAGTTTCCCGAAAAGTGTATTTCATTTAATAAAAACTTTAATTAATTGTAATATTAAATATATTATAGTTAATATTATAAAATAAATTTTCATGTTGTTTGGCCAAAAATTGCTTTAATTATAGGGTATTATATAAAATATAAAAACATTAAAAACACACACTGAATACGTCAGCAGAGAGTGCTGAGAATCACGACTAACAATTTCCTGTCTGCATTTTTTGTTGGCGAGCAAAACTGCTTGCAAAATGGTTGATAAGCATTTAATGTTTATCAGCAAGAAACACACACTCACACAGCTCAAATAGTCATTCACTCACAAACAAACACACACACACCAACACACACTTGACTTAACTTGATTGAGAGTCCTCCGTATTGGCAGTCAGTCTATTTACAAAGTGCCAGCTAAAAATAGACAGCCTGCATTCTTCAAACCAATATAAAAATAAAAATACATAAAATGAGACAAAAAAAAGAAGGAAAAGTCAGCCAAATAAGCTCAATGGAAAGAAAACCTTTAGTCGAATAACAAATACGCTTACAACTCCAAGAATTATTCTAAAATTTAATTGTTTATCACATTAATCAAAGTAATCTAAAATAAAATCAGTTCCATAAATTTTACAAGCAATCAATATTCAAATCTATAAAAAAAAGCCGGAAGCTTGATTACGAAATTATTGTAAATATTAAAATGAATATGCAATAATTGCTCTGTGGAGTCGCTTCTTAATTTTCCAGCTAATCACACAGCATATTCAAATTAATGATTACATTGTAATATTGCCAATGCGAGAGAGACAAAAACAAAAACTAAATAAAATTATGCATTTACATAATGATGAGTTGCATATATATAGATGTTTAAGTTGATGCTATCAATATAACAACAAATACCTCCAAAATGTCTAAAATTTATGCACAGCGATTGTAAAATAAACCTGATATTCAGTTGTAGTCTAGACGGGTTCCAAAAGGTTGCACATCAAATGATTTCTTTACTCCAATCAAATCAAATCAAACTGGTAGAGATTTAACATTGGACGCATTCAAAAAATTAGAAAAATTACTGATTATTTGTTTCTGATATGAAACCAGTTGAAATCCATAAAAAATAAACACTTTTATATGTCAATGTAACAAAACAATAGTTGAAAAACTATTCAGAAATTAGGATAAAAACGAGTATACTTAATTAAAATATATTTAATGACTAAGCGCATGGAAAATCTAAAGTGATTCGAGGAGGAAAGAGCATTCGTTAGTTAAATAAAAAAAAAAGAAATGGAACCATAATTGGAAAGAGTCGGGAGCAGCTGCTCAAGATACAAAGCTCGTTACACATCGACAGATCCTTGACGCTGACGCTGATGCTTTGATGACGCCAGTCCATCTCTCTCAGCCTCGAGAAAGCTCCATTAATGCTGCTTGGCTTTAATGAAAAATCGATGAAGCAGCAACAGCTCGGGGCAAACCACTGGGGCAGCCGACAGGCGCCCAGCTCCAGCCGATGCTCCGTTGGCCAAGCCAGCTGGAAACATTTCGTTTTGTTTGTGGTTAGTCGTCGATTGGGCATATGGGAAGCGATATGGCAAGAGGCAATTGAAGCACTCTCTTTTTGGGGAGTGAGCTGCATGCGGCATGTGGCATGTAGCATGTGGCGACTGCTGGCGCCTGTTAAAACAATGGGCGTGGCGCCCATATGGCGACACAAGGCGTCGGCATGCGCATGACCAGCAGCAGCAGCAGCAGCAGTAGTAACAGCAACAGTAACAATAGGATTAGGTGTAGGAGTAGTTTGGAGCAACAGCATCGGAAGGGAAACAAGGCATTCAATTAAGCGCAATTTAAGTGAAGCTAGCAACTTGCACTTACGTAAGAGGCAACATAACGCACATGTTAGGGTCCCTAATTGGCCACATTAGTTGCTAAGGCGACTGTTGTGCTAAAAAATAAAAGAGTACAACACACGCACACACACACACACCATATCTTATCAGGAAAGTCAAACAGACGCCACACGCAACTAACGTAAAGGATTACAAATCAGCAATTACCTATTAACTGGGGAAAGAGGAGCTGTTTTTTTTAGATTAGGGTGGTATATATGTGTGTATGTGTGTGTGTAGGTGTATGTTTGCGTTACAAAGCGCAAAAATTACGCATGCTGACGTCATTGTGAATGAGTCTCAGCAAAGCTTCCAGAAGCGGCAAACTGCGTCATTCATTCATATCGCTCCTGCGAAAAAAAAGAAGAAAAACCACACACAGATTGTCGTAGGTTGCGTGGGTGGGCGAATGTGCGCCCAACTCAACTGTGCGCTTGCCTGCATTTCATTCATAAAATTTCCCACACAGAGAGAGAGAGAGCGAGAGGGCCAGCAAGAGTGCGAAACCTCACAAGAGCTAGCTCAGTCCTTTGTTGACCTTTGGCTAGGCGCAAGCGCTGAGTGGAATTGAAGCAATACAAACAGCAAGCAGCAAGCTTCAAGTTGGAGTGAAAGCTCAAAGCTTGGAATAAGAACTGCGCAATATGCGTGAAAGCGCTCTCTTGCTGAGTGAGAGCTGCAAGCATTAGCTGAATGCGTGGGCGGTGTTCTTAACGAAGGATGAGCTGCACAATGTCAAAGCCAAGAGAGTCGCAACGGAAAACGCAGTCAGTCAGTCGGTCAAATGACCTTTATGGCAACAATTTAGTTGACAGTAAACAGTTGACAGTTGCCAGATAGTTATGCGGTCAGGTCTAAGTGTTAGACGGTCTGGAGTGCCACAGCAGTAGTAGCAATAAAAGCAGCAAACATGAAACCCAATCAAAGCATATTGTTGCATGGCAATCGGCTCATAAACCGTAGAATTTACGAGTCAAAGTCTCATTCCATATTCTACATCCCAAGTGAAGGCGCATACCAAATTCAGTTGACTCTTATCGAGTGGTTGACAAGAGTCTCTCATACAAGTAGGCAGCAGTGGATGGGTTGCGGGTGAATGGGGGGGGGGAATTGGGGTGCTGGGAAGGTTGGTATGCAACAAGCAATGGGTAGGCAACAGTTCACATTTCAAATGATTTCAAGGTTGAGTCGAAATGTCAAAATTGCAGATGTGTCGCTAAATGCGAATCAAGTTTGCACCTTGGTCATAAAACTACATAAAACTTAATGAATATCATATTCAAGCGAATCGAATCGAAACAAGTTACCAAACAGCATTAGAACAAGCACAAAAATACGAAATGATAATGATTATCTAATAATGATGATGATGATGAAGCACAGCAAACGATTTCAGACATGACATTCCAAACCTTTTCGAGCCGACAAACTGGCAAACCCGTATTATAATTTATTGTGTAATGATTGCAATGAATACTATAACAACAACAATAACTAAGACTTCTTAAAACAAATATAAAAAACATCTTATATACCCTCTGGAAACGTTAGCAAAAAAAATCCAATAATTTATAAAGTTAAGTCATGTTTAAGTTGATAATTAAAGTACAAATCGCTAAATTTTATTAGGATAATTTGCAAACAAATATTAATATGAAAGCTTGTATATATCATTTAGATTTATTTGATGTATAATTATTACATTATGTTTACAATTTACGTTTCGTGATCATATTTGTGGTGTTTTTTTTTAGAGCTCCTTTTTAAAAACTATTCTGAAATTGTAATGGTTCAAATCAAGTCAAAAATGTCTTAGCTAAAAATAACTCAGTATAAATCATTTCTTCCTTTACATAACCGTCTTATGAAACACATACCCTGTGTCTGTAATCCAAAAAGTGCTGGGTATAACAAGACAAGTGTGCAATATCCAAAACATTTGCAAGTCAACAAAAAAAACAAATGAGAGCTTTGCAGTTGGTCGTAGATGACTGCAGAATACTCTGTTAGCTGATAAGATTAATTAATACTCCGAAAAATGTTTGGTTCGGGTCAAAACATGCGGAAGCCAGTCTGATTTTCAATAAGCTGTGTTTTTGTTTCTTTCTTTCACATCAGGATTAAAACTTAATTTACAGTTACAAGCGAGGCACTTCTATTCCAATTTTCAAGTCCAGCTTCAAGATACAGACGAAATCCAATATACTCTATTACTTTACGCATGAAAAAAAAGTAGCAAATAAGATACACAAAATACACAAGCAGACAAAATACCGTTGCTTTTTATAAGCAACAGCAGCAGCCACTGCAGCCACAAAGAACAACAACAACAAAAACAGCAACGAGTATGACTTTCAAATAAAGCGAAACGAAAAAAAAACCCAAAAACTCGCACATTTAAGAGGGAGCTGAAATATTGAAACCTTTTTAATGGAAACTGCAGCACTGCGTGTTTTTTCTTGTGCGTGTGTGTGTGTGTATATGCTAGTGTGTTTGTGTATATTATGCTTGTGTTTAAGTTTGACTGACCAATGCAGGGCCAAATTAGTTGTGTGTTTGTTTTGGGCCCAGGGCTGGTCCAGTTGGGCTGATGAAAATACTTTGCCGAATGGCACAAGTCGCAACCTGTTGAAGAGAGACGGGCAAACAAGCATCAGCAGCAGAGAAGAGTGCGGAGTTGGTAGAGTGAAGAGGGGGTGGCAGTTGTCAGACCATGCGCTGCGCTCGTGGTCCACAATCGTAATTCGAATGGCATAAAATGCAGCTCAGTGTGCCAGTCAGTCAGTCAGTGAGCGGGTGAGAGAGCGGGAGCTAGAGAGAGAGAAAGAGAGCAGGTCTGCTACTGAGTGGAGTGAGAGAGCAAGCGAATGCGAGTGAATTGAGCTTGTTGTAGTCGTCAGTCAGCTTTGCCAGTGATTCTATGCACCACTCGCCGCTGCTGCTGCTGCTGTCTCAAAAAAAAAGTGAATGTCCACCAAAAGTCCTTGAAACCTGAAACCGATCTTTCCAGTTTACAAGCTGAGTGCAGTTGCCGCTGCTGCTGCTGCTGCTGCTGGTGTTGCTTGTGCTGCAACTTTGCCAGACAACGAACTCAAAACTTGGACTTGCTGCCAAGATGCTGCTGCTGCTCTGCTGTTGCTATTGCTTTGGCTGGCCAAACCAATCCATTCCAAACCAATCCAATTCAACTCAAACCAATCCAATCCAATTCAATTTAAAGCTACTGTAATCCTTCAGCGGTCACCTGAACAAATTACAAGTGACGCACTGCGCGAAAATCACACAACATGCAATTTCTATAAAATTGAAACGACCTTGAGTTAAGCTAAAAAAAAACTTGATTCAAAGAGTGACAACTCCAAATAAAACTGAGTATATCTTTAAAATGTAAGCCATTTAAATATATCAAGAAAAAATTAGTTATAAAATTTATTATTTTGCGCACGCATAAAGAATTAAATGTTTACAACAATTTGGTTCAGTGTAGGCTCAGCTCAGCTGTCAAGAATTTGGGTTGCTGCTTTTGGGTGCGGTTCAAGTTGCAGAACATGTGAATTATATTCATGTCTAAGAATTAAAGTGCACAAATAAAATACAAAGTACAATAAAGCGAGAACACAAATGCTGACATGGCATAGATCCTTAGCAACCAACCGGATCTGTGAATCTGTGGAGCACAGTCAACACAAAAGAAAGAATCATATGCCAAAATTTAACTGGAAAGTAGCAAAAGTCCAGCAGTTAGAGCTCGACTAAGAGATACTCTGGTATACTCAGGGATTTACATAAAGATGAATTTACTACTCTAAGATATAGCAACTGATTTATGTTATGACAAGCTATTATATATATTATAATATACTACATTTAAAATATGTATTTTATAATTTCAGGATTGGGATTTAGTTTAGCTGCTTTTTTAGTAAACGGAAACTTATATGCAGACAGAGAAACATGGCTGTGTATACTGATAACAAATATATATATATATATATATATATATATATCTATTTGTTTCTTCTGCGTTCTACATACTTTTGTAGAAGTTCATTATATAATTTTTACTTATCTTTAATGGTTATATGAGATACAAATATCCCCCTCTTTCTGTCTCTCCCTGGCTAAGTCAGAAAGCGATTACAAAACACCCAAAATGCCAAGCGAAACAATTAACCGAACAAGTCTGTGGATAACGTGTACAATTTGTATCTGTATCTGTGTTCAGTTTAACAAGCGTTACAGATAAATCAAAGCGCCGTTGTTTTGTTTTTGTATTTCGGATTTTTGGTTTACCATTTTTTAACCAATAACTGAAACTGAAAGCTGGGGCGCAGCCACCTGCATTGGATTGACATTGAAGCTGTTTGGTTATTGGATTGGCTTGTTTTTGTTATTATTTTTGTATCTTTTAAAGTTTTTTGTTATTATTTTTGTTATATATCTTTTATTTTGCAAGACCCAACCTACAAGTGTCTTGTTGTTGTTGTTGCGGCTGACGCTGCCTGCCTTTCATTTCTTGCAATTGGCGTTTTAATTTGTCCACTTCACTGAACTAAAGTCCGAGCCGTATAACTGTCCAGTCTAGGCTAGTAAATATGCAGGCAAATTTAATCAGATTACGGTTATAAGCGTATTCGATAACAAAATGCCTTTGATTGATAATTATAAATTCAATCCATTTTAATCTATAAAAAAGGCACTTTAGCCAAGTCAGATCATTGGAATTCAGATATATAATATTAAAACAAATGAATATATAAGTATTTTAATATATATAAAAATGGAAAAAAAAGACTGCTTTATTTAAACTACGATTTCTGGCTGTATCTCTGCCTATCTTTCTCACCTAACTCTTCCCGTCTTCAGAGAATAAATTAAAGATTCAAGATGAAAGCTTTGTCAAAGCTGCACTTTAAATCAGCTCAGCTGATGAAAGGGTTGTTAAACAGTAAACTTAGCTTATCTTTATATGATTCCGATCTTTATATGATTCCATTAACTCGAGCAGTGCCTCTTACTTTCTCAGCACTCCAGCTTTAATTAAAGATTAAAGATAATTTTTTGTGCCGAAAAATAATTTAAAATATTTTAAGTAAGCATTTAGAACATAACATTAACTCACTAGTGAATTATATAGATTAAATATTATAATATTATATAATTTAGTTTATTTTCAAGACTTTAAGGTATTTACCTTTCGAAATAACACTATTAAAGCCAATTAGAAACCGACAAAATTAAAACAAGTAGCCAGCCGCTTGACTTGGAAATACCAACAATAAGGTAAACTTTAATTGCTTGTACAGAAACGCGAATCAAAAATAAAAACAAAAACAAAAGAAAAACAGTGGTTTGAGGTCTCGTCTCTCTTTAAAGGCGCATACCAACCAAGGCACCGTCGTTCGAGTGGTCTTTTGACGCCTTCGCAAACCCATCAAAAAACGCAATCAGTCTAAATCAAAGCTGGCCATTTTTTGCACAGTTAAAAATGCCACAAGGCAATGCGAATATTAAATAAAAAAAACAAAAAAATCAAATTAATAATGTATAAATCGATTTTAAGTATTTATACACGTTTAGTAAAAGATATACTAAATAAATATGCGCCTTCAACCTCAAGATTGAGGGGAGACACTGACAAGTTCGAAGAAATCGTTAAATAATTCATCATAAATAAACAGACCAATGCACAAATTGAAATTATTTTCAATATATGCCCTCAATTAAATACCCTAGAAATAAATTCGAATTTAATAAATCAGTGAATTTAATAATATTTTTATGTGAGGCTAAAAGTCAGCTTTATTTTTTTCTTAAAACTCAATGGACTCAATAAAAATGGTATATAGTAGTCATATATTTATATAAATATGCATATGTCTTCATAGCTAATATACTCTGTAGGTAGAGAGTATATATGAGAAATAACTCTGACAGTTACTGCAGTATTTGTGTATGTGTTGAACGACCTTGCCGCAGGCAGTCTTCCGAACTCTTTTTTTTTAGCTCTTTTCTGCGCTTCATGGCAAATAACAGTCGCAATAATAGAATTAGCGGCGCTTAATACGCAAGCGTAACTAAAAAAAAAATATATAATAAAAATAATAATAAAAATGGAAAATAAAAAACACATATATTGAGGTATTTTTTTTTTTTTTTTTTGTTGTTTAAATGCTGGTAGAGAAGTTTTTGAATGGAAGACACACACAATAGCGGAACAAGGCAAACAATTTGGAATAACTACGTCATTCACAAATGGATGCCACACACATACATGCACATACCTACTATAGATGTGTGTGAGTGTTTGTATCTTTTAGATACTTAGCTACTACAATAGATACATTTAAACTGCGTTTATGCGAACCGATCGAAACGTAATTTTTTCAACATCCGCATTCTGCGCTCTAAATAGCTAAACCAAGCAAACAAAATTTGAAAAAAATTAATGAAAAAAAAATGTAAACAAAAAAAATTGATTAATAGTTTTCCTGAAGTTTTATTTCAATGTTAATTGAAGCTGCGAAATAGTAGCACGCGATATACTCCCCGACACCACCCCTCTAAAACAGAGGCAGCAGCGGGAGAGAAATATAGCAAGATGACTCAGTTAGTCAGTTAGAATTGATCTAACGTTGTTTTATAAATGAACAATACTTGGAAAGACGGCGAGCACAATTATAATTGTGGCGTATTTATAAAACGATTCGATTAAATTGAGTTTGATTGTGTAAACAAAAAAAAAAAAACAGAAAACACAACTGACAACTCGACATGTGTAGCTGTCAGTTGGAAACTGCTGTTATATAGTATGTATTATGTACTGTGTGTGTGTTTGTACCGAAGCAGGCTGGCAACAGGTCTTCAAGTATACCCATCAAATAGACGCTAAACAATTATCGACCTCAACTTCGTTTAGTTTTTAGTGATGTCTATCAAATAATTATAAAAATAAAATATCACTTGTCTGCCTGTGTGTGTGCCAAGTGTGTGTGTGTTTTTTTTTTTTGTCAGCTAGTGTGTGAAATCTTTGGATTGCAAAGCGTTATTGAGTGTCTTCCTTAATCTCAGTTTAGTCTGCAAACTTGAAAAAATTACAATTTAATAAACAAACTTTAAACATAAAAAATAAAAGTCAATAAATCGAAAGAAAAAAGTATTCACATTTAAGTTTAGATTTAAAACTGTAACAAGTAATAGAAAATATTTAGTGTATTTAAATGTAAAATGGTTCAACATGGAGAACAACCCTAAAGATCCAAATTGGCAACAAATAATTCACAGAAAATTCAATATGAAAATGGCTAGATTTATTTGCTTGTGAAAATCCAATTAGACCAGTTAATGATTAGGGAAATCAAAAATAATTAGATAGAAAAGTTATAGTTAATTAAAAACCTTTCCTGCTCTATAAAATATTCGCTTTATTCAAAGATTTCCTAAAATATTTATCCATAAAATATATTTGACTTCAAATAACATTCTAATAAAATATATTTTAAATATAAATTCAAAACTGTACTTTAACCATTGATTCGATTGACTGGCCCAGTTCGTAAGAATAATAAAAATAATTTCAACATATTTGCCTTGTCATAATCGTTTCTAAATTGGCTTAAATTAATTTTAAATATAGTGTTTACGAATTTGGTGTGCCTGCTGTTTTTTTTTTCTAATTTGTTTTTGTCATTATTCTGCAAGTCATGTTTATAATAATAACCCGGACAATACAGCGAAATAAGCCCACATTGTTGAACAAATTCGATTTAACCTTTAATATTTGGAGTTTTTTTTTTTATTTTGATTGTTGCTATTCGTATTTTGATGGAAGACACAAACAAAAGTTTAGAAACTGTGCGTAGAAATTAGCGGAAGTAACAACAAATACGAATTTATCATTTTTGTTGTTGGTATTTTAGTGGTTTTCGTTTTCGGCAATAGATAAAAAAGCACTTTATCAAACGCAATTTGGCAAGACTTTATGATGTAAAACATTTCTTGGAAATGCGGTTAAAAAAAATTACGTTTATGCTTTAACTGATAACTAAAAAAAAAAAACAAAATAAAAAAATTAGTTTGGCAGCAAGATCAATTGAACTACAGGCAAAATGTAAGCACTTAAGAACTGATAAACACTTGCACTGATAAGCCATTTAGTTAGCCAACTTGAGAGCAAAGACAGTCAACGACAAACAGTCAAGGCTGCGCTACAGTTAATGAACCCATGGAATCGTAAACAAGAAAAGCAACTAATCAACATTAAAGTGCACCTCAACACAAAAAAAGCAGAAGCCCTTGAGATAGTGTCGCCAAGCTGCACTGCACTAAACTAAACTCAAATGCCGCATCAGCTCTAACTTGGTTAAAGGTGATGCGCCAATGAAATTAGCTTCTGGCTTAAATACAAGCAGCAATGCAGCAGCAACTTAAGAATTGAAGCTCACTGAAAGTTGTAAAGTGCAGCTGAGGCATGAGCTTTGTGCTTGCTTCAAGACTTTCATCTCAATCAGTTAAAGCCACAAAAGAAAAAACGCTGAGTTGGACACGTTTAAAGCTTCCATAACCATTTAAACGGATTTAAGTTTTGCTTGAGCTCTTCTCATAAGCACTTTTCAGCGCTGCTCTTGAGGCGCTGAAGTTTAATTTTTTATTATTTTTAATGCGACTTGAGTGGCACTTGAGCCTAGTGTCATTGAGGCATAAGCGCTGTCGCACGGGTCGATTGCTTGTTAGGCTTAAATGTCAGACAAGACGGCTAAGTAACGGCAGCCGTGCATAAAATGTTAAATGTCTTTAAATACCAATCGAAGCGCCCCTTTCAACGCTCGTGCGCAAGAAGCGCCACATAAAGTTTAAATTTTGAAAGTTTTGTGCATAATTATGAATCGCTTTAAACACACCAAATACAACACAAAACTATATAACCAAAAAAAAACAAAAAAAAACTAGAAATATTTTTAACAATTTACCAATTTGCAAGGAAAAACAAAACAGAAAGAAAAAAACAAAAAAACAAAAACATATGCGGCCTTCTCGCCTCTGCTTTGTGGCAAACTTGCAACAGCGGCGGCAACTACTACTTGCAACAACAGCAACGCGACGATTGCAAGTCGAACTCAGATTAGGCGAAAAAATTTGAAAGGTGCACACACGAAATGTGCATTGCAAGCATTTTGAACAAAGAACTACAACAACTCTCTGTGTATGTCTCCTTCTCCGTCTCAGTCCGTCTACCCGTCTGTCCATCAGGCTGTCTGTCTGTCTGTCTGTCTGTGTGTCTGGCTGTCTTCTGGCTTATACACAAACATAGACAAACAACATCAGCATTAACATCGTCAGCCACATTGCATAGCTTGCATACATTTGATGTATGTGATTCAATTCACTTCACTGCTAAATTGAGGAATTCAGATCCTAATTTTTGGTTATTAATATTATTATTATTATTATTATTAACAGCACTCAAGAAGATTACCGATACATAAATTCAAAATGTCTAGCGTAATTAACAAATGCTTAACAAGTCAGTTGCACAAATTATTCAAATTTATATAACTATAATATATATAAATGATATATTTATATAAACATATGCATTTTTGTTAAATAACACAAGCTAAAGAAACTTGTCCAACTGCATATACTTTCCAACTATATAACCTGCACAACTCAAAGACGTGTATGATTCTAAGCAAATACTTCTAGAGAAAGAGTGAGAAGTAGTGAGAGAAAAATAAGTCATGAGTTTTAATTAGTTTACATGAATAGTTTTATCTAGAAAATCAATGATAAATAAACCACAATTGCAGTTCCAAGTATTATGCGATTAAGGTAAGAAAACAATCTGTATATACATATATAATAAATATCAATTTATTTAATATATATAATTTAATTATTCAAGTGATACTCTTAGAAAACTTTAATTTAGAATTGTGGCAGAGTCGATGAACACCTCTTCTAAAAAAAAGCAAAGCTCAATTTTGTATTGCTTATCAAAAATTGATATTGAAATTGTGTATTTTCTATACAATGTACAATGGCGGGGAGGCTTCTATTCTTATCACTAGAATGTTAAAAATACCATAAACATTTCGTTTCACATTCATTTGCGACTCTTATCAGAAGAAATTGATGTCGCTGCATTTTTGTACTTGTTGTTTTGTGTACTTGTTGTACATATAAACATGTAGCAAGACTTAGTTATTGAGCATTATGATTTAAATATGTGTATTTACCTAATATAAACAATAATATATTTACAAGCATAAGCATATATTTATCTATATATATTAGACTAGTATTTGTTTACTTGTCTTATCAACTGAATGATTTATTTCATGTGTTGTCAACTTGGGTCAGCAGCAGCGGGTCGAACTCGGTTTCTTTGTCTTTTCGCTGTCTAATGGCACTCGATATTTGAGTGTGTCGCCCATTGTTTAGCCACACAATGTGGCATGCCTCAAATTACCAAAAGCCAGCTAATTTGGTCGATTTGGTCGATTTGGGTTATTCTTAAAGCTGTCAACTGAGTCGTCAAATGTGCTGCCGTTTATTATATTATTCTCTTTGTTGCTCGAAAGCTGTTAAGCGACGCTTTCAATCGAAGTTATTTTGATATTCATTGCATAGTTTCAGGTTGGCTTTAAAAACAGAAATAATTAGTTAGGCAACAATTTATTTCGATGCATACTTTAAGCTGCAACACTTAATTAAATGATTGCGTTTGATTAAATAACGGATCGTGCAACGTATTAATTAGTTTATTCGATTATTATTTGTAGTTAATTAATGGCATCAGCAGCTCAACGGTTCGTTGGAAACAATGTTAAATGAATAATTAATTTAGAGTCTAGCTTAAAATATAATACAAATTTTCAAAATATGTAGAAATATATTAATTATGTTAATCAAATTATATGTTTATTTTTGGATATATCTTTAAAAGTTAATTCAATAAAAAAAAAGCCAGTTCACAAGGAATGCTGCTCAGCGCAGTAGATATTTTATAGAGTTGTTTAAGATTTTCATACCTATCGCATATAAAAAATGCAGTGATTCAACAAATAAAGCTAATTTAACTAATAAAATCAACGACTATACAAGAATTGGATATCAACACATGATCATGAAGATCTGAGGTGAATGAATTGTTTTGGGGAGCTTGTCAGAAAAAAATCCCAGCACATCCACAATCTTTTCAAATTCACATTTAAAAGTCAAGCATTTTGCTTTTTTGCACCTCTTTGCTGCTTCTGAATAACAAGTGATTGTAAATAATCATATTTGAACAGTCACAAATAAGCAAGTACAATTAATAAATGAACAGAAAAACAAACAAAATAATAAAAAAACAAACTATTTATTTCGACAACTGTCGTTGAATATATGGCAATTTCTAGGAAAAAAGAAAATCTCACTTTAAAGTATTTTCAGTTCTGATTAAATATTTATTATATATAATTTTGCACGGTTTTCACTGCTGATAAGCAGAACGTTGAAAACGTGATAACAAATTATATTATATGATAATCATTATCATGATCATTATTTCATTCTCATTATTATTACTATTAGTATTATCTTAGTTTTTATATATGATTTCTGCAGCTGCTGATTTTTGACATTTTTTAATCGTAATTTAGCAACAATTTTTGCGACGCAAATAATATATAAGTAATAGAAATATATATATATATAATATATATATATAATATATATATATATATATATATATTATATATATATATATATATACATATATATATAATAAACGCAAGCTGTTGAATTGTATTTGCAAAATTCATACACAGCTGCCACTTGCTCAATTAAATGAGAAAAATTTAAAGTATTAAGTAACATCGGCTAAAAAAAATTACCCTAAGGGCGTATAATTTACATTAATCATCATTTATCTCATTATATCGGAAACAACAACATAATATTACTCTATAAAAAATTATAGCTGTTAAGTTAAAGAGAGCCCTTACACAGTTATCGATAACCTATAGTGCTAGTTAAATTAGAGAACATTTGAAAACAATCTAAAACTTGGTCTCGAAATATTTATAGAGCATATTAAAATAAATAACACAAAAACAAAGCAAATTGTACAATTACGGAAATGTCAAAGAGATTATAATATTTATTTATGTTATTTGAAATACGTTGATAAACATACAGTCTAAAATAATGAAAAACAATAATGCTAAAGCAATATGATAAAATAACAAATTTGTTTTCTCGAGTCAACATAAATGTCAATAAATCAAAAGTTATTTGAGAAAAAAAAACAGTAGACGAACCTATTTCAGTTTTGTGTTAAAATTTAATTGGGTTCCCCTAAAACCTGTGCCCCATTGAAGGTTTCCACGAAATTAATGAGCTTTTTACTCTTGCAAAATAAGTTAAATATACATATATATACATATGTGTATGTAATATGCACAGATGTATACACATTAGTGTAATACTTTTTTCGATTGAAGTCAGTTGCTTGACGTAAGCGACAAGTTCCAATATTTACCTTGCTTACAACCTGTGTACTGCTGCTTTGTTTCTATTTCTATATTGTGCTTTTTTTTTTTTTTAATTTTTTTTTTTATAATTTGTTTTAATTTATTTTTGCTTTGATGCAGGCAACAAATGCTGATAACCAAACCTCATTATTCTAATATATATATATAGAGCTAGCGATGCGTGAATCTTGCAAGCTCTTCAATGGCTTCGCGAGGCACACAAAAACAGAAATTCCCCCTATATTGTATATTTTTTATATTGTTTATATATATATATGACAAGTTGATTTTTGGTGTTTTGTTATGACAAGTGAAAACTGTCGCCTGTTTTATCTTATCTGTACGTAAGTCAGTTCGTTTCCGCTGCCCAGTTGAGCGGATTTTGCTACGTGTTATGCAAACAAGTTTCAACACTACTCGAACCACTGTGCTTTGAAGGCTGGGCTCGAAGCGGAAAGAAGACAAAGAGGAAGAGAGAGAGAGCGCGAGACTGCCAAAGAACGGAGAGTAGTTTGGCTCTAAAAGCTGCGCTCACGTGAAGATAGATGCGCTCTTTCCCCTTTTTCCCTTTAAAATACGATCTCTTTTAGAAAATAGAGTTCGAGCAAGCTTAAAATGTTCACAATTAACAGCAAATATTAATTGAGTGTTGAGTAATTAAGCCAACGTAAAAATGTGTGTTAACATTGTTTGTAAAGTGTTACTCAAGGTTGGTATTTTTTTTTTTTTTTGGTGTTAGCACCTCTTGTATACTTTTCACTCGACAGTTGTTTAAACTGTGTCTCGTCGCCCTGTTGATCTTGAAATTTCCGCTTAAGTCTATCAAACTGTTTAACTAAAAATTCTTTCAACAATCTCTTTCGGAGCACACAAAAATTAGATTCGATTTGAAACGAAAAAAAAAACCTAAACCTTTTTGTGCGTTTTTTACTCTCGATTTTAAAATGTATCCCAGAGGTGGATAAACTAGTTTCCCTTTTCGCATACGTATAGAACTAGTTTCGGTCTTTGAAGGTAATCAAACAACCCTCCCAACCAAAACTGATGGAAGTGACGCAGATGCTAATCAATGCTGATCATAGTTCGATATTTTGGTTAATTATACATACTTATTTTTTGCGACTTGACAAATAAGCATACATAAAATAAGTTTTACTCAAATTCTTATTATTTGTTTTTGTTAAAAGACAAAAACAACATTCGTTATTTTGTTTTGGATTTCGGAAATATTCCAAGGCTACTTAATTTCCGCATTATAGAAAATATCTATCAACTCCAAAGCTCGTCTGTCAAAATCAGCTAGACCCAACTAGAAATCGAAACCGAAACAAATCGAGAGAGCACAAAATGCAAAGGTTCCTGGAAAAATCATTAGTATTGAACAGTGAATTTCCATAAACAATTTAAAGCAAGAAGCTAACAACAATATGCTAAAAAATTCAATTTTTAAATCAGGTAGTATACGCAATGCTAGACTTGTCCTAACACAGCCGAAAATAGCCTGGACCTGCGTGTTTTTAGAGAGTTTAAACCACAAAAAGTTGTGATAAGAATATCAGCATAATTTCACAAGAATGTTTAACAATTGAAAGCGGTTGAATGTTCTCAAATAGAGACTAATAAATAATCATGACTAATAAATACACAAATAACAATGATAACTATAACAATAAAAGCGAAAACAAAAAACATCATCTGTCTCTTTCTAAATATATACTTTATTTTTGTATTTGCTGTTGGTCTAAAATAGTATTCTCTACCTATCTCTCTTTTTAGCCTTATCACATAACTGCTTTTGCGCCATTAATTAGAATCGCTTCCTTTGGTAGCGCTGTATGCGTTGATTAGAAAGAACTTCTCGAATCTTTCTATTGGGACAAACAACACATAAATGGAAAGTTTCGAAAGATTACGGTATAATATTGCTAAAAACAAAACCAAAAAAAAAAAAAAACAATTGCCATGATTGATGAAATGTACTCATAATATTTATAACGTTCTCATTAATTTGCAATTCAATTTAAATGGGCAGGTGAGTCATTAAGCAAGCAAGACTATCAGAGAGTATAATCTGATGGGATTTCCCCACAATAAACTCAGAATAACTGAACGGGACTCACAGATCGCATACATATAACATATGTAGCATTATCTATAACAAAAACCACTGAACTGACTGTCAGATTAAACACATAATAGACTGATATATCTATATACATATATATATTTTTTCCTTCAATTATTCTTGTTATTTAGTAAGTAACAAAAAGATAAGATGTTATCAATCACATATGTATATAAATAATTATATGTAATGTGTGATTAGTAAAGACCTAGGTTCAGGTAATATATATAAAGATTTGTATGGGTCCAAGTGTATACAGATAATGTTTGAGTTGCCCTTCAATGTTGCTCAAAGGTTTTTGATTAAATTTTAACAAATAATCAGTATTATGATGATTATATGGGGTATAAGCAACCGATTAGAAATCTATATGTTTCAAATTGTAGCTTTTTTGCTATCGGACATCAATCTACTTCGATATCGATATCGAAGATATAAATAAAATAAAATTAACTTCATTTGAGATTTCTTTTCCAAATAATGAACAAACGAATAAGACTATATTTAGTCAGTTGTTCGTCCTGAACAAGAAAATATATATATACTCTTTTACTTTTTCATATATTTTTAAAATACCTTTTAAGATGGGTTTAAGCTATTATAGTAACTTATTATCTTCAGAAAATATTCACGTTTGGCTACCAAATGCGTCCATAAAAATGAGACTTAATTAAGACCTCAATATAAAAAAAGACAAAATCCAAACTTGATGAACAAGCTATAAAATACAAATGATCTCAACTTAATCATAAGATTAATACTTGACTCACCTGCATACTGGGATAGGCGACGCGACCTTTGCCGAAGCGCTCGATTATGGTTAGCTTGTTGGCGCTGGCGATAACGCCAGCAATATTGGATGAGGAGAGAACGGGACGCAACGGTTGCACAATGGGCACAAAATCCCTATTGCGCTCAGCGAAATTGCGATCGAAGGAGTTGCGTCGATCGCTTTGTGATCGTCGATAAGGCACAGAGTTGCTGTTGTTTGTGTTGCTGTTGTTTGTGTTGCTGTTGTTTGTGTTGCTGTTGTTGCTGCTGTTGTTGGCAGCGGTTGCTTTGGTTGCATATTGTGAGGCGCCCATATAGGATTTGGATTTGCGATATTGTCTGCCTGTATAAATAACGGCTGTCTCGAATTGTTGCTGCTGTTGAAGAGCGCTGCTGTTGCTGCTGCTATAGCTGCCTGCCTCCGAGCTGGCGCTGCTGCTGGAGGCGGACGAGGGCAGCAGCATGGCAGGCTTGGAGCATTTGGCACAGGGCGCAGTCAAGGTGGCGGTTAATAAATCAGCGGCATTCACTTTACTTACAGCTGCATGATCTGTGATTGTTGCTGTTGTCATGTTAGTATTGCTGTTGCTTTTGCTAGTGATTTTGCCATCTTGTGTGGATTGTTGACGTTGCAGCTGCAACTGATGATTGCTGCTGCGCGTCAGTGGCTGAATGAATAGCTGTTGCCGCTGTGGACGCGCTTTTTTATTGCTGCGTTGCTGTTGTTGCTGTTGGTGCTGCTGTTGTTGTTGTGCTTTACTGTTGCCTTGCTTGGCACGCGCTGTGTTGTTGCTGTTGTTGGTATTGTTGTTATTGTTACACTTGTTGCCTACATTTTTAATTTTCTCGGTGTTTTTCACTTGATTATTGTTGTTGCTGTTAATTTTGTTGCTCTGTAGCACCTTCAACTGCTGCTGTGGCTGTCCCTGCTCCTGCTGTTCCGTTGCCGTTTTGTCCTTGTCCACCTTCGACTGTTTGCCATTGACTTTGTTTACCATTTTCACAATGGTAACGTTATCGTCGTCGTTGTCCAAACACTTGAAACTATTCTTGCCGTTTTTGTTTTTTTGTTATCCTTTTTAATTTATTATAAATTTTAATTTGTATTATTTTTTGTGGATTTATTAACAATTTTTTTATGCTTCTGATGCGCTTGCAAATGTGCTTCTGTGCTTGTTCTATGAGCAATTGGCTTTAACCGCGGTTCTGCTTAACAGCTCTGAAGTTATTGTTGCTTCTGCTTCTACTTCTGCTGTGCGCTCTCGATTTCTCGATCGCTTACTCTTTTGCGCTCTCCCTTTCTTTTTCACTCGCTCACTCAAACACTACGGCGCACACACTGATATGGCACTTGCACTCTCTCACGGGCTTTTTGTCACTGCTCTCGTTTGTGGCTGTTGCTAGACACAGCTTTGTGTTTTCGTTTATTGCCACGTTTGTTGTTGTGCGTTTGTTTTTAATTTATTTTTATTTTTCGTTTCGTTTCTATTCTGTTTTGTTATTGTTATTAGAATTTTGTGGTTTTGGCCGCTTTTGGCGTTCTAATCGACGACGCGATTTTTTATTAAATGAGCTTTCGTTGTACGTTTGAAATATTTGTAATTAAAAAAATGATCAAATAACTTTTTTTGTTGTTGATTTCGTAGTCGTTCTTTTAGGTTCTAACTGACGTTGGGTTCAGTTTATGTAATCTGTTTCAACTGTTTCCTCATCGATTTCTTGCTGGTAATTCAAATAATAACACATGAAAAACGAAAGAGAAAGAAATATTTAAAAAATTTGAAAACAGCGTATATTTTTTTTTGATAGTCTTTTTAGATGATTAGTTTGTTTGTTTATAACGCAAATTATTTCTAAAATAGACGCTTCGCATTAACCTTGCTGCTGCCACTTTTTATAACGATTGTTTTTCACTTGTCTTCTATTTGTTTTATTTTTATTATTTTTTTTTTTTTTGGCTAAAACGAAGAACACTAAATTAAGCGGAATTTTAGGAGTTGTTTTTGTTATTATTGTTATTTTGGTGTTTGCGCTGTCGCTTTCAATTCCAACGCGCAATTTCTATTACTTTCGCGTCAACCAATACTAAGAACAACAAAAACAACAACATTGCTTACCATTTCTGGCATTCATTTGTTCTTCCTCTCTCTATTTCACTCTCTCTCTCTTTCTCTATCTGTTTTTCTGTCCTCATCGCAGTGTGAATTATATCTCACGAGCCCACGATAAGATGATGTAAGTTTCTTTTAATGCAAAGTTGCCGTACGTATGTATGTATATGTATTTTAAAAACTTACGTTTTGTGGGTGTATGTCTGTTTGTATGTAAGCATTCACAATTGATTTTGTTATGCCACTGGGAAATAGTTTAATTAGTTTGCCACCAAGAATTGGGATTATTGTGCCATAAAGTGCAATATTGTTTCAAAATTTGTTTACGAATAACAAATTTATTGAGTGCACTTAAATTTGTATTATTCTGGATAGTAGAATGATGAATGTATATGGTATATACATACATCTATATGTATTTAAATATAACTATCACTCATAGAGCTCAAACAGAAAGCATTCCTGAGAAGTTTTTTTATTTACAATGAAAACTATAAATATCCAATCAATAAACATTGGATAAGCAGAAATAGGAACGTTGGCAAAAGTAAACTATAAATGAGTTAAATAAAGTAACTAAAAATCAGGTGATTTCTCAATAAAAGAAATATTAATTTCATTTAGAAATTAAAGGAATTTTAGTGAACTATTCTCATATAGCTTGGAAAAATGTGACTTCAGCAAAGAACTGAAATCACTTATTAACTGCACGCTGTTTGAAATAAGTGTAATTAAAAGTTAATCATAAATTGAGCTTAAAAGATTATACTCATTCGTATTTAAGGTACTTGTTATAGTAGATTCACATGTCAAAAAAATAGCAATGAAAACAGGAAAACATTCGAATTTCCGTCAGCGCTCAAGATCACAAAGAATCTGGCCGAAGGTGATTTGAAAATTTAGCCGGAAATGCCAGAATCCCTATGCAAAGAGAAGTACGTGTGAAAATTCTAAATGTACACATTCGTTCTACGTACGACAGAGAGCGAGAGTGCATTTTGTTTGGGTGATTGCTTATAGTTATTTATTTATTTAATTTTTTTTATCTACCCGGCTGCACAATTTGCAGAGCTATCACCCCACAACACAAATAACAAAATCAATATTTTGATAAGCTTCTTGGCATATTTACCTAGGGGAATTTGTTGCTGAATACAAAGTCACAATTTACAAGATCGCGTTATTTCGGCGATTTAACGAAGATTATTTTAAACGATTTGGTTGCTTCGCTTCGCTTTGCTTTGCCTTCTGCTTTCTAATAAAACACACGTCGGCGCTGCAAACGAAAGCAGGGGCAATAGCAAACAGATCAGAGAGAGAGAGAAAGCATTACGGCCACGACGAGGACACGACGATGACGACCAATGGAAGAGGGCGAGCACGTAACAAACTAACCTTTTGAATATCTCTTGCAAATGCGTGAGAGTTGCAGAGGGTGATAGTCACGAGACACAATTGTTGTCCGTTGCTACTGTTAATCTGCCGTTATTTAGTTACACTATTGCAAAACCTCTGCCGCCAAATATATTTGGCAATATAGACACACAGGACATCACACCCACACATAAAATCGAATTGTTCTTTCACTGTATTAAAATAAAACAATAAAAAGGGGATGCAGAGTAAGACAAATGCAACTCGTTTCTTAGCTTTAGACACTTGCCGTGTTCTTTGGCGGCGAATGTTGGCTGACGGGCGCGGAGTACTGCGGCAGCGACGGCGATCAAGCTCAAGATTGTTATCGTGGTTTGATTTTTCTATCGTTGTTTCAAATATTACGTGAACGTGAGTCGTCAGCAGCCGATATGCTACACTAATGGCTGACAAATAAAACCCTAACTGTTTTTTTTTGTTGCCGTTTTTCGCTTTTCTGATTTTCCACACACTGAGAAACACTCGCGAAGAAACACACAAAGCACGTTGTCCGAAAGCTTCGAGAATGTTGTGGGCGGCAAACGGCGCGTTGGCAACTACTACGTGGGATTATAATCTAAGATCTTGATTTACCTATATGTGTAAATATATCGCACACTCACTCAACTTATTTGCTTGCGGCGGCTTTCGACTTTCAATTCGAAATCTGAAATCTCTTCACTTTCAATTGCACACTGCTGCGAGAAAGGAATCTATTGTTTGTCGTGGATCGTTGGTCCAATTATAAGCTTTATTTTATTTTTTTTTATATTTGTTTAGCACAAATTCTGTATCTTGATGTAGTCTCTATACTTGAGTGTCGAACATGTGACGAGCAACTGATGACCGCTGCTTAAGCAAAACCGTTTGTTTGTTGAAAAATCGCGGCAGCTACGCGTCGCGTATGTCGGCCACGCACAGTGGTCCAAATGCGCATGTTATTGATCGAAATTGAATTTGAATTGTATGGGCGCAAGCCATAAATATTATCCGATATTGTTCACATGTAATAGATTTGTAAACATATAAACTCGAAGTTTTTACAAATGAAAAATTTAAATACTTTGTCAATAGTCTGTTTGACAGTTTGACGCCGACTCTGCTTTTCTTCCTATAACATTTGCCTACCTGTCTGTCGTATCAGAAAATTGGCTGTCCACTGTGCAACGACAACTTTTCTAAAGAGAAAGAAAAAAACGACGGAATATAAAAAGTGAGCAGCGAAATGTTCACAAATAACTAAATCGCCGGCGGCATATAGCAACAACATCTGTGTATGTTTATACACCCAAAAATTTACATAAGCACACCATCATTGTATACATATATATATATATATATATATATATATATATAATACATTTAAATATTCAAATTTTAATCGTAGCAAAATGAGCAACAACAAATAGTCGATTTGAGCGTCGAATAAATGTTCATCTTCCCGCTCTCGCTCACTCTTACTGCTTTGCTCTGCCTCATTTAACAGCACTGGGTCAGCTTATTGTTGTGGCGGCGTTTTCACTTTTAAGCCTAGTTTTGCAAAATGTTTCTTATTGCTGCTGGCAACTCTATGCGAAATATTTAAAGTGAGAATGAGAGAGCGAACTTTCAAATTGAAGATCAGCGCACGCACTTCGTGTAAATGAAATGTGTTGTTATTGCAAGCGTAAGTCATAAAAAAATACCGGCCGGCGTCGGCATTGAAATAAAGTAAGAGAACGTGAGCGTGAGTGAGCGCGCGCGTCGAGAGAAAGCTTCGGCCTTGCTTGACAGTGCTGCCATTGTAATTTCAGTGTTGCCAAACCCTTTATTTTATTTTCATCGTCTCATTTAGCCAATGAGTAACGTATTCATAACAAAATGCGTTCTTCTCTGCAATATCCGCCATAAGCATCCGATTGTACACGTGATAATAATGTGCATTTGTGTGTGTGTGTGTGTGATGTATAAATGCATTTGTACATTGGCATGACATATTTTTGGCTTTGCACATTGCTATTCGACTTTTTAGACGCCGCAAATAAACAGAAATAAATAAAACATATATATTTAGATTGCCAAATTAAATGCGTAGTATCAAACCACGAGCTAAATACAATTAATATACTTAACACATATATACATATGAAAAAATCCCGATATGTATTCCTTTTGAGTGAAACACAATAAGAGTACGCAGAAAATTGCAAAATACAAATGAGATGCAAACATGGATTCTATAAAAGTTAGCATTAAAATACAATAAGAATAAAATTAAATATTAGCGCAAACGTCTTGCAAAGATGGCGCCACAGGCGAGCAGGCTTGCAAGGAGCGTAAAGTTCATCACGCGGCCCAGCAGCTTGTCCTGCCACTGACGATTGGCGATGCACTCGCTGTAGGGCATGCTGCTGAAGGAGACGCTGTTGTACAGCGGCACCCAGAAGTGGGGGAACAGACGGAACAGTGTCGTGTCCAGCCACTTGCGGCAGCGAAAGGACCAACGCTTGGTCAAATCACGCATCTGCAATAAATCGTAACAAAATTGTTTATTATGAAGGTAAACAAAAAAAAGATAAAGCTAATAAAGTTATTATTGTTAGCAAGCTATTTATAACTGTGAAAGCTGTAATTTTTTTTAGTCATTAATTAAATTTTAAGCTTATCTCATCATACAAAAAAAAATTAGTATTTATCTGGATGCCAAATCTTGATTTAATGTGAATTGCTTTTAAATTAAGTAAATATTTTCTAAATGAATAGCTCTATCTAAATTATTATGAGTGCATCTTGGAGCTGTTTATTATTATTATTTTTAATCTACACAATTAAATTTTTTTTTTTTCAAATTCATGACTTTTAGTTTTTTTTAGGGGTATCAATGTTCCTAAAATAAACAAACCAAAAAATTTAAAAAAAAAAAAGTTTATAGATTCGAAAAAAATGAACGCGAATTGGTGATCAAATAAGAACTTTTTTTTTGGTTTTACCAATTAATTGTGGCTGACTCACCTCCACATAGTTGTACATGGCCAGATCGCAGATGGCGTAGGCGTCACGCCAGCGCGACTCGGTGAACTGAGCGAGTGCCACATCCAGTGGCAACTGCTGGCTGAGTATCGAGCTGAGAAGCGTCAGATCCTCCATGCCAGCGTTCATGCCCTGGCCATAATAGGGCACCATGGCGTGCGCAGCATCGCCCAGGATCAGAGCCTTGTTGGCAAAATGATACGGCTTGCATTTGACGGACAGCAAATGCTGTGGCCGTGTCTTAAAAAAGTCCTTGATCAACTGCTCCTCGCCAATCAGCGGCAGTGCGTCCACAAAGTGCAAACGAAAGAAATCCAACAGCTGCTGATGCGTCTTCAGCTCGGAAAACAGCTCAAAGGGCATGGAGAGCGTGACCGTAAAGGACTTGTCCTGATTGGGCAGGGCAATCATCATGAACGAATCCCTTGGCCAAATGTGCAGATAATTGGGCGGCATCTGAAACTCGCCATCCTTGGCAGGAATGCACAACTCCAGATAGCCCGTAGCGATGTACTCCTGGGAGTAGTTGAAGCCCGGAGTGCGGACCAACTGCTGACGCAGCGTACTAAAGGCGCCATCACAGCCGACAATCAGATCGGCGCTGGCCGAGATTAGCTGCGGTTCTTTGTTCCGCCGAAATTGCATTTGGCCCTCGGCAATGTTAGCCGTGGCCAGTTTGTGCTCAAAGTGGCAGCTGATGTTGGGGAATGCATCGCAGGCATTCAGCAGCAGTTCGTTCAGCTGCTTGCGGCCCACCGAGTAGAGGCACTGCTTGGTGCACGGATCATACAACACGATGCTGGTGCGTCCGCGCACATTATGCAACATCCGACCACGCATCGGTATCGCTGTCTCCAGCACCTTCTCCTCGAGCCCAACGGCGGCGAGTGCCTTGCGACCCCGCTGCGACAGCGCCAAATTGATGCTCCGACCTTGGACCAACTCCGCCTTTCGTATATCCTCGCGATACTCGTACAGATCCACCTCATTGCCCATCTGTGCAAAGTTCAAAGCGGCCAAGGAACCAACCTACAAATCCATTCAAGACATTTCGCTTATTAAATTTTGTTGAGCATATAATAATTTAGTCTCCGAAATGGGTTGACTTGTGGCTCTTTGGCCTTTGAGTGCATAGGTTATGAGAGCTGTGCCTCATGACGAAAAACGACCAAAAAGATTATAAAAGCGCCGACGATAAGCATTATAAACTATTAATTACATAATAACATTATCTTACAACCAAAAAAAATAACATTATTTTATGCTATTTCTGTTCTTTTTAATGATAATGCTCGCAATAAAATGTCTTTTGTTATATCTTTATATTCGTATTTGATAACACCACACACTATTTTTTTGGCAACCTAATCCTAATGGGCTTTAGTACGTTAGATTAGAGGTAATAGATACTTACCAGACCGGCACCCACAATGGCGACCTTTCGTCTGGGGGCTGCTGCGACTCCGTTGCTATCTGAGTACCTGATGCTCTGTGACATGATTTTGGGTTTCTTTTGGATTTGGAAGACTTGGATTCGAGTTCTTATGACCGTTCGCTTGGGGTGTCGCACGGGTAATGAGATTCAGTTGCAACCACATAGTTACCAGGTTTTTGTTATTATGATAAAAATACGCGAAGGCAGTAAATGCTATCTCACCGACAGTACACTCTACTAAATAAGAGCTCCACACTGTCGGCGGGGAAGCTCTACAACTGCAGCCGCAATTCCCGTCAGTGGGGCAAACGCCGCAGACTGCAAACAGCGTTTTCACTTTCAATTGCAATTACGCGGAACAGTTATCAGTGGGCAATCCAATTTACAAAGACATGATAGTCATAATGTCGAGCTAAGACCTCTTGTTCACATTATTATATTACCAACTTACACAAAGGGTAGGTCAATAATTAAATACAATGCTGGACAAAGACAACTTTCCATTTTCTTAGACTTAGTTAAAGAGAAACATCATCAAAAATGTTTAAATAGAAATCACATTCAATTTTATTGCTATAATTCAAAGCAGAAGTGAAGATATAGTAATCCAAATTAATGCTTTTCGATGACTATTATGTAGTTCTGCACAATATATAAACAAAATAATAAATTTAATGTTGCCACAGACAGACAAAAAGAAAATCAAAAAGCCGTTACAATAACGTGCTAAGCTCACTAAAAAGGAAATCGATTGCAGATTCGATACCCTGTAATCGATATCGTTTGAGAGTGCGTTTGCAGCTCTGCATGCTACAATTTGCGTACGTACAGCTCCATAAGAGTTATCTTCCCAACCAACTAAATACTTTAAGACTTTGAATGCCCAAATGAATTTAATTATGGCAGAGATATAGCAGAGAATCTAATATATAACAGAAAACATTTTAATTTAAATTGGGCGCCTAGTAGCATGAGTGCATACACGCAAGAATTTCCATATTTGGTCACACCGATTGGCGAACAGCTGACTTCTTGTGCGCGTTATCTGTGAATAGTCCGACGCCATTGTGTACAAAAGTGTGTCGCTGTCGCAGTCGCCAAAAAAGAAAAGTCCAAGTCTTTTATAAATTGCCAAGAAAAAGATCGTCGTTAGTGTTTATACATTTATAGCTTCCAAGGAAATCGACCACATAAGGCCAAACACAAAATGGTAATAAATTGCGTGAGCGCGCCCGAAAATTAACTTAATTTTAGAAAAATGCTGCGTGAAAAATACGCAACTTTTATAGGTTTTTGACAACATACCTTTGAGAAGCTTTTTCTAATCGAATGCTGCTGCTTCTTTTGTTTGTATTTAAAAAAAAGTACTAATTTGGCAACAACTTTGCTTGTTACTTGCAGGGAAATGAAACGTCGCTGCCAATGGAAATGTGCTCGAATTGTAAGTAAATTTGCGATTGTCAATGCCATTTTTGAATGGAATTTGGCCAGGTGCTGTTGCTCATAAATATGCATATTAAAACACGTTGCTACATTTTAATAATTCTGTGTGGAATGTGTCAAATGAACGCGTGCTCCGTAATTTCTTGCCAACGTTTCTAACTGCATTTGCACATTAAGATACATACATACAGTTATTTGGCTAACTGAATGTTTACCCAGCGCCAGCAGCAGCTTTTATGGGCAATTTATTTGTCTATGGAATACGAATTATGCTAAAATGACACTTGTTAGTTGCGTACTATCATTGAAATGTGTAAATGACACTTGTTAGTAATGCTGCTCGATTAACGAGAGCGAGACAACAACATTTCCATATTTATAAAAATAAAGCTCTTATTATTTACAATTCACGGAACTAGTTCAATATTTGTGTTTTTATGTGAATAAAAAGTGTAATTTTAATCTGTGTCTAAAGCGAATAAGCGTTCAGCCTCTCTTGTTGATCGAGTTATGCACTGCGTGAATATCAATAACAAATTTGTTCTTTATCATCTCATATTTGGGGATAGTCTAAAAATAAAGTGGTCACATTTTCGTAGAGGCTGCCACTGCCAGAGGCATAGCCACAGCCACAGTCACACAGGGCGCACACTCACACGTGCAACTCAAATAATTAGCTTATGAAATCACCTTGTGAGCAAACAGCAGCAGCAACAACAAAATCATAACAAAAGCAAAAATTAATCAGCTCTTATATTTATCGGATACACACCTAATCACACACAGTCGATGCGGATGAAATACGTCGACTGGGCAAACGTTTCCGCAAACTGGATCTGGACAATTCGGGTGCACTGAGCGTGGATGAGTTTATGTCGCTGCCGGAATTGCAACAGAATCCGCTCGTGCAGCGTGTTATCGACATTTTCGATGCGGATGGTAACGGCGAGGTGGACTTTAAGGAGTTCATTCAGGGCGTCTCGCAGTTCAGTGTTAAGGGTGATAAACTGTCCAAACTGCGCTTCGCATTTCGTATCTATGATATGGACAATGACGGTTACATTTCAAATGGTGAACTGTTTCAGGTGCGTTTGATTACAATGCAAATCCAATTCATAAAACAAATATTAATTGTTTTTTGTAACAGGTCTTAAAAATGATGGTGGGCAACAATTTGAAAGACACGCAACTGCAACAGATTGTGGACAAGACAATCGGTTTCGCGGACAAGGATGAGGATGGCAAAATCTCATTCGATGAGTTCTGTTCGGTTGTTGGCAATACGGATATACACAAGAAGATGGTTGTCGACGTTTAAAGCTAGCTGTGCGTTGATCCGCGATGATGGCAATTGCTGCATATAGGTTTGCGAGTAACGTGTACTTTTTTTTATATGTATATGCATAATGCAAATATTTTTCACTAGTTACTATTTATTTTTTTAATATTACTTTTATTTTCATTTGTATATTACTTGTTTTCTCTCTTTATTTTGTATTTAATTGTTTTTTTTTTATACATATTGTTGTTAACCAGCTGTGCGTTGCAGAACGAGTAACGAAATATTTACACAGCTGTCAGTGAGCCAATTTCAATCACTCGCTTTAACGCTCCTACGAAATAATATATATCACATTTTCTAAAAGAAAAACAAAAAGAAAAAAACGAAAAAAAAGCAACACAATTTTTTAAAAGTTGTATCTCTAAGTCGTAAAGTAAAGTGAAGTAATAAAAGGGAAACACAAACACAACAACAAACACAAAATTCACTGCATACACCATATACATATGTATTACTATATATATATTTATATATATATACATACATATATAGGGCAAGAGAGAAAATAATGAAAATTGTGCGCCTCCTACTTACATACTTCTTAAAAAAATATATATATAGTCATAATTTATTATTATACAAGAAAATATACACGTAACGAATTGAATTGAATTGAATCAAAGCAAAAACTATATAACAAATTGAAGAGAAGTGAATAAGCAAATAAAGCAACAAGTTGAGCGTTTTAATCAACAATTTTTGAATGCACTTTTCCATTCGGATCAAATGCAATCTATAATCAAAAGCGAGGCCCAACAAATTAAATACAAACAAGTTGGTAAAGCACAAATAAAAAGAGTGTTCATAAGCTATAAACTATAATATTTAATTTAAAATATTTGCGTGTATGTGTGTGTTTGTACGAATGTATATCTGTGTGTGTGTGTGTTTATTGTGGTATTTTATGCTATTAAGATATCTGTTTACAATCTTCCTCTCTTGAAACCTAACGTTTTGTATGTCTCATTTTGTTAATTACTTCTAATTCTCCTGTGATTTGGCCAAAAACGAAATCTATACAAGTGTGCATGAAGATCAAAAACAAAACAAAAACAATGAACTCTGCTAGCCTCTTATATATATATATATTTAATATATACATACTATATTATATATTCATATACTCTTTATAAAACTAAATTTTATGGAGATTTTAATACACAACAACAAAAAAAAAACAACAACACGAAAGAAATCTGTGCTATGTTCTTAACTCTTTTTTACTAATAAACAAATTGTTTAATATGAAATTATTAAGGGAAACAACAAATATGATATGATATATAATAATAATAATAACACATTTTCTCAATTATAATATAAATATATATATATATATATACATATATATCTATATTTAATATGTATATTGATATTGCATACATACAACTAATTCTAATCAAGTTAACTTAGTAATTACATCAAATCAATATACGACAAAATCGAATAATTTATACATATGACGATTGATTAACAAATTTTATACTTAACTTATATAAAAAAAAAAAACTAAACAAAAAAAGTCAACTAGTTAAAAGAATTAATGATATGCATGTTACAAATTTTACAATTAGCAAATTTTTTGCACAATCGCCATTCAATTTGTTAGCTAATCCTAATCAATTTTTTTGAAATACCAAACGTTAATAACGAATGCAATTTGTAAGTCAGCCAAAGATACGAAATGCTCTTTAGCACAGCTGCAAAAACAACAACAACAACAAGTCTTAAAGGAAAACTCAGTTAGGCGGCTCGTTGAAGCAATAAATAAATATATTATATATATACTACTAAACGTTTCAAGTTAAACAATTTATTTATGCGTTATGCTCAATGTATTTATTTTTTATTCATTCATTCATCTGCCTGGCGTCCTCTAGTTGCGGCAAACGCAAACTGCTTTGTCGTTGCAATAGCCACCCTTGAAACGCTTGGCAATACAATGGGCAGCACAGGCTGTGTGATTCACATTCCATTTGCTCAACAGATCGCAGGTGGCACGCTTTTGACGTGAATGCAACTCTGGCTCTACAGCTTCTGCCACATCCTTGTGTACCTCTGTTGGGGCCTGCACCTGCTCCACGAGTTGCGTCTCCGCAACAGGATGTGCCTGGCTTGAATAGACCACCAGCACCAGCAGACTGACGCACACGATAAACTTCATTATGGTTGTGATTGGTTGAGATACTGAATCGAAAATGATAATGCTACACCGTGTTGCACATTTTATTTATATAGCCATGGTTTACCTTTGTTCTTGTTATGCCCAGTGAAGGGATTCACAATGGGGAAATTTATTAAGAATCTTTAACATGCACCAGCACAACTCGAAGTGGGGACTTTTTTTGAAACGTGCTTTTCTGATAAGCAGTAACTCCGAGAAGTGTCAACATCTGCAATAATAATAATTAATTTGCTTAATTACTTTGACGTTATCTTTGCCTTCGTAAGATGCTGACAAACTTAAACAATAATATTAGTTCTAAGATATGAATTGTCGATATATATATATCAAATGTAAATATATAAATATAGTGATAGGGTAATCAGGCCAGATGAGCATAATTGTGAATAATTGAAGATAAAAGTATTCAATAAAACTGTCTAATCATTGCAATAACTATTCCTTTATTTAATGCCGCCATCGTTATTGAGTAGCAATTGAGGAAGTTACTTTGTTTAACTACATTAAATAAAATTGTATTCTTTAACTACATTAAATAATTTATAAGATAGTTACCGCATTTTAAAACAAGATATATTGATCGACGTCTATTATTAAATTTGAATTTAGCGCCAATTACTCCCTGATATTTATATTTGTCACGAATTATACAAAGTATTATAATGTTGCCAACAGTGTTTTGGCAGCCCAGTTAAAACCAGCGTAAGTTAATTTAACAATTGGCGCCAAAGTACTCGCGCACAAGTACTCATAGTTGTAACGAGTCAATTGCGAATTTCACAATGTTGCAGTATCGTTTATTCCCAGCCCTGGAAATTATCTGCACAGAAGTAAACAAGTTGGTTTAAATAAATTTTCTTCTGGTTTTGAATGAATTTCAAATATTCTGCTGCTAGAATTTATCAAAAATGTCCAACATAGATGGCATTTATTCATTGCGGCTGGTAATTGCCGATTTCTATATGGAGAAGCCGGTGTTTGGCCTGGATCCCTGCTACTCCGAGTTGCGCGGCAAGGAAATCAAACGTGTAAATAACATAAATAATATTAATATTGAAAATATAATAATTTCGAATGTAATTTGAATTGAAAGGTGCCCATTGTGCGCATATTTGGGGCCAATGGCAATGGCCAGAAAAGCTGCATGCATGTGCACGGAGTATTCCCCTACTTCTACATACCCTTCGACAAAAGAGACTTTGAATCTGTGGAGCGGGGAATACTGCAAATAGCGATGCATCTGGACAAGGCCATCAATATATCGTTGGGCCAGGGCAGCTCCAATGCGCAGCATGTCTTTAAAATACAATTAGTGAAGGGAATGTGAGTAAGGCTCAGCATATTATAAAAAGCAATGATTGTAATGCCATTCCCATAATTAGACCATTCTATGGCTATCATCGTGGCGAGCATCAGTTTTTTAAGATTTACATGTTCAATCCACGATTTGTTCGGCGCGCTGCCAATTTGCTACAAAGCGGCGCCATACTCAGCAGGAATTTTAATCCACACGAATCGCATGTGCCGTACATTTTGCAGTTTATGATCGATTACAATCTGTATGGCATGAGCTATCTGCATGTGCCGCTCGAGATTGTCAAGTTTCGCAGAAATACAGATGAGGATGGTATATCTCTGATGATCTCTCAATTAACATGCGGCATAATCCATTTGAGTGCTCTCTTCCAGGTGTGCCCTATGCGGATGTAAAACCTGAACAGTTGCTGGATACATCGATTGTTAAGAAGATGGCCTGCAGCGCCTTGGAACTGGATATTAATTCAAATTTTATATTGAATCGCTTTCAATTGGTCACCAAGAGCAACACGACACATTCAAATCCGGGCATTGAGGCCATTTGGCATGATGAGCATGTGCGGCGCCAGAAACTGGCTCAAAGCCTTGCCGCCGATAGCCACAAATTAATTGAGGTAAATGCTGAAATACAACTTTGGCTATTCGTAACTCATTTCAATTTATTTGTTGTTCAGCTGCCTGAGCTGCAAGTGCCGCCCACACAGGAGCGACCCCATGTTGAAATAGCTGAGAGCGATAGTTTCTTTCGAGCAGCGCTGGAGAGCAAGCTGCTCACTTTGGAGCAGACATTGAGCACGGATCAAACGATCGCGGATCAGACACAGATTAGCAATGTGAGCCATGCAAATGTGACGCTGCAAACGAGCGCAAAGGAGCAGCGTCGACAATTCAATCTGCAAAAGCTGTTGGTCAACTGCGTGTACCCCGAGGAATGCACCCAGGAGACACAGGAGCTTATGAACGCCTCCGTCATCCAGAACCATCTGTCGGGCAGCTGCAGCTTGCAGAGTGTCGTACAACAACAGAATAACTCAAATGATGAGGCTGCCTTTTTGGATGAAACGCTTATCGATGAGCAGCTCATTCAATCTCAGTGTCCAGTGCCCCATGATGCCACCTGTGAGTTGGGGTTACTTTTTTTTTTTAATAATAATTTAAGAAAGCTGACAAACAATATTTAAACAGTACGCGAGGAGGATTTGGAACTGCTTGATGTGCTGCAACAGCTGGAAGAGCAGAATGCCAATGTACCGCACATCGATTTGGACAGTTCGCTGGCGCAACTCTCACAGCAGCACAAGCAGTGTAAAGCCTTAAAACAAATACTTAATTGTTTAAATAATCAATTGCCAAATATTTGGTTTTAGTTGAACTCACGCCTGAGCTACTGGACAAGCAGACAGCCGCCGCAGCCGCACAGCAGCCGCTCTCCGATGACGAAAGCGACCACTCGGATGAGGAGACGGCAGCCGGCAATCTGCTTGACTTCTCTGTGGCACTCGATGACATTGACGAGCTGCTGCTCAAGCTTAGCCAGAGCCAGCCGAAGCCCGCAGTCGAGCCCAGTCAGCAACCGCAACTGCCGCAAATGGATGGCGCCGATGATCAGCAACTGCAGCGGACACCCACCAAACTGAAACCCAAAACGCAACGCAGTCCGCCTCGTACGCCCACCACGCCCAGGAGTCGCATAAGCATGCAGCAGCCACGCACACCCAAGTCTAACAGTGCGGCCAAGAAGTATGCACCACTGCCGCTCACCATCACCAGCAGATCAACACAGAGTAAGTTGCAGTTGCTGTGTTGAGAGTAAATTCTTAATTCTAGTTTTTAATGTTGCAGAGAATGCAGAAACCGCAGCAGCAACAGTTGCAATATCAGCGGGCAGCAGCGTGAAGACACGCCTCAGTCAGCAGCTGGACACCGGCGCCAGAAGGTTCTATTATATACCCTCTATAAATCTAAGCTCTTTGTAAAAGTCGTGTCCTTTTCCCAATCAGTCCAGCTCTAACGCTGCGCAAGAAGCTGGCCATAACGGAGCTGCGTCGCAAAACCATCTCGGCACCGCTAACCACTCAGGAATCTAAACTAGCAACGCAGTCGGATGAAGCGTAAGTCCATCAAATCATTAACTTTAAAGTTACTTAATTGTTGCCAATTTGTTTAGAACGCCTCTAAGACGCAGCCGCCGAACTCGCACGCGAGATTTGGATAAAACACACATCGTTTGCTCCCTAACGCCTCGTCGAAAGAATTCGCGCATTTCGGAGATCTTTAAGGAAACGGCAGAAAATACGGCAAGCACACCTGAGACTGCATCTGAGTCCAAGAAGCCACGACGCAGTGCTCGAAATATGAGCAGACTGGTTATGGAGGAGGTGCCAACTCAAGCCGATTCTCACCTGGAAGTCCAACAACAGAATTCACCAGCAACTGCAACCAGCGATGATGAGGCAATCGTGTCCGATACGGAAAGCGAAAGAAGTGTTCTCAAGCTGCGTAAAACACCAAATTTGAGACGCTTGCGTAGCAGCTTTCGTGATTCGTTGCTGGCCAAAAGAGCGACGCCAACAAGTCCAATGGAAGTCGGTGAAATGGTTGAGAATCCTGTTATTCAAACTCCAGCGAGTAAAACAGCAGTCAGTGTTTGGAGTTCAACAACAGCGAGTAATGTGAAAGATTGTTTGAATACGGAAACTCCTGGGAGAGCACTGAGTGCTCCTAATCAAACTCCAGCGAGTAATGTTAAAGATACTCTGTCAAGTAAAAATCCAACGAGTGAAAGAGCAGCGAGTGCTGCTAATCAAACTCCAGCGAGACGAACTGCAGCGAGTAAAAGTTCACTGAGTGCTGCTATTCAAACTCCAGCGTGTAATGCAAAAGAGAGTTTCTCAGTTCGAACTGCAGCGAGTAATCGGAATGAGAGTCTCTCAGTTCGTACTCCAGCAAGTAAATCCTCAATGAGTGCTACTAATCAAACTCCAGCGAGTAGAGCTGCAGAGAATTTGTCATGTGAAAATCCAGCGAGTAAAAGTGCATTGAGTGCTGCTAATCTAACTCCAGCGAGTAATGTGAAAGGGAGTCTATCAAGTGAAACTTCAACAAGTAAAAAAGCAGTGACTGACACGAATCAAACTCCAGCCAAAAAGAGTTTCTCAGTTCGAACTCCACCGAGTAAAAGGAAAGAGAATCTCAAAGTTGGAACTCCAGCGAGTAAAGTAAAAGAGAGTCAATCGAGACCAACCCCAAGGAGTCTACCAAGTCAAAGTCCAGCGAAAGATCCTATAACGAATCAAACTCCAGCGAGTGAAACGGCAACGAGTCTATTTGGTCCAATGCAGCAGACACAAACAGAGTGTACAAATGAAGCATGTGCCTCACCACAATGTAGTCTGAGCAGTGCGAGTAATACACCGGAACTGATGAAGAGTTTCTATGAACACTCGCTGATCATCAACAGTCCATCCGTATTCAGCGATGATTTGTCCAGTCCACAGCTACCCGCTGAGTCCAAAATTGTTTCCAAGCCAAGCTCCGCCGATCCCAATGCGATTGTGATAGCACCGCTAGAACTACCACCCAGCTATGAGGAGGTGCTGCATAGCTGTCATAAACTGGACATACCCGAACATGTTTTCCAGGAGCCATTCTACAGCAATCCGGCGGATGTCAGCAAAATGATGGAGGTTGGTTTTCTGGTGCTGCGCATACCGGGCAACAAGCTCAGCGATCTGGAGGCCTTTCAGAGCAGCGTGCTGGGCAACAAGCGTGGTCTGGCCGCCTGGAGGCGCAGGCAATTGGTTGACATTGGCGGAGCGGCCATGTTGCAACGCTATCGGAGCGAGGAGCAATTGCGAGAGTACTTTAGCAGCGAGCAGCGTCTGCTGATTGAGCCGGCAATGAGTCCGCCGAGCAAACAGGATGCCAAAATCTGGCTAAAAGCCAGGCAGCTGCTGAAAGAGGGAAAGGAGCGCGTGCTGACCACTGATGATGTGGACAGTCCCATTAAAATAAAGCGTCAAAAGATAACCATGATGCTGAACGAAGACGACGGCAATGCAAGTGGTGAGGAAGATATGGAGCTCAGCTGCAGTGGATTAACCCTAACGCCCATGACGCCACAGCTCAGTGGATCGCTCAAGCAGCAGGCCAAAGGTACGCCGCTCAGCAGCAAGGAAAGGCGTAGCAGACGAGGCACCAAGCTGCAGTTTCAGGCTGTGCAGGATGAGGCACCGGGAAGCAGTCAGTCGAGTGAACAGAGTGTCGCCAGCAGCGCCGCTTTGGATGCACTCGAGCGTAGCTCGTTCGTGCGCCAGCTGGAGAGCGTCAGCAGCAACGGACGCAACAGCAACGAGCTCAGCTTTGGACTGAATCATGCCTCGCTGGACAACACCTTCGGCTTCAAGGTCAATCTGGAGAATCTGCAGCAGGCCAAGGCGGATATTGAGGTGAGCTGGAGCCAGCCAGAGAATTGCAGGCCAACATTTCAAGTCTTTTCATTTGTAGTGTAACTACTTGACCACCATGATGCTGGAGGTGTTTGTGCCATCGCGCGAGGAACTGCAGCCGGATCCGCTGCACGACGAGATACGATGTCTGTTCTATGCCATCGAGCATAGTTTGCCGACGAGTGCAGACACAGAGGAGTCGCTGCCTAGCAAGTACTGCGGCTATATTATCGTCAACGATGCCCAGGATTTGCTTGACGAGGGACGCCAACATGGCCTGGATGCGGATATTCAAGTACAGGTCGTGCAGAGCGAGGCAGAGGCTTTCGAGGCCCTACTGGCACTCTGCACGCGCTGGGATGCGGACATTTATGCTGGCTACGAGATCGAAATGAGCTCCTGGGGCTACGTCATCGAGCGTGCCAAGCATCTGTGCTTCAACATTGCTCCGCTGCTGTCGCGTGTGCCAACGCAAAAGGTGCGCGACTTTGTCGATGAGGATCGCGAACAGTTCACCGACCTGGATGTGGAGATGAAGCTCTGTGGCCGCATCCTGCTTGACATGTGGCGTCTCATGCGCTCCGAAATTGCGCTCACCTCGTACACCTTCGAGAACGTCATGTATCACATTCTGCACAAGCGTTGCCCCTGGCACAGTCCACGCTCCCTGAGCGACTGGTTCGCCTCGCCCTGCACTCGCTGGATTGTGCTCGAGTATTATCTGGAACGTGTGCGCGGCACATTGGCGCTGCTCGATCAACTGGATCTGCTGGGACGCACCAGTGAGATGGCCAAACTGATTGGCATTCAGTTCTACGAGGTGCTCTCCCGTGGTTCACAGTTTCGTGTCGAGAGCATGATGCTTCGGTGGGTGAAAAGCGATCCTTAAATAATATATTTAATATTAATCAATGTGTTTATTCTAATCTTTTCCTACAGCATTGCGAAGCCAAGGAACCTGGTCCCACTGTCGCCCAGCGTGCAGCAACGAGCCCATATGCGGGCACCGGAATATCTGGCGCTCATCATGGAGCCGGAATCACGTTTCTATGCGGATCCCTTGATTGTGCTGGACTTTCAGAGCCTGTATCCCAGCATGATTATCGCCTACAACTATTGTTTCTCCACATGCCTGGGTCGTGTGGAGCATCTGGGCAGCAGCGGCACTTTCGAGTTTGGTGCGTCCCAGTTGCGCGTCTCGCGTCAGCTACTCCAACAGTTGCTGGAACGTGACCTGGTGACGGTGTCACCGTGTGGCGTTGTCTTCGTCAAGCGAGAGGTGCGCGAAGGCATTTTGCCGCGCATGCTGACCGAGATCCTGGACACGCGACAAATGGTGAAACAGTCGATGAAACTGCATCGGGACAACTCGGCGCTTCTGCGTGTGCTGCACTCGCGCCAACTGGGCCTTAAACTGATGGCGAACGTTACTTATGGCTATACGGCGGCCAATTTCAGTGGACGCATGCCCGCCGTCGAGGTGGGCGACTCGGTGGTGTCAAAGGGACGGGAGACGCTGGAGCGCGCCATCAAGCTGGTGGAGCGCAACGAGAAGTGGAAGGTGCGCGTCGTCTATGGCGACACGGACTCCATGTTTGTCCTAGTGCCGGGACGCAATCGAGCGGAGGCTTTTCGAATTGGTGAGGAAATCGCACAGGCTGTCACCGACATGTATCCACATCCGGTGAAATTAAAGCTTGAGAAGGTGTATCAGCCGTGTATGCTGCAGACCAAGAAGCGCTACGTCGGCTACATGTACGAAACGGCTGACCAGCAGCAGCCAGTCTTCGAGGCCAAGGGCATTGAAACTGTGCGACGCGACGGCTGCCCGGCGGTGGCCAAAATGCTCGAGAAGGTGCTGCGGCTACTCTTCGAAACCGCCGACGTTAGCCAGATCAAGCAGTATGTGTGCAGGCAATTTACCAAGCTGCTATCCGGACGCGCCAATCTGCAGGATCTGATATTCGCCAAGGAGTTTCGTGGCCTCAATGGCTACAAGCCCACCGCCTGTGTGCCGGCACTTGAGATGACGCGGTGAGTCCAGAAACCCAATAAGTTGGGCGATTATTTTTAAATTACAAAATGTTTTCATTCCACAGCAAATGGATGCAAAAGGATCCAAGACGTGTGCCGCGTCGCGGCGAGCGTGTGCCCTTTTGCATAGTAAATGGGCCGCCTGGAATGCAGCTGATACGCCTGGTGCGCAGTCCCCACGAGCTATTGGGCAACGAGGGCTACAAGGTGAATGCCATTTACTACATAACCAAGGCCATTATACCGCCCCTGAATCGCTGCCTGCTGCTTATTGGCGCCGATGTGAATGATTGGTAAGCTGCTGGCTTAGCTAGATGAGAAGACAAATCTTTAATCTGTTTGGACTGTTGGCAGGTTTAGCAATTTGCCGCGCAAGCTGCTGATGACACCGGCTATGTCCACAGCTGGCGAGCTAATGAATCGCGGCAGCGCCAAGTCCACCATCTCGCAATATTTCTCCACAACCAATTGCATCATTGACTGTGGCCGTCAGACCAAGGCGGGCATCTGCCCGGATTGTGCCAGCAATGCCAGCAAATGTGTGGTGACCCTGCAGGCCAAATTGGCACAGCTGGAACGTGGCTATCGACTAACTCAGCAGATATGCCAGGCCTGCTGTGGTCGGCTGGGTCAACTGCAATGCGGCTCTTTGGATTGCCCGGTGCTGTACGTGCTGGAGGTAAAGCGACGGGAACTGCAGCAAACGCCCCACATACGCAAACAGCTCGAGGAGCGTTTCTGAGATTATCCGTATATCAGTATATCGAAGCCTGTATATATATATATGTATATATTATATTTAACTTTTGACTTACTAAAAAAGTTAAAATACTACACGTACAAAATTCATTGTCGGCAGCCAGTTTGTGTGTGTGTGTGTGTGTGTAAATAGCTTACATACTAAGTATGCATTATGTTTCTTTTCTATTATAATTATTATATGCATTGTTAACTATTGATATTGATTTTTGTTGTTAGTTGACATTTGTAGTTTGCAATTCAATCAGAGACTCGTTTTCGCATTAAATATATTATTTTGTATGTTTTGCATGTGTGTGTGTATTTGTGGATATATTATTCAAATGAAAATGAACATTTAAAACTAAATAGGTAAATTACATACGTTGAAATTTAACAATTCGCCAATGTGTTTAACCAAATTAAATAACAATTCGATGGATGTATGTAGGCATGTATAACCATGTACATAAGTAGAGCTTTTAGTTCTCAGTTTTTGATTTTGATTTTGAAGGTGTTTTGCCCTGATTTAGCATTTATTCCTATATACTATTTATGCATGTATTTAAACAATTTGCAATTGTATATGGATATTAAATTGAGCGTGGGTTTGCTGCTTATAAACAACAACATTTTCCGATTATAAACTAAACAATTTCTTGTTAAAAAAAAAATAGATCAGTACATTAATTGTTTCAAAAATTCTTCGACAACCTGCAGTAGAGCAGTAGATGTCCACTTTTCAATTCTTGTCGTTGTTACGACTCTCACATGTCCTCATCATCGTCATCCATTTCGAAGATCAGAGTATTTTTAGCGTCAGCCTCATTGCGTTTAGTGGCCCCTTCGTTGTTGTGATTATTGTTGTTGGTCAAGTCCACACCACTATCGTGCAGCGGCTGGTTCTTGTTATTCTTGCAATTATTGTTGTTTTGTGGCTGCTTAAAATACTGTGCATTGGCAGCGGTCTGTGTGGAGAGAGTAAGCAGAAAGAGTTAGTTGTAAAAATATAATACAGCTTATCTCAATAGAGCTTTGAATATTTATCCAAAGATTTCACGACAAGTGGCTAGTACAAACATTTGTAATCTCAAGCTAAAATTTGAGTACTCAACTACTGGTTGATTTACATATATACCCCATAAATTGCAATAAAACCCAAGGATGAAAACAATTGTTATCAATTGACTAGTTGACTTTCATAAAACGCAATTTTCCACTAAACGACCTTAAATCGCAATAGCTTAAATTACTTAGTTATTTGCTTTAGATTCTAGCTAATTCGCAATTTACTTGCACTTATCAACGAGAGCTAACGAAATTCATACAATAGATTCTAACAAATTGCTTAAGCAAAGATGAATTGGTGTTTAGCGCTCTACTTTAGAATCAATATTTGCGTCTATAAGTTAAATTAGCTTCAATTAGCGAGCTAACACAAAGTGATCAGGAAATCATCTTAAGTCATATATTCACCTTGTTGGCAGTCTGCTGCGTGTTGGAGGCGTGCTCCAACTCCTCGTAGTCGGCGGAGTCGCCCTCGCTGACGCGGCGCTGTTGAGCGCGTAATTTGCAATCGCGACGCTTCTGATTCTTCTTTCGCTGGCCCAGTATACTTGAGTCAAGCCTAAAAATAGAGATGCGAGATTTTGATTAGACCGTCAATTGAGATTTGCGATCTATTCTTAGACGCACCTAAACATTTTTTTCGTGATGTGATCATTAAATCTAACAGTCTTCTTGCAGCTCTCCGAAAGCTGCGCATCAGCGACAACCCGTTCCTCGGGTATGTCGCCAAATGATTGGGAGAAACCGATGCCAGCCGCATCCACAGAACATGAATACGAAGAGGAGTAGTCATCGATCGAGGAGCTGCTCTCGGAGATTGAGGGACCTGGTCCGTAGTGACTGAAACGCTTCAATATACCACGTTGAACGCTGCTGCTCTCGTTGCACTCTGAGTAGCTACGCTGCTTGCGCTGTGGCAACTTCAGCGTTGCCATTGGCTCCGAGATGGCGCCAATGTGACGTTCTGGCGACAAGTTCTCAGGCAGTTTTTCTTGCTGCTGCTGCTGTTTCTGATTTTGCTTTTCTTCTTGTTCCGCCTTGAGATCCTCACATGCGGATTCGGAGAGCGATCGTTGCTTCTTGTTGCGCTTACGCTGCTTCTTGTTACCCTTTTTTTGTTGCTGTTGCTGTTGATGTTGCTCCTCTTCTACATCCTCCTCCTCTTTTTGTTCTTCATGCTGTTGCTGTTGCTCTTTATTCTCTTGCTCGCTGACGTCTTGTGGAATAATAGTCACCTCGAATTCATTGTCCAACTCATTGTGATACATGCTAATGCGCAGTGATTTATCAGACTCCAAGTCGAAGTTCTCATTCTCAGTGTATTTGCACAGAGGAAAGCAATCGTACTCAGTGAGATCTGTGCCATTGGGTCCGGCCAGATAGCTAGACGATGTCATGAAGGACTCGGTCATAAACAGTCTGAGGACGACATTATCATCGGAGGCATCCGCCTCGACGTGATCGATGTGCAGCTGGGGATCTGCTGCATCGGGCAGTTGCATGAGGAACGCATAGTTGGTGGGATAATAGCCACTGCCCATAGAGGCGAACTGCAGATGTACACTGCGTGCCTCCCTTATCATTGTCTGGATCGAGTCAGGCTGCACATTTCGCACGTGAAGCACAAACGCCATCATATTCTGCACGATATTGCAGTCAAAATTGGGCATCTGATAATGCAGATCACTCTTTAGGAACGATTGGATTGGGGGGACTAATAAACAAGAGAGAAAGAGAAAAACAAGTGAGCACGAACCATATCTAAACCTGATCTATCCGGGATTATACAGTTAGTATGATCAATTATTACTTACATGCATCGAAATTATCTGTTTGTTTCAGCTGCATCGTTGTCAGCTCAACGACGGCTTCGCTGCCAACTTCCTCCTCCTCGGCAGGCGATTCGCACTTGCGCTGCTTCTTGTTACCCTTTTTGTGTTGCTCCTTTTCTTCATCCTCCTCCTCTTTTTGTTCTTCATGCTGTTGCTGTTGCTCTTTATTAACTTGCTCGCTGACGTCTTGTGGAATAATAGTCACCTCGAATTCATTGTCCAACTCATTGTGATACATGCTAATGCGCAGTGATTTATCAGACTCCAAGTCGAAGTTCTCATTCTCAGTGTATTTGCACAGAGGAAAGCAATCGTACTCAGTGAGATCTGTGCAATCGGGTCCGGCCAGATAGCTAGACGATGTCATGAAGGACTCGGTCATAAACAGTCTGAGGACGACATTATCATCGGAGGCATCCGCCTCGACGTGATCGATGTGCAGCTGGGGATCGGCTGCATCGGGCAGTTGCATGAGGAACGCATAGTTGGTGGGATAATAGCCACTGCCCATGGAGGCGAACTGCAGATGTACACTGCGTGCCTCCCTTATCATTGTCTGGATCGAGTCAGGCTGCACATTTCGCACGTGAAGCACAAACGCCATCACATTCTGCACGATATTGCAGTTAAAATTGGGCATCTGATAATGCAGATCACTCTTTAGGAACGATTGGATTGGGGGGACTAATAAACAAGAGAAAAAGAAGTGAGCACGAACCATATCTAAACCTGATCTATCCGGGATTATACAGTTAGTATAAACAATTATTACTTACATGCATCGAAATTATCAGTTTGTTTCTGCTGCATCGTTGTCAGCTCAACGACGGCTTCGCTGCCAACTTCCTCCTCCTCGGCAGGCGATTCGCCGTTGGAGTTCAACTCCACTCCGCTATCATCGCGACTAAGGATGCACACATTGTCGTGCATTTGACGCTGCTCACGAGCCGACGAACGCACCACGGGCAGCGTGATGCACAGTCGCCTGTGCTCAGGGTCGAACCGGGCATTGCCCGACTTATCATCCACGGCGTAGGGCAAATCCAGCTTGAGGCGATATTTAGCTCCGGAACGCTCGCTGAGCAGATAGATAGACTTCGCCGTCACATCCAGTTGACAGTCTGCTGTCGAGCTGAGCAGCGGCAATTCGATTTCGACGATGAGAGCACGTGGCACAGTCACCTGGAGCTTGGCGTCCAGTTCATCCGTGTACTGTGCCATGTCGACAACATGGCTGTGCTTGATACTGTACTTGGGCACCGCAAACGTTGGCGCCGACGGCACCTTTTTCTTCAGGGGCAGCACTTTGGGTTTCCCGGCATTTGCCTCCGGTTTTTTGGGGTACGTATGCTCCAGGGGATGCGGCTCGCGTTCCTCGTCCATGGCATTCTTTTCCAGCTTGCGTATCACAGTGGCATGCGGCTCGCCCTTGTAGTCGAGTTTGGGATACTTGAGATTGGCACGATCCAAATTGACATTATATTCGCGTTCCACGCCATCCAATGCGGTGTCTATCAGACATTTCCGGAACTGTGAATTACGCGTACCGAGATGCAAGGCGTCCGGATGGAAGACGACATCGTAGACCTTGCAAAGCTTCTTGTTCGCATCGATATCGTCGCGAGGCGGTGCCTGGGCCATCGGTATGGACCAGGTGAGGCCTTTTTCGCCCGTTTCCGAATTCATGGCAACCTCATTGTTGGGTCGCTCCACAACCTTTGAGCCGCAAATATTGATGAAACACTTTAGTTCGCCATCGATGGACGTTTTAACAACAAAACCGGGTTTGGGATGTATAAATGTGACATCGACGCCACGCTCCTTTTCCAGTTGGGTTATCTCCTGTTCGTAGATTTTACGATTTTCGGGATCTTGGATTTCCTGCACATAATCGAAGAACAATTTGCGAAACTCTTCGTCTTTTAAGGCGAGACGCATCCGGTCGAACTCGCCCTTGGTTATGTCAACTTTTTCATTGCCGTGGATCTTTGAGTGTTTGGTGCGTGCAGAAGCGGCAGACATTGCTTCAAAATCTTGCACTTAGAATCACTAACACTATTACTGTATTCTCGTTATTTATCACACTTTTGCTTTTTTTTTTATTAATTAAATTTTCAGTTATTGAGAAATGCGAAGCCGTTTTGAAATGCGATTAAGTTCTGTTTTTTTATTGTTGTTGATGTTGTGGATTATGTTCTAGTAGTTTCTGTTAATATATAAAACGGTAAATTAATAAGTTAAATTATTACAGCTGACAGATGCAGTTAAATTCAAAATCCCTGAACTAACGTATGCAAACATTCAAGCAGTGGCTTAGCACTCAATTGTCGTAGATTACTAAATAACATTAAGTTCACACCCCCACCCCCATATCAACCAGCACACAAATATGTATATATGTGCTCTTTAGTGCTCTCTCTCTCTCTCACAATTTGCCGGTGGTATTGCGCCGAATATTTTATTTTGCAAATCAATTGCAGAATTTAATAATATTGAAAAGTGTGTAGCTTGTTACATAAGTGAAGAGGAGCGGACAAATTAGAAAAGAACACGCAGTATAACCATGCGTTTTATTATTGAGCACAAGCCAATGTGAAAAAAACGTACTGCGTAGTTTGCCGTTTTGTTGTGGCCGTTGCTTCGTGTCCGTGCTTGCGAGAGCGAGTGGCGTTGTTGTTTGCGTTCGAATTTGTACAAATGAGCGCAAGAAACGCCGGCAAATACGGAGGAGACCTAAAGTGTTGGAAAAGTAACAGAGAGGGGATAGGAGGTGCTAGCTAGATAACCAGAGGCAACTAGCCAACCACTTGCCCTCAATTGTATGTGTTTGCTGTCGTCGTTTTTCGTTCTACGTTTAGTTCTGTATACATAATGTAATGTATGTGTGTTTAGGTGTTGTGTATGGGATATTAAAATAAAAGATTTATGCAGTGCTCGACAAGACAATAAAACACGTGCGTTAGCATGTGTAAGCGCACAAAAAAATAGGGGGAAAATTATTACAGTTACGTGGTATATGACTTCAACCAATCAATACACTCAAATTGAATAGTTTGATCAATAGCGATACGAAGTACTGAATTGCTAGATTTTCTCATTGCTGCATTTAAATGTAGCCCACATTGTAAAACCGGTCCGAATGAACTTACAGCAGACAGGATTTAAATAAAGAATATAGACAATCTTAACTTAATCAACATGAGAAGTCAATGGCCATGCAGATTTTACAGAATTGTAGAAAATATAACTAGGTTTGACTGAATTTTCTTCAAGTCTTCAAACACACATACAATTGCAACACACATACAATTGCAACACACAAAAATATATTTATATATTTGTATACATACGTGTATTAGTCTGTCGTTGAATACTTTGCGCAAAGAACGCTATTAAATTTGTATATTTTTTTAATTGCTGCTGTGCAACTACTTTTGAAGTTTAATTCAGAATTTCTAGAAGTTTTTCAGCTGATAAATTTTTTCCAGGCGAAGCAAGCTGAGGGCCGGCTCAGTGTGACCTGAGTGGGGATACGACAAGAGCCTTAAATAGTAAACTCCAATAGAATGTGGTATTTGCACTCAAATGTTAACGGGGTCATACTTATCACTTGAGTTAACATTACAGCACATGTTAAAATAATGGGGTGCCCACATCTGTGTGGCTAGCTGTTAGTGTTGGGTAATGTAACACATTTTAGTGCTGGGTAAAAAACAATGGCAATGGAGTCAAATTTATTTTTGGTGGTTCTGTTGTCATTTTTTTTATATAAAAATGCAAAAGGTGTGTTAAATTCTGTTCATAAGTGTCAAACAATATATGTGCTATAAATGCGGGCATTTTCCCAACAAAGTTGTGCGGATTCAATAGCGGCAAAGTGAGCTGGAAAAATGATGCTTACGCTGCTGCTGCTGATTTGTTTGCTTGTGTGTGTGTGCCTTGGGCCACAATTTGTTTTCATATGCTACTCTACTGACCAATTGCCCCTTGTATAATGCCAAATGTATAACAAAACAGCCCTTCAGTGGCTTAAGTAGCTTGTAAATAATGCGCAAGCACAAAAATATGTATTATATAAATTTCTAAGAATGCTGATTGTGGGTGAACGTAGCATAAAATGCATTTAATCCCCACACACATAAGCATGTGTGTCTCATTTGTGTATACACAAACGTGTGCGTGTGTGTGTGGAGTATTTCTGGCCTGTTTGTGTGTGTGTTACTGTTATTTATCTCTTGTTCTTGCAGCGGAAATAAGTGGACTTTTTCTAGACGAGCAACCGGATATGGACATGGAGTTGCCACCACTCAGCAATGGCAAGGAATTTTCAGCAATACCACAAAACTCTTTGCTAACGCATCCCAGGTAATTACTCAAATATTAGTTCACTAAACTTCATCAAGTTAGAGCCATGCTTTATAGTTTTTTATTGGAAGTTGAAATTGAATCCATTTTGTTATCGCTATTGCCTAAGAACTCCTCTAACCACCCATTTTAATATTCCCAACTCATTTAAATGCTGCACTATAAATAAAAAAGGAGACATGTTAAGAGTAAGCGACGCATGAAAAGAAGGTAAATCTCTCAAGCATTTGCCCGCCATTTCCCATTAATTTTGTGTTTTTGAAATAATTTTTTTTTTAATATACTCTTTTTGCATTTATTATTTATTTAATCTACTATTTTTGCGTCATATACAGATTAAAGTGTTATGCCTGTGAGCCGCCCTGTCTCGATCCCAATGAACACGCACACACTTGCCAGAATGCCGTACAGGTGAGCGGTGTACATCGAATTAATAATTATTTTCCAATAAAATTTTAATTTTTTTCGTATTTGTAGTGCTGGAAATCTCGAACACGCGATGCTGATGGCGAGGAGAAAGTATCCCGTGGCTGCACCACGGCGCCAGATCAAATGCCCTTAATTTGCAATCAGAGTGTTCGCAATAAGTTGAATGGTCCCTCAAAGCGAAACACGGCAAAATTCGTGAATGTTGTATGCTGTGCCAGCGATTTTTGCAATGACGGCGAATTCCCTGAGCTGCCACCATTTGTCAGCAGTGATGTGGCCACGGTGATCACCGCCGACAGCAGCAACATTAGCAAAATGACCGCCGCCATCCTGGGTCCATTCCTTATAATTATGGTCATGGGAGCGGTAGCTGTTTATTTTATGCGACGGAGCCATCGCAAACGGCTGGCAGCAACGCGCATTAAGCAGGATCCCGAATCATATTTAGTTAACGATGAACTGCTGCGCGGCACCAGCGCCGGCGACAGCACTTTGCGCGAGTATTTGCAGCATTCTGTGACTTCGGGTTCCGGCAGTGGTTTGCCGCTGCTCGTACAACGTACCCTGGCTAAACAAGTGACGCTCATCGAGTGCATTGGCCGTGGCAAATACGGCGAAGTGTGGCGCGGCCATTGGCACGGTGAGAGCATTGCTGTCAAAATATTCTTCAGTCGGGACGAGGAGTCCTGGAAGCGTGAAACGGAAATCTACAGGTAAGCATCGGGTTCATATTCTAAATGCTTATTAATTAAGTAAAAAATAAATTGTGGAAGGCAGAAGGAGTTATCTATAACTATATATTATTGGTTGATTTTTACAATCGAGTTTAGAGTTATGTATTGTAATTGACATTCCACAATTCAACCAAAAATCATTTTTACTTATTCTGGTTTTGTCTTAATTTTTAGCACCGTGCTACTGCGTCACGAGAACATACTTGGCTTCATTGGCTCCGATATGACGTCCCGAAATTCGTGCACGCAGCTTTGGCTTATGACCCACTACTATCCGCTGGGTTCGCTTTTTGATCATCTGAATCGAAATGCACTTAGTCACAACGATATGATCTGGATCTGCCTGTCAATTGCCAATGGGCTGGTGCATCTGCACACCGAGATCTTTGGCACCGAGGGCAAGCCCGCAATGGCGCATCGTGATCTAAAATCAAAGAACATATTGGTCACATCGAATGGCACTTGTGTCATAGCCGATTTTGGATTGGCCGTTACACACTCGCATGTCACAGGACAACTCGATATCGGTCATAATCCCAAAGTGGGCACCAAGCGTTATATGGCACCCGAGGTTCTCGATGAAAGGTATTGTTATTTATTTATATTGAGCCAACAATTTGTAACTGTTTCCATCTAATTACTATAGCATTGACATGGAATGCTTTGAGGCATTGCGCCGCACTGATATCTACGCCTTTGGCCTGGTGCTGTGGGAGGTGTGCCGCCGCACCATTTCGTGCGGCATTGCCGAGGAGTACAAGGTGCCCTACTACGATGTGGTGCCAATGGATCCCAGCTTCGAGGATATGCGCAAAGTGGTCTGCATTGATAACTATCGACCATCCATACCCAATCGCTGGAGCTCAGATTCGGTAAGCACATTTACATATACCTAATCCAAAATCTTTAACCATTGTCGCCTTTCTTTTTATCGAACAGCTCCTTGCCGGCATGTCCAAACTAATGAGGGAGTGCTGGCATCAGAATCCGAATGTTCGTTTGCCAGCGCTGCGCATTAAAAAGACTATACATAAATTAGCTTCCGTTGACGAGAAGATACGTTTAGACTTTGATGAGGTGTGCGTTTAATAGCTTTTAGGTAGTTGATTTAAGTTTACAATTAATTAGTCTAAGCGACATTAGTTGAGTTCATTTTGCTAGCAGCTAAGTTTCATCATACATACACATACATATATATTATTGAAGTTATTTTTTATATATTTTTCATATTTCATTAGACTGTATATCGTCTGCATTAATGAAGATTTAATTTTGTGCCTTCGAAATTGCCTTAAATGTAAATCGATATTGACTTGAAGTATCATCTAAATAAGTTATTGTCATCAATCTGCCCATCTGGATGCTGCTCCCCGAGAGAGTTTTCAAAAATCCATTTTGTTTTTCATTTCAAGTGCCATTACAATTAAGAATTGGTAAAAACAACAAATTACATTTTTACATTACACCTAAGCTCACTTTTTATACCTACACCTCTCCCAAAAAACACCTATTCACACACTCCACACACAACCAATCAAAATTAAACAGCTATCAAGCAGCTATATAGAGAGCATTGGTATATAGAGTTATTAAGAACAAATGACACTCAAACAACACACACACACACACATAGAGCAGAGCACCTAGTTAAGAGCATATGCCTGTACATGATCAGTTCCCAACTACATATAGAATATACGATTACGAGTATACTTTTAGTATATTGTACAAATGCGCGTTAATTAAGTTGTATATGTAGTTTACAAATAACTAAGATACTATCAACAAATAAAATACACTTTCTAATTGTTAAGTAAATGCCTAAATTTTTTTAATTATTTATAAATTCCAACAACAAAAACAATGGTAACATTTATATGCATAAAAACATATATTAATGCACCTCAATTGATTAACATATGTTAAATATGGGTCGTCTATGTTGATCCACATGGCAGTGATTATTGACCATTGGCAGTCAACAGGCGGAAATTCTCGTTGTTTTGCTCATCGAGGAAGAGCAGCTTGAATATATCATTAAAAAAGTTGGGATAGTAGTCGCAGGCACGATTGCAGTCCGGTGTCCAGTTAATCTCCAGCAGTTGCGGCTGCATTTCGCGCTCCTCATCCCCCTTTCCGGTCCAGCCCAGCATAATGTCCGCGGCGTAGAGGGCACGCGACTGAGCACATGGTGCTAAGCCACAGGGCGGCTGCGCTGCGCTGGCACATGTGAGCACCTCGTGCAACATGCCGCAGATCTGTTCCTCCAGCAAGGCCCAGTCGTGTTTTGGATACTGCTGGAGCCACATGTCCATAAAGTCGTCGCATTTCACATGATGTAGTTGCGCCTCTTCCTGGTAATTCATCACCGTATAGTGCATCTCGTAGTCATCGAACCTGTCCAGCGCAAAGGTTCGATTGGCAAAGCGTAAGAAAAACTTTCGATGCACATACGCCTCTAGTGGCTTCACTCGCTTCAGCAGTATCACATAACGCACATCGAATTTGACCCGTGCACCATTCATCTCGTCGCGTTGGAAGAGCACTGGACGTTCGATGTACTTCTGTGCGATTTTGGGACCCGTTGCGGGCAAACGAACAATCTGCTTGATGTTGTCCGTGATGTGTGTGTCCAGGCCACGTGCCAAGTTCCAGGGTTTGATAATCCAATGATTGTCTAATTGGCTGGCCGCCCGCTGTTGATAGTAGGCGACAAATTCGCGCAGTTCCGTGCTTAGATTATAGGTAGTGGGCAGCCACGCCGGATACGTTTCCAGCGTTTCAGCATTGTGATGCTCCTTTGCCGCACGTCGTCCCACAATACTCAGCAGATCCTTTATGGTTATCACATACTCGAAGGGAAACTGATTGATGAACTTTTGCGGGGTTTCACGCGAAAGCTCACCGAATTTCTTATAGTGGCATGTGAGCCAGAGCACATCAGCATCCTCGGCGCTATCAACCAACACAAATTCGGGCGCTGTGAGATGCTCGCGCAGCACATCATACTGGGCATACACTTTGAGGGGATCACAGCGCGACGAAGTGGCGATGACAGCTGCCGAGTCAACTTGCTCTGGATACGTTTCCGGTATGTGTCCACTAGCAAAATAATTGGCACCAGGTTCTACTTGCAAAAAACTTTCGCCACTTAAATCACTGTCGCTCCAGGGCAGCAGGAGAGCAGAACGCTGTGGCGCATCCTTCGACACATACTCGGCAAAGTCACGTGTCACCTGTTCACCCTGATCACAATCCCTAATGGGAAACAGCAAGCTGTAGGTGGTGTGTGTGTTCACATAGAGCAGTGGCACCACACGGAAACTGGGCTCATCTGACTGATTGACAGCGGAGCCAACCTCATCCATGACATACCAGATGGGCGTGCGCTCTTCATCGGTCAATCTCTCGCTGGCAATGGAATACGCATGACAATAGCGCCACAGACGTCGCAATATTTTCTTAATGCGCTGCTCATGCTCCAAATCCACGCCAGTGATGGCAGACATACGATCCGCCAGCTGTGGATATTGTTCCAGTTGTTGGCGCGCACTATTCAGTCGAAAAGTCCAGGCATGATCTATCAAATATATGGCCTGAGGATCGCTTGCCTTGATGCCCTGCTCGCCTGCCACTGCCAGAGCAAACGCCGGCTTGGCGTTGTCGTCATCATTGGCATCGAAGCTCTCGTCCTCATCGTAATCGATGAGCATCAGTTGCAATACTTCGCCGGCATCAAAGTTATCCGTGGTCAGCTTGCGATATAGGGCCGGCCACAGATGCAACGGCACCGCAGATGATTCCAATTGCGGCTTGTGCAACGCCACAAATTCGTTGTATTTATTAATTCCATCCATATCGCGTGGTAGGTGTAAAAGCCCCCCCGGTCTGTTGATCATATTGTATTAATATACCAAAAAGATATACCAACAAAATACCAAAAATCAGGACTTTTTTCTTTTGATACTAACTATCGATACGCATAAGTTAAACAACAATAGAAGTTTAGGCGCAACTATTCAAATATGACAAGCAACAAAGTTCTCTCATTATAAACTTATTTACCCATCAAGTAAATAACAAGTCGATTTTTACCGCGAATATTCAAATATGATAATTGCCGACCAGTGTTGGTAGTTTTTAGGTATTTACAGCTCAAAGTGAGTACCAATTCAAAACATCTGTCAGGGCTGCGGGAGGGCGAACAGCTGTTGTACTAGTTTGCCTTGGTGAGCAAATATAAATAAATGACAACAATATAGAATTTCACCATTAGAAAAGTTTGTTACTGAGAGACGGCAGGCGCACATGATATCAGCCAGTATAGGTCGAAAAAATTCACAGTCATCGCAACTCAGCACTTAACGAAAGGGGTATTTAAATCTGTTTTACTTATGCTCGTCTAAATTATATCGCGCAAATGTTTTAACACTGACGCTGACTGTTGGTTAGTACATAGAAATTCTAAAATCTCGCTCTCCTGGCAAGCGGTCAAAAACAAAAAAAAAGAAGAAATTAAATGAGTAGTACGCTGTCATTGCCAAACAACGCCACAGGCGCTGTAAAAGCTCTCGCCGAAGATCCGACTATGGATGTAGAGGTAAGGATGCATAAGGATCTCGTCGCAATCAATGACCAACATTGATTTCTCTATTCAAAAAAAATTGAAATAGTTTTAATTATGTTGCCTAGCAACTGCAAAGTGCCAACTCTAAAATGCGATATGAATTGTAGTTTATTGCGCAGTTTCAATTTGGACGCGATCGCTGCACCTGTTAGGTAATCCAAGCCCATTTGGCGCCACTTCCGTATTTGTTGCAGCAACAACAGATCTGGATTTTGCAATCACCTTTTTATTACGCGATAATCTCTTTTTTTTTAAACAATATTTCCTTTAGTTTTATGTATATTCAAAAATTGTCAAAAGATAATTTATATCTATGCAAAATTAATATGTTTAGAACCATGTCTTAATAAATAATTGTTAAATTTTAGTTTATTTTCCATATATTCAATTACAGGTTTCGAAAAATAAAGGTTTCTTCCTATGGCAATGGTTTTGTAACTGGACGTCGACATCACCAATAATGCTGCGCGCCGTTGAGAAGAAGATTCTATCATATCTGAAGCTGCCTTACAGAGGCTACTTTGTGGACATTGGACCAGCTGTGGGCGAGGCTGACAAAATATGGACGGTCAGCATGAACACAGATTCCAAGGAGGTGCCCTTGGTATTGTTGCACGGGTTGGGCGCGGGCGTCGCACTCTGGGTGATGAATCTCGATTCGTTTGCTAAGGATCGTCCGGTCTTTGCGATGGATGTGCTCGGCTTTGGCCGCAGTTCGAGGCCACAGTTTGGCAAGGATGCGCTGGTGTGCGAGAAGCAGTTAGTTAAATCTGTAGAGGAATGGCGCCGCGAAATGAACATCAGTGATATGATTCTTTTGGGCCACTCCATGGGTGGCTTCATTGCCTCCAGTTATGCGCTAAGCTATCCAGAACGTGTACGCCATCTTATTCTGGCTGATCCTTGGGGCTTTCCCGAGAAGCCCACCGATTCGACGAACACTAAACAAATACCGTTGCTGGTGCGCGCCCTTGCGCGCATTTTGACGCCCTTGAATCCGTTGTGGGCTCTGCGTGCCGCTGGCCCATTTGGCCAGTGGGTGGTGCAAAAGACGCGGCCGGATATAATGCGAAAGTTCCAGCACACCGTTGAGGAGGACACTAATTTGCTAGCCCAGTACATACATCAATGCAATGCCCAAAGTCCGAGCGGCGAATCAGCATTCCACAGCATGATGCAATCGTTCGGTTGGGCCAAGCATCCCATGATCCATCGCATCAAGGATGTGCGTAGTGATATACCCATCACATTCATCTATGGTTCACGCAGCTGGATCGACTCGTCGTCGGGCGAGAAAATCAAATCACAGCGTGGCACCAATATGGTGGACATTAAAATTGTAACCGGAGCCGGTCATCATGTGTATGCCGACAAACCGGACGTATTCAATCGCTACGTCAACGAGACCTGTGATATGTACAAAGTTGGTCATCTACAGCCAGCAGCATCGTCGCCGTTGCAGCTCATACGCGAATCCACCGAATCCGATGAAGAGCACGAGCTGCCCAATTTGAAATCAGCAGCGGAAACGGTTGAAATACAGCAACAACCAAATGTTGGGCAAGGCGTTACATCGACAAGAGCAACAACAGCGACGACTCCAGCTGTCGATATGGGCGATGTAAATCGGAAATTATAAAATTAACAATATTTTTCGACCTTAAATTATAAATGTAGCTCTACTTATTTTGTGTCTATTCTATTAGCGTTCTTTTTAGTATTAAATGTTGTCTTATCTACATTAGTTGTCATTCCATTGTCATGTTATTCCTATTCTAGGCGACGTAAATCAGTAAATGACTGATTAATTGTGTGGAGCAGTGCGAAGTACAAGTTTTTCACTTGACCATTGCTTAGTTTAATTGATAAAAATGTTAACTGGATACGTCATTTATTTAAGCGCAGTGTCCAAAAGCAAACAAACGCAAAACGATTTAATTCATATCAGCTACAGTTGCTAACGTCTATCAGACTAGAGACCACCCCATACACGGAAGTCATCGACCTAACCCAGTGGCCTATACACAGATTGCTTCGATTTGACTTTCAGCCCAGCTAATCACAATTAATCAAGCATCATAATCAATAAAACTGATGCAATCTAAAGCTTAAGGTTTCGACTTGAATATATGCTCAATTATTGCCGGTTGCAAGCAAGGTAAATATAATTTCAGTAAAAGCTGAAAAAGAAAGAAATTTTAAAATATGTAAATGCATATTTAGGCATCTATATATTCCAGCTAAGGAATTATATAAATTTTTTTTGATTATTTTCAAGGAATTTGATAGTTTTAGCTGGACAAAACAATTTCTTGTAGGATAGTGTTTGCATTAGTATATATTTAACGCATTGCTACCATGCTTTTCACTATCAGCAAAAAGTTCATTACAGTAAAATTATTCACCACTTGATAAGCAAATGGGTGACAAATAATAAAAATAACAGCCAACCGTCATCACAAATTTAAAAAAAAATTAAATAATATTTTATTGATTAATAATGCTTTCATTTTATTTGCAATTGTAGAAAAGTCTCTCTATTTGCATAATTCGCACATAATTTAAATTTGTTTTGATTATAGGGATATAATATTTCAATAGTTAAATTTTTTTGGTTTAAGCCGACGCTTTACTTGGCATTGGCGAAGCCAACGCGATCGTTGCCCATATCGAATTCGGTGTAGTACTTTCCAAGGAAGACATGGCCGAGAATCCAAAGGGGTCCATTTGGTGGTGGTATGTCCATGCCTTTGAAACCGGACAAGCAAATGGTTTTGCCCATTTGAGCTATGCGCAAAATGTAATCCTTGCCCTCCAGCTCGAATGTTTTCCCATTGAACACGAACTTAATCACTGGCAAATTGGGGATGAGATCACACGATACGACATACTGAAAAGGCAGTTATATATTATATATATATTTATATGTATAGTTTAGCTGTTTACCTGTCCACCCAAAATGAGCCTACCACCGATGGCCTGATTTATGGACGTCGCATCAGCAGTTGGGGCTGCAATCAGTGAGGTGCCCGTATCTGCAATCACCTGGCAGCCGCCCTTGCACCGCTCAATATCTTTTATTTGAGCCGAGTCCATTTTGATCTGCCAATAGCCCTTGCGCGTGACCGGCAAGTACGTAAAATCGCCAGTATAATGATTAGGATCAGAACCACCGAAGATAATTTCGCCACCCTCTGGTGCATTGGGACCACGATTCAGATAGAACGAAAACACCGGATTGGAGATCAAACCCTGTTCGTACATGGCATAAAATGGGGGATTGACACCATTGACAGATATCGAACTATAACCCAATCCAAGTATACCATCGAATTTGGCGTCGACAAAGACCCGACCCGGTTGGCTCAGTGCTTCGGCGAAGGTTTGACCCTTAATGTCCAGCCCGGCTATGTTGACAGTGTCGGTGGACAAGTAACCGGTCATACTGCCCGTTCCGTACTTTATGCTGAATTCAATATCGTTCTTGACATAAGTCGAGGACTCGGTGGCATCGTATTGGTTGTGCTTACGGCAAGCAATGTTGGTCGGGGGACATTTCTTGGACGGAACCCACAAGTTCGATGAGCCCGTATCGAATACTACCTTAAAGTTCTGAGGCGGCGAACCAATCGATATGGGCCCATAGTATGTCATATCTTCAGATTTGGTAAGCGGCACGGTTGGGAGACCACCTTTACCAGGACGGATGGGTAGGTGCTGCAGTTCGGTGCCGACATCAGCAAAAAATCGGCGAACCGATTTAACTTTATTTAACGGCACTCGGAACAACTTTGGATCGGCCCATGCCAAGGCCAGGCAAACGGCAAGCAGCAGCAGAGACTTTTCCATGTCCAATGAACTCGATGTTTTATAACGTTATAGTTTAATTTGAACCTGAAATGCTTATTTATATTTATTTTATAGGTCTGCTAAATAACCCGCGCTGATAAAATTCAAAGAAAATATACAGAATTTGGCCAAACGGCGCAATGTTTAACAGGGCTGTTGTCTGCGATTCTGTTATTTTTATATTTCATAACAAATGCAACTGTAAAAATGTTCTAAAAATCTAAAATAAAACGAGTGGCTCGTTGAGAGAAAATTTCTATGGATATTTCGCAAGGGAATGTTTAAAATAAAAAATTGAAATTATCCAAAAACCATTGAATTTATTATTATTATTATTTTTTAATGTATGCATAGTAAATATCTTCATCAAGCCAAGTAGTTTTAGCTATGAAAGGTTTAATAAATTAAAATTGGATTTCTTGAGACGTGCGTTTTCATATCTTTGAGTTATCAACTAATGGCGCTTTCTGTCTGACGATTCTCTTTTGTTCTATTTTCTTAGCTTGACCCAACATCTTCTGATACATCTCCTTTTCATTGTGCTCATCGCGGCGTGCCTTTATGAAGAGACGAGCCAAGACTGACTGCACGGTACAATTGCCTGGCTCTCATTTAAAAAAAAAAAAAATAATTATATAGTATACATTAAAATTTTTTCATTTTATTTGCAATTGTAGAAAAGTCTCTCGATTTGCATAATTCTCACATATTTTTAATTTGTTTTGATTATAGGGATATAATATTTCAATAGTTAAATTTTTTTGGTTTAAGCCGACGCTTTACTTGGCATTGGCGAAGCCAACGCGATCGTTGCCCATATCAAATTCGGTGTAGTACTTTCCAATGAAGACATCGCCGAGAATCCAAAGGGGTCCATTTGGTGGTGGTATGTCCATGCCTATGAAACCGGACAAGCAAATGGTTTTGCCCATTTGAGCTATGCGCAAAATGTAATCCTTGCCCTCCAGCTCGAATGTTTTCCCATTGAACACGAACTTAATCACTGGCAAATTGGGGATGAGATCACACGATACGACATACTGAAAAGGCAGTTATATATTATATATATATTTATATGTATAGTTTAGCTGTTTACCTGTCCACCCAAAATGGGCGTACCACCGATGGCCTGATTTATGGAGGTCGCATCAGCAGTTGGGGCTGCAATCAGTGAGGTGCCCGTATCTGCAATAACCTGGCAGCCGCCCTTGCACAGCTCAATATCTTTTATTTGAGCCGAGTCCATTTTGATCTGCCAATAGCCCTTGCGCGTGACCGGCAAGTACGTAAAATCGCCAGTATAATGATTAGGATCAGAACCACCGAAGATAATTTCGCCACCCTCTGGTGCATTGGGATCACGGTTCAGATAGAACGAAAACACCGGATTGGAGATCAAACCCTGTTCGTACATGGCATAAAATGAGGGCTTGACACCATCGACAGATATCGAACTATAACCCAATCCAAGTATACCATCGAATTTGGCGGCGACAAAGACCAGACCCGGTTCGCTCAGTGCTTCGGCGAAAGTGTGATTCTTGATGTCCAGCCCGACAATGCTGACGGTGTCGGTGGACAAATAACCGGACAAACTGCCCGATCCGTAGTGTATGGCGAATTCGGTACCGTTCTTGACATAAGTCGAGGACTTGGTGGCATCGTATTTGTTGTGCATAAGGCAAGCAATGTTGGTCAGGTGACATTTCTTGGACGGAACCCACAAGTTAGATGAGCCCGTATCGAATACTACCTTAAAGTTCTGCGGCGGCGAACCAATCGATATTGGCCCATAGTATTGCGCATCCAGATAATTGGAAAGAGGTTCGGGTGAGAGGCCAGCTTTACCAGGACGGATGGGAAGGCGGTGCAGTTCGGTGCCCACATCAGCGAAAAACCGGCGAACGGATTCGGCTTTGTTTAACGGCACTCGCAACAACTTTGGATCGGCCCATGCCAAGGCCAGGCAAACGGCAAGCAGCAGCAGAGACTTATGCATGTCCACTGAACTCGATGTTTTATAACGTTATAGCTTATGAGATTACAGGTGACTGATTAAATCAATTAATTTGGTTACCGATAATTCAATACTGCGCAGAGAATGATTCAGCAAAGAAAATATGCTAAATTTGGCCAAACGGCGATATGAGTTAACAGAAAAGAATATGTTATTAGTGTTTTCCGTTTCTAAGAAATCTATTTATAATAATAAACTATTTTTTACAGATGTTTAGTTTTATTTTAATCAACAAATATATACAGAACTGGATTTACCCCACTGTAGAAATTAGAACCTGAAATTTTTGTTTATAATTTTTTTATTGGTATGCGAGAATAAAATTTGCTAAATAATAACCCGCGCTGATATAATTCAAAGAAAATATACAGAATTTGGCCAAACGGCGCAATGTTTAACAGGGCTGTTGTCTGCGATTCTGTTATTTTTATATTTAATAACAAATGCAACTGTAAAAATGTTCTAAAAATCTAGAATAAAACAAGTGGCTCGTTGAGAGAAAATTTCTATAAATATTTCACAAGGGAATGTTTAAAATAAAGAATTGAAATTATCCAAAAACCATTGAATTTATTATTATTATTATTATTTTTTAATGTGTGCATAGTAAATATCTTCAAATCATCTTTACAAGAAAGCAGTTATTTTCCAATTTTAATAATTTCGCTTCTGTATAAAATGCATTTGAATGGCTTAAAGTACTCGGTAGTTTAGATTCCAATTTACACTGCACGTCTCAATACTTGTAGCGATAAATGGCTACACCAGCTACACCAATTAATATTGAACCCATTAAAAAGCCAAGTAGTTTTAGCTATAAAAGAATTAATAAATTAAAATTGGATTTCTTGAGACGTGCGTTTTCATACCTTTGAGTTATCAACTAATGGCGCTTTCTGTCTGACGCTTGTCTTCTGTTCCATTTTCTTAGCTTGACCCAACATCTTCTGGTACATCTCCTTTTCATTGTGCTCATCCCGGCGTGCCTTTATAAAGAGACGAGCCAGGTCTGACTGCACGGTGCGATTGTCTGGCTCCAATGTGGCCACTTTCTGTAACAACTTGATTGCGCCCTGCGTATCATTCTTGCCCTCAAGTACCTGAAAAAGATTGCTAAATCTTTGACTTGACGTTGATAATAGCTCGCACTTACCCTTCCCTTGCGGTACAATGCCTTTGGATTATTCGGTTGGCATCGCAGCACATGATCAACGGACTGAAGTGCGGCGTCATAGGCACCAATTTTTATTTGAGCCATTGCCAAATTGTTGTACACAATCAGTCGATCCTCCAAGAGACTTTGCAGATCACTGTTTGATAGCTGTGCGTACACAAATATATATGCGTATAATTGTCATTTTATATTATTTATCACATTTACCTCTAGGTCTTCTTTGCCGAACTCTGCATCTGGATCGCCATCCCGATGATCTAAATAGTCCAAAGCGCGTCTATACAAATGTATGGCATTATTGTATTCCACCCGTTTAAAAAAGTAATTGGCTCTCTCTTTTTTCCTGGATCTGCGATTGTTTAAAATCACAATGATTATTATTACTTAACTTCAATACGGAGCTTCGAGAAACACACCCATATTTACGCAAGACTTCAAACGACTTCAAATCTGCAAAATCTTCGTACTTAACATCTACCAATTCCAATTCGTAGATTAACTAAATCAAAACAAAAAAGAAAAGAAGAAAAATTTAATATGGTTAAAAGATCGTATTTCGATAGTTACCTGAGCATTTGGTGGTATGACGATTTCTGGCGGATTGTCTGTATTAAGTCCGGCAGTGCCATATCCGAAGCGTTGATCAACGGTGATCTCTGACACTTCGCCAACATGCATCATTGGAAGTACCATATCTAAGCCCTGCACTACTTCCAAATCGCCAACATGACACTGGAAGCGCTCCTCCTTCTCCACAACAGTACCGTTTTCCAATTTTCCGGTGTATGTTATGGTTACCAAGTCGCCTCGATTGGGTCGCTTAGCACTAGCTGGCGCCTTTTTAATAATTCGCTTCAATAGCTGTTTGTTACCCAAAATGTCGCACTCGTTTTCATCATCCTCATCGTCCACCTTTGCAGCACTGTCAATTTTTGCAGCTTCTGCTGGGACGTCCTCTGTTTCGGATGTTTCAGAATCGTCGATGGCTGCCTGAGCTGCACGCATGTCCTTGGTGTCATCGGCACTGGGTAGATCTTCAAACGAGCTACTGCTAGATTTTTCTACGTCCATATTAACCTGAAAGTTATCATGGCAAAACGTTGAAACATGGAACAAAGGGCAACAAATGGTCCGAGTTACTCACTTTAAGTTAAATGTAATGTAATTTGGTGCTAAACGTGAACTGTTGGGATAATTTAATGAAAAGTGATTATACGTTTTCAAATGTGAAAATCGATAAATTGTAGCTCCACTCTTTTTTTTAACAAATAACTATTGAGGACAAACAATGTGAAATAAAGATTTGGAAATGATTACTTTCACAAGTACATTTGACATTTCACATTGCATAGGGTTGTCAGGGTGCCCATTACAAAATGGCAACAGCTACAACTTTGTACTTTGATGGACATGAATCAATCCATAGGTATTGATCACAAAACAAAAATACATTGAGTCGTGGCAGTGAAAATAAAAGCACAAAATGCAACACATCTTCAAAATGTTTTAAATACTGAATAAAGTTTGACGATATGTACTGACGTGGTGGCAACGCCAATCATCTGTTGCGTATGTCTGGTATATTCAGTGAATTTTGCATATAATACTTTGTTAGTTGTGGCGCAATAAATGTGAATAATGTTTACGAAAAAGAATAGTCGTCTAAAGAAAAAGACCTACATACGCAAAAACCGGCATAAAAAAATTATGAACCAACAACCAAGCCGAGCAGCCCTAAGTTCGCTTCCAGCCGTAAACACGTGCGAAGACAAATCAAAAAGTGCTCTTCCCGCGACTTTTTTTCACAGTGCTCCTGTTGGTGCAGCACGAAAAATCAATGTAAGTAAAATGCAGCTCATTGTTATTGGTTATATTTAGTTGCTTATTTGTATATATCGTGTCAATGTGGGGGGTTGGGGGTAGATTTTGTTGGGGATGCGACCTGCAAGTCGAGACAGCGCAAGCGCCAGCGCTCCGAAAAAACTAGTGAGTTCCAGCGTATAATTTCCAGCAAGTTGAATCATAGTGAATTTGTCAAACCAAAAAGTGGCCAAAAAAAGTGTAACTAGACCCACCAAAAAAATTACCAAAAAATTAAAACAAAGGAAATACAACAAAAAAGAAGGAATCAGAAGATGGAACAAATCTGGCGAAATGTTTGCGCTCACTACGATGTGCCCGACGATGTGAGCAGCACCTGGTTTGCACGGATCGAACAGCATTTAAGCGATGACAGTCCCACGCGAGCCTATCACAACTGGCAGGAGATGATGCAGCGCAAGCACTCGCATCTATCCGACTGTGCGCCCAGCATTGCACTTGCTGCATTTTTTCAGTATTATCATTTCGATGGCAATCGTAGCTGTGTGGAACAGAATTGTGAGGTATTCGATGAATTTTGTCGCGATGCCAACATTGAGGATGTGAGTAGGCAAACTGCATATTGTGTTTTAATTCTCGCATTCTACAAGGCTATTGAATGTTACACAGGAAGAGGCCAAGGCGCTGGTGTGTAACCTGCTCGGTCGCAAATCGCCTGATAATGAGGTCACCTGGTCGCATGATGACGAGGCTAATTTGTTGCAAGATGTGGATCTGGTTGTGCTTGCGTATGTAATCAATAAAAATATAAACAATACGAATTTGAAATACCCTTGCAGATGCGTTACTTTTAGTAGTAAACCGATTTGAATCTCTTCTGCAAGGGTATAAATATAGGAAAAGCAGTGAATTTAAAAATCTAATCTCACGCACAGTGCTCCGCCGGAGGAGTATAAGCACTACACTCAGCTGCTGCGGCACGAGTATGCGAACCTGGATGATGGGGTCTACAAATCGATGCGTATTAGGGTGTTGGAGACACTACTGCTCATACCTTGCATATATGCAACAGCCGAGTACCATGACAAGTACGAGCAGTTGGCGCGGACCAACATAAGCAACGAGATTAAAGAGCTTAAGGGGTAAAGCAATTGTCAGTTGTCAGAGTAGTTAGTCCAATGGTTTATTCTGCTTTCGCCTCTTATCTTTTGCCTTTAATAACTGTTTTTTTTTGGGTTATAAATGTGTTTTGTTCTTTTAATGGAAATCGAAACCTGTGGTTAAGACGTATTACAAGTTGTTTAGTTAATGAAATTTGTCATCTAAGTATATTGAGGAACTTCTCTAGCTGCATTAACACTAGATGCGCCAACTTACTATATTTATCCTATTGCTGTTTGATCCCCGTCAAATTGGAGCCATATGCAAATTGGAGTCAAATATAACGTAATCACAATGTAATTCTGTTACATCATGATATATGATATGATATATAAGATACGTAATCTTTCTGGCCTGTCAAAAATGTTGTAATTGAAAAATAAAATAAAAACGATGTATATTTAATCAAAGTAAACTGTAGTTTTACTTAAAGAACCACAATGAAAACAATTTTAACCGATATTTAAACGCAGTAAGTATGGAAAGTTGCAAATTGTATACTTTTCAAAATCCATAAAAAAAAGTTCGGATATTAATGCACGAATATTCTTTATTTGCCACCAGTTTCATAATAAACTAATGGATAACTCAACAAAGCAACCAGGACGTCTAAACTTTCAGAAATTCAAGGATGATCCCGTAAAGGTATGTTAAAGCAACGAAATTTCTTTCTTTTTGATTTAACATTCCATTTACTTGTAGAAACCGCTAAAGCGCTTGAATAATAAGAAATCAAAGCAAAAGAAATGCAGCTGCACACAAAAGCTCGCCAATGACATAAAGCGTCGTTCAATTAATTCGTTTACCGGGAACACTTCACCATCGAAACCATTGGAACGCAAGTTTGTGTTTCAAGGCGAGAAGCAGCAAAAGCAGCGGCAATTTTTGCTGCCAAAACAAAAGTTTTATCGCAACAAACAGGTAATCAAGAAAGTCAATTGATCTCTACTGCTCTCTGCTGAACTTCGTTTATGTCGCACAACTGCAGCAGTCAACGGGTTCCAGAAAAATTCTAAACACCGCAATAGAGGAGGGCGAAATCGAAGAGATTGAGAGTAGTGATGACGATGACTGCATTCTTTTGACGCCCGATGTAACAAATATATGCCTTGACGACGATACCAACGAGGTTCCACCAGTAAAACCATCTTCATCGAGCGACGGAGACAATAACGGTGAAAGCTGCAGCCATTTTAAGGTAGACACAAAGCCCGAGCGTCAATTATTTGATATTTGGTCAAAAAGATCAGGACGTGGTTTTGTCCATCCCGTAAGGTTCGCTCCCTCAAGTGTATCTAATGATAGTTGCATTGTACTAGATGATAGCTATGATAATCGAGATGATTGTCCAGTTGCAATTACCGATGATCGTCAGCTTCCCAACATGCCTAAAGAGAAGCTGACGCAGAAGCAAAAATCAATGAATTCGCTGGACGATAGAGTGGTAATTATTGAAGAGAGCTTTATACCTCTACAAACGGACGATGAGCCAAGCAGGCCACTTAATAAAAAAAACAAAAAAGGGGAACTGAAGAAGTTAGAGAATCAGGCGCAGAAGCAGCAGCCGGAGGAGAAGGATAATGTGGGAACGGCTGCAAGTCCACCAAATATGTACAGGCAGCGTATGAACCCGAAACTATTTACGTCAACTGAACGCAAAAAACTGGCTGATTACAATAGCAACACATATAATCCTGGCAAGGAAACTGGAGCGGATGAGCCCATCTCAAATAAGCGTTCCATTATCATCGATGGCAGCAATGTGGCCTTCGGGTGAGCCTCATTTTGAAAACACATTTTTTAACACATTTTTGTAATTGTAGTCTTTAACAGCCATGGCTGCTCCAACAAGTTCTCGTCGGAGGGCATCAAATATTGTGTGGAGTATTTCCAGAAAATGGGACATGATGTGAAGGCCGTTATACCGTTATTTCGCCGCAATGCTACCAAATCATCGAATCCAGAGATTCTCGATCAATTGCACAGGGATGGAAAAATTGTATTTACACCCTGTAAAAATTTGCCAAATCAACAGAGTATCAGTTACGATGATCGGTACGTTAACAGTCAATTTCGTATAATCAGTATATAATATAATATATATTTGACCATTTCAGCTTTATCCTACAGTTGGCGTATGAGCGTAACGCAGCGGTTGTCTCAAATGATAATTATCGTGACCTGATCCATGAGAATCCTGCGTTTAAGAAGATTATCGAGAATCGCGTCATTGGATATTCGTGGTGCGATAATATACTTATATTGCCAAAGGATCCCTATGGCAGATTTGGGCCACAGTTGGCCGAAATTCTACGTTGCTAGAGTTAAGTTTAGAAATTTTCAAAAGTTTCCGTTTTAAGAAGTGCATTTTTTTATTTTGATTTCATTAAATATATATAGTTGTAAAATACAATTAAGTGCTGTTTAATTAGATTCTTGGCGTAACCGAAACAACAGTTGTTGTAGATATTGTGGTTAATTGTGGTGCTTCACTGCCTGCGAATGTAGGATCATATTCTGGTGGCGGCTCATTTAAATCAGTTGCCAGATTAGGATTGCTGCACTCCAAATCGGTGGCTATTGTCTGTGTTGAGGACCCCATGTTGCACTTTTGCTTAACAGTGCTGTTGATGCTAAGATCATCGTAACAGGGTGGTAGATCCATGCCCTTGGGTAATATACGAATGTCGTTTAACTCGTCGGCTTGAACACAAACATTTTCGTTGCCATTGCCACACACTGTGCTATTGTTGGTGATGCTAATCTCCATTTGTTGCCGTGCTGTGTTGGGGACAAAGGGAATCATTAACGAGTATTAAATATTATCACGAAAATTATATCTTTGCCACACTTATCGTTCCGATAAAATGTAGCAATCAATAAAAACAAAATTATTTTATATCCTTTATCTTATCTTTCAAGCCCGTAAATTTAAATTGTAATTTATCGATTTAATACTAACGAATGGTCACATTCTTATCGATTAATTTGCGCGGAAATTGCTGTATATGTGCCTTCAACAGCTGATTGTTAGTTCAGTAGCGCACAGCTGGCGGCCTCAGCGGCTACAAATTGAAAGCAGCTTTATTGTCTTAGTGTAAGTTTTAGCAAGAGTCACTTAGAAAAACATACACACACGAATATACATTGTAAGTATAACGGCTTGCACAATAAGTGTGTAAGGCTAAGAGTTTAACTTCGATCGGTCATTTATATAATAGAGATTGCTGACGTTGTTGGCCCATCAAATGGTGAAAGTTTCTATCAGGTGTTTTTCTGTATTTTTGACTCTGAAAATATGTTAATGTGACTCAATTCAGTTACAACAAGTTGCGCGTCAAGTAGCAAAAGGTGATCTATAGCCAAAGTGCAAAATTAATGATAAATGAATTTTTGTTTTGGTGTTGTAGTAATTAATTAATATATAATTAATTAACTATGCATGATAGTTTATAAAGTTGAATGTCTAACATAACAATTTGTTAAACTCAACAAACGCAAAAGTCTTTAAGAAAGCTCGAATTCAAACCAAAGCTTCTGCTAAAAATTGTTCAGTTCAAAGATTTTTTGGCGGTTGAACTAGTTCTTGGCAACAACTTGCGGGTTAAAGGTTGACACTTTGACACTCAGGCGAAATGACAACTTGTTGACTTAACGGTTCACTGCCGGCATTGCTTGCAGTCGACAAAGCTGAATTAAGAATCTGAATTAGTACGATTTTTGCAGACAATCTGTGCTATTCTCCCAATTCCAAATTTCCTGCCATAAATGCTGCGACGCGTTCTGGGCTATGGCGCCCTGGGCACCGGCCTTATCAGCACCGGGCTGAGTCTGCACACGAATGACTATGAGCTAAATTCGCTGGGCATCGTGCGATTGTCGCGTGCGGCTTGTGCCGTCGTTGATGTTTCGCTGACCTACAAGCGGGAGTTGTACTACAAGGAGTGGGACAAGACTACGCCCGAATATAAGGCGCAGAAAAGTCGGGTGCACAAGATTGCCGCTGAGAAGCTGCTCGAGCTGATCTGCACGAATAAGGGTGTGTATATAAAAGTGGGTCAGCATATTGGTGCCTTGGATTATCTGCTGCCCAAGGAGTTTGTGCAGACAATGAAGGTGTTGCACTCGGATGCGCCGCAGAATCCCATTGAGGATCTGTACAAGGTGATCAGGCAGGACCTGAAACGCAATCCTGAGGATATATTCGATAGTTTTGAGTGCGAACCCCTGGGCACTGCCTCGTTGGCCCAGGTGCACAAGGCACGCTTGAAGACCGGCGAAATTGTCGCCGTCAAAGTTCAGCATCCATATGTGAAGGGCAACTCCCGGGTGGATATGAAAACTATGGAAATGGGCGTTAAGATGTTGGCACGCATATTTCCCGACTTCAAGATCATGTGGCTGGTCGAGGAATCCAAGAAGGTGAGTTTGAAATTGACTAGGACACCTTTTCTTCAATATTTTTGATTTTTTAAAAATTCTTTGCAAAAAGTTTTTATATCTGATGGAATTTATCCCTATTGATCTCCTTTTACAGAATCTTCCCGTTGAACTGGATTTTCTGAACGAGGGCAAAAATGCGGAAAAGGTTGCTGAGCAGTTTAAGAAATACAGCTGGCTACGCGTACCAAAAATCTATTGGGAGCTGAGCACATCCCGTGTGCTAGTCATGGAATATTTAGAGGGTGGTCATGTCAACGATTTGGACTATATAAAACGGCACAAAATTGATACCTTTGCGGTGGCCAATAAGATTGGTAAACTCTACTCGGAGATGATCTTCTCCACGGGCTTTGTGCACAGCGATCCCCATCCGGGCAATATACTTGTCCGTCAGACGCATAAAAACACTTTGGAAATCGTTCTGCTGGACCATGGCCTCTATGCCAATCTGAGTGATAAGTTTCGCTATGAATACTCAAAACTCTGGCTGAGCATATTAAATGTAGATCGCAAGGCGATGCGTCAGCACAGCGAACAGCTTGGCATTAAGGGAGATCTATATGGTCTGTTCGTGTGCATGGTGACAGGTCGTCCCTGGGAAACGCTCATGCAGGGCATTAACAAAGTCAAATATTCCAAAGAAGAGGTGAGTGCATGAAATACACAAAATTTAAAATTTTACATAATTATCTAACCTAATTTTAAACGTTTTGCAGAAGAATACGCTGCAGAGCAATACATCGCTAGTGCTGCCGCACATTTCGGACGTGCTGGAGCAGGTGGATCGCCAAATGCTGCTCATATTGAAGACGAATGATCTGATCCGGGGCATCGAGGCAACGTTGCGCACACAAAACCGTATGACCGCCTTCTGGGCCATGTCCAAGTGCTGTGTGCAATCGTCATATGCGGAGCAACTGTCACAACAGTCATCTGCTTCGATACGTTGGCGTTTGCGGCTGCACGAGCGCTGGGAGCTGTTCAAGCTGAATATCTACTACCTCTATTTGGGTCTGATTAATTTTGGATTTCTGGCCGCGCTTAAGCAGGTGTTGTAGCTCTACTGGCCTGCACCTTTGACTCGATTAAAGTACAAATTTGTTTGCGAAAAACAAAACAAAAATTACCTCGTTGCCTCTGCATAACTAGCCTGCGCGCTTTATCCTTACGCCTGCGCATTATGACGCTCTTTGGTTCGATTTGGGGCGAAATAGAGAGAAGCTAGTTAGCGATAGTCTGGGTAGATGTACTTCATTTGCATTACCAATGGGATGAGGAATAGCATCAGAAAGACTAAGACACACAGCCACACAATATAAAATGCACTGCCGTAATAGAAATACACATAATCTGGTCCTGGAGCGTTGTTAATCGATGAGTTGCCATAGTTCCAACCGTAATCCCAATTCGTCACAGTGGTGGTTGAGCTGGGAATGCTAGACGTGATGTTGGTCGCAACGCTAGCCAGAGTGCTTGTTGTTATTGCTGCTGCAGTTGCAGCTGTTTTTGGTGCAGCTGTTGTTGTTGCATTTAATGCTGGTATTGCCAATATGTGCGCCATTTCGCTGCAGGAAGCAGCTCCACAAGTAGCTTTACTAGTCTCGTTTCACTCGATGTGCCCGCTCAAACTGAACTGAAGACATGAAAATAAATGCGCCTAATTATTTGACTGCCGATCAGTCATCATGGTTCAGACATGGCTCACATATTTGCTTTGTAATCATTTGCTGATAAAGCTAACAAAATCAGTAGCAAAATAGGGCTTAAGTTCTGTGCTTTTCTCTGTCTGATATCATAACATTTTTGCGTTGACAAGGGGAATGGTGGAGTGCGTGCTGCCTTCTTTAATGGGTACTGCTGAAATGTTTTTATACTATACAATTTTATCTGTACATATGTATATCGTATTTTTTTTTAATGATTTATGGCCAATTTTTAAGTCAATATTTTTGCGTAGGGACTAGTAATTTCATTCTTTGCCTGCTTATCATAAGTTCTTTCTTTTATATAAATCTTTTGTAAGACTGCATTTATTTTGGTGATTAACCCTTAAAAATGTAATAAAAACCTATTTACTTGAGACGTGATGCCTGAATAAACCATATATAAATGTAATCGATCAATGTAAGTGTAATTTTATAAGTACAAAAAATTGTTGTTATTTGAATTTTTGTATTTTAACTATTGCTACTATGCCTACTAGTAAAAACTTTTGTTTTGTTACATTATCATTTATCTTAATGCTCACCTTCTTCGAGTTGAGTCGCCTCTTTTAGTCGTCTCATCAAGTAAAAGCGACAGACTATCATCATGGTCTGCAATTCAGTGTCGGAACATATGTTACGATAATAATATCAATAATATTTGCTACTAACTTACGCGTAAAAAGAAGAGGCAAAAACATATTAGGGCCAAAGAGATTAGCAAAGTTTCCGGATCCATTTAAAAATGTTTTTTTTTTTTCGTATTTTAATTTGCTTTCTTTGAATTATGTTGAATTTATTTTCGGTAGCAATGATTCACTGAAAGCCCTGTCGCTTGTCTAACGATAAGATATGAATGGATACGGCTTTATGAATGTAGATTTCCAATAGGCATTGATTGCATTTTAATTAGTTCTTTAAATCGATTCACATGCAACTCGTTACTGAATTAAGACAACTCCGATTGGCTGGCAGAATGCGAATGAATATTCACTAGTTAGGCTGGCTGTTATTAATTTTTTGTTATATCTTCTCTTATATTTGGTGGGGTATATATATAGCCTTATCACCATTACTCTGGGTACCCACTTCAATAAGCAGATTGCCATTTTTGCCCGCCCGTTTAATAGCTTCGGTTATCACTATACAAACCCGCCAGCCGGCCTGACGTGCTGTATGTTTGTTGCCGCTCCGTTGCCCCCATTGCAAAGGTCCAAGAGCATCCGTTAACCCAAACAGAGAATCACAGTCAGTTGCAGTCGTTAAACGTTAATTAAAGTGAATGGCCGCTTGGCTTTTTGGCTGACAGCTTGCATGGTATGCGCAATCTTTGCCATGCACCTTAACCCCATCCCACAATCATAGCTAGTATGCATGAGCACACACGCCTATATCACAACCCATACCCACACCTCCATCCACACCCACACATTTTATCACGCACGCACACATACACATATATACTTATCGCTCTTTTTTGTGCATTGCGTTGAGAGATTTTTACCGAACGGTTGCTCATTTGCATAACGCGCGGTTCTCCATATATTCATTCATATGCATATTCTCATAGAAGAGCGTCTCGCACCTGAGTTAAATTCCTTTGTTGTTTTTATTGCATTATACACGCATACTTAGGCACAGTGTTTGTGTCAAGGTGTCTCTATCTCTGCGTCTCTTCTTTTTTCTCTTTGTTGCGAGCAATAATGCAAATCTCTTTTTGCTTCAGAGTTGCATTAAAAATCGGTTTTGACTCAAATTGTTTACGCAGCCACTCGAAACCTGGTTTAATATAAAAAACATCTATTATAAAATGGGAAAGAGTGTTGTAATCATTTATCTATATATATTCAAAAGTATCATATACTTAACATTTGTTACCATTTATATTAACGCAATTTCAATAATTAAAACACATTTGCATTGAGTTTTCAAACGTATATTTTGATTTGAAATCAATTAAACGATTAAAAAGCACCAGACACGACAAAAGTTTCTTAATTGCAATACAACAAATTGAATTACTCACATTATTTAATGTATTTATATATATATGTGTATATTTCTATGACTAACATCAACATTTTCATGTAATTATCAGATAATATTCAGTTTTATTTTACACTCTAACCTTTCTAATTGTTTTTTATAAGTTGTGGTTAATGGTTTTGTTTGTTATTTAATGTTTTATAATTTGGCACAGCTATTTGTTTTTATTTGGAAGAGCTGAAATTAAGTAAACTGGAAAAATCAAAATGCTATTGCAAAGGTATAATAAATATTGTAGATATTTCGAATATAGTTTGCCTGGTTTAACACAATTTTATATACTCTTTTAATTAGCTTTATTTTGTTTTTAACCGCTGCACTCTTTATTTTAGTAGTTGTACAAAGCTGTTTTATTTTGATCAGTTGCCTTTGGCGTTTGGCAATTTAATTGAAGCTAAGTTAAAAAATAAATTTCAAAACCACACTGCGTAGTACTATTTGCATACACTGTCATATGCAATTAACATACTTTATTCCATTTCAATATAATTAGCTGCAATTTGTTTACTTTTGCATATTTCACATTCAAATCGTCATCTGCAAATGGAGAACAGAAAGTGTCAAATAGATAATTTGGATTATTATTGTTGTAATCAGCTCGGTCTAAAAATCACTTGCAATGCATAAATTATTTAAAACAATTTTACATATATCAGGCACAATGGCCATCACACACACACACACAGATATTTAAACCCACACAAGCGTTATTTTGGCTCATAAAAAATTCATAGATTCTCATACTTTCTGGCCTTAAATCATGTCACATCGGCTGCTCCCAGAGTGCTGTGCTGCTGCTCAAAATTTGTTATATACTACTAAGTCTCCAGCACTTGCATAATTTATGTGCCAGCTTAAATATGTGCACAGATGCATATATTATAAATCATATATGTCCAATCGAATCATCTTCAAATGCTTGACAACTGCGCCTAAAAGTGTGCTTCAACAAATTAAAACAGGGCCTAGTTAAAATATGCCGCAACTAAGCCAAAATTAATTTGGAATAATTTGTCCTAACCAAGACAATACCAGCATATGTTTGTAAATAAATAGAAGAAGAGTGTGTGTGAGAGAGAGAGAGAGAGTTAGAAGCAAGAGAGTGAGAGAGATAGAAAGAATGGTTTTTGAATGACAAAGTAAATTCAAGTGACATTTTAATTAATTTCCATGTGAATTCACAGTTAATAGTTGCGTGTTGATTTTAAGTTAACAATGTTAAGTGAAATGTCACACATATAAGGCCTTTATCAAATATGCGCACCCACACACACACACACATCCACACCCCACATGCAAACCAAAACAAACAAACAAACAGGTTTTTAGGTAAACTGCAGAAATTTGTTGGAGAAACACAAGACACAAATCAATTTGCATGAGGATTGAAACTTTGTAACTTGCCGCAAAATGAAACTTTGTTTTTTGCACACAACTATGTGTGTGTATAAGTGAGATGTGTATGCGTATGTTTTTGTGTGTGTGTGTGCTGTTTCTTGGTCTAGAACTGTGTTAAATTTGAATTTTAAATTTATGGAACTGCAGCAGTCGCAAAAAAAGTGGGATTTTCCCAGGCTCACAAAACTAATATATGTATGAGAATTTTTAGTGCCAACACACACACGCACACACACACACACACACAAGATAGTGGCATTTGCTTGATGCCTTTACAATTAGATAGAATACTTTTTGGGAGTCTCTCACACGTCATAAAATCCTTTTATGTTGTGCAAATTTTGAGCACCATCCCCCGATCCCCACTGACTGTGTCCATTCACTCGTTGAAAGTCTTTCAGCTGGAATCAAGTTGTTAGCACAATTAAAGTGGGCGTCTGCTGTGTGTCTGTGTGGGCGTGGCATCAGGTTCAGTGATGGTGGTTGGGGCGTGGCAGCTGTGGTTTTCATTATCGGCTACGTGCCTCATTTTGTCCATAAATGTTAAGTTAAATTAATTGCGTAGCCGCTGGCGCCAAAGTGTGCGAATTGTTTCCGCTTTTGTTTGCTTATTTTGATAACAACAGCCACAACAAAAACAACAACCACAACAACAACAACAACAACAACAACATGAAAAACCGCAGCAACAGCACAAAAACTTTTTGAATAATTTCATTAATATATTTGGTAAAATTTGTTGGCGCGTGAGATATGCAAGTAATTTTCACACACAAATAAGCACACACGCACACACTGCCTCTGCTTATTATAATTTATAATGAGTTACAAAAAAAAAAAAGATAGCATAATAAAATGGATTTGTTTATCTTGCCACTGTTTACGCGGAAGAGGCGCTACCGTAGCCCATTAGACTAAAGGGCTTAATGAAGTTGTCTTTGTCAAGAAATTAGCTAAACAAGGGGTTTCAAGGGGTTGCCAAATAAACACACAATTGACTTAGCCAAAATACTTTGAAGTCAGCTCAAGCTGGAAAATATATTCAGGAAATTAAGTTAACTAATAACTGAATCATTGCAGGGTAGCGTAAAGTCAGCACTTGGCGGAAAATTCGTTTTATTTATCAGCACTAAGGCCAACATTTTTAATTATACTTTTAGGATATTGGCAAAAAGTTTGCACTTGGCGAATATTGGACCAAAATCAAGGGCCAAACGGTCTAGTTATAGCCAAGACCCCCTAAAAATAAAACAGGTCTACCAAAAATTTTGTACAATAAATTTTAATGAATTACAATTTTCAATGGATGGCAGTAGGCGGTCCTGAAAGTCCTTCAGTAAGCGGGGGGAGAAAAAAAACGCAAAAGCGAAAAGGAAATGAAAATATGTCGACGGAAATGAGCATTGACGCCGCTGCTGGTGCGGATTGCGAATTGTGGATGGTGGCCAGCGGAGCATTGGCATTGGTATTGGTATTGGTATTGCTATTGGACTTGTGTTTCTGGTCAAGTCAAGTTGCCATGGCTCTGATTTTGCACCAGTAAGAAGGAGTGGAGCATTAAGTTGCCGTTTCATCATTGTCAACAGTCGCAGACGCAAACAATAAATATTGTAAACAATTTGTTCTGCGTCTGATGCCTGATGCTTAATGCCTCTGTGTGTTTGTGTGTGTGTGTGTGTGTGTGGCAGTAGACGAAGAAATGCCAGTGCAAATATTTGAACACGCTCAAAAGAGGAAATAAGGTTTCGAATGCGAAATCCGCAAAACCCTTCAGGCCCATAAATTATCATCATCAGCAAATGACTCGGTGGCTGTTTTCTGTGGCTCTTCTCTCGTTGCGCTTACAATTTCCAATTGCCGCATTCCCAATCCCCGGAGCTGCCCTCTCCCCAACAATAGCCCATTCCAAGTGGCGTTCACGTGGCCAATGCGGCATTAATTAAATCAAGCATCATTAAGCGGCTATGGCACTGGCAAAAGTAGACACTCTGTGGGTGTGCCTGCATTTGGATTTGCCGCCAAGCTCCTGCACAGTGTCCTCATTACGCAGATTCTGAACAGAAAGTGTTCTTACTTCAGGTACAAAATGTTTTAGAGAGCATTAAACTTATGCCAACGATATGTGCCTAATGCTCAATGTTTAATAAGTAATCCCTTTAAATCAAAGACTGCAGTTTTAGGCTAAAATTCGAATTCTTGTCAAATATCATTTATAATAGAGTAAATTTGCTAAATTGGGTTTGTTTGGTTAACTGAATCTGTGTGTCTTAAGGCATTTTTATAATCTTATAGTAATATTTCAGGTTATAGTTATATACCAATTGAATGTCTATATCTTAATAAATGTGGCGCTTATTGCTATCAAAAATTGTCACAATATTCGTGAAACTGGCGAAGTTTTCGATCAAATTAAATAAAATTAATTTACTTATAGACTCAGGCAGACAAACATGGCTAATTTTACTCGGCTGTTGGTACTAATTAAGAATATAATTATTATAAATTATTTGATTTTTCTCAATTTTTAATTAGGCTAATAAATATCAGACAAAAGAGGTGAGCATGCAGTTTGCTTTCCCTTTTAAAATCGATCAATTTTTATTAGATTTGGAACCACAGTGCAGTTGGGTAATTGAAAAGCCCCAGCAACTACTTGTGTTGGCTGTGTGCTGGGTAAAATTTCATTTTGTGGAGTGTAATTTTATGGCATCGGATGTTGTTTTTATCAAACTTACAATTAAAGTGTGTGTTGAGCGCTCAACTGGTCTTTAAAAGCAAAGACGCAATCATTTTTCATCGGGTTCAAGACGGCTGACAGTTTCACAGCATTCATGTAATTTATTCTAATATTTTATCATTTGTATAGATCTTTGTCTAAGTAGCTCCCTCCGATTTTGCTTATCAACTCAGAGAAAAATGTGAACAAAATTTGTGGGTCACATATATAAATGAAATGAATAAGCAAAAATTTTATTGCGTTCGTATATTATGTGCTATGTGGCCAAGTGCATTTTTCTTTGGGCCAACTGCGCTTGTCTTAGCTGTAACTCTGGCAACTGGCCAAGTCTACAAAACAAAAGTTGAGCCGAGGAGCAGCAGTTTGGCGAGCGTGGAGCATGGGCCAAGCGGAATGGCAGAGTAGCGCCAGATGCGCTCACTTGGCTTAAACAACAGCAAATGCACTTCGAAGAGGCATTTTGCTGGAGACCCCCTCCACACACATACAGCACACACACACACACAGCACACACACACGTGCATCCTTGTCTTGGGCTTAAATGGGCTTTACGTACACACAGCGTCTATTTATTGCGCCGCTTGTTCAGGCAATTTTTCACTAGCGAGGATTTTGCCGCACAAACGCTTGAAATTTCATTTGGCAAATGTAATTCGATTTAAGTTTAAGGCATTCGCCATTCTACCCATTCCCCATTTGCCATTTGCCTTTAGTCATTTGCTTTTTACTTTTTCTTTTCTCTTCTTTTATTACCATTTACCATTTGCTATTTGCCATTGTGATGGCAATGAATTTATCTAAGCTGCAAACATTTTTATTTGTATACAGAAAGCACTTTGCATAAAGAGCTCTGCACAGATTTGAGTTGCATTTTGTTTGTCACAATCAAACTTTGCGTAAATTGCATGTTTCGTGTGTGTTTTATTTAGTTTGAGATTTTATCCTGTTCAACAGCTTTTGAAAGTTTTTGAGCCGTATTAATTGTGAAACTTTCGAGAGATTTTATGTACTTATGTGTTTACATATATATTTTGTTTATCACATTTTTTAATTGCATAACTTTCAAGTGGTAATTATTTTTTGCATGTAATGTGATTCTTTTTTTTTTTACAGATAAGTGTGATTTTTCAAATGAAATATTGAAACCACTAAATCAGACTTTTTAATTTATATAAAATTAAAATGATATAGATATTTATCTAATTAAAATTGCGCGAAAATGTGAACCAAAAACTGTCAGTCATTGAATTAGATGACTTAATTTGAATTATGAATTTGTCAACACTGAGGGACTTTAAATGGAATTACTACTTTAAGGTTGAATAGAATATTTGTATTTTAATTTGTCACTAGTGTTAAGCTTTTACTAATTTCTTAATAAATTCCAGCTGCAATAATTTCAATGAGCGTTAAACTAATTGAATACTATTAAGATAATTTAACAAAACTGGCTACAATTGAAACCAAAATTCTACCACGCTCTAAGCTCCCAGTTTATTATTATTAGAGTATAAAAGGATTAAAGCAATCCTTAGGTTTACTTTGATTTCCACTAAGAACTGATTGAAAAAAATTCTTTCATTGTTATTCTCATGAGAATTTGGGCACTTTTAGCAAATGGATTTTTATTTAGTTCTACTTTTTGTTGCTGCTGAAGAATTCGTTTGCTCTTCTGACTTCTGGCTGCTCTCAATAAAATTGTAAAAATTTGCAGAATTTTATTTTGTTGCACATTCCTATTCTTAATACTAAAACTACTCGCTACAAATGCACAAATGGTTTTTCATATTGCTGCGCAAATATGGAAATTGCACTTGTCCATGTTACACACAGTTGTGTGTGTGTGTGTGTGTGCGTAATCAAATTTGCTGAGCTACAACAAGAGGGTAAGGGGAGTTTCCCAAAAAAAGAAAAATGTTGCGCCAGCGCATTCGTATACAACAATCGGTTAAAAGTAACAACAACAATAACAAAAAACACAACTTGGCTAAAAGCAATAAACTGGTCAAGTTGGCCAAGTGGTTCGCATTGCCAGTGTTGCGGTTCTACCACTGCCCCAAAACCGCCCACCACTGTCACGCCCCTCCCTTTGTTGCCCGCATCACCACAATGTGCCCCAACTGAGAAGTGGAGCTTTGCCAACTCAGCAGGCATTTAGTTTTGTGTAAAATGCAATTTGCTGCTTTTGCATAAAAAACCCTTTTGTTGTCGTTGTTGTTGTTGTTGCTGTTGTTGTTGCTGCCTCTTTTACTGTATCAAGTATTAAGGGTTATAGTGTATGAATTTTTGTGAAAAACCAGAAAAAAGTGGTCAGCATATTATCATTAGTTGGCTCGTAAATTGTTCAAAAATTAGTTGAGACTTTATGTTGCTGGTTTTTGTGTTTCGTTTTAAAGAATACAAAAAAATATATGTTTTGTGAAAGTAAAATTCGAAATCCCTTCATGGTTTTTATGATGTGCTTAATTTGCAGTCTGTTAACTAACCTCAAAGGGGAATTTGCAAATTTCAAATTAGTTGAGAATTCAGAACTTTAATTGAATATGCGGGATGATTTTAAGATTTTGGCAGGCATAAAAAATAGTATAACAATAAATTCAGGGATACAATTTTAGAGCTGCACTAATTGAAAATTTCAGTTAAAGTTTATCTACTTCAATTTTAGCACACTTACAACTCACAGCATATTGGCATACCACATTTACAGCTATGAAAATTGAGCTATGAAATTTCACACACACACACACACATCTACACCCGCTTTTACACATACCTGAACATTTACGTGAATGGCTCCACTTGCTGTTCGGCATCCAATAAACTTAAATCGTTGAATGTTACACAATTTTCCAGCACTTGGCTGCTGGTTGCATTAACTAAATCAACATCAATGGCCAAACGATGCTCAGACTCCAACTCCGACTCCGACTCCCTTTCAGCTTCATTCACTCTGATGCAATTCTGCTGGCAATCAACTGCATAGCAGAGCGGCAACTCCTCCCGCTCCTGCTGTGAGTCCTCTGGCTGATTGGGCTTCTCAGATGGATGGGCGCTTGTCGGGGGCAGCATTTGCTCATCGTAGCCGTAGCCATAATCGTATTCATCGTACTCATCCATGAGTGATTGCTCCGAGTAGCTCTCGTCGTCATCATCGGCGCAATCAAAGTAGCCACTCTGTGCGAGATTAAGTTTAACTTACTCGTACCTTGATCATACTTATGATTCATTTACTCCCTAAATACGCACCTGGCAGTCCAAGCAACGGCAATTATCACAGAGGCTGCAGCTGAGACCCAGTAGATCGGCCGCCTCCTGGTAGAGTTCATAACTGGAGGACCTGTTGGCTTGTTTATACAATTCCCGCTCCCTTTGCTGTGACTGTTGTTGTTGTTGTTGTTGTGTATAGTTTGCCAGTTTATTATTATTGTTGTTGTTGTTGTTGTTATGCATGCTCCAATTGTTCAATTTATTTTGCTGTTGCTCAACTCCAGCTGCCTGTTGACTGTTGTTGCTGTTGCTGCTTTGATTTTTCATGTTGCTGATGTTATTCTTGCTGGCTGAGTGACCGGCAAATGATGATTCGACCGCCGACATGGATGTAGAACTGGAAATGGATGTGGCAGTGGCAGTGCCAGTGGAGGCGGACACTGTGTAAGGATCCGCCTCATTGCTGTTGGCCCTGAAATGAAAAGTTTACTCGTTGTGTATTTAGCTTTCGGTTGACTAAACTAAACGCCCAACTGCACAAATGAACAGGAACTCACAGCACAGGAAGTGTACTCACTGGGAAAACGAAGAGTATTCAAATTGAGAGAAAATTAAGCATATTTTTCAGTGAGTTTATATTTTAACTGTTGTTGCTTAAGCGTTCTGAATACAACTTTAATTTGCGGCTATAAAAAAAACTATTATTGCTGGCGATTTATATTTATACACACATTAATAAATTAATTATAATAAATAATTCATTATGTAAGAAATGAAAGCCTATTCGGATAACTAATTATTATAATTACTTTGTAGTCTTTGGTATAATTAATAAATTAAACTTGATTACGATCCAATCAATGCAATTATTGACTGTTACGTGATTTGGTTGTCATCTACTCCGGCTGGAACTTGTCAGGCTTATCAGCCAGTCATGTCAACCTAGAAGGACATATTTCATCTGTGCCTCGCACGCCTCGTCACTTAATGGCCCAGGTCATTTATTTTATATCAACGGTAATGCAGGCCATTAAAAAATAGAGAAAGGGAGCAGGGAAGCGAGAGTCATCGCTGGGTAAAATTGCACTGGACGGGGTGCTATAAAAACTACAAAAAAAAAAAAATAGTTGCAAACTGTGCAAAAACTTTTATTCACCCACCCAAAAAATGAGAAAAAAAAAAAAAATGTTTTGCTTGATATTTTGCGACACTATGCAACTTGATGAAGTTGTTTGAGCAGAATTCGCGACACTCCTTGATGAATGTGCTCCACAAAATGTACTTGTTATCAACTGGGAAAAGCGTCAGAAGCAGAAGAGGCCAAATACATTTTCCTGCTGACGCTGCGTAATAATTAAAGTCGCTAATAAATCAAAGAAAAACTTGCCGCCATTCGCGTCGTGCCTCGTTGCAAGTTGCAATTAATGAAATATTCCGCGCCTTGCATTTTGACATCGTCATTACGACAAAGAACTTCGAGGGTAAAACTTGGCGAAAAGTTAACGTCGAAAACTATTTAGGCCTTATGTGTGCAGCGTGAAAACATTGTCCTGCAATAAATTTAATTTGGCTGATATCGTTTTTTGTACCCTTTAAATTGGGGAAAAATGTAGGTTATCTCGTGAAAATGGGCAATGTATATCGATTTCTGATCCCTTATCTTAATCCAACTTTTGTGATTAATATGTCCTGGTTCCTCAAAGTACCCGAACAAGAACTTAGAACTTAGAACCAATCCAGAGTCATTTATTGACCATGATTATTTCAAGCACTCATTTCTTTTTTCTATTTTAGCTATTTTTTTTGGGGTGTTTTGCCAGACACGCCCGGCATATTGTATTTCAATATTGTGTGGTGGCAGCTGTTGCAGCATGTGTGGCATGCATTTTAATCAACTTTATGGCAGCACTGCATCCACGATGGGGCTTCGGCCTTTGGCGCGCTAAGCGCTTCACCGAACTTTCCGTTATCGCGTTAATTTTTCAATTTCGCAAATGGCTATACCCAAAACCGACTCCGAACACCAGCCTCTCACTCACTCTTCCCCATCAGGCTTCATGCACCATGCAATAAACTTGCACGGCTAAACAACAACGGGCGAAATTTCCGTTGCGGATGCGGAAGTGGAGATAGATTGAGGGGGGGTCGTGGTTGGGGATGGATGCCGCTGTCATGTTGTGGACAGCTAATTGAATGCGTTTAACAGCCGCTGGGACATGTGCTTGGCCAAGTTGAACTCATTTGCAGCGTGACTGCCATAAAAATGTGCCCCAAGCATAAATTGTGTTCATTACTTTCACATAGCCAGGCATCAGGTTAATAATATATTTAAAGCCTATCACTTACTTCTAAAGCCATCAGCCAAAAGCATATTAAGATGATGTAGTAATTCTAATAAAAATTAGATTTAAGTAGAACACAGATGAAACCTAAAAAAACAGCAGCTTCTTTTTTGGTGTTGAACAACTTTATTTAAAGGCTGCGCAGCAGCAACTTTGGGAGTACTAAGAAAAACTAATCTAAGTAAAATAATGTATTAGTCTATAGAAAAAAATATTAAGACTAAAAACTTCTGATAAAAATAATATTTAGTTTTGTAAGAAGCCAAAGTTTTAATTAAGAGTTTGACAATGTGCAGAGTGTATTGAGTGACTGCTTTTAATTTTCTTTCTCTTTAATCGATTATTAATAAACTATTTTGTTATTTCGAACTGTATTTCTTGTGCACAATAAATCGATAATTTCGATTACTTGTGATTGTATTTCGTTTCATATTAAATCAGAAATCGGCAATATATTTTTTATTTAGGACACTCTTGCCAAGTCTTGCAGCAGCGTGGCAAACTAAACGACAAAGTTGTTGTGATGCCAGCGCATTACTTGGCTGGCTGCGGCTTGCCCCCGCGGCGTAGATTCTTGGCGTAGCAACTCGCAAAATTCCGCTGGCCCAATAAACTTGTGCCCCATAAAAAGTTGCCCACAATTTTAGCACCGCAATATGCCTTATAACATTTATGAGAATTTATAAGTTTTGCCACAGAGTAGTGTGCAGGGAATGGGTTAGGGGAAATGGTTTGGCAGGAAAGTACCCACCTGCTGGTCTGTGGCTGGATGGCGCCACAGGCATCCGCATCATCCGGTGTCAGCTGTTGGTTGCTGCGCCATTTCTCTTCTTCGAGAAATTTCAAAAACTTTGTCTTCTTGGCAATGAGCGTTGATTTGACATTGGTGCATTTCTTCCTGTTCGCCACGGCCCCAAGCAATGGCAGTGGCAGTGGCAGTGGCTGGTGCAGTGCACCTGCTCCTCCTGCTGGCCCCGTTGCCGTTCCGCTATCGTGCGGATCGCAGCATCTGCTGTACGACGCTGTCGCTGACAGGCTGCTATTGTTATGGCTCCTAACTGAGCAATTGTTGCTGCTGTTGCTGTGGCTCTGCTGTTGATTTCTGTGGCTGACATTTTGGCAGACGTCGCCGACGTTGCAATTGAACAATTTCTGCAGCGCTGCCGTTGCCGGTGAACACATTGCGGTTGACATTGATGTAGCGACCGGATTCGCATAGTTTGCTGTTGTTGTTTGTGTTGCCGTTGCCGTTGATATTACTGGGTTTGTTACTGTTGCTGCTGCTGTTGCTGTTGCCGCTGCTGTTGCTGCTGCCATTGCTGTTGCTGACGAGCTGGCGTTGACTGTGCCAAAAGTTTTGAATTTATGCTGCAAACTGCAGGCGCCACTTGAATAACTTGCCCCAATTGAATTGCTTGTGCTGCCTCTTGTTGTCCTGCTGCCATTCATTTCACGCCCTGTTGCGCCAAAGTCCTGCAAAACTCGACCCTTGAATATCCAGCACTTGGCCAAACAATTGGACCCTTAAGCATAAAAAGATAAAATCAGAAAACTTACCCCATATGTTGGGTTGTAGCCGGCATTAAGCACGTAAATGGAATTCTGATTGCTGCACTGAAAAATCATATCGTCCATTGTCGTCTGAGCTGTTTCACAGTAAATATAAATTTCATAGATATTATTGATATGCAAAGAACACAAAATTTAAACAATGTGAATAAAAGTAGGTACTATAAATAATTAAAATAACTGTACCAAAAAATTTAGTACTTTACATCAAATTTAAAAACTTTTTTAAACAATTTTATCATAAATTTATATAAATTTTGCTTTTATCATCAATTTTTTAAGATTTGCCCCAAAACTCTTCCAAATATGTGTAATGAGCTGTGCTCTTAAAAATAGAAAAGTATATCCAAAATTAGATAACGAAGTTAGAGTGGAATTTGAATAAAAATTTATAATTGAAGGGCACACAATTTATTCATGTGCCCATAAAAACTCAATGAACATTTATTTTAGCATACCCTTTGAGCAATTGCTTTTATAATTTCATTACACATAAATTTGTTATTCATATTAAAAGGCATTTCTCATTATAAATATTTGTGGTAAGCAAAAGGATATTCGTTTACCAAATGATACTATGCAAATTTCTTAGCTTGAATTCAAGCATGGATTGTGATTCGGATTCAAATTCTGATTTCTTATATTAACGCCTATTTGAACTTTTGGCAAAGAATAAAGAAAATAAAATAAAGGGAAAATCATTAAAATTCTGATTGATGAAAATGCGTTGAAGCATCTTCGATTGTGATTTGCTGTTAGTGTTGTTTTTGTTTTTTTGTTACCCGATGTACTTTCAATAAATTTCGTCTCGTAAATGTCCGACGAATTTGTTAAAAATCTACAATTCTCCCGCTGCTCCTTATTTGTGCTGCGCTTCAGATTTCGTATTGAAAGTGTTGATTGCTCTTCAGCTGCGATCTGCAGTTGTCGTTGTCGTTGATGATGTTGTTGCTGTTGCTGGTTTTGGTAATGGCCGGATGGTAGCTCGTGTTGCTGGTAATCAAAGCTGCAATTACCGCTGTACACGTCCAATTGAAGCGGAAATTTATGTGACTGTTGTAGCGTGTAAACGCCAGCATCGACGCCAACGCCGGCGTCGTGTTGCTGCTGCTTCTTTTTCTTGTTGCTGCTGCTGCTGCGGCTGCTGCGACTGTTGTTGTTGCTGTTATTGGAGCTAAGCCAGCTCGTTAGCCACAAGGATTGTAAGTCTACAAAAGAAAGCAATGACAGACATAGATGATGAAATGGTGGCTGGAGTCTGTGGCATATTTGAGCCAAATAAGCAAGTTTTTGGTCGATGCCCCTGAAATGAGATTTGTTCAATGCACAACGATGAGCATTTCGTTTCACATTCTGCCGCCTGAGTCGACACGCAAAAGGACTATTTTTTTTTTTTATGTTATTCATATTAATCGGCTGGCTTTGAACTTGCGACTGTCTGTTTGTGGCAACAACATGGGGCAAAATATGTAACAAAGAATTATTTGGGATTGTATCTACATGAATTAGGCATACCCAGTGCGTATTGCGTGGAGGGATTAGCTCTTAGGATTTAAAGGACACTGCACTTCAGCTCTTATTAAGGGCCTTTAGTTGAAATGAGCTAGATTAAATTCGCTCATCAAATTGAAGAAAACTCTAAGTTAAACTGATCCTTAAACAAATTACTATTCAGTGTAACTTAACACAGTTAATTTAAATATAAGTACATATTTATTTTCTGCTCATTTTCTGGTGGTACTCAACTTTAATTTAAATTAAATCGAAATAGTACCTACTTTAATAAAAATACTGAGCTTTGCTTAATTGTTTAGAATAAATAAGTATTTATATATTTTTGTCTGACTACCACACTATTTTCTGTCGGTACTCAACACTAAATTTATATCCAGTCTAATCTAATACGAACGAACTCTTATTACGCAAAATTGCTCACATTAATATAAAATTATTCAACACTGTCTTATTAAAAGCTTTCCTTGACACTCATTATGATTTATTTTTATACATTTAATTAAGATGTTCTTAAGAAACAATCTGGGCACATTCGAGCAACCTTTTTATAAACTGTTGATAAGCAAAAAAAATTACGTTGGCCCGTCCGTCTGGCTGTCTGTCAGACCATGATAAAATTACGTTTGAAGGCATTTCATTGAAATAAAGAGCAGCAGATTGCAGCGCATTCATTCCCAGCTCCATTAAAATCCCAACTTGCGAGTATATTTGCTGGTCGTGCTTTTTTTTTTATTTAGTAGAGCAAGTCGGTTTCAATGTTATCTCTTCTCACACTAAGCAGCCGAGGCAGTAACAATGGAAAAAAAGCAAAGAATTTGTTTTGTGGCACGCAAAATAATCAAAAATAATCCTTTTTCCCTTTTTTTTCTCCCTTCCATTTGGCTCTGTCTGAATGTGTATTTGTTCGATTGTTTGTTTGTTTCTGTTAGGGTTAGTGCTGGGCTTAGTTATGGATGCCATTGTTGGTTGTCGGAGCAATCATTTGGCTAAGCTTGCAGATTGTTTGCATGCCCAGATATGAGGCGGCGCCGAAATGGTTTTTAACAATTGTGCTGCGTATACGTAATATTCGTGCTTAACAACTGAATCCAATCCAATCTACTCCACGCCAGGCCAAGTCAACAAATTAGTCGCATGTGCTGGCAGCCCTTAAGCGGTTAACTGGACACACTTCAATTGTCCTGCCGGACAATTTGTATGCAAAATCATGTGTCCAAATTGCTGTTTGGTTATTCTTTATGGCACACAACGAGGTCATTCCACACATATTCTGAATAGCGCCGGATACGCTACACAAATGGCTCCATTCATCAACATGTCACAGCAGTTGTAACACTCCCAAACTTCTCGCCTCATTCAAATCTGCCAAGCCGAAACAAAAAAAAAAACGAATAAGGCAGCCAACCAGCCAGCGGAATCATTGTGATGTGATGTCATTAATCGCAGCTAACCCTCTGTGTAAGCCCGGTTCTGGGTTCAAATTGTTGCAATACTAATACGTGCCAAAGCCCAGAAGACAAATATAAGCATACATTGAGCAAAATGTGGCAACAAATTCAAACGAAAATTGGATTGGAATCGATAATCGTTGTGTGGCCAGAGTCAGTCAAGGGTTAAACCATAAATATGTGGCTTAAGAGCTGTCGAAACCTCAACCTGCTGACTGTTTGATAACAGCAAGAAATGCCTTTTTACCATAATTTTGCTTAAAGCTGCTAAATGATTTAAGCTCCCAGTTATTGAGAAAAAAAAAACTTGCCAGACAGCAAAAGACAGCTCAATGATTAGTTTGATTACTTGGCATTATCGAACGTTAAATAATTTTAAATAATAATATTATTGGCTGAGCTTATGGGAAGATTATAAATATTATGAATGCTGTTTGCCTTATTTGTCAAAAGTATTTTATAATTTGTTGGTTTTTAACTTAGCTTTTCTTCGAAACTGTTTGTTTGTTAAAGGCAAGAAAGTATTAAAATTTATCAGGCGTCCGACAATGTGAAAGAAAATTGCTATTTTCAAATGGAAAGACACAAAATACACTAAATTCTGTAAAATTGCTTAAAAATAGACATGTTTATTTAGCTTAATGTTAAAAAAAATCAATATAAAAGAACAGCAAATATTTATTATTTAAAAATAAAACATTTCTATTTTTGGAAAATGTGAAAATCATTTGTCAGCTTTTTAAAATTTTATAGCACGTTCCCTCGACTTTCTTACAGTGTACGCCAGAATGATACAGATCAAGGAGAAGCAGCCATTAATGGAAGGTATCATTGTTGTCATCCGATGTTGATATGTTTATGTGTGTGGCTGTGTGTGTGTAAGTGGGTGTGGATCATTTGGGTTCGTTTTCTTTTTTATTTGCTTTGGTAACCCAGGCAAAGCTGCTCTGCTCGCTGAGCATTTGTAATGAGCCGCAATAAAGGAAATGTGGCAGGTGACATATATCAAACAATTTGCACATTATAATTGTTGACATGCGTCGCCTCCATGTGGCGATTCGCAGACAAGCTCTCAAAGTGATGTGTCATTAGGATTGGGGCTTCGAGATAGAGAAAGGTATTTCCTGCACCACATCCCTCACCAAATTTCCAATTTTTTGTTTTATTTTGCTTGTTGGTTTATTTTACTTATTTGGGGCACGGCTAGCCGTGTGTTTTGTGCCTGATGCTAATAATAAGCCTTGTATTTATTTTAGGATTTTGCGTATAACTGACCGACCAAAAGGCAAAAAACAGGCCAACCGAAGCACAAAAAGCGCTTTGCAAGGTCACCGCTCCCCTTCCAGTGGGTGGGGCCGGGGAGGCAACGAACCGCAGCCATTGAAGCGTGGCATATTTGTCATAATCAGCGCTTAGGCATGGGTATAAATTTGAATGCGTGTGCACACACACCTAAACACACACAGACACACACACAATTTTATCACACACCTGCCAGTCATGCACTACACATGCATGTGTGTGTGTGTGTGTGTGTGAGCCAGTGATTTGTGATTCTCAATGTGGACCTAACTAGTGACTAGTTTAGGTTTCGGCAAACTACCAAGCATTTGGCTGTCAACTGTCAACTTGAAGTAAGCCACTTAATCAAGTCCAAAACAAAACCATTTGAGAATTATAAACTATTATTTGATTTTGCTGGCAATATTTTCGTTTCATATCAGGTAAACACATTAATCAAGCTTGATTTAAACCCATTTATAATTTAAAGCACACAAACTTTAAATTTTGGAATTTAGGACATTTAGGATTTCTTGTTTTCGTCGAGTGCGCTTATATATCAATCCCCCAAAGCCATTAACAACGCTCGAAGCCGGGGGCCACTGACCATGACAGCATTTTTGGGGGCATCGCGGAAAACGGTTTATCGCCAGTGCCCGTAGCCAAATATTTGTCTGACAAATTTCAAAGAGCTGCAGCAGACACGCAAAATCGAATATGGCAAAGACACAGAGGGGGAGAAACAGAGAGAAATGCAGAGAGGGGGGGGGGGGCATCATGTGGCAGAGACTGCCCTACGGTCACATATATTTATGCAGGAGCACTCCAGCCATTGGTCATAAATTTTATGCGAGCATAAAAAATATTTTCGATTTGCTTCGATGCATACATAAATTGATAGGCCAGGTATTCACAGAGGTATCTTCTGTCTCTGGCAGAATCTTCATCCTCTTCCTCATGGTAAGCAACAAATCAATAAGCAACTGGCAAACATATATGCTTTACTATAGATTCAGATTTTAATATTATACTGCAGATTTTTTGACAGTCATGAGGAATAGACTATTTCTATAAAACTAAAAATATGCTTGACGCCGTCCCCAAATATATGTTACAAAAAATAGTAATAATTATTGAAGTTAAATAATAATATGATTATAATAATATCATATTATTCGGAAAACTGTTTTTTTTTTTAATAATCGTCTACCGAAAATTGATGATTTATATGCTTATTTATATCCCAAAGTAATCTAGTTAATTTACTTGTTGCAACGAATATGCTAATTTTATTATACCCATTCTGCGCACGTTCAATTGTTACACAGGGTATTAAAACAATATGTGGTCAATAATAATTTGGTGTGCGTGTGTTTTTGGCTTTTGTTTTCCGTCATAAATTTTCAATTCAAAATCCACATAAACATTTTAAGCGGCTTTTGGCAACCGTTATTTGTTTGCATTCATACAATATCTTGATTATATATAATCCGGAAAATTGGCACAAAGGCAATAAATTAATATTCTATACAAAACATATTCATAGTTGGCTTTCTCGTTTTGAGGCTTTGTGTGTGTGAAAGGATTTTTACCATTATACAGTTTGTATGGCTTTTATGGCGCGATTATCATTATATATGTATATATATATTTTTGGCATTCCAATAAGCAGTTATTCAAAGTAGATTTGAATTGGACGTTGCGATTGCCATCGGCAAGCGGCCTTGTTTTGGTCAGCTTGCCGAATTTTTATTTTTGCTCAGCGCACCACTTGGCGTATACGTAATGTGCTTATAAACGGCATAAGAACTGCGGTTGATTCACAGCGTTATCGGCTAAAGCGAGTGCCGAATAAGTTGCACAAGGGATTTGGGAAATACAAATAAAAAAACTTGCATTTTAATAAGCTATTTGCAATCAAAATTCAGGCAACTCATTGCCAGTCATTTTGCCTTGCAACTTATGCAATTTTTTGCAAGACGCAACAGCAAACGACAAATAAGACTTTTTTATAAGCTCAGAAAGTGCCTTAAGCAGCAAGACTGGCGAATAAGTTAGAATTGGGATTCACATAATAAAAAAAACATATAAAAATACCCAGCATATTTTATTTACTTTGAGTAAGTCACAGATTTTGACCTCTGCTCAACATTTGCATTTATAAGTTGCGTATCTGGGGCATTTATATATATATATTTATATATTTTTCTTATTGGGCGTATCACAAAATTTAGCGTGCTTGTAATGAAAATCTACAAAATAAATTGAAGAAGGGTCTCTTAAATGCTTTAGCAATCAGAAAGAGCGTAAATGGAAATGTGAGGCATTTGTGTTTAAGGCCAGCTGGCACTCAAAAGAAGATAAACATTATTTAAGAAATATGCCAAGTGTGTGCTTGTACAATCAAACACACACATACACATACGGACATAAGCCCACTGAGGACCTAAGGGTAAAATTTACATGAAGCTAAGCAAATGTTTGCGCTGTCGCATGCATTGTTGTTGTTGTTGTTGTTGTTGTAGTTATGTGGCTCGTATTGGAGAGCAGTTATTAGTCGTTGTTAATTGAAGCAAAACATTTGCACTAATTGGTAGTAATACCACAATATTTGCTTTGATGTGATATTTGATTTGGCCGAAGCGAAACTGAGCAGGCAGAAGGACAAGCGATGTCGAAGGGTTGGAGGTTGGAGCAGCTGCTAAAAAGCGCATATCAGCAATGCGGATAAAACAAAGAGGAGAGAGAGAGAGAGAGAGAGAGAGAGAGGAGGGGCAGAAGGTTGTGGTGCCTTGGGAGACGCCCTCAAGGATGGGTCCTTGAGGGCCAGTTCACTTTCAAGTCTTGCGGCACTTGAATTCTAATGGAAATGGCACATAAAACAGAGAGCACGAAAAAAGAAAAAAGCAACAAAAAAAACCAAAAGAAAGAAAAAAAGAAATCAAAATGAGAACAGAGAGAGAGAGAGAGAGAACACAGAGAAGTGAAAACATCATGACAACGAAAACAGCCAATTCAAAGTGTCTGACCCGAGGACAACGGGCGACAGCCGGCAGGACATGAATATGGACTGCCGGACAGCAGGACACGGCGATGAAGTGCACAAAAAACTTGAGGAACATGGTGAAAATTTCATCCACTTCATGTCCTTTTTTATATATATATATATACATTTTTTGTTTTCGTCTTTTTTTCCAAGTTTTTCCTCCTCTTTGTTTGCTGCCAATGTAAACACATTAGATATCTCTCTGCTATATCTTTCAGTTCTATGCTTTGAAGACCTGTTTGTGGCTGATGTGGCCAACTTTATTCCCCGTGTTGCCTGTTCCCCTGTTCCCCAACTCCATTCCACTTAACAATAAGGGCACCTGCTGAATGCGTTCAGCACGCAATAGAATCACTTATTGCCGGTGTGCTGAACGCACTTACTTTAAATTTTAACGTATTTGCAGTTTAAGATTGAGATAAGCACGCTTCGCCGATGCAAACATATAAATATATATATACATATATATTCTTGTGATAGAGCGAGAGAGAAAGTGAGCAATCAGACGACGTTTGCCTTTTAGTAGATTTGTTGTCGCTTCGCTTTTGTTTCTCCACCCATCTGACCAATAACTTCTCATTTGCACAAATTTCAAAAGCTTGGCGCGTGTCCAACTGTCTCACACATACACATGAACACATATATACACACACACACACACACACACACACACACACATACACACACACACCATATGCGCGCACTAAATATTCACTAAATGCAACCAAATTTTGTCATTTGTTTCAGACGTGATTTGATTACACAAGGACTACCAAGTTCTCCTTCTGCTTTTGACCAACCAAATAAAAGCTTCTCCAAATTGCTTCTCTGACTACGGACATCAATAAAGTTGGACTCAAACAGAAATATTCAATATACGAGTGTTTTTGAAGAAATTCTTAATAAAAAGAAGACGAGAACATATAAAAGAATAGTTTAAATGTGCTTAAAAGGATACATATAAAAATATGTTTATAAATAACATTCCTGTAAATAGCAGAATCATTTATTATATACATATATATATGCCAATTTCTTTGTTAGTATATAGTATTGTAGTTTACTTCTGGAGCTGCCCTCCCATTATCCAAGTATTGGTTGAGTTTCAAAGCCTGTCAGCAGGTGACAGAACTTTCATTTAATTTCAGGTCGCTTTTGGCAACGGATTTGGTTCCGGATTTGATCACGTAGCCCACTCCGCTGCTGCACCTGCTGTCATCTCTTTTACGGTATATTCTTTGCGTGTGCTTGGTAAGTCCTTTATTTATATAAATGGTTGAGTCACTTAAGGGGATTAATGTTGAAATTAGTTAAAGCCAATATATTTATGTATGTATTTTGTTACTGTTTGCCGACAGTTTCCGATGACAAATCAGTTGAGAATCTGGCTGAATATTCAATATGACAGTCATCGTATAACATTTTAATTAATATTGCTTAATCCATCAGGTCTGCCAGCTGCAAGAGATTTCCTTAACTTTTCACATATTCTTTGTTAAGAGATAAATGGATTGCAAGTGGAATTTGGTTAATGAATAATCCAATCTTACTGCGCTGAGAAATCATCTCAACTATATAAACTTTTAGTATGTTGTCAAATAAATGTAACTTTCTTGGTGAGAGCTAATTTTTTTTACTTGCACTTTGCTTATGCTAATATTTTATTCATTTTCTCTTTCTTTTAATTTATTGCATCATTTATTAGCACCTGACTCCCAATACGACTGTTTAAGTGGACAAGAGCAAAAAAAGAGCGAGCAAATTAGTGTCTCTTCGCACTCTTCGCACTCTTTATTCTCTTCTATGAGCACTCTCAATTTTGTTTCTCGCTCATGCTGATAGTTACAAACTTAATCCTTTAGAATCTTGTCTATCATAAGCAAAAATATTTAAATTTACTTGTGGATATAATAAAATATATATCATTTATATTATTTTTGGTCAGTATCATAACTTTTTCAGTTGTTTACATAAAAATGAGTTGAGCAACATCGAAATGTTTGTGTTTGCTGCTTGCTTTACTTGTTAATTTGTGAGCTGCTCACTCTCCCTCTCACTGTCTTGTGCGCGCTTATCACGTGCTTGTGCTCGCATGCTCTTCTCTTTTTTCGTTCTTCGCATATCTAGACTCTTAGTAACAGAACAGTCTTTGCCGGTGCTCTCTGAGAGCGAGCAGCTGATTTGTTCAGTGGTGTTTCAGACGTCAGCTGAGTAAGTCACCAACGGAATTGTGGCAGCTGAATCTGCGGTGCTTATCCAAACAAAATTCAACGTAATGGCGCTCGTGGAGGTTTTCTTTGTGCTCACATTTCTCGGCGCACTGATTTTCAGATGGTCCAAATCGAGTTTTGGTTACTTTCGGAGCCGGGGCGTGGCCCATGAGCCGCCCGTGCCGTTGCTCGGCAATTTGCCGGTATCGTTGATGTTCGGAAATGGCTCCTACGTGCGGTACACCATCGAGCTGCATAAGCGGCTGAAGGCGCACAAGGTCTATGGCGTCTATAATCTGAGGGATCCGCTCTACTTTCTGGCTGATACGGAGCTGATACGTCAGGTGGGCATCAAGCACTTTGACATCTTCACCAATCATCGCCAGGGCATTGGCAATGAGCACGACACAGGCGACGTATCGATCATGTCCAAATCTCTGCTGACTCTGCGAGATCGCCGCTGGAAACAAATGCGCAACACATTAACGCCCACATTCACCGGGGCCAAAATACGACTCATGTTCGAGCTGATCCAGGCGTGCAATGTGGAAGCATTGCAGTATGTAAAGAAACAGTTGCAGCCAACAACGGACGGCGACCGAGTCGAACTGGAACTCAAAGAGTTCTTCACACGCTACACCAACGATGTGATTGCGACGACCGCCTTTGGCGTACGGGTGAACAGCTTTGTGGATGAGCAGAATGAATTCTTTACGTTTGGACAGCGCGTGTCGCAGTTCAGCTTCTGGGGCGGCATCAAGGTGCTGCTTTTCATATTGTTGCCTAATCTGATGAAGGTAAATAAATATACTTCAAGTGTACCTATACATGCATATATATATATAAATATTTATTTCCCATATTCCATCATCGATTAGGCTCTGCCCATCTCCCCCATCGATCTTAATAATGTGGCCTATTTCAAGCGGCTGGTCTTCGGCGCCATGCAGCAGCGTCGGGACTTGAAAATTGTGCGCCCGGACATGATACAGCATTTAATGGATGCCCAAACCCTCTTCAGAGAGCAAGAGCAGCAGGGACAGACGACGTTGGATGGCGCACAGTTCAATGATGAGGATTTGCTGGCGCAGTGCCTGTTCTTCTTTACAGCCGGCTTTGAAACGGTCTCCACCTGCCTTAGTTTCACCAGCTACGAGCTGCTGATGAATCCAGAGGTGCAGCAAAGACTCTACGACGAGATTATGGACGTGGAGCAGCAGCTGGATGGCAAACCACTGGACTATGACAGCCTGATGGACATGAAGTACTTGGATTGCATCATCTCCGAGTCACTGCGCAAATGGCCGCCTGCAATTGTCATTGATCGGATGTGCGCCGCCGACTTTGAGCTGCGCGACGAGGCTGGAGAGCTGATAGTGAAGCTAAGCAAGGATGATTTAGTGCACATACCAGTTGTGGCCCTGCACTACGATCCGGATAACTTTGAACAACCGGAAGAGTTCCGACCCGAGCGCTTCGATGATGAGCACAAGCATGAGATTCAACCCTTCACATATCTGCCCTTTGGCCTGGGTCAGCGCAGCTGCATCGGCAATCGCATGGCCCTCATGGAGGTCAAGGCGATGATCTACCAGCTGGTGCTGCACTACAAACTGCTGCCCACCGAGCGCACCCCCCACGACATGTTGGCCAGTATTCAAGGTTTTCGCATGGATCCGCCAGAGCGCTTCTGGTGCCGTTTCGTACCCAGGCACTAAATCTTAGATATTCTATTAATTTAAGATCTTTATCGATTAATGCCTAATAAAAGCAAACACTTTTTGCTTTGAGTGAGATGCTAAAACTTTACTTCACTCAAAAGCTTTATTTAACTGATCTTTCACATCTTGAAATGAGCTTATTTTGCAGTTAATTTCAGAGCTTTGAGTAAGCACTTAATAAACATAAATGCGTTGGAAGCTTTAATATGTTTTCAAAGCTAGTGTTATTCATTCAGAAAATTATGCAAAAATATAATATAAAATCGAGAAGCGAAAGCCCGGAAAATCAGGCAATTTATTATGTTTGTTGTTGTTGTTGTTGCTGCTTTTCACGATGAAAAGCTGACAAATTTGCCGCGGCAATGTTTCACATGCTAGGTGGCAAGCGCGACAGGCCACGTCATAATACTGTCAGTACTTGATAGCCGCAATATGTATATATATATATATATATACATATATATATGAATGACTGGGCGACTGTGGTTACAACAAAATAAAAGCCACAACAGAAACAAGAGACGTGTAAAATGAAATCACACGCGGGGCAACATACAAGCTACAATATAATGTAGAGGGAACACAATGTGCAAGGGAGTTGGTACACACACACACACACACACACACACTCACACACGCACAGAGAGCAGCATGTTGTGCTGCAGGACATGGGACACAAAGGCACATTAAGGATTATTTATTGGACGTTATTTTTCAGGCGGCATTAAAATTTTTTTATACAATATGAATTATATTTCAGTTGTGTCATAAACCGCGTAAAAAATATGATGCCACGAGTCACCCCCTCTGTGTGGGGCAACTTAAAAAAATTATATCTAAGCTGATTCACGTCTGTTAAATATTAAATACTTTTAAAGCCATCCTCTTAAATTTCAAAGAAGTCGTTTAGTTGATTCAATTCAAATCTCTTTTTGTGACGTCTAAATCAAAGCACATCCCTATTGGGCAGTGGCATGAAACTTAAGCAAATGGCACTTATTTTAAGTTTTTAACACTCCCCAATTAAGATAGAAAGTTGTTCGAGTAAAATCCCTACTGTAATTTGATGCATTAGCTGTCCAGGGATTTGGTTGGGGTCATTCGGGTTTTTGCGTGGGGTCATTAAAGAGTCATATAACGCGATAAGAGTAGCAATTAGCTTATATAAATTCAAACATACAAAAACATTCTGTTGTTTGCACAAAGTAACACACGTAATTAGCCGCATATTTGAGTTTGGTCCGGTGGCTCATAAAACTTTCAACGTACTTCAAATTAGTGGCACAGTTTTTTATTGGCAACCTTTGCAAACTGTTGTTCATGTTCTTTGTTATTTTTATAGCCAGCAGCAGCAGCAACAGCAAAGGCAAACAACAACAAACAGGAGTAGTATGTTAATATCCTAAAGGGACAACTAAACGAGCCTTGGACAGCAACAAATGTAGGTAGGACTTGCAACAAGGAGCAGCTGCTGCAAGGATAACTCAAAGTTCCCTTGGTTTCTCTGCGGTATTTTGATGTACAAAGTTTTTCCGCTTAAAGTCAACGCTTCGCAAGCGTAATCTCTTCCAATGTAAGCGTAAACATCATAAAACTGTGAGACACGACAACAACAACAATAAGAACAACAACGACAACAATAACAACAATCTATTTTGGCAGTGTTTACAAAATGCTTATCAATCAATTCTGGCTAACAGCCTAGACAAAGGGGATGGACTAAGGCTTGCGGAGGATGTGTTAGGATGTGTTCTATCTAACAGAGGTCGTAAAGAAAGCTTTGGCGCCGCAACCGCCAGACGCCAAGCATAACCCCCGACCAACCCCCTTCCACAACATTCTTGACGCCCGCATGACGCAAAAAAAATAAGAACTTGGCTAGCTTTCTCCTTTCGTATAACTACAATAAAAATTGCCAAAGTCAGCGGCGTCGGCGGCGGCGTCAGCGTCGGCGGTTGCTGTAGCTGCGGGTGCCGACAAGGACGATACAATGATAATGCCAAGCATAATAACAGCAAAACGGCGTCATCACAACAACAACAGCACAGTAACAATAACGAATGCGTGGAAGGAGCAGAGGCAGGAAGAGAGAGAGAGAGAGAGAGAGAGCACCAAAAAGGGAAAAGCAAAAGCAAAAGCAAAAGCAAAAAGCGCTCAACGCTCGAAACACTCACAATTCGGGCACAGTGGGAATTGTCGCTGATTCCAGCGAGTCGCGTTCGTCTTCGTCTGTATGCGATGTGTTCGCGATAAACACGAAGTGATAACATTTGCTATATGCTTATATGTCTGCATATGTGTGTGTGTTTTTGGGGCGTGCTGCAGCAAAGATGAGCGCGTGATAAAGTTCTGCAGTTGTGATATAAATATTGAAAATAAACAACATTCTTTATTCGCATATAGGCAAATGGATTTAAAATGTAAATATTATTATAGACTCTGTGTATTTATTATTATTATTCTTTAATATATAGCTTTCAATTAATAATTAAATAATCAATATATTAAATCTGTTCTCTTTACTTTTTACTGCATAGATGACTAGTTACTGTTCCAATCCTTCCCATTAAGTTAAACATTTACATTATGCACTGAAATTACTTTTACTCTATCACCAATTTAAAACTTTTCAGTTTCTTCTAAGCATTAGTAATAAATTAAGTATTCTAATGAAACTCAATCAGTCACTGTTTTAAAAAATACAATATATTAATTATTTGGATAAAATGAGTGCTTTTAAGCAACATTTAAGGAAGAAACTAATTATAGAAAGTTTATCGAACGCGTCACTAGAACAATAAATAATTAATATTAATGCTGTAAGCATTTGTTGGTTAAATATATATGTATATATATATATATATAATTTACGCAAATCTGTTGACTTTCCTTTTTCGATATTCGATACATTCTCTTCTCCCATATGCCACTCGCATCTCTAGCAACTGTCTCAGTTTTCACTTGTTCACAAACATGTTTTCTTTTTGTATACGTTGCTTTAAGCATGTTATTTGGCTTGAAGAACTTTGCAGTTTCTTTGGCTCGGCTGCTTGTTATATAAATTGTATAAAAGCATTTGCGATTCCTGTTAGCGTCACATTCAATAGACGACAGGCACATAAAGCATATACATATGTGCATATATATACATCTATATATTTATATACATAAGAGCAATAAACTGAGGTAGAAGCATAATTTGAAGTATCCATGAAGCGTAAGTTTCTTCACAAGTTTTATTCTTAGGTTTTCTTTTCTCAACTTGTAGCATCAGCATAATTTTATTTCACCGAGGTTTTAGTTAATGCAAACACATTTCAAATGGTGCCAGCTGCCGCTTGACAAATTCTTCCGAGTGCAGTTTCACAGTTAGATTGTGGTTTTCTCTAATTTAGTGCGGCTTACTGCATGCAGCAGCTGCAGTTGTAAATTAAAATACATAAATAATAACCAACGATATTAATGGAATTGCTCAACTATTAAATATTCTGTATAAGCTGAAGATTCTTTTAAAATATGTATCAAATTAAATATACATTTTTTTCAATATTAAATCGCGCAAAGTATATTTACAATTGAATTACAGATATTCTAAGCAAATGTGATCGTTATTTATTTCAAGTTTCAGTTGTATTTGTTTCAGTTGTATTTATCACTGAGCTCCTTCTGCCTAAATGTTTATTATACCCGATTAAAGCATAGCTCTGAGCACAGGACACAATTGTTATTCCCTTATGCACATTGATCCAGGCCGAGCATTAATTTGTTGATGTGTCTGTGTGTCGTCTGCCTGTCTGTCTGTCTGTCTGTCATTGTCATAGTATAAAGAGTGCCACTGCTCCTGTTGTTGCAAAGCATAAATCCTTTTCGGCCAACCATGATGATGGCTGTTGTCTTGCTGGTTGTGCAGCAGGGTGGGTGGGGTGGTGTTATCTTGCATGTGCCACATATTTGTGTGACATTTTTTGGTTGCCTCAGTTGCTCACGGTTATGTGGCGCGCATGTGGCGTGTGTGGCGTATGTGGCATGTGGCACTCAGGCAGCAACATTTAATATTTCTATTTTCGCAGCACTAAGCTGCCTTAATGCCACCTGCAGCAGCTGTTGTGGCACACACACATTTTGAATCAACTATTTCTGCTGCCGCGCCATTGTCCTGTTGTGCGCAGGATGCGGGCTGCCTGGTATTGTGTGTGTGATTTGTGTGTGTGTGTGTTTGGCCCGCGGCAATTTGCCAGGCTAACTGGCAAACTGTCAAACAGGCAAAATGCATTTTGTGCAACGGGATTTGCACACGGCGCAGCCGCAAAATATGCTACAAATATTGCTGCAAATGGCTTTTAACTGCGGGCAGCGCATGAGTAACGGTGCATGCCATGAATATATATCTAAATATAAATCTAAACTATATTTGTATTGGCTTTTCATTGAATAGTGACTTTCAAATTGTATTTCTTATTTATTCTCATGGATAAATGCTTCTTTATATTATTCAGCCTATAAAAAGGAATTATGCCAGCAAAAAGGATGCTTTTAAGCTGAGATGAAAATGTATTTTGAAAGCGCTAATTAGCAGTGAATAAATTAAAATACTTATCTAAGTAAAAAAACTAATTAGCTAAGTTTCTTCTTTCGTTAAAACAAGTAACTTTTCTTATAAAAAAAGTTACGTTGCTAACAGAAACTAGTGCAAAGAGAATTTTTGATTATTATTACTAAGTGGTTATAATAAGGCTTAGTTTTATAAAATTTATTTGCCTGGAACTCAGACATGCAGATCTGCCTATCTAGCCGATTTCGATATTAATCAAAACACAATTTATTCTTTCATTTTTACTCATATATTTTTTTTATTTCTAATGCGTTTCCTTGATGATTTGTGCTCTTTTGGTGATCAACTGATTTTCTTAATGATTTCGATTCAAGATTTAATCTATTGACTTCACTTTTTTTTTGTTGTGGTAATTGAGTTTTTACCAGTGCTTTTTTTTTGTATTTTTGCATGCCTTGAAAAAGTTGGGAGCTGCATACTTTGCCTAACGCACAGCTAAATTGCAATAATGTCAAGCATTTACGGCCATTTGGTGGGGGGGCCAACAATAAAGCGAATTTCAGGAATTTACTGAACTTCAACTTGTGCTGAGAGCCGCAGACACACACACACACACGCATACATACACAAACACTCGCACTCTCGGCACATCCGGCACAACGGTCACCCTCAGCGGCGCCGTCAAAGTCGCCGCGTTCCGGAAGTCAGTCAGTTGACTTCGTTTCTTGTTGTTGCTGCCAGCTGGCGGTGCTTTTTAACAGCATTCTTTCCCCCAAACCCAAACCCAAGCCCAAACCACGCCCCGCTTGACAGTGCAAGGGGCGGCGTTAATGAACAGCAGGTTGTGGCAGGTGAAAGAAGCTGAAAAAAATAAGTAGGCGGCAAAGAAATCGCACGGCCAGCGGACAACAGTTAGTGTTAGAGCGGGGGCAGCGGGAAGTGGGGGATTGGGGATTGGGGTCGGTGAAGGTATTTCTTAACTTACTTTTTAGCAAATCCGCCAGTGTCGTAAAGTCGTTTATTTCAACTGTGGCGAGACGTAAATGAAGTTAATGTCGTCGTCGTTTTACGCTTGTCCTTGCTGCTGCTTCTTCTCCAGCTGCTGCTCCTGCGCCTGCTCCTGTTCCAGTTACCCAACACCTTGGCATCAGCATCAGCTTTAGCTCCTTCAGTTGACTGTCTTCTGCTTACCGTTTTCCACTGGACCAGTTGTTGTTGCTGTTGTAAATGTGTTATTTTTTTTTTTTTTTGTTGGTTGTGCGCGCTTTTGACAATTGCTTTGTTGTGCGTATGGATAGGTGTGTGTGTGTGTGTGTGTGTGTGTGCCCCAAAACAGGTGTGATAATAAGTATAATGACTCTGTGGGCCACAGCTGAGCTCTATTCTCATTTCGCTTAACTACGCAAAATCTTTTTCGCTTTTCATTAGGCGCATCTGCGCCAGCTGCTAATGAATACCTCATTTTTGTTGGCTTCAAGTTATTCGATTAATCCAGCAGCAGATTGACTTGCCAACAACTCAAGCTAAAAAGCTGGCTTTAATTTGAGTTGTTAGCCTGAACTGAATTGCATATCGTAAGTAGAATTTAATCACTGCTAAGGCGATTTTAATTACTGATTCTTGGCTGACTTTAATATTACTGAAAGAACTTGGCTTGTACTAAATGTATGAATTTGCATTGTTTATTAATAAATTCTATTTGAAATTAAATTTTTATGTAAATGCAATGCTTATAATTAAAAGTCAGTCAGTAAACTGAAACAAAAATCGGATGTTCCAGACAGTTGTGGTGTGGCAAGCTTTAATAGACTCCCTGAGCCAACTGCTTATGCTGATTCATTCAGTTTCCATTATTAATGCTGTTTTCCACTCTACTGTTTCTTGGCTTAGATTCATCTTATCGTTAAGTGACATTTTCAGCCAGTGTCATGGGGCCATTAAGGCCAACAGTCGGATAATTATGCCCGTAACAGGCCGACTAACTGATATCGTCTGACTCCTTTCCCAGCACATCCTTATTAAATCTAATGGCCGCTGTGGTTGCTCAAGAGGATGGCGTCGGAGAATGGGTTGTGTGTGTGTGTGTGTGTGTGTGTGTGTGTGTGTGTGTTGTGGTTGCTAGTCTGGCAATACAATAAATAACAAACATAGAGTCGGAGCAACTCCCACACTCCCTAAGATTGCTCAGTTAATAGTTGCTCTGCGCACCATTATATAAACATGACTCTGTCTCAGAGTCGCAGTTGGAGATGGAATCAGATTTTTGGCTATATATTTGACTTTGGTGGTTTTTTGGCTGCACAGCACCCATATATTTCTGCGTTTTTTTTTCTCTCGTTTCTTTTTGGCACAGATAAACAGACAGTCAGCCAGCTACGTTTTTACATGTGTGTGTGTGTGTGTGTGTGTGGGTGTGTGTACATTGTTGTTGTCAATATATACACACTCACACACACATGCTGACTGCGTTTGGCATTTGGGGCTCAGCTCGAGATGAGCAGCGGCATTAGCCGCGGCAGCAGCAACATCAAAGACGCCCGCCAGTCGCCAAGGATCAATTCGAGGACGAGAAGCATGCAAGGGGCAGCAGCGGGTCGCACGCAGAGATTGCCGTGCACAGGACGCACGAATAACCGTATAAACGTTGAATATTTAATAAATGCAAAAGGGGCTAATAAAGAAACGTAAAATGCGCCCAACAATGAACGAAGACTATAAAGATGTCCCATATATTAATCAGTCTAAGTATATTAAAAACCGTATTTCATATATGAATTAATTTATATACACATGTCCCATATATTAATCAGTCTAAGTATATTAAAAACCCTATATAAAACCGTATTTTATAAATTAATTAATTTATATACAGATATTCCATATATTAATCCGCCTAAGTATATATTTAAAACCCGATAACCCCTAAATGAAAGCGAAACAATTCAAAAGATTCTATTTGAATTGATAGTATTTTTTTTTTGTATCTATTTTGAAATTAATTCTCTAATCTTTTTTTTTCTCGCTTTAATATTTTTAATATATGCTTTATGAATAGAAATTAAAAATAATCATTTCTTTTTTGCTATTGCAATTTCAATTTCAATTGATACTTATGAATAATGAATGAAGGATGCCAAATAAAAGCAAAACAATTCAAAAAATTCTACTTGAATTGAAAATATTTTATTCATTTTAGATTTTATATATGAATTAATTTCTAAGCTTTCTTTTCTCTTTTTAATATTTTTAATATATGCATTATGAATAAAATTTCAAAATAAACGTTGAATTTTTGGTATTTTAAATTGTTAATTTTATTTTCAATTAAATTTATGATTCAATATGCTATTTCTAAAAACGGCAACTTTCATAGAACAGCAGAAACTAAAATGAAAAAACTATTTTTAAAATATATGCATTCTAATTGGAAACTTATTTAACCTGCATCATCAAAAATATAAAAGTTGTTGTTCATTATGTTTTAATGTTTTTTTTTTTTTTGTATGAAAAGAACAATAAGTAAAGGTACAGTTTTTCCACAAATTTATGCATTCTAATTAGAAAATCATTAAGCTGACTTTGGAAAAACTGATTTTTATAAATAAAAACATTTAAACTGCAAACTGGTTAACTTAACGCTATCATCTATATAATTCTGAAATAAATGTACAATTTAATCTATACACATAAATTTAAACAGTATTTTTGTAATAAAAATTTTGGACTTAAGTATGTAAATCATAAATGTAATAATATTTAAATTTGCATCGTTAAGACCAGCTCGATTCATTTATAAGCTCAGCAGTGGCCTAAATCTGAGCTGTGTCTGCTGTTTCTTGAAATTGCTGATAAATTGAAATGGACTGCGGAGAGTGAGCCCCCAACGGGGGCAACGTTGAATGCTACACACAAAACTATGAATGGCACCAGAGAATTGTTTTTATTATTTCTAAATTCTTGATATTTTTTTTGTACTGTTTTGCTGATGATAAAAACCCAGGAGAAGTTTTTTTTTGTTGTTGTTGCGAACGTTGAGTGCTGAACGCGTTTTGTTGCAGCCTTTTCTCGCTGACTAAAATGCTTTTGATATTTTATTCATGAAGCGCTGTGGCGCCTCTTGCTGCGGCGCCTGCTGCTGCTGCTTGAGCCTTTTGAGCTGCTTGAGCTGTCAATTGGCATTAGGCTATTGTAATTTATTGATAAATAAGCGGCTTTAAATATTGCATATCAAAGCATAGCAATTATTATAGCCGCTTTAATTTATTATTGTCTGTGTGTGGCTGAGGAAGGGGAATATATGAGTCTTGGCTGGGTGCGCAATTGGAGTGGCCCAAAGCTAACTACGCTCACTGTTAGGTTAATGCGGTTACACACACACACACACACACACACAAATACGCACAACTAAGCACATGCACAACAATATCACGTAAGCACTGTGGAACGTAAAGTAAATACCGTTAGTAACGTGTTGCGTGACGTAAGCGTAAAGCGTGCGCTGCCTTTGGCGTGCTGCCTTCAACTGATTGTGTGGCAAATTATGAATCTGAATGATGCTGCCTTTAGCTGCCTGCTGCCTGCTGCCAGCTGCCAACATACTACTAAGCTCGTGGCAAGTGATTTTCGGAGTCTCGCGTCTCGTTTCGGTGCATGCAACTCGTGGCACTGGGGCACTGGCACACTGCCACTCTGCGCACGCGTCGTGAGCGTAACAAAAACAAACTCTAGATGGGTGCTCAAGTTTTTCACACATATTACAATAAATTCATTGATATATATTGAAATAACACTGTAATTACTATAATTGTAATCAGATATTATTTATTTGAAAGCAGAGACCAAATTGACTTAAATACTTATTTATTAATTATATTAGAGATGAGCCTTATTTGCTTCCTCTTTTTAAAATAAATAATTAACAAATATTTTCTGTTGCCAAACATTATCTATAATTATATAAATATATATATATTTATATATATATTTATTTATTTATATATATGTATATATACTTTTATATTTATATTTTTTTTTATTTATATTTTGATCAGTTATATTTTTCTCCACTGTGCAAGTGCTCTGATTGCAAGTTGTGCCCTTTTCGGAGTAAATAACCAGGGCTGCTGTAACTACGCACTCAAGCACCCACACCCACCCACACCCACACACAATATACACACACTTCTAAGTACTCACACCCATACACACAATATACACACACTACACACACTTCTAAGCACTCACACTCTTCAAATCAACGACGCGTCGTAAAATAATCGTTGAAGTTTTTCGCTCTGTTTGAATTGGGCCTGGTTTAAAAACTCATCAAATTTGACATATAAAATGCCAATTGTTTTTACTCACAAAATGTTCTATTTACTACTCGTATAGCTACACATAAATTTTAGCGTAAAGAGTTTGCCAAATACTGTCGTAAAAGTATTTAAATAAGTTGAGTTTTAGTTATTTTTTAAAAATTTAAAAAAAACCAGCTAATATGTCAAGTAACTCCCATCGAAAAGTCTATGGGTTATATTATATTATAATTAAAGTTACATATCGAATGTCGTACTAAAATTGCGAATACTTGATTTGAGGGCATTGAAACTTAATTTTTTTTTGGGGTTACATAAAAAAAACCTTAGCAACAGTTTATCAAACTTATTTTATAAAAGTAAATATACGTCAGAAGTTTAGCTTAAAATACAATTTTATTTATTTATAATTTAAAATGTATATTTGAACTTATATATAAGCCAAAACGGTCCCAAAGACTTTGTTAATATTAAATTAAAATGATTTACAGTTGCTTATTCGCCGATTTTGTCTTTTTCATCGCAATTTATTAATTAAGATTTTCTGTGTATTATTTATGACTTATCCACAAGATACATATAAATTGAGCAGGTATGTTTCTTGTTGCCAAAGTGTCATATCGATTATAATAATTGCGTAACTGACATTCAGCATTAATAACTGAATTACTCATTATTGTCATCGACATTTATTTATGCGCATTCCCCGATGCTCGACAAGCTCGTAAATCTCTTCAAGCTGGCTGTGTATTCCTCACTGGTTGGATTATTCCGCGTCAGTATTAAAAAAACTTTATTATTATTAATATTGCGTTTTATTTGCACACAATTGACTGAACTCTGAACACAATAAATTATATGTGTTTACAGTTGTGAGTGCCATTCATTGAATGAGGTTCTTGAAATCAATTCAATTGAAATATTAATGGTTCTGACAAAAGATGTGAAACAACGTGAATTGCACAATTTCACAATACTCAATCAAAAATGCGCGAAACCTGTTAACAGAATTGCATTCTGAAAAGAATGACTTGCATAAATTCTGTTAATTGCTGAAGTTTTCACTTTAAGTCAACTTTTATGGGTTTTTTTTATATAAGTCTTTAAGATTGATCAAAATAAAAACTTTGTATTACAATTTAATTTACTAAATTATTTTCTGTGTTATTTTAGGCTGTCATTTAATTTATTTACAATCGATTTCGAGATAGCTGCACTTTAATTTTTATTATTGTAGGCAAAGTGTTCGGACTTGGCTTACTGCAGTTTAGATTGTGCAAACTTTGTTTCTTTGGCAGTGCGAATACCTTGACCAGGCCAAGGATTACAGCTCAACTTTACAAAAAGGCGATGATAATTTATTGCTAAAGTTTCCCGTAAGAAATTCGACCTCGAAAATGCATTTGACATTGCTACGGTTTTTAAATCTCTTCGATTTGCTACCTATTACAAAAAATTAACTGGAGAAAGGTATATTCTATGTTTGTGAAATACCACTGCACTTCTAAGGACTCTTGCGATATCTATTAACTTGGCTTATAAGCGCTCACTAAATAAAGTTCAACATTTGCCATATTGTTTACGTTATGAACTCAATACCAAATAATTTAAGGCATTATCAAATAGGGCTGATAAGCGATTAGATAAGCTTTCAGCATTTTTCTAATGGGTGGTTCAAAAAGTTATGATCTTAAAGTTTAACAACATAATTAATAATAAATAAGTAAATGAAAATATTTATAATACTTTCAGATATTGTGATTAAAATTCTAAAAAGCTTACGAATCATAGGTAAAAAAATTTATTATCTTGTAAAACTCTGATAGCAGCCCGCTTAGCAGTGAGTAAACAGAGCCATGACTAACGAATCGATGAAAGTACAAATGATTTCACCAAATATTCATTTAGTTAAATATGTATGGATAAAAATTAACACAGACTTAAGATTTAGCCTAGTCTAGAGGGGAAATCTCAGTGAAAGTTCTCCTGGCGATTTGGTTCGATGGTGACTCGTGCATATGGACTGCCAGCACCCACTTTGCGTCGCATGGTGACGCCTCGATGCGGCCGCAGGCCCATCACAATCAGATAGACGCCCGCGGCGCAGAGTCCAATGAGACCCAGTATGATCAGTCCATAGGCCCATCTTGGCCATCTCTCGCAACTGAACTCGTTGCGTCGCAGCGAGGAGACGAGCATGCCACGAACTCTGGCTGGTCGCAGGCAGCGTCCGTTCGTCTGGATGGTCAGATCCTTGATCCACTCTAGCTGGCAGTCACAGTAAAGCGGCAGACCATTGAGATCCAGTTCGGTAAGTTTCCTAAAAATCGGTGACAAACTAACATTGAAATTACGCAGCAAAGTGCCACGAAAACTCAAAGTGCGCAGCGGGGGCAGCGTAGGATTTCCACTCTCTAAGACAAAGGCATCACCATCCAGATGGGTGAGCCGACGGCTGTTCTGGAAGCTCATCAACTCGACATGCTGCAGCGATGCCAGCGTATGTGCTGCAATACTCTGCATCAGCGGCATATCCTCCACATAGAGTTGCCGCACCTCGCTCCTATTGGCCAGATCCACAGGCAGCAGGTGCTCCAGAAGGTTCTCGCTAATGTCGAGGCGCTCCAGGGCAGCAGGCAGCTGGGCGGGCACACGCTGGAAGCGATTGCGACGCAGCGAAAGTTCACGCAGTGGGGCATCGATACGCAACTTCAATTCATTCAAATTGCACGCATCCAGACGCAGTGCATCCAGTTTGGCATTAATGCCATAGCTGCTGTAGAACTCCGCTTCAGCAGAGATGCTGAGATTGAGCTGCCTGTTCCACGATAGCTCCAGTGTGGTCAGCACTAGAAGTGGCCCAAAAATCTGGCTGGGCAGCGCATGTAGATTATTGTGAGCCAAATTGAGTACCTGCAGATGCGGCAGACTGGCAAAAGATTGTGCCGCCACCAGCTGTATGCTATTCCAGCCCAAGTACAACTCACGCAGGTTAACCAATCCTCCAAAATTGTTGGCTGAGATGCTGCTAATGTTATTGTGCATCAGATTGAGCAGACGCAGACTGTCGCTCTTGAAGTTTGGGGCACGATTCAGCTTGTTCCAGGACAGATCCAAGGTATCGACGTAGAGCGGCAGCAGTTCCGTCAGATCCTCAGCCTTGTAGTCCTTGTAGCTGCAGTCGATGTGCAGGGCACGCATGCCCCAGGGTGCGGCACTCACATTGCTGCACTCACACGAGAGACGCGTATTGCGATGCTCCGCCGGGTAACAGAAGCGATCAACTTCCTCATCATTTGCATCGATGAGCTCTGTCCTAGCTGCTGACACAAGCAGTGCTATCACCAGCGGGAAGGCTAAATTCCACCTTCGATGCACACTCATCGTCAGTGTATTCGTCATGGACTTGGATTTGGTGCTCTTTGGAACGTGTTGGCAACCACACTGCACAAAATTGAAAATATTTGTGAATTGAGCTTCTAGACTGCGACACTGGCATTCTCGATGTGGTAGATATGGTTTATCTTATCGCTGGAACTAGTAAAAAGCTCAAAGGCTGTGTTTAGAGATGATAATACTCGTATATATCAAATAAAGCACGACTGTAAAATCGAGCACGGAATATACTTGGGAAAGCTAAAACGATTATTGAAAGATTAAAAGTTTGCTTGCTATTTAAGATTAATGAGTATTTATTTTATGAGTGATTTAGATTCGTATTCAGCTAATTTTGGTTACAACATTTAATTAAACTATATAAATATATTTGTTTCAAAATATATTTGAGTTTAAAATTAAAAAAAATATTATATGTAAAAATGTGAATTTAATTATATAAATATTTATTTGACAATAAAATTGTATAACGTTAATTAAAAATAATATTGTGAACCTCTGTAAAAAATGAAGACTCTGAACTTTAAAGTGTTTAAGATCAGTTCTTCATAGGTCATAGTTCTTATAGTATTATAAGTGTTTATTAAATGATCTATCTTATAGATCGCTGAATAAAAAAAGGAATATAAATGTCGAAAAATTTTCAAAAACTTTCTCAAAATTAGTCGTGATAGAACTATTAAATTTTAGTCTGATTCTATCAGCTCTATATCGATTATTTATCTCTATTTATTGTATTGTAAGTAGTATTATAACATTTTGTTTCTATTAAATTTTAACACTTACAAACTTACATAAAATTATTATTTAAAACAGTTTTTTGTTTTTTTTTGCCTTCTGAAATTAGAGCATTTTCATGGGGTTACCACATCACTGCACATTAGTTCTCTTTAATACGATTTCAATACTTTTTACCCTTATTCAATAGAAATTGACTGACATTTGCCCACATTCATTCCGCACTCTTCGCACTCATCGCACTTAGTCATAAGCTTTGTGCTTTGTGTTCAGGTGTGCATTCGATTGTTTGATAAGATAAGACGGAAAGCTTTTTGCTTCGTGTGTGCCACTCTCTCTCTTTTTCTTTCTCTCCCTCTCTTTTGTTGTCACCATCAATAGTTTGGTATTTGCTGTGGTCTCATATCGTTTATCTAGTTCATTAATCATGGCCTAAGCTGGCCGCATAAGCAAACACAAAAGGCAACCGCTGACACACATCGAATCGCATTGAATATTGATGGAAATTGCTTTCCTCTGCATCGAAAAGTTCCAGGTTTTTTATATTTAATATCTCGCCTCAAAAGTTGGCACTAATCGTTGACAGCGATTTACACGTTGACTTGGCCTTATCCGACGGGATATATGCATGTCAAATTAACTTAAATTCTAATTGCGGCGCATATCAGTTAGATATTGAGTGTGTAGGGACTCTATTAAAACCTTCTAGATAACTAAAAATATTTCTATTACAGACAAAAAGCTTTTCTTTTCATCTAATTATTTATAAAAAAAAAATATGAATATACTTATTTTATTAAAGAAATTGTTATCCCAAATAATAATATTAGCTAAAATAATTATGTTGTAAGCATATTATTAAAAATTACAAAAAAAGAAATTAAGTACAACATAATTAAAAAATAAATTAACCGTATAAAGAACTAAAGATAATTACAGACAAAATAAAATTGATTATGATTATGAAATTATTTAAAAATATATTAACGTACCATTTTTATTAAAGTTGTTATGCCAAATATTAATATATTCTGACATAATTATATCACAAACAAATTTGAAATTGAAAAAATATGTAAAGCATAAAATATGTAAAAAATAGATTTATTTTATTAAATAATTTTTTATTATAACTGTTGAGGTAGTTAAATAATTCTTTAAAAATCTGTTATTTTTTCTAACAAAAATCGACGAACTTTTAAGGCAAATTTGAGTATTCTTCAACTGAATAAATAACTTCGTTGCAGCAACAAAAGTTTTTAACGAAATTAAATTTAGTCTGAGATCACAAATCACTAAATAAATTAAACATTTCATGGGACTCTCTTTCCCGCTGGACACTCTCCTTGGGGACTTTTACATTGCGCTACTATACAAAATTGTATTTTTACTATTTAAATTACTGTTGGCTTTTACAAGCTGCGTCAGAATTTTTTTTATTTTGTCAATGGTAAATTGATGAGGAGCACAAACATTTGCACACATATGTATACATATATATATATATATATATATATATATATATATAACACAGATTCACACGCAAAATTTACATAAATTAAAGACTTGTATGGAAACTGTTTCCCGCTCTTGACTTTTGTGCACAGAAAGAGCATCAAATTACATGTAAAACTGTGGGAAAGAGTGGGGAGGAGTCTCAATGGAATTGTAGAGTGGGCGGTGTGGAGAGGGGGGTGCAGAGTTGAAACGAGCACATGTAAAGCATTTAATGAGCTCTGTTGCCGGCTGTCAAGCGAGTGTGTGTGAAAACATGCAAATTGTGAAAATGCCAGGCACATGTTTCAGCTATTCCTTCCCAAGTAAGCCCAACAACTTTCCACTTTCCCTGTTTCCCTGCCTTCCCGGCGACACCCTCAAACGAGTCATTATTACAGGCAAATTTATTTTCAACTAAAAACTCATTAATTACATTGAAAAGCTGATTACGCGTGTGCGTAAATGCATGTGGGTGTGGTGTGTGTGTGGTGTGTGTGTGTGGTGTGTGTGCTTATGCATGTACTTAACAATAATTATGCGAAATTTAATTAAAACGAAATCCATGCAATCTAATGGAATTGTTAATTAATAGAATACACTTTGAGCTTCAATTGCCCGAGTTATGAAATTGCTTTCGGGCGTGGCCCATCCATCAATTTCCGGACTTGTTTTTTTTTTTTTGGTGTGATGAGCATTGCGAACAAAATTGCAAAATAAATTCAGCGCTAAACGTGCAACAATCAGAATTCCCACACACCACAGCACACACACACACACAGCACACACACCAGATGTGCGCTTGAATGTTCTGAATATTTATGGAAATTTAAATATTAAATTGTTGGACTGCAGTAGCCATTCAGTTTGTGGCAGGTGGCAGGTGGCATTTGGCTTGTGGCAGCTGTCCAAGGTATGGTGAGCTTTAATCAGTGAGGTTTAAGCGCGTGATATCGATGGGCATGCAGCATGCAAATCCATGCCTCAAATGGTAGCTGAAATTGCCAGGAAATGCAAATGGCCAACGAAATGAGAAAATCATTAAAAAAAAGAGATGATATCCTGCAATTGACTTTAATGCCCAGCTGCATGTCAACTGTCAACTGTCAACCAGCGACAGAATTGTCCCACATACACACACCCACACACACACACACACACACAAATGTAGCAGAGCAGAGCACAGCAATTGCTGTTCGAGTTGGCCTAATTGAATCTCTTGCCATTCATTTCGTCTAATAATAGCGCATTAAAATGTAAATTACAGTAATGCACAGCACCCAGGCGGGGGCGGTGAGCGGGGTGGACTGCAACCGCATCCGTTGACAGGAAGTGGTAGTAGGCCACAGCCAGTCAGGCACTCGCAACATCAGCAAAGCAAGTGCCACAAATGCTTGCATTATGCACACTGCTTTGTCTCTTCTACTCCCCCCTCTAGCACTCTCACAGTGCTGCGTTGCGTATACGTAATTTTAAATGCTCAAAAGTATGCAACGTAGAGCCACACACACACACACACCCAGAGACAAAGAGGAAGGTGCAGCACATTATCTAATTGGCTTTGAAAACGTTTCTGTCATGCCCGATGACATTTTGGAGCCACCTCTCTGTTTTCCTCCATGTGCTCTGCTTAGTTAGACACTGATACTGTGGCTTTGAGGGAATGTCAAAGTAGTCCAAACAGCAGGCTAAAATTAAAAAAAAAAAGGAACACTTTCAACCAAGATACGATTGTATCATTTTTTAAGGAATTTTGCGACACACCAATTTGAAATATATGCTGCTTTTTGATTTACCAAACTAAAATTAAAATTAACAAATTAATGCAGAACTGTATCTTTCAGTCATAAAATTATTAAGCAACTAGTTAAGTTCACCAATATTTTTGCAACTCATTTAAATATTCAGAGACTTACAGCCATTTATTATTTTTTAATTTTTCTTAAATTTGCAATTTCCATATGCAATATTCCAAAACCTGTTTAAAAACAATTTAAATTAAAATCATTGGGTAAGAGCATTCAATCCTCGGCTTTCGAAATTTGGTTTCTTCTTTATTTACTGCGCTCAATTAAATGTCAAATTTGAAGAAAATGATTTCGTCTAATTGCAGAACATGCCACAAAAGGACCTCGTTGCGTTCTGCCATGTTCCATTAGACTTGCCCCAAGTAATGCCTTAACTAAACAATAGGTATACCTCAAATACATCTGCGTATCTGTATATATATATATATGTATGTATTTATTTGTTTGGGTGTGTGTGTGTGTTAAACATTCTGTGCATATTAAGCACACAAAAAATGAGCAGGCGAAGAACTTAATACTTTCATTTGATCAAAATGATAAAAGCAAAAAGACAGCAGATGGGATAACCATATATACATACAGACATACATACATTCACTCACTTACACGCACACACACACACTCACATATACACATGCAAGTTGTTTTAATGAACAATAAGAATAACAAATCTAACCGCAAAAATAAAGAAGCATTTTCTGGCAACATTTTCATGTTTGTCCTGAAGTTGGAAAAGTTTTTAAAAGACTAATCCTATTTAAAAGTTAGTTTTTTACTTGAAGAAAAAAGTCAGACAACAGTGATGCCAATTAGAGGATTTTCATAATCAGTGCTGGCAGTAATTATTATTTTAAAAAATAAATTGTAATAAAAAAAATAGCATCAAATTTTAAAAATATATGTCGATCACATATCTTTTGCAATGCACACTTTTTTTTTATATGTAGATATATTTTTTTGCTATCAGTTCATAAATACAATGATTCTTTTTTATATTAATTGTGTATATTTTATATTTAAAACAATTTGCTAGAAATGTAATTTAAAAAATACTTTTAAATATATCATTTGAAATTTTTGTCTTCCCATTGATCTGCTCTGTTTTGGCAATCGCTTTAAATTTGTAGCTGCCAGAGAAATGCTCGTTTGTCTCCCTAATGAATGTTTTGCCGTTGCTGTTGCTACGTTTTTGCTGCTCAGCCAAAGCTGCTGCTGCTTTTTGGCAACAGTTGTTTACAGTTACAGCAACGAAATGTATTTAAATGCACGAAAATGTATTCAAATATATGTTAAGGAAAAACCATTTAAGTGCGTTTGGCTGTGCTTGAAGCGTAATGAAATTTGCAAAACCTTTGACGGCTTTGCGGTGAAAGTTGAATGCAAATACGTGCAACATAAACACACACAAAATACACACACTCCGAGCGAAAATGTTTTTGACTACAAGCTGCAGATTTACAAACGATATTAGTTTCACAATTGTGTGTGTGAGTGTGTGTGATTGTGTGTGTATTTACCTGCAGAAAACGTCAAATATTTTCAGCTGAGCTGCCACTTAAATTTACTGCTGCTAACTGGGTAACTGGCATTGTTACTTGCAACTTTGCGTATAAGCAACAAAATAACATTACGCATACGCAATGTGACATATAATTAGGCAACAATTTCGATATACAAATGTTTATATTTTACTCATCATTTTTTTTATGGATTTTTATGGATTTAATTTATGGATTTAATTGCCTTTAATAATGTTGCACAAGTAAAGTGCTTAAAACATGCAACTTTTAAGTATTTAATGAAAGAGGGTATTGAGGGAACATTTGAGGAAAGAGGGTATTTTGAAACTGTTTACAAAATGAAGATAAATTCTCAAAAATAGCGGCAAGCTTAATCAGTTTAAAGAAAAGTTTTCTACTATATAATTTTGAAGGCAACTGCTTAATTCGGATTAAGTTTATGTGATATATTTAAGGAAAAGCATCTGTTACAAATATAAATATATATATATATAAATATAAATAAAATAAAGATATAATAGGATTTACTGGAAAAAATATACCTTTTTCTAAAAATTAATTTTGTCAATATTAAAATCAATTATTTAAGGTTTTTAATTAACGCTTAAATCATAAATCTGTATCCATCTACGCGTTATAGCCGTATCAAATGCCTTGTTAACAACATTTGCAGCATTTTCTGTATAATTATATTTAAAGAATAAAGCAATTTTTACTCCTGTTTACGGAGCAGTTCTTATTCGAACACTCTGCTCTCGAAATAACACAGTTTCTTGGATCAAAGGCCATTTGCCTAGCAACAGCAACATTTGTATCTCTATGCCGCTGTCACTTTTCGCCCCTCTGCATTCTTGTTGTTTGCTGGACAATTTCCTGTTTCGAGGCCAAAATAAGAATTCAGTTTCATTTGCAAATGCTGCTCCCGTTCCTCTCTCTACCCCCCCCGCAACAGCTTGTCTGTCTGTCAGTTTGTTGTTTGTTTCTTGCGGACACTGAAACTCTCACTTATAGCCTGGCCAAAAGTTGAGACTGCATTTTATTTGCCTGCTTGCAGTTGTAGCGGTTGTTGTTGTTACTGTTGCTGTTGTTGTGTCTGCTTCATTCGCTTCCAGCTCTAATTTGATTTGTATTCAGCTGCTTGGCTCTGTTGGCCAATTGCTGGCGTATCTCGCTTTTGTATGGCTTTTTTTGTTAGCGTGCTGTCTGAAATGTGTGGCCATGTGGCAAGTTGAAGTCGGCTTGTTCTTTGTGTTGCCACTTCTGTCGTAGTAATTAATATTGCTGCTGCTGCTGCTGCATGTTGCATGATGTGTGTGGCTGTGTGGCATTGCATGTTTTTGTGCTGTTGCATTGATTGAGATTCAATTAGATTCGTCAAAACTGACGCACTCTTGCAGTCATATGAACTGTTTCCTCTGACTCCTCTGACTCCGCCCAGCCAGTCAGCCAGCTGTCAATCTTTGCTTTGTCGTGCATTGCGCATGTGTCCTGTGTGTCCTTCGCTTGCGTGGAAGATTTATTGCCTTTGGCCTTTCCTAAGCTCCAAATTAATGTACTTCACAGTTGAGTTTAGCAGCTGCCAAAACGCCACCAGCAGATTAGCGTAGGCCATTGCTGTGTGTATGTGTGTGTAGGTGTGTGTGTGTTTGGCAGACTAATGAAGTTGTTAATGCGTAGGCAGCCGTGTGTATTTGTGTGTGTGTGTGTATGTCTTTTGGTTAGAGTGTGTCAGGATTACTCAATTGCACTTCAACTCAACAAGCAAAACCCCAAAGCACTGCAAACAATTGCAAATTGAAATGGAATTTCTGGACTTAAACAAATTAAACTAGACTCAACAATTTTCTTAATTAAATTGTGAAATTGTGTTCAGATTATTATAAAACAATAAGTTAATTCTAATTCAATTAAATTCACATATTTTGTTACTGCTTCCTTATCATTTATATTCTTTTTTAATAGAAGATTGATTTTGTTCTCGGCAGTCTCAAATATATATTAAATTAAAAACAACATTTTGTTACTGTGCAAAAAAAATCTAATAAGTCGCTGCTTATTTGTATGTGGCTAGATGTGTGTGTGTGTGTGTGTGTTTGTATTAGCCATGGGCTTAACACCCTTTTGAGTGGGCTGTCAAACTAGCGTCTGAGCAGCCTGCACAGTCACTGATGACCATTAGCCAGCCGGTGGGACTCTGCTGCTTCCTGAGAACTATAAAGGAGAATCTCTGAGATTGACATTCATCTGGTTTATGTTGTTCGTTTCGTTTCCTTTCGTGTTGTTCTACGAACTCTGCAATTTTTATTGCTTTTGCTTTTTTATGTGGCATCCCAAAATGTATGTTTGTAGTTACGATTTAAGACTTGCCCATTTTTGCTCAACTTTCTATCCTATTTGGTTCCCCTAGGCTTGCCTCAGTTTGGCTACAGTTTTTTTTTCGCTGCAACAGCGTTTATTTTTATGTGCACACTTTGTTGGATCGTAAAACTCTGCACTAACATCAAGTAGCAACACACATAAATAACTCAACTGAAAGACACACACAGACATGGCATTTTAATGTGGACTGAAAGTCGCTTTGAGCCAAAAAAGATCTTGTTGCCAATAATAAGTTGAAACTATAAAGAAATAAAATGTTCTCAAATGCTACAGAAAATCTTGGCAAATTTAGATCTTTATGTAATAATAACTTATATATTTAGGTTACAATATTTTTACATATGCAATAAAACAAAATAATTGTTAGCTGTCAGTTAAAGCCAACTAAAATAGTTAATTAGCTCAGATAAGCAAAGTGGCAGCCAAACTGCCCTCACAGCTGGCTGATCGTTTATCAGAGTTCAGAGCTCCTTTGGCCTTAGTAAAAGGCAATTAAATTTGTTGCCGGTGGCATGCATCAGTTGCACTTAAAGCAAGGAATTAAATTACCACTAACGAGTGTGCAGCAGCAGTAGCAGCAGGTGGGCAGGCGATGTAAAGTTTAAGCCAGGCTAACTTTCAGTCATGGCTCAAATGACAACATTGCAGTTCGTAGCTTGTACATTTTGCATGCCGTTGGCCCTATTCTTGTTGTACTGTCGGATAGAAGCAGGAAATAGTGGGGGAGAGTGGCAGGCGGGCGGAAGGGGGCAGCGTTGCTGCAAATGAATTAATTTCTCATTTATTTGCTGTAGAACGGATGGAGTCTCTGGGAGGAAACTGCGCCGAGTGCAGGCGCTTAATTAGGTAAGTGAAAGTGGCGCCAGCGCCAAACAATTGAAGCTGTCAGACGCCAGCAAGAAGTGGGTCAATTGCCACGGGCACCGGCAACCGGTACTCTCTCCTCATCCACCCACTTCATCCTGACCCGGCCACTTTTGCCCCGGCAACGTGCTCGAGCATATTTTAAAAGCGAAACAATGCGCCAAGTGCTGCATTGAGAGCATTTCAGATGACAACCATATAGAGATGAAGAGAGAGGTAAAATGAGTGGGTGGACTACATAGAGAGGGAGAGAGGGAGAGAGAGACAGAGAGGGAGTAAGGGAGATTGTCAACTTTGGCTGATAAGTGCAGCCTAATTGAATTATGTGCTCAAATTCTGACAGTTGCCTATCAAAGTGTAATAACAAAAGATGCAGCAGCCTCTGGGAATCACTTCAGCCGCAGGTCCTTTGCCTCAGGCGTTGCCAGATCCAGAGGTGTCTGTGTGTAATTGACAGCGGAAAATTCACTTGACAGCAAGCCACATACATACCCACTCACCCACACACACACACACATAGACAGACACGCAAATACACATGCAAAGAAGTAGAGAGCACTTGTTGTTTGTGCCATTAAATTAAATTTCTGTAGCTTAAATGACATTAGCTGATACAAATAGGAATATATATATAAATAATCTTTATAGATTTCTTAATCATTATTTTATCAAATTTTGTGTTTATTTATTTTACATAATCATTTTTGTAAGCAATAAAAAAGCTGATGAAAATAAATGATAAAATCAATAAACATAATCAAGTAATTTAAAACTAAAAGTTAGCTCAATGTTTTAAGAGGCATTATTAATATTAATTTAAGCCCAAATATAGTTAAAGATACTTTTAATTAAACCTTTATTTAAAGCCCAGCAGGCAATAATGAGGGATTTCATTATAACATTCACTTTTCGAGAGCAGCATTTTCAGCTGCTGTCATTTGGGGGATGTACATACATGTGTATATGTATTTATTGCTGTTAAATGAATATTGAGCATCTTGTACAACCGTGCCGTGATACTCGAAACTCAATCAAGGGTCGACGCCAAAGGATGCGCTGGAGCATTAATAATATTTATGGCCTGAAGCAGTGAAGTGCTCTTCATCCAGATTCGAACAAGATGAAATAATTGAAATTATATTTGCGCCGAGAACAGCTGCACTTAATTTGCAGCAACAAATCTTATCAATGGGTCACATTAAACCGACAAATCAGGACTAAACTTTGACATGGAGTGGAAATGGAGGCAGGCAGTTGATCTATGCGGCACTCGTAAGGCCAGAAAACTGTCAATAAAAATAACATGAAACAGTCGACTTACTGATAATTTATGTACCAGAAATTTTCGTTTCTTTATTTGCCCTGACATAGCCGATTTGCTACAGATTTGGTGCGCTGTCAGCCAGCTCGGATCTCGCATCAGGCATAATGTATTATGTATTACGTATAATGCACACGCGACTATCTCTAGCAGTTGGGCACTGCCACGGCGTAGAAGTTCAAGGACCAAGGACAGGGCAAAGCTTGGCGACCACAACAAAAAAAAAAAAAAAACAGCAACAATGATAAAATCCCATTAGCCAAGTTTTGTGGGCTCCAAATGCGTTGGGGATGCGGCGACGACGACGACGACGACGACGACTAAAGAGACTGGTGAAGCTCATCTGGCTTGGATGCTGGTAGATTTATGCATGCAGTTGGTTTATTGAAAGTCAGCCGACTGTTTAGGCAGCTATAAATATTTTTACGTCTTTTACACCCTAGCCCAACAGCTGGGGCATAACTGGCTAATACAGGAAAAATCATTGCATTACTTACTTTTTTTTTCCTGATTAAATATTAAGTAGAAAAACTTGAAATAAATATAATAAAATTAAAATTAGATACGAGTTTTGTTTTAGTTTATATGGATTTATATTATACATTTGATTGATTTGAGCATTTCTTTTCTTACTTGCTTTTTTTCTTACAACATGTGGCAGGTATGCCCAAGTCGACTACTTTCAATCTCGGCATTCTCTTAGGTAAATACATGGCTTTATTTACGATTCGTCTTTTTTATTGCAGATATGCGCGAATCGCCCGCTGTTTTGTGTGCTTCAAATGTATTTCGCAATATTTTTGTTAGTTTGTTTTGCCTTGGCACCTGACAGCCAACAATGTCCTGTCTCCAAGTCCTCACGCCCAGCTCCTGTCACTGACACTTACACACATAAATAAGGGTGAGGCAGGTGAGTGCTGGGAGGAAGTAAGCGTAAATCGTGGCACATATTCATCATTCATGTAGAAACAGCCTAAAAACAGGCTCTCAAATTGCACATGGTAAAAGTTTTTTATGATGCATTTAAAACTTCTTGATTATGCGCAGCCAAGCTATCTATAGCTACTCGAATGCCTACCTGTGTGTGTGTGTGTGTGTGTGTGTGTGAGTGTGTGTGTTTGACAAACCGCTTTAAAAATACGAGCTTTGAACTTATTTATTTTATCTGCAAGTGAAGTTAATTTAAAGTTGCCAGCGTAAATTTCAGGAAACAAAAAATATGTTTATATTTGAAGAATAAATCGTTACTAAACAGATATAAAAATGCCTAAGGCGCCATTAGGCTGTTAAAGTATCTCATGGTTAGGCTCAGGAGAGTAATCCCTGTTCCTAATCCCTGTCCGCACATAAATAATGTGTGTGTTTCAATCAAAAAGTGAGAGACTAATTGCTTCAATGCTGGAAAGATAGAAACCAAAGAGTCTATAAAGTTTCTATTTAGTTAGCTAATTTCCAAGAAACATAATATATGAGTTAGCTTAAATAATAAGAATATCTATTGGCTTATAAAAATAAATAAATAATTAAACATTAAATAATATTTAATGCACTTTAGCACCTTTTTTCTGTTGCATAAAAATTATCAATTTTTTGACACCCCATTTGGTTACTCTGTTTTTAGACTCCTGTTAATCTCTCTGAGATATCAGTGCAGTTGTACCTGCATCGGTATGTGTATCTGTATCTGTATCTCTATCTGTATTTGTTGCAGCCTGTGCTTCTGTATCTGTATCTGTATCTGCATCTGATTCTGTCATCTAATTGGGCTTTTTATGCACACGAGCACACACTCGACATCATTTCTATTTCCAGGGCCATTTCCGTGCCAAAGCAGTTTATCACTAACTATGCACATTCAGGCTTGTGCTCATCCTTATCCTCTCGCCCTCGTCTTCGTCCCGTTGCCTCATCCAGTTGCCTGCAGCACGACGCCGCGTCTGTTGCAACTGCACCAATTCAATATTACGTATACGTCGCATGTGCCGCTATAGCCAACAGTCGCTGCGGGCTAAGGACACTGTTTGACAAAACGTGTGCCACTCTACACGAAGTGCTCGTCCACATCCACATCCAAGTCCGCGTCCAGCCTACAGTCAGCAGTCAACCCCAGCAAGCCCCGCATCCATCCAGCTTCTGCTGTTATCCTCGCTGCTCCAGCAGGGGCTCCCTGCCGCTAATGGGGGCACCGCACGGGTTTCAGCTTCGCGACACGCTTAACTTGTCGGCTTTAAGTGTCAGCGTTGAGTATCGTTCAGCTTTTGAGTCCCACATAGCTCCACATCCCGCACCAGCCTTGGTTCCTCTGTCTCTTTATCTGCAGTACGCCGTAAAGCGTAACTCGTCTAACGTTTCATTAGCTTCATTAAGCGCAAACTTCAGTTCGGTTGCCAGTTCCTTATGACATGTTGTACAACTTTTTGACATGCAATGCCAGTTCACTTAATTGGCACCTCGAATTGGCCAAAAATCGCAGTGCATCAAAGTGATTCAGTGGCAATGAATTCGAGCGTTAAATAAAAATATTAAATTCATTCAAAAAACTAAATTGCCATATAAAGTCTGACTGAGAACAGTCGACTTGATTGATACCCTAAGTGAGGGTATTACAATTTTGGCTTTATTTATTTTATTATTTTATTATTCCTTATATTACTTTTTATGTTATAAATAATCGAAGTAATTGCTCCAAATTCGCTAATATTTTATTCCGATTGAATATGCTTAGTATATATAAAATGCTTTAATTAAAAACTGTTGAACTGAAAATTTATTATCTGATTCAAAATAATTTAATTTAATATTGTCTAGTTTACAGTTTTTTTAATCAAGATTTGAATGAGTGCTTTGCTTACTTAATTAATGTAGAATACTAGAAAATAAAGCATTTCCAGCATATCAGCAAAATCTGCTGACAATGAAAAAGTAATATTGGTGAAATATTCATGTGACAACTGCAAATTTTAGGTTTTCTCCATAAATTCACAACTCTCATTTGTGACAAGTCCAACTAAACTTAAATATGCATACGTTTGTAAATTTATAGGTGCAAATTCTATTGGGGAAAACGTCAGCTCATTTTACAATACTAGAACACCTTCCGACACACCCCCGTTGCTAGGTTTTAGCTCTTAATATTAGAAATTCCTAAGGCTGCCCAAGCACAATTGAGCACAATAAGGCGACAGCCTCATTAAATGCTGTTGTCGATGACAACAAAAATAAAAACAACAAAGAACACGAAAGGAAGGCCAAAAACTTGAGCGCTGCTCGTTCATTGTTCGACAATAAAAAGGCTGTTGTTCATTTTTATGGAGTAACGCCTTCCGCCTTCCGCCTCCCGTCTCCTGACTTCTGCCCTTGCATAGAGTCACTATGCAATGTGAGGGGCAAAGCCGAAAGACGCCACAGAAGTGTCTGAAAAGGCGTCGTTCTGAAGAAGCCATTGTTGGCATTACACCAAAAAAACAAAAGCAGCGACAACAACATCCACAACAATAACAACAACAACATTGCGAACAAGTAAGCGTTGTAAAGCGAACAATGTACAATGAATTATAATACCCTGTAAATTGTCAAATAACTGCAATTCATAAATCAACTTTAATCATAGATTTCATCGTAAAATTTGACAGGTTTAAGTTTAGCCGACGCCCATGACTGCACCCACAATGGGCGTGAGGAAGTTCCAAATGCTGGTCTCGCTGCTAAACCAGTGTCAAATATTCAAAATCACCTTTGGTATTTAATCACAATTGTTATTTGATTTTTTGTGGCTTATGTTTTTTATTTATATAAGATTTCATAGCAGTCGCCGTTTGCTGTTTTCACACAAATTATTATAACTTATTTAAAGCCCTTGTAGGGCTTGGAGGGTATAAACACCAACAAGAGTGACTTGTTGTTTAGTTTAGCCACAGCCACGCCCACAGCTCGAGTGTGTGTGACGCACATAATGAGCGCCTGTTCACCATGCCGCTTGCCCCTTGCAGTGGTTTCGCACTCCCCTCCGCATGTTGTGCGGAAAAAGTTTATGAATATGATGGAATAATTAAAAGTTGGCGCCAAATTGAGGGCGGCTCGTGGCGTTTGTGTTGCGTAGGTGGCGCAATGTCAACTTCAAATAACACAAGCAATGCCTACACATTATTATCCCTCTACTTGTGCTTTTGGCCCTGTGCCTTTATTGTTTGCCTTTTTGCTTGGCATTTTTGTGGCCTTTGGACTTTTAAGGCCTTTTGGGTGCCTCATTTGAAGCCTTTGGCAGCACCTACAAATTTTCTTGCTACCAAAAAAGAAAAATAATGGTTGGAATTTTTGGTTGCCGCTTTCCCTTTCGCTTTTTTTTATGTTTTTCTTTGCTTACGTTTTTTTGGCTTTGCTTTGCTTGCGCTTTGCTTTTTATGCCACCCGCTTTGAAATATTTTTTGTTTGTTAGGCGTTTTTTTTTTTTAATTATGCAACTTTAATTAAGGGTTGAATCGGGCTTTAAAGAGACTCTGTGATGCTGTAGTTTTGGTAGTGTGTTTGCTGAAGCGCATTTGCTACTTAACTGCCACGTCCCCGATTCCAGTTCGTCTCAGACCAGGTGACAGAATCTCACACAACCAGTCAGGCTCACCCAGACACACACTTGGCTCGTAAGGCTGGGCGCATTCAAAGCATAATTATGTGCACATTTATCCGGGCCCAAGTCTCTCTGGGTGGCCACTCAAAGTGCACTGGCGCAGCGCCATGTCAACAGCACAAGTAACAGAAGCAGCAACAACAACAACATTAACAACAACAACATTAACAACAACAACAACAACAGCAACAGCTCAAAAGTTTATTTGCTTCTAAGCAGCCTTAGAGTCAAATACAAACACGGAAATGCGCTCAGCATTTTGGTTCAATGAACTTCAATAAGATGGGGATGCAAGGAGCAAGGTGTGAAAAAAGCATCTACAGTGAGAATAAAATTGGGTAATTTATGCAATTTAACAAAATGTTTTTAATATACTTATGCCTGCAAAGAGTTCTTAGTTTTTAAATTAAAGTTTCGCTACGACGATAATAGTTTTCTTCTTAGTCTCTGAAGAATTTCAACAAAATCAACTTTCGATACACAACAAGAAATTCTTACTAAGAGTATTTATTTATTTCACTATACTTCAATATTTTTCAATTTCCATTAAATTTAAAAGTATTAGCAAATAATTCTGCAAATGAATAAAACTAATTTATATTTTATTCAAATGCCCAGAAAATGTTGAGAAGTTATCTGAAATTTATAAAGTCACATTTCATTCTTTCTAAGCATTTTCTACTTATTAAAAAATTTTTGGTTTGCTTAATAATTACTCTTATAATAGGAATGACAAATTAAACTATAGCATAGTCTTTTTTCTTAGTGTCATCACATGCTCAGCTCAGTTGAATTGCAGTTTGATGCTGGCCAGTTGGCCAGTTAGCAGTCTGAAGCGCTTTACGCTTTCGACCATGTTTTAACGTGTCTGCTGCTCTTTGTGGCTATAAAAAACGACAAACAGCTGCTGTCAAGAATTACGACGACGACGACCTGTGCTGAAGTGCTTGTGTGTGTGTGTGTGTGCGTGTGTGGCTGTAATATATTTGCCAGGTCCTTTTGCAGCATATGGCAAGTTGTTGTTTAAGGTATATCCCACACTACAAACTCTTGCCCCAACAAACTAAGCATTTCGGCTTAAGAATTTTTGGCCTGAAACTTGAAACTCGAATTTGTTTTATTTCTTATGCGAGCAGCGCAACTGAAAAGTTTACAACATAATCCAAAAGTCCACAAAGCAGTAAAAAGCCGGACCCAGCAAAACTTGTATGTTTCTGCTCCAACAACCCCATCGGCTTCCCACTTCAGTCGTCTGTTGTGTGTCTCGTAGGTGTTGCCATAAGTTTTATGTTGCCAGTTGCCCTTTCAGTGGGGATGGGTGAGCTTGACGAATCGGCTTGGGGTAACTTTTTATTTATGTTGTTTGGGACTGCAAACTGTCACAAAACTGAGATCACAAATTGCAGCCGGGCGCGGCTCTGCTCGGCTTGGATTGGCCTGGCACTCTGAGGACAAGCCAGCCGGGGGAAGCCAGCATCAAAACATGTCAATTTACAGACGAATGCATCCACGAAATGTTGCGCTGTAGCCTTTGACGGCTTCGCTGAAAAGCCAAAGATTTTCATCCAATTTGCAAAAGTGGCGCGTCGCGTTACGCATACGCCACGTGCGTCAACGTCAACGTCGACAACGACTTGCCACTCTCGCAGTGTGCCCCGACTGCCGTTTTGCTTGACTTCACACGCTGCGACATGTGAGCTGTATCTGAAAGTACTTCTGAATGTAAGGCCAGGTAGGAGTGAGGGGGAAGCGTGCGTCTGGTCGGGTTCGTGTGATAGGGGAGAAGCACGTGCCCGCTGGCAAGTCAAACATTAGAACATTACGCGCTTTCCAATTCACCTGTGAAAATCATTTGCTCTTTTATTTTGTTTGATTATCTTCTTTTTGTCTTTGAAGCAACGTGAAGGTTTTCCATTGTATATTGCGCGATGCCCTGGAACTAATCAATGTAAAATGAGTTATAAATGGTAGAAGCTAAGTATTAAAGTATCTAACTATATTAACTGTTTTGAAAGGTTGATAATTTTTCATCATTTTTGTACTGCTTAAAACGCATAGTCTACTTTTGGGATTCCCACTTAATTAGACCTAATCCCAAAGCAAAATAGCTGTAAACTGTTATAAAGGTGGCAATGCTTAAATAAATCAGCTGTTATTTAGTACAGGGTATTCATAATACATATCTCAGCATACTCAAAGAAATTTAATATTCATTAAGCCCACCTACAAAACAGGGTATCTCTGGGGTTTGTCAGGTAACACACACATACACACACACACACACACACACACGCGCAGCCTTTTGTGTAATCTCTTTTGTTTTCGTTTTACCTTTATTGTTTTTGTTGTTGTTGCACTTTTTTCGTATGTCGAATTTGCCTTGTCAAATGTTGGAGCCAAACGTGACAAGCATTAGCTATACAAACTGCCTACGCAAAATGGCAGCATCTCTTCAAATGTATAAAGAACTGACTATATGGGGCATTAAGAGCAACACAAGGGGTGTTGCGGGGAGGGCAAATGTGTAGTTTGGCATATCAGTTGGTTTCCAATTTGAAAATCGTTGATAAACAAAAAAGTCTGGAGGCAAACTGTGGCATGGGAGCAGCGAATAAATGTGGAATTGAAGGGGTTGACATTTAGTGTCCATATACATATGTATACATATATATATATATATACATATATACATATATATATATATATACTGTGCACCCCCATATACACAGTGTCGAAACAAAAGTTTTGCACATCTATCAAAAGCATTGAAAAGCCACAAAGCACAAAGTGTCTTTCCATGTTCAACTCAAGACTGAGTTTTGTTGCTAAGAAGTCAGACATATGCCAAAGTCCTACATTGTTGTTGTTGTTGTTGTGTATAGTTGCTGGACGCCTCGAGCAATATGCAAATTGAAAATGGCAAATGGGAAATGGGGTAAATAAGAGAGCGCAATCGAAATTAAATGACTTTTGCTTATTGTGCAATCAAGAATTACTACAAAATAAACTACAATTGAGTCACATTTGCATTTCATTGAATAAATTTCATCATATACATATAACACATATCTACATAAATATATATTTATATATACATATATATATGTATATATATACATACAATACTACAATTGTTGAATCCTGGTTTACTGTAAATAAATGCGATAAAATTTTGCTTCCTTCTTTTGCGCTTGAGCAAGCTTTCCTTATTTCCATTTCTAAAAGTTCTTGAGTGATGAAATCACATAAAAAAATACACACACGCACCCAGAGCGACATCATATGTATATATATTATTATATATGTATATATGTGTGTGTGTGTGTGTGTAAGTGTGCAAGTTGCAGACATTGCGAAACATTTACGACTTAACTTTGGTGTTTGTTGTTTTGTCAAATTTCGAAATTTGTGCAGCAAATGAATTGATGCTGGTTGCTTTTACTACTCTTGCTGATGCCGTTGCCAATATTGTTGTGGCAATTGAGTCAACTTATTATTAGCATTATCACCTCTCGATTCTAACCTGGCAGAGCAGGCAGCGATGAGGTGTAAAAATTGCCAAAGTCTCATCGCTTGTTGGGGGCAATAAAACCAAATAAAAAATGCAAATTACTCTCCACGCATTGAAGCGAAAATGGCGTGGAAATTGAAAACTCAAAATGGCTTTGAATAGCATGTGACGCTATGAATACAGATATACACTCTTCGAAGCTCATACACACACAGACACACATGCACACACACACATCTACAGATATGCATATTGACTGTGCATAGATACAGAGAACTTGGATATAACAAAAGGATTGGATAATTAGATGGCCTCTGTATTAAGGTGTGATCCTTAAAAGTATACTTAAACAAATTTTGCAAACATTCCTAGAAACATTCCAAAGAAATATAATAACATGAACATAGGCTATTCCTTCATTTGGTACCAAAACGAGTTGATAAATTAATATGAAGTTAACCTCTTAAGATCCATCTTACCTGGAAATCAAGCAAACCGACCCAAAAAAAAACATCTTAAGGAAGCTGGACTGTATCGAACAGCCTGAGATTTTTGGAGAATGGATACTCAGCAAAAAAAAGTCAAGTGTCCACATTCAATTCCGGTTGAAACTTTCCAACGATGTTGAATGGGACACTCGCTCTTTTAAATTGCAGCACCCGCAAGCTCGGTAACTTATAAATAATGTATGCAGTCAGAACTGCTGCAAACTGTACTCGTAGATGGCTAACAGCTTAGCCACGCCCATCTAACCGGAGCCAAAGCCCAAAAAGATAAGGGGAAAAGGTAGCGTAAATTGCTGAAATATGCATGCGACTTACACAGCCAGGATGTGAAGGATAGGGGGTGAGTACGGGCAATGGCCATTGCCATTCCATTATCAAGGCGTTGGCAAGTCCAAAGAGCGGTATGCCATCGAAAACTACGTGTCAGGCATACCAAAGTTACCCAAAGTTAACCGAAAAATAAAATACAAGAAACACTCCAACTTGAATCCTGAAAGTGCGTGTGTCGCTGGGCAATGGTCAATGGATATTTGGTACGCATTTGGTTTTGGGTTTTGTGGTTTTAGAAATTGCACGCTTTTGATTGCGTTATTGAAATTGACTGAGGCTTCATTACTATAATGCTTTGTCGAAGGCTGTGAAGACTGGGTTGTTTTGTATTAAGGAATTCAATTATAAATGCCTCTCATTCTACAACGTCTGGCTTATATCGTATCCGGAATTCAGAAGTGCCCCACAGCTGTTTGGCTGGCTTATGAATATAAATCAGCTACCTGTGTGCGCAGTTTTGTCTGGGTCCACACAATTTAGTTTAATTGCCACGTGGGGTTGTGGGAGCTCGAGATTAAAGTTGAGTGTGCCACAAAATGGCTGTGAGGGTTGTCTGGGATTTAAGATTAGTGGAGGGTGTTGATAAATGTTTACTCTATGCCTATAGGCTGTTTACTTTGTGGGCATGAGTCTGGCTTGGGTTAAGACCATTGGGTTGCATTTAATAAACGACTGTTACTTAAGTGCTATCTAATCCATTACACAAAATAAAAACTGCATGAAATACAATTTTTAGAGTGATAGGTTACCATTCCGCCTTATCTCTTAATTACAATTTATGGAATTTGACTTAACCGCTTGCGATCTCCGTTTGCAACTTTAATAATCAGTGTGGCAACTCCTTAAAGCGATAGTCTTTAACATAAATATCGATATTGCTTAACCGTTTCGCATCGCAATAGCAACAGCTGTCGGAGCTAATTGGGAAAATCACTAATCAAGAACCTTTGTGTCTATCATATGTGACATATGTAATATGCTTGTCGAGCATTTAAATAGCTGATAATCGTGTTAAATAATACTGACATTACTTGTCTCTTGACATTTGTTGTGCTCATAATTAGGAAACCGATCCAATTGGAATTATTATTAACTTTGTTTTCTGAAATCCAATCAGTTGCTGTTAACTAATAATAGAAATGGCCCTCAGACGATGCCACCTTAGTCCGAAGAAGACGCTTTTCCTGCTGTGCGATATTCAGGAAAAGTTTCGTCCCGGCATGCCGCTCTTCGATAATATGGTTAAAAACGTGGACAAGCTGGCAAGTGAACTTTGTAGCTACACAGTATCATATATCTTATCTTAAGCTATTAAGGAAGATTAAACTAATTCGATTTGTAGACGAAGGCGGGAAAAGCTCTCGATGTGCCATTGATTGTAACGGAACATTATCCAGAGAAACTGGGAAAAACTGTAGCCGAGCTGGACGTAAATCATGCTAAACTCATTCATGGTAAAACCTACTTTAGCATGATAACACCCCAGGTGAAGAGCACCATTAACGAAATCTTTGGCGAAAAACCACAGGATGTTGTGCTATATGGTCTTGAGGTTGTCTACATTATTTAATCAGATTCTCCACTTATATTCTCATAAAATGTATTTCTTGTTTTTGAGCAGTCACACATCTGCATTGAACAAACTGCCATCGATCTGCGGGAACAGGACATAAATGTGTACATTGTTGCCGATTGCTGCTGCTCTCGCCTCAAACAGGACCGCGATTTGGCCTTGGAACGCTTGCGTCAGGCGGGCTGCGTGATAACAACCAGCGAGAGCGTCATCTTTGACCTGGTGCGTGATAAGAACAATCCTAAATTTGATGTGGTCCGCAAACTGGTGAATCCGCCATCGCTGGACATGGAGCTGGCACGCAACCCTGCTAAATTGTAAAGCCTGTATTTGTTGTTTATTGCATTTAAAGTAAAGCTGAATTTCTTTAAAATTTAGGTTTTTTTATTAAATTTAGATTACCGGATCACTTTAATCATTTAAGCTTTAACGAGGTTTTTTAGAATCAGACATTTTCGAAGCCAGTTTTCATATGAGTCGCCTTTCAGAATAATGTAAATAACTACCTTAGATTTTTAAATGTTATATATAAATATAATAGATTAAATTTCATACCAGCAAGCGATTCAACTACAATTTGAAAAATTACATTTTCAACTTACTGCAAATTAATTGACTCAACCCAAAGAAACAACGCTTACCAAAAAGATATGCCTTGCAAGAATCGGTCGCATTTTTGTAGATTAATCATTAAATTTTATTAATTAATTTAATAGTACCTGAAGGAAAAAACAACCTTTCCGGTATTAATCAAATTTGTTAAGTCAAATTAATTTTAAGGGCAAACGATGAGTAGTAAATTTGTAGCGAAAATCGGTTCAGTTTTCATAAAGTTATGGTAGTGGAAGGACCCGGATAAGCTCCATACATCCCTTGAGAGCTTTTGGTATTCCATTAAGTTGTCACTTCCTGAACGTGTTCAACATGGGTAAGCATTTACGGCGAACAATGAAATCTCCTTGCATTTGAATATAACAGTTACAATGGCATCCATGGCCATCCCTTCCGGATCCCTTCCCATGTCCCATCTAATATGACAATGCGTATTTTATGGACTTGCCTGTGTGGAATGGGTACTTCGGTCATAGAGTTGGACGCATGAAACGCACTCAACGCCTTCCTTTCCCCTTTACGCTTAGCATAGAACATTTGAGAGAAAATCTTGCATCGTAAAGTTTTATTTTTATGTCCAACTGATGGAGACGCATCCAATTTCAATTGAATGTGCTTCAAACATAGAAGGGGAAATGCAAATCGGACTGCTTAATGTTTACCGTGTCCATGTGAGCTGGCCGGTTGTGACTTTGGCTCTTCTTTGTGCGGTGGATGCGACTTAATGTAAGCCAGAGAGCGGAGAATGGCCTCTGGGATGGGCGGCGGGGTTGGCACAGCGTCGCCATGCGCCTGATAACCGTGCTCATCGGCCGTATAGGTTATCGCAATGGGAATGCCCTCCTTCGACTTAAAATGAAATTCGCCATGCACATGATTGTGCTCATCGCCCTCCTCCTTTGCTCCAATCCCGTTAGTCACGTCATAGCTGTACGCAAAATTGCCATGGCTATCCTGCTTCTTGGACTCGTGCGCCTTCGCATGGGCGTCATCGTCAATCGCCAAACTGGTGGCGATCAGCACGCCCACAATAAGGATTGCCTGCAAAATAGGGCGTTGCAATTATCCCATTCAATACAGTGGGAACGGCGTCAACTTACGTATTTGTACATGCTGCGTTTTCTGGTATCAACTGCACTGGGCCAAAAGCTTTTATACCCAAATCCATTGAGCAACTCAAAATTATACATTGCAAATATATATAAGTACATATATATATATATATATATATATATATGTACATATATATATATATATATAAATACATATATGTTTTGTACCTGTCTTGTTTATTTACTTAAAATGAAATGTGTCCCATAAATTTAAACGGTGACCTTCATTAAATTGTATCACATTTCGATTGTATACTCTGGACTCCGAAGAGATTAGAGTATATACAAGTCACACATCACATTTTCAAATTAACAATGTTTAAATTTGAGAAAGATTAGTTGGGGTTGCAAGTTGTAGATCTAACTTTGACTTTGATTTAAAAATTCTTAATAACGGAATTTTATTTGCCTTCGAACCAGATATATATATATATATATATATATAAATATATATTGCACTACGAACAGAGAAGCTTACAGTCGTTTAAGAACAACAGCAATGTTCTTAATTTCTCTGTGGAATTCCGAATATTGTTTTCATTATTTTTGATTCTTGTTGCTGTTTTTTTTTTATTAATTTGTAATTTTTAATTTTTGCATAAACAAGTCAAACGAATCTTGCTAACTGGATTCTATTATGTGGATGAAATCTGGTAGTACCGGCCGTATAGGTGACTCGTATGGGAGGCTGATCATTCTCGGCTGGCACATTGGCCTGGGCGAATTGTTTATCGCCGTTGTCCACCTCCCGTACCATCCAGATTCTGTTGATTGGCATGTTTCAGCAGGACGGGACCAATGGCCCTGACCACACCGAGTGAAGCATGCGCAGTTGAGCAGTTTCCAGGGATTTAAGGATTTGCACAGTCAGTATCGGAATTCTGTTTGAATTAAGATCGTAACTCAAATGATTCAACATTTTTATTGAGTTCTATGATTTTCAAGAAACATCAGAGTGGCTACAGCTTTTTATAAACTGGCCGCATTTGTTGTTTGGGCTCAAATAAAAACGAGTTTTAATTAATTGCTGCTTATGATAGCCATGAATTTGCATTAGTTGGATTTGCTGCTCTGCTCTGCTCCGCTCCTCATGTCTGCTTCCATATACGTCTGGTTTTGAAGGGCTCGTTAATTTTTTGTTTTGCTAATTAATCTTCAAGCTTCAATTTTAAGGTATGATGGAACTAAAGAATTGAATCAACTTAATGAAATCAAAGCAAACTGCAACTGTAACCTCTTGTTTTATGTGGCTGGATTGTTCAATTGGACTGTCTCTTTCGGCTGTTCCAATTGCAGCGGAAGTGGTTTGGCCCGACTTGTTAGGAATTTGGCAATGCCATTTAAGAATTTCGGTTCCTTGTGCACAGCTTGTTCGCTTGGTTCAATATATTTTTCCTGTTCTTTGTTGGGTGTGTTTACGAGAGATCGATAAAGCTATGCTACTTGCCTATCTATATCGGTATTTTCTTCCCCTTGTTTACTATTTAATGCTTTGCTTGCTGATGGCGTTTTTGATAGAACTTGTCGTAAAATTTGTAGGCCTCGGTGCGACCTGAATTTGTAGGAGCATTCATGTCCCACGGCACGCCCAGTTTGGATTTGATTTTATCCGAAACACTATTATCACTGGGTGAGATGAGGGTACGGAAAAGATAGCCAAGATCGTTGGAGTCTTCTTCTTCACGTTGCATCTTCTTGTCATCTTTCGACGCCTTGGCCTCGTCTGAATGTTTCTCGCCCTGCATCATTTCCAAGCCCATTTGGGGCGTTCTGAGGTAACCTCGATTCTTTAAATACACAAGCGGCGAGTTCCAGCTAGCAATAAGATCCTTGACAATCTCTCTAGCAGAGTTTGGGTAACTAAGCGTCTTCGCACTGTCATGGCCTTTCTGAAACTTTACCACACTCTGCGGGACTACAAAAGTGGTCAGCAAAGAAATGAGGAGAAATAACAACAATGAGTTCATCATTGAACATTCAATTTAAAGGTGTTTAAGATTAACAAATATTATAATTTATAATGGACGCGTGCAAAAGTAAAATCAAAACACGAGAAAATTAGATTTTTTTTTGTTGTGACCAGATTGAGAGTAAATTTGATTTTAAATTAAACTTAAACGTGCAATTAATAGATTGTCAAATGTCGGCGTTACCGCAGTTGCCAGTGAATCTTGTGTGAAACGGTTATGCCTATCGATAACACGATAGCAAACAGCTGTGTTTGGCTGGAAACGAGATTTGTGACTCGTAAACTGACAAAATATCGCATTTGTTTGCGATTGAAACGGCTTTGCTGCAAACTTAAATCAACGGGCAGCACAACTACGAAAAAATGGTCATTACAAGCAATACAACACTTCCTGAGGAGGCAGAGCTGTCCACACAGGAGCTGAATCTATCGTCGGCTGCCCTGCGCGCTGGTGCTTTTCACTTGGGCAAGCAATGCGAAGTAGCCAACAATGTTAGTATTTGCCACAAATTAATGCCATGTCGGTGGCTTTAAGCCATGGTTAATAACATGAATTGCATGGCTTCATATAGTTTTTGTATACCTATTCCGGTTGATCGGAATCAATAGTTATATAACCTAACCTCAAAACCCATTGGCGATTGTTTTGTTTACGTTTGATTTTCGCGTCTCTTTTGAAGGAGTTTATGCTCTGTCGGCAAGAGCTGGATGATCCGCGAGCCTGCCTGGGCGAGGGACGTGCCGTCACCGGCTGTGCCATGGATTTCTTTCGCAAAGTGAAGAAGACATGCCATGAGGAGTTCATGCAATACGCAACCTGCCTGGACAAAAGTAGCGGAACAATGGCTTTCGGACAGTAAGTAAATATTATACTTGCTTAGGGCTCCTCGCATTCTAATCTTCCTGCTATTCGCAGCTGCCGTAAAACTCAAGGTGTCTTCGACAAGTGCGTAAAGGACAACTTTGACTGGGAACGTCCTTCCTATGGTTATTTTGCTCGTGCCAAGGTGAGCTTACCTGCATGTTTATCTCTGGTAAATAGAATTTCTTAAACAAATTATGAAATTTAGGTCATTGAGACTGCACGCAAAGCGCCCGAGAAGGAGCCAATCACAACGTATCCGGATGCCACACCCGGTCTGCCAGCGGATTATCCAACACCACCAGCCAAATACGGATCTCGCTTCTTCTGGCTGGAATAGTTATTGAGGCTTAGTGAAATTGGGCAGTCTTATGATAGCCTTAATCTGTAATTTACAACATGCATAAAATCTTGTTTCCATTAGTAGACTACGATGCTTTTTATTCTTTTTTAACACACATTTCCACAATGAAATGTATGATTATACAGGGTGAGTGGACGACACACAAACTGATTGCCCAGTTGTTTATAAAAAATTTCTGACTAAATCTCTAGTTGCTAATATACATAACAGTCGAGTTTGCAGGAGCTCAATCGGTGAACCACTTGGTTCGCTTGGGTTTCTTCTCTTTGCCACCGCCAGTGACGCCGCCGCCACCCTCGTTGCCGCTTATCATGTTCTTGTATTTGTTAATCATTGGCCGCAGATCGTCCTTTTCATTTTTGCGTCCTTGTTTGGGTCGATTGTTTGCCTTGCGCTCCGCCAGATGCGATTCGCGAATCTTTTTGTTCTTCTGCTTGCGCTTTTCGGTCTTCACGCGTTTCATGTGCTCCGACGCCTGCTCCATGATCTTTTTCTTGGACCGCATGCGCAAAGAGGTGCCTGGCTTGGCCGCCGTGCCCACATATTCACCCTGAACATCGCTGGTCTTTTGCTGCTGCTCTTTCTTGCCTTCCGCTTTGGCCGCACGTGTTGCCTCCAGTTTTTTTATGTGCTTCTGAAGCTTGACCTTGTTATCGTTTTGTGGCGCTATTGTTGTAGGCTTAGCTGGCTTCTGACCCTTTCGCTGCTGCTGCCGCCGTTCCTTACGCTGCTCTAGCTTGGACTTATAGGTGGGATTGTTTTGCTTAGATCGCTCGGTGCGTTTCTCTTTTATTCTGTGCACGGCGCGATCCTCAATGCTGAAGGCAACAATCGGTCGCTGTAAGCAATACAAGAAATAAGCTTAGCTCAGGTCTCTGCTGGGTTTGTTTCCTGTATCCAGGATATACTTACGTGCTGCGTGCCAAAAATGCTGGGATTATTGTTCAGTTTGCGCAACGCAGTCAATGCCCGCTGGTGCGTATCGAATGAGAGGAAACCAAATCCCTTTGACTTGCCCTGCGGATGCTCTGGGGTAACTTTGTGTTCCCTCATCACGCGACACTCGTGCGGACGAAAGCCCGTGTAGCTGGTTGCCATCTGCTTGAGCTTCTCGTTGTCATAGTTTAGAGGCAGATTGTGAATGGACAGACGATTGCGGGAAACGAAGCTAAACAAGGAAAAGGAATTAGTTGGAAATTACAAGTATTGCACGGCATTATCTGCTTACCGATTCAGGTTCTTTAGCACCTGCGTCTTCACCTGCTCCAGTTCGTGTCTTCTGGCCATGTCAGATGCGGTCACACCGTCGGCTGCCTTTGAGTTAGCCATAATGAGACCCTCTCGTGCCAAATAGAGGTTGCGTGAATCCTTGCCTGTATCATCTTTGGAGTCTTTGGTTTGCTTCGTTTTGATTTCATCCCGACTGAGTGCCGGATGCGGATCAAGCACCTCGTTCAGCAGTGTAAACTCGGTGCCAGCTTGCAGACACAAATCTGCTGACTCCTTGGCCTTAAACTTCACAAAGGCAGTGCCTTTGGAGTGGCCGGAAACCGATTCCCGATTGATAATCGCATAATTGACCACACCAAACTTGCGGCACACTTTTCTCAGATCGGCATCTTCTGCATCAAAAGGCACGTTTTTTATGAAGACCGTGCATCCCTGCTGCACATCGTTGGAAATGTGCTTTTCCTGCTTTAGGTTTTCCAACTGTGTTTTTAACTCTTTCTTGTCCTTCTTTTCATCGTCATCGTCATCGTCATCTGCCTCTTCATCGTCGTCTTCCTCCTCACCATCATCATCAGCATCCTCTTCTGCAGCTGAATCATATTCTGATTCGTCGCCACTTTCTATTTCCGGCTTCTCCTCGTTTGCATTCTCATCAGCGCTTCCAACTCCATTTTCCTCTTCGCCACTCTCCTCCTTAATTTCTACCTTGGGCTTTTTGTCTTCAGGCTCGTCATCCTTCTGATGCTTGGCTTCATACGCATCCTTGCCAATGGCCCAATCGACAAACACCTTGCGACCAATCATTTCTTTGCCGTTTGCCTGTACTATGGCCTTGGTTGCCTGGTTAATGGTCTCGTATTGCACAAAGGCGCAGCCCACAAGCTTGCCATCTCCGCGCTTTAGGATCTGCACGTCCTCCAAGGTGCCCCATTGGCCAAAATGCTCGCGCAGCGTTTCTTCTGTCGACTTGTAGCTGATGTTGCGCACAATGAGACGAGCACGTTTCTTCTGACGGCGCTCCTTCTCCTCCTTCATGCGTTGTGTGTTGAAGGGATTGCGTCTTTTCCCCGACTTAATCCCGGGCTCATTCTCATTTGTGGTCGGCTCTGTATCCATCAGTGGCTGCATTTTTTTAAGCTCCATTCTGCGAGCATAAACACTTGCTATGCACGTGTAGTTCAATAGTTGACATCATATCGATAGTTTTAATGAATCGATAGTTGCAAGGCTGCCAATATCCCAAAGTAAATAAAGTGGCAGCACCGCGTATTTGTTTACTTTTCTGAATGGACGCAGAAAAAACAACAAATACATTCAACTGGTTTTTATTTTATTATATAAACAATTTAAAGTTAGTCTTGCTTTTCCTCAAATAACTGGTGAAATTCCGCTGCCGTCTTAAAGTAATCAATCATGAGCATAGACGACCGATTGCCCAGTTTAAACATGATGTGACTCCAAGGATTCAGCACATTTTTGTATTCTGCAATTTGGCCCCGTTCGAAGTAATGCTTTACTGTGCCCAGTGGCAATTGTGATCCGTAGACGGCAACATATCTAAAAATCAAAAATTATCGAGTTAATTGCTGTAAACTCCAATCTCTATTCAACTTATGCCTTACTTATCGGTGCATTTGTATATCCTCAGCGGATATTTAGCCACAAATGTGCGAATGGCCAGGTTAATTAGAACAAATCCCGCTGCAAAGAAGTAAATGTCTGATTCATTTGAAACGAGCACGGCAATATCAATTTTCTTAGCAATATTCATAAAGCTCATCGTTGTGGCTAATTGATAGGCGGCAACCATGCCAATTAACGTTACTGTGGCAGTTGACACATTTTTTGTCCATGCCACATACTCCTCCATCGGCGCACGATAAATCAATTGGTAATTGTCGGGCAAGTTGTCGCTTCGCAAGAAATTACGCTCAACATCAACAGAACCAATGCTGCGCCACTTGTAGCGTGTGGCGCTTGTGCTGAAATAAAGTGTTGCCTATAAATTGTGTATGCTTTATAGGGATTTCATAAATTGCTTACCATACATTTAATCTGGGTACAGTTTTTGTGTTTATTCTTAAATTTATGCATTTAATGCTGTTTCGTAAAAGTGCCGCACACATTTTGCTTTATTTTTGCATATATGAGGCATATACGCTGACAACGACCAGCGCTCGATCTAAGCAAAAATGTTACCTATCAACCTAATGTACATATGCGGGTCATAATGTGATTATGCAAACAAAATAGATTTTTTACAAATCTGCTCGTGTATCTGTTGGTATCACATTTATTAATAATCATAAAATAATACAATTTATTCACACAAGGTGATTATAGCTCCTGGTGTTGAACAACATACTTATTTTAACAGATGTGAAATTACACATAGTACGCATTGTGTTTACTGAAAACAGCTGTGCGTTTGGCGTTGCCACTATGTCAGCAACTCAATACAGTAAACTTGTATTTTGATAAGAAGCTGATATTTTATTAAATAAAAGTGGATTTTAACGACACAGTCCTCAAATATTATTAGTTTTTCCGGTAAATAAATGGACCTAAAACGTTCATCGTCAATAACGGGCCTGGGCGATGGCCCCGATGCTAAGCGCGCTACAAATGTAAAAGAAGGAGAGTTGCAGTTAGATCAGGATTTGGGTTCGGGCACAGACAAAGATTCAAACGACGCACAGCCTGAATACAACATGCCGCAGAATGAGGCCGAGCAACCGGATTGTAATGGCAACAAAGTCCATCACGAAAACAGTCTATCGCCCAGCAATCATGTTGCACCATATACTGGCAATGGCTGTGCACCTTCACTGGAGTCTTTTATGTTTCGGCAGACACCCGCGGGCAGTAAGCTCTGCTCCTGGATGTCGAATACTGACTCAAAGACATCCGCTAATGAGGGTAATAATGGAACAGCACTCATTGAATACGATGTCGATTCCAAAGCTAATTCGCAGAGTAAGTGGCAGGAAATTTGATTAAATTTTGATTTATGACAAGCAGCTAATTCTTAAATCCCTTCCAGAAGATGCTAAACTTAATCGCAAAGCAATAGCCGATCTACGACGTCAGAATGCATTGCAGGCCATAGAGCTGGAGCGTGAACTGGCCACGAAATCGGAATACGCTCCGACGCTGCTCATTCGTTTTCCGGATCCCCAAATAAGTGTTGCGTCTGTCAGTGGATTCTCTGGCAGCATAAGGGATGTGATATTTCCCATTAAAGTAGCACAGCGATATTGCCTTGTCCGTCTCAAGGTTGGAGAGGATGTGGACCGCACCATAAAAGAGATCAATCAAGTGCGTTTTGGCCAGGGCTATCTGCACGCCGAGGTGAAAACCATTACGGAGGAGGAGCAGGCCGATTGCATTGATCCCTGTTCGCTGTACGTGAGCAATATTCCGTTCAATATGAACGCTGCTGAAATAAAGGCGTTTGTCAACTCTACGCGTGTCGACATTGGAGTGATGAAGCGACAGAAACGCGCACGCTACGCATTTGTACGCTACTCCAACGCCGAGACTGCCAAGGAAGCATTTAGGAATCTGGTGAGTCGTGCCATAAATAATCGCGTACTCACTGTACGCTTTCGACGCCTACGCAAGCGCCAGGGCAATCCGACACCAGAACCGATAGACGCCATATCCAGTCTGACCATCAACACAATTGCAACGGATGATGATAACATTGAATGCCGCGTAATTTCACCGCCGCCGGTTGAGTCCATTACCATAATTGACAGCGATGATGAGCAGCACTGCGAGACACTACTCAACAGCAGTTTGGTACTAAAGAAACGCGAGAGCTCAATGACTGCACAGGAGAAGGAAATTCAGCGACTGAAACTGCAAGTTGCCGAGCATGGAGCGATCATCCGCAGCTTACAGAAGCGGGAGAACAGTATTGGTAATGTCGACTTGTTGCTGATGATTTGAACTAAGTAAACTAAACTAAGTTTGCGCTTTTTCATTTACAGCTAATGTCATTACCAAAGTAGAGCCTCAATCGGATCTAGCAACACACAAGTCATCCTATATGCATCGCTCTCTATCACCGTGCTCCAGCTATGATATAAAAATGGAAAATGACTATCTAGGTATAAATCAAAGTACGACTGTGCCTGAACCAGATTTTTTGTCAGATGCCCTTTCAAATTCGCCATATCGACCCACAACTTGCCCCATTGACAGCACAGAGGATCCTATGAAATGTAAAAACCAGCAACAACTCATCTAACAATTAATCTATCTATTTAAGTTACTGTATTGTATTGTTTACTTAGCATCCGATTGGTTTGGCTGCTTGATTTCAGGTCTCAATCGCTGCAAAAATATAAAATCAAATGCACGGCAGCAAATCAATGAGACCACAATCAAGAAATCTCCAAGAACAGCCAATTTCGAGGTTGTACATGTGCATGTCTGAGCCAATTTGGATACAGACTTGAGTTGAATTCTCAAAATTGTTAAAGTAAGACACCTAATTTACCGTATACAAAAGGGCATTATGTATGTGGGTACGTTCTGTGTGTACATACATATATGTAACCATAGTGTAGACGTTTTTAACACTCATTTTAATTTTTATTTAATATTTTTCGATCACGTTTGCAACCTACAATTTTATTATAAATTGTAACACGATAATAGTAATACGTAAATTAAATAATAATAATATTTCGGTTTTAAATATTAAATCCGAACAAATATCGCTTACAGAATTCTTACAATCTTACAATTACACTTAATTAAATAATGATCTTTTATTATGGTTTACGATCATAAGTCCTTTCGATAAACCGCATTAGTTTCTATAGTTAATTGTTACACAGGTCTAAACAACATTGAATTTCTTGCTCTTTTAGGGGATGTAACAATTCGAATTAAACTAAAATACGTTTATCATTTGTTGCTTTATCGATTTTTAGTATCTTTTTTTAAATATTTTTTTGTTTTTCATATGGCTGGCTAACGTTAATATCGCAAATTGTCATCTTTAAGTTACATAACATACTCGTAGTTTCGGCTATGATATGAATCCTGATCTTTTGTTTATTTCATTTTATATTGCATTCTTGTATTTTCTTGGAATGTTAAAAACTATTTAAGATTTAAGTTTAATTACATTTTATGCTGCTTTTTGTATTTACACAACAATGAATTTAAGGCACCTGTTTCACATGATATATATAATTTCATTCTTTTTTATACCCTTGATAATATGTAGGTTCGTATTATTCGAATACACAATTCAATTGCAAGTTTTTGCAAAGTGCAGTAAAATTTTCAAAACTTTACAAAAATGTAATATTTTTCCCATTAAAATGTTCCTAAGAATTGCGCAATGTTCAGTTATTTTAGCTAATTATGTACTTGGAAAGGCAGCAGAGCAGGAACGTGGTCAGAAGCACACTGGCACCTGACCTGCTGGGCAGCTGATAGGACATCGCACCAGATCCAGTTCGTTCCGACATTTCGGGCACGATAGGCTCATCATTGGTTTGGTGATCACCGACTGCTATTTTTTTATTGCATTGGGGAAAAACAAGAAAGTTCAAATTAGAAAATATTTAAAAAATAGAGTTCTTAATACATAGACTTAAGTACTGTGCGGTATATTTAAACTAAGTTCTGTGACGGAGATGGTGGTTTAATTTTTTAAGTGTAACACTTTAGACAGTTTGAGTGTTTGAGCCAAATAAAAAACAAAAGAAAATAATCGTAAATGTCGAAATATGGAAAAAGAGTAGAACTAAAATTAAGCTATCTTAAAAAACAAATAAAAATATATATGTATATATAAGTAATTAATGCAACATACTGTTCCACTCTGTGCGCAAATGTTTTTAAGTTGAATTCATTATTGAATTTTGGCGTTTTCTTGACAATATTCTGGGCAGGTTTATTCAATGGCGGCAGCGGCGCAGGTTTTTATTTCTGGGCGTCGCATTTATATGTTTTGATTGTGTGTGTGTGTGGTTCTTTTTAATTATTTATATTTAATATATTTTGTGACTTTACTTTGAGACAGAGATCACTCAAGCAGGCATAGAGTTATGTATATGGACGTAATACGACTTAAGGCACGCGTTTTTAATCGGTACTAATACAAATACAGTGTTTATATGTATATATTAATATATATATATAGAATATTAACACAGCTATGTATATAGTTGTTGCTGTTGTAGTAGTTGCTGTTGTTGGTGGACAGAAAACACGAAACTCGGAAGAAACTCTTTTTAAAAGTAACGGTTCGTCAGACTCCACATCCAGCCGGGCAGCAGACCCATGCCCGTACCCGGACCCGTATTCGTATTCGTATTTGGATTCGTATTTGGGAACCGCGGTACTGCATTACGGCAATACATGGATTTGATCATTTTGATTAGAACACGCCCAATTCAAATGAAATGAGAGATACACATATGTAATAAAGAAAAATGGAGAAACAAAATAAGAGATAATCGCATAAATAACAATTCCAGAAATTTGAAGCGCTTGTCCGTATTGGTGCGTCTACGGCGGGGTAGGTTGGGGCGTGCGCTGTGAGTGCTGTGACGTAACTACGAACACACAAACATTTGCTCTACGAATAATGCGAATGCGTTTGGGATACGATACAAGTATAAGCAATAGTGATAACTAATAATCAGTTCAATCAACTAGCATAAATACAAATACAAAATGAAGCACAATGATCTACAATTAATAAAGCTTAATTACACGTATGCACACACACACACACACATACAGTTGAGGGGGAGCAGCTTTAATTGCTGTCGCACACACAAAGAGAGCAAAGTGCAGCAAAAGCAACATTAACGGCAATTTGCCGGTTGGGCGTGGTAAAGCTTTCGATATGCGCGCGTTACTTTTGTCTTGTTGCTGCTCTTCTTATTGTTTCGATTGTTTGTGTTTGTGCGTGCGTGTGTGTGTGTGTTTTGGAGTTCGTTGTTATTGTTGTTCTTTTCGTTTTTATTAGGTTTGTTGTTGTTGTTGTTGTTTTTGTTGTTTGATGTTAATTGTTCTGTTTCGTTTTTATCCGCGTCTCTTAAAGCCTGCAAGAAATACATACATACATGACATATACAGCATTTGAAGTTCAGTTCGGTTTATGTAAATTGAACGGGTTATGGGCAACAAGCACGTGCATGCAGTGTTAATTATTCCAATTGGCCAACAGAACGCCGGCAATCGTGCAAACTGGGTCAAAACATAACGGTTTTGGACCACATACATAACATTTTACAGTGTATGCTTCTGTGAATGCATGTGTATGTTGGTGTGGATGTAGGTGTGTATGTGTACGTGTAGGTCATGCGGTTCGTGTATTTAGTGTTATTGATAAAACATGCAATCAAAAGGATTTTTGATTTAATAAAGTTCTTTAAATAGAAAGCCTTTAGCCTTTAGTTGAATTTGGTGCCACAGGTGTCAAAGGGGTAACGAAATTGTTTGGTTTCAAGTAAAACGTTTTACGCATAGAGTGCTGAAAAATGCCATAATAACTACAGGATATTCATACATATATATTTTTAGTTGGGTGGAATCACACAATATTAATAATACCATAGAGCTACATAAGATACCTTAAACTTAGTGGGTGGGTGTACGTACTGAGGATTGCAAGAACTACACTCTGTGTGGTTTTACTACCAAGTAGAAACTTGTTTTCATTGTGGTGTTTAACAAATAGTGTTGTAAAAGTGTGGTAAAAGTGTTGTTAAGTATACGCTTAGTTTAGTGTTATAAAGTGCTTGATGAGGTAAATTAGAAACTTCCAAATGCAATTCTTAATCTAGATTAATTAGTTAGCTGGCACATGCAAAGTTTTGGGTGCATGCTAAGACTTAATTCTAAGTAGATAGTAATGGTTTATTGTCTGGTGCCGCCCCAAGTGGAAGCGGGGGTGAAGTTAGTGGGACCGACTAACCAGTAGTTTGTTTCTTTTTTTTGTTTTTTATTTTTACACTGTAAGCAATATTTAATTATTATATTATCTCTTATTATTCGACCTATTGTAATTATATGAGTATTTGTAAACCTTTTATTGAAATTGTTCGTTTTATTTTGCTTTACATGGTATGCTAAATTGAGTTGGTTAGCAAGCTAAGAAGAAAAGTTAGTTAATATTAGGAATACCAAGCCAGAGTAACAATTGTGAGAAATGTTAGAAACCAAAATTATAATAAAAATGTTATGAATGAAATAAAATTAGTTTGTTAAATAATAAAAATAAAAAAATGTGTAACTCTTTTAGAAATGTTGGTATTAGTATAGATAATCAGAAACATGGTGATAAAATTAAATGGTTAACATTTAGAGGATGCTTTAGAAATCATTAGACAGATTTTAATGTTATAGTAGGATAATGGGGTGGTTAGGAGTGTACAAGTGTTGAGGGGAAAGTGTAACCTTCAGCAGGTTCAGTTTGAGTACACTGAAACAAACTAGAGTAAAACACCACAGAAGAGAAAATAATAAATATATATATATATCAAATTGTTTACAAGATCTACGAGTACTATGAGAAGAAATTTGACATACACAATTTGAGAATTAGTTTTCAGTAAAAAATAATAATGTATTTGCTGTTTTCATTTTTTTTTTTTTGTTTTTGTTTACGTTCATTCGTTATTTGTTGGGCAATAAAAACAAACACAATGAGTACAGTAATATAATTGACTACAGTACGATACATACATACATACATAGAATAAACTTAATTAAACATACCATATTTGTATAAATTCATTTCATTATTGAGTCTATCTTTATATATAGACTTTGCAAGATTTTTTTTTAAAGGATTTTTAAACATTTCTTGGCTGGTTAAGTAACAACTCATACAACTCATGTTTATGAGATCTTTTTGACTTTTGTTTCGATCTTTTAATGGATTCGATACACTTTTCTCTTTCTTCTTCTTTACAGTTTACAGTTGCATTTGATTGCGATTCGATTTAAACAAAACTACCGCTGAGTCGATGCCACTCACCTGCTTCCAGGTCAACATCACCATTATTATCATCAGCAATTAGATGTGAGCGTTGCTCAGACTCCATTTGATTATCCTCAATAATATTACCTGTGGACGAGGGCGTGTTCTTGCAACCGAACCACCAGTGCGCCGTTGGCCTTGGGAATGCCGGCGTTGCCGTATCCACCTGTAATGGAATAGAGAGTATTTAATATGAATACAATTTTCAGCTGAAAATACTTCAATTTGATTCTTCCTTAAATTCAGTTTAGAAAATGCAAATCTTGGAATTAATAGTTACTAGAAAAAGCTTTATATCAATTAATTTATAATGATTTTTAATCTTTATTTTGTCCCCAAACTGCTGACTTATTTCGAGCTCCTTCCCAGATTTTCGTTCATTTTTAAATTTACTATTCAAATTCTTGCAGATGCTTTGGTTAGTCTTAATACTTCAGATTCTTCAAAGAATTCTCAGATTCTTTTCCTTTATTTACTTCAGATTATTAACTAATCCCATAATTGATCAGTTTAACTTACCGCAAAGCGTGCATCGTGGAAGCGATAGTACTTGTCGCCCTTGAAGAAGTAAGTGTAGCCATTGGTGTATCGGAGCGCCGCATCCAGATTGTTTGGCACGCCCTCCCAGTTGGAGATGGGCTTGGGGTAGGTGGCCTTGACGGGTGGCCGCTTGGAGGGATCGAAACGCCAGAACTTGCTGCCCTTGTAGAAGTAGATCTTGCCGTTGCCGCCCCAGACCATTGCTGCGTCCAAATGATCTGGTATGCCTGTGAAGCCCTCGCTAATCTCCTTGGGATACGCGCCATCTATTTGGGTGCCCTGGTAGCGCCAGTACTTAGTGCCCTTGAAGAAGTACGTTTTGCCATTCTTGTACGTAAATGCAGCATCGATATTGCCGGGCAATCCTGGCCAGCCCTTGGATATGAGTTTGGGATAACCCTCTTCCACGGAGTCCGTTGTCAGCTTGTAGTATTTGTCGCCCTTAAATGCGTACGTTTCGCCATTCGCTGAGTTGAAGAGCGTGTCTATCTTGGAGTCCTTGCAAATGGAGTCATCCAGAGGGACCTTCGGCGGTGAGTAGGACGGTCTGTGCGTGGAAGGCGGGTAGGCGTTGGTGGGTGTCAGGTGGCTCGTCTTGCGTCCATACAGCGACTGTATCGCCGCCTTGTCATCCTCATCTAGCTTGAAGACGGGCTCAAAGCCGCGATAGAATGGCGCCATCAGCGCTGAGCTCTGATCCGAGTGAGATAGACCCAATGAGTGACCAAATTCGTGAGCAGCAACCTGGAACAGATTTGTGCCACGTGGCGAACCAATAGTCCACAATTCGGCATCATCGAAATGCGCATCGCCGCCAAAAACGGGGAAGAATGCATGGGCCAAAGTGCCGCCCTGGCCATCGAAGGCATCACCATCTCCATGCTCGCTTTCAACAAATCTAGAGAGGTGAAGTGAGGCAAAGAGTTGGACAACAACAGGATTAGAGTAATTCACTAAGAATCTTAAATCTGTAATACTTAATTGGTGTCTGTTTGACAGCACTTACTTGATCTCAATGTGCACGGGGCCCGATGTCTTTCTGGTGAAGGTTAGATCGGTATCCTCGCTCCAGACGGCGAAGGCGCGAGCAATCTCAGCGTCGACATCGTTGCGCTTCAAACGCTTCGGGTACTTGGAGATCTTGTAGGTGAGGTTCTTTACACGCCAGCGACTGCCTTGGAGGGCATAGCGCTTGGATCGGCCGTCGCCAGTGCCGACACGATCTCTGACACCACAACGTGGCAGTGACATCAATTTCATCGTCTCCTCATCCAGTTCGCCGGTGATGTTGAGTCCAGCGAAACTTTGGAATTCCTCTATGGCGCTCACCCATGTGTGCTTGTCCTGCAGCCCGCTGTTCTCCGGATTGCGAGCCGAGGCGGGCAGGTAGCCAAACTGCGACAGGTAGATCTGCAAGAGGCAAGTGTGTGAGGCACGTGAGTTGTGCGTTTGAGTTGAGGCATTGGGGCAGGGGGCATGGGGCATGATCAATAGGTTTGCCAACTGATGGACTGCACTGTCGTTGATTTATTTTGATCAGATAAAACACGTTTTGCCTGCCTTCTAATTGTCCGATTCACAACCACCACCCCCGCTGCACCTCCCACTCCCTTTTTCTATGCATGCCCCATTCGTCATTCGGCACATTTTTTGCGGGTGCATAAGTAAATTTGCCGCAAGAAACAGCAGCAAAAACTATCTGACTTGCATAATTTATGGCCAAGTAACTAACTGGCTTGGCAATGTTTTTTAACACCAAGTCCCCCCCACACACACACCCCTTTTAAGCCCATCACTTGAGACTAGAGCTGAGCGTATGCCTAATACCAAGAGCGAATCACAGTTACGTGACTTTAATTATGCGATTTGAGGTGTGAAAACAAAAACTAAACACAAAACAAATCAGCTCATTGCGACGAGGCAAGTTGAGTCAAGTTAAGGAAGTGTTTTCTTATTTGTATATATTATATATATAATATATATTATATATATGTTTTTTTTTTGTTATTGTTTTTGTTGTGTTTAGCATTTTATGGCGATTTTGCAGTTAATTGAACGCATGAAAATCGAATTAAATTCTAACGCAAATCTTTCGAAAACAGCTAATTGTGCTTAGCATTGAATCTCAGAGAATGGAGAATGGAGAACAGCGAACAGTCTCCATAGGAAGTGCCAGCTGCACACAATGCGAGGTTAGAGATGCACCTAACGGTTCTTTCCAAGCAAAGTCCAAACGGCAATTACAATCAAGCACTAATTGCAGCAATTAGTGTTTCTACTAAGCAAATGCAACTTTAAAAAAGAACAAAAAAAAAAAAAACAAAAACTTTTATATTCATTTATTATTAAACTTTAAGCTTAATTGGAAAACCGCTTTAGGTATTTCTTTTTATTGTTGTTGGGCACGTAATAACAATTTGGCATGTGAAACATGTGCCGTCTGCCTCATGTGTCGCACATTTTAATGGGGCAGCAGAAGAGAGCAGCATATATATATATATATATATAAATATACAATACATATGTGATATACTGTGCCATATACAATCGAACAACAACAAAATCATATAAACTAAAGAATCACTCAGAAATGGCGCTTGCATAATACCAAACAATCCAACTCAGCTGACTGCACAGTTTCTGCTTTTTTTATTTTTATTTTTAGTTTTGTTTTTTATTATTTTTATATATGCTTATAGAACTTTTAATGATATCGTATTTTATTTTGCCGAGGAAGTAAACGTTTTCGGTTGAATCGCATAAGTATGCGAGACGTTGCCCCATCCCAAATACTTAATAAACTGGGTGGTGCTTGGCGTGTGGTAACGACAACTGGTCACTTTGCTGCTGGGTGGAGGTGGTGGAGGAGAGTGCGAGGGGGTGTGGGGAAAGGGCCTTAGACTCCTCGATTTCTAGAGGTAATTGAACTCGAGCGCGGCAGACGCTTTTGTGGCTTTGTTTTGCTTTTCCTGTAAACATGACTCTGACGAGCGGCAATCAATCTGGGCAAAAGCACAAAATAGACATAAAAAATAAAAAAACCAGAACTGAACAATTGCAGAATCAGTAGCAGAATTGCGTACACAAAGAGCGATAAGCAAATCATTTTCAATTTTCGTTCCGCCTTGCTGTCAAAATTATTACACAATAAAATTAATCTATCTCTCCCTCTCCCTCACTCTCTCTCCCTCTCTCTCTCTCTCTCTCTCTATCTCTATCTTTTTGTCACTGTCGTTGGCTATATCAGTCACTGTTTTGATAGCCTTGCCCAAAAGTATAATGACTGGAAAATACAGATTTTATAGCTTTCGCATTTCCTATAAAGATCAGATTTTATATATTATGTATTCTGTATTCTATATTATATTTTTGGATTACAATTACTAAATTAAACTTACGTTGCTTGTTTGTAATAAATAATATAGTAATCCAATCAAATTATTCGCTATTTTGCATTCTATTTGCGTCACACTCAATATAATTTAATATAATAATTTTTTTTGTTGTTTTATTAATAAATTTGATTTTTTAGTTCCATGTAATTGCCTTTAAACTTGCGGTTAATCCCAATGGGTCTCGGAATTCGAGTGAGCTCAGATTGAATTTCTATTTAATTATATTATTATTTTTTTTTGGCAATTCATCTTTAAATGACTACTCATTCTGAGTCACAATGATGACATTGTCTGGTTCTTGAACGAAGCTGTTTGCACATTCCAGTGCTGAATTCTCGGCTTATGCATTATGCAATTAACATAATTGCCGCATTTTGAATGCAGTAAATGAAACGATGAGCTGCAACACAGCTTTAAATGCAGCTCGTGGGAAACACATGAAAGCAGCCGCTGGGGCAAACACGCGCTTTGAAATTCCAATTAAAATTTGCATTACATTTTTCTAACCAGTTTTCTGGCCCTGATGTTTCCATAAACGCAAACTCTGATCAAAAGGCAACAACTGCTGATGAGTTGGCCCAGTCACAATTAGAGTTTGTTTGTGTTTGCACCACTCCCTGATAAGATATGTTAGAACACAAGACACCAGCAGACGAGAAGTGGCAGTAGAATTGCCAATGAGTGGCTTATAAACTTATCAGCCATATTTTTAATGATTCACCCTGTTGACAAATCTTTCGAACGTTCCCAATACGAATGAAATGCGTCATAAGCAAAAATATATATATACAAATTTCGTGAGGATTTCGAAACGGAAGTGCGAGACGGAAATGGTATCATAAATTGTAGAAATGAAATACGATAAGATTGGATACTCACTACAGGTGTATATAAAATGCAGATATACAAATATAATTGTTAAATGAATTTTATTTTATTTTAAATGCAATCATTCTGTTATCAATTTCGATTGTTAATTGGCAAAGCATTTGATTTATTAGTCGATCCATCGAATTATCAGCTATGTTTCACATTATAAATTAGATAAGCACTCAAATTATATATATTTTATAATGTAAATCGTGGCTTGGATTCACGTATCAGCGAACGTTGAAATTGCACTTCAATTTTGTGTGGATGACAAAACAAACACAGAAAAAAGACATTGACACGATTTGCAAAAAGCACACACACACACACACACATAATAATAACAAATGTGGCAACAATTTTCAATGTTGCCTCATGCTGCTGCAGCTGCACATATAAATGGAAATGTCAACAGCTGAAAAGGAGCTCAAAACTAAACTAAATGCAGACACTTGATATGAATATTGCTTGCAGCACTCGCCATTTGTCCACGACTGACCTCTTTGCCTACTTTACTGCACTGGCTCACTGGCCACGCCCCCTCAGGCTGCAGCCCAGTTGTACGGTTGAACAGTTGCCAGGTAGCAGCAGTAATGCCGAAAGGGATTTACATTTTCAAAGCCAACACGCTTTGCCCAAAAAGAAATACAAATTAAAAATAAATACAAAGTTAAACAAACTACAAAAGTGTGCGCAAACTTTTCTTACTCACTGTGTGCCCGAGAAATGTATTGAGTTTGCTTTAAAAGTTCTGCAAGAATTCCTTGATTGCTGCTGTTTGAGTCGGACAAGATCTTCGCCAGCGATAATCGGCTTAAGCTGCTGGCGAATTACAAGTGCCAACTGCGTGTGTTACCAATGCAACTGTACATTGCAAGTGCCTGCCACTGAGTCAGTCGGTCATTGACCCCAGAACCAAAAACTAGAGGAAATGCCTTTGGTTCACGCCTCGCTGTGTGGCGTGTTTTGACCCTGCCCGTGTGCCACTCACTCAAAGGCGGCAACTAGCTCTCGTACCATCTATTTCCGGCCAAACAAGACCAGGACATGCATAAATTATAAACAACTAGCGTACGTAGTATTTTCCGCCTTTTTTTTCCATTCTTTCTTTCCTTTTCCTAGCAGTTACTTGGCCGGAAATTGATGAGAAAATTGTATTTGTCCGGCTGCAAGGAAGGGCGAGTGGGTGACTCAACTGGCTGGCTACAGTGTGTGTGTGTGTTTTACGAGTATGCGTGTCTAGGTCTAGGTACGTTTGGGGTGCGTTTTGCTGACGCTTTAAATTTTCCACCTTGATTTGGGTCAAGCCACGTCGGGATCAATGACCAGCTCCTGCAACGGCGCAACTATTTAAGCCTAGACCTTATTTCATAGACGCATTGAGAAAGTGATTGAGTGCAGGCTGTTAACAGGTAATTGTCGATAGATCTGCAAGCAGCCAAGCAGCACTTGACCAACTCGTTTTGTTGGCCAACTTGTGCGTTGACGGTTTCTTTCATTACATCACTCGAAAAGTGAAGCCAACTCGAGACCGCCTCTCTTCGATTAAGTGTGTAACGCGGGGAACGTGGCGCTTAACTGGGCCAAATGAGCCGCCAAGTTGCGCAACTCTCTAATCGGGCTAATACGTGGCACGACGGAGAGTGGCTGGCTAATAACTTTGTCAGCTGCTAATTCCCATAACTCCCATTTGACATTTAACCGCCAAACTTTGCCAAGGTGTTTCTCGCTCCGGTTTTTGCCCTCTGCTAATTCCCTGGGCGATAAATAAAGCGCCAGATTTGAAGATAACAAAAGTGTTTTATGCAAAATTTCAGCTACGCCTCGCCAACAAGTTGGCTAACAAATGAGAAAAAAATTGAATCGCATTTCTTTTGTCCTTTTTTGTGCTGTTTTCAGCTTATTTGCAGCTTGTTTTTTTGAGCTATGCTATGAACAACTTGCATTTTTCATATGAATTTTACTCATATATTTGTATATTTGTCAGGTTATTTTCGTACAGAGTATTGCTAATTCCAGCACTTTGGCTTTTAGCTAGTCTCTTTTTTTTCTAAGGCATTTTGACCTTGGATGGGGCTTTTTAAGGATGTTTCACACACAAGTCTCATTTGTTTGGGCTGTTAACATTTGCTTTTTGCATACGTCTTTTCAAAATGGCAAGGTTATCCTATTTGGCTTTTAACTGTTTACCTGGTCAGCCAGCCTCCTTTTGTATCCTTTTGTTAACACCTCGTGAAGGTCGCACACACGCAACATGACTTTTTCAATTCTGCTGTTTGCACAAATCAATCAAACTTGTATTTTTTGTGTGTTGTGCAAACACATTTCTAGTCATGTTGTGCTGTTGGGTTTTTAGTTAAAGTTATTGATTGACTGGACAACTCTCGATGCTAGAAACTATTTTCGTTGCTGTTTCTAAGCGCTGCGTGACGCACGCGAATTTTTTTTTTGCGGCTTTAGCATTTTCCTGGGCAACTTTAGCTCAGTTTTGTTGCTCAATTTCTGTTTAATGGGGGGGGGGGCTAACTATTATAATTAGCCAAAATACGTCATTATTGAAGTAACGAACAAGTTTTTCGCCAGGTTTTTTTCTTTTTGGCAACTTTTCTTGCAGCTGCTGTAAATCTCTTGTGGCGCCCATTTTGGTCTTAGGCACTTTTAATTAGGGCAGCAGCACAGAAAGACTGATGATGATGATGATGATGACGCTGCTGGTGGTGCTGCTGCTGCTCCAGTTCATTGCTGAGCTCATTTCAATGAACCACAATTAACCTTCGACATTATTTATTATGCATACGCCTTCGATTAAGTATACGCGGCGTATGACGCCAGGCATTTGTGTCTGTGCTAAGCACGACACGCTTAACCATAATGCTGCACTTACTCATGAGTCACGTCTGTGCAGTTGATACGCTTCATCTCTGTTTACCCATAACGATGTCAATTTGTATGTAATACGATGTGATTTTTATCGATGTGGAAACGTAATGTAAACTGTCAAGCGACAGGTGACAGTTAAAGTAACAAGACAATTTCGAACCCTAAATGAATCAGCGAAAACGTATGTAGCAACAAAACAAAAAGTGTCTGAGCCAAAAAGCACAATAAATAATTAAATAGGAGACACAAATGAGAAATTGCAAAGAGCTTGTTAAGCAAATGATTTGCTAAGAGTGATTCGCCACTTGATTAGGCCCAATCATTGTAAACTAATAATAAGGAAAAATAGAATGCAACTTGGCAGTACTAAGGGAAGAGAGCAGAGAGAAGCAGGAGAAGAGTTGAGCACAACAAAAGGTGAATTCAATTGTGCTTGACATTGAATTGAGACAAACATGGAACGCACAATGTTGACGTATGTGTTCTATGAACAACATTATGATGATGATCATCATTATCATCAGCACTTATTGTCGTCGTTTTGGGCGACTGGTCAGCCAGGCAGCTAGCCAGTTAAATGGCCATGTTGCTGCCGCGCCAAGTTGTTGGCAACGCGCTCAACATATCAATTAGTTAACATAGAAGCTAAACTGGCAAATGTTGCTTATATTTTGTTCTAAGCACGCATTCACATTCGAGCAGCGCGTGCGATCGATCCCAGCAAGTGATCGATTGCTGGCCATTTATCGATAACTCGTTGGATATCAGTCGCCGTAAATGGTCAGACAGGAACTGTAATTTGTGCGAACACATTACAAGTTCACCGCGTGATGCTGCACAATTAACACTTGCTTAGCACTTAATCCAACATTTAAATAAAAGGTGCGGCTCGGACGGACATTGATTGCACCTGCTGCTGCTGTTGCTGCTGCTGCTGCTGCTGCTGTTGCTGCTGCTGTAGTTTATTAATTTATGCAGATTGCAATCGTGCAACAAGAGAAATCGCTTTGTGCCGCAAAACGTGACAGCCTTGTCAAACGCCAGCAGCAGCAGCAACAACAACAGAATCATGAGAAAGATAGACGACACCCCCACCCCCCTACCCCCTGGGAAGCCACTAACCAGTCGCCAGTCACGTGCCAATTGCAATTTATGTGAATTTGCTAAGGATTTGTTAAGGATTTGTACGAATTTGTTGCTGCTGTTGTTGCTGCTGTTGCTGCTGTTGTTGCTGCTGTTGTTGCTGCTGTTTTTGTTGCTGTTTTTGTTGCTGCTCTGGTAAATGCACTGAACGATAATCATGACAGCCATTTGGCATTAGGCCGATATCAAGTTTAGTTTAACTTAATGACATGCAAAGCAGCATCTTAATGCATGTTGGCCATTACAAGTGCAAATTGGCAAACGGAAACGAATACAGAGGCAAAGGCAGAGGCAGTGGCAGTGGCAGTGGCAGAGGCAGAGGCAAAGGCAGAGGCAGTAGCAGAGGCAGTGGCAGCGGCAGCGGCAGACACGTTTAATCAATAATTTAATATGTGCATCTTAACATGGGCAAGACCCGTGGGAATTGAAGCTACTGCAATTAAATTTAATTACTGATTCAATGAACAAAAGGAGCCGTTGTCAGTCTGCTCAGATTTATAATCATAAACGTTAATAAATTGCATTTCAAATTGTATTCAATTATTGACAAATTTTCCATGGAATGTTAATCAAATAATTGCAACTGTATAATTTACTAAATTAGATAATAACAAAAAAAACAAAAAAAAAACTGAATATAGAAAAATGTATAAAGTCATTAAATACAATTTAAACGCATTTAATCGTAGCCCAGTGCAAAGCAATTAAAAATGAAACTGAGACCATGAATCATTCTTAACAAACTTATCTTTTATTAGCTTAACTGATTGTAGCCGCATGGTTCACATTATTATTAGAATATATATATATGCAATTTACTTCCGATTTGCTTGACAAAAGTTGAGCAGAAAAATGCGATTGCCATTGTCAATGGTTTATTATATAATATATATATATATATGTAGCCAGTTGGCTGCACATGCAACGAACTGTGCATGTGCAACAATTATTCGAGTCACATCTGCACGCAATGTATTCAGCGTAAATATACAAATATACAAAACAAAAAAAAAAATATATAATATATATATTATTATATACATTTATCGTCGTCTAAAATTTTCACGACCTTAGCCTTTTGGTGGCCTTTTAGCCAACGGCAGCGCATTAAGCGACAGCCTGTTGATATTGTTGATAGCCAATTCATGTGAGTTCATTAATTATAGCCTTGTTTCCCTGCCTGGAGATGCATTGATTATTTGTTTGGCTTATTGTGTTGTTTTCAAAGTTGGTGTTGGCCATTCTGGTCTTGACATTGCAATTGAGTCACATGACTCTGGCTAGCATCGCATGTTTATTTCAAATCATTTTCAAACCAAATTGTCTGCATGCGAGATAAGCAAATATGCCAAATATAATTGCCCAAACTTACATAGTAAAATAGGGTTTGACAAAAGGTTTTGCATCGATTAAAAGTTGATATTTACTCAGCGTATTGAAGCTTTTAATAAATTAAAATAATTTATGTTTATCTAGTTTCCATATTTGATCAACATTTGATCGATCGATAAATATAAGTATTTAGCTATAATTACTATTAATCTAGATCCCCTTTTAAATTAAAAATTCCTTTTCTATATTTCCAGCATTTTAAGTAGATCCTAAATTCAACTTACTTTCATTCTAGAATTTGAAACACCCAGTGCAGTTCAGTTAGCTGCCGTTTACTATCATTTTAATTTTCAAATTTTTCCACATAAATTATTCCAGCTCCTGGTTTAGTTGGGATTAACAAACACTTACCTCGGCTTTTGTCGTTGAGGAAACCGGCGCACTCTGGGCGGCTACCAGAATGGATAGGAATGTGCCTAGGAGTATGAACACGGATGCGTTGTTTTGGCAGGTGTTGGACATTTTGTATCTGTTGTTGTTGTTGTTGTTGCTGTTGCTGTTATTGTTGTTAATGTTGTGTTGTTATTGTTGCTGTTGTGTGTGGGGCGCACTTTGAACTTCAAGTCGTGACTGAAGTTTTGTAATAAACAACTGCGCACTGCAAATAGAAATAGAAATAGAAATACAAAACGCAAAAAGGTCAATTAATATTTCATACGGGTAGAGACAGTCAGTTGAAAATCATAAGAGAAGCCGCCATCAAACGGGCCAAGTGCAAAAGGGCAAACGGAAACGGGCTCTATTTGCCAACAGGTTGACTGCGATGGGCTGCAGCCGTAACTGGGCCTAAATGGCACACAACTTTTTGCCTGGAACGGCTAACGGAAGTGATGGCGTACTACGCCAACTACAGCCAAGCTGTAGCCAAGTTGTAGCCAAAGTTGTTGCCAACTCGTAGCTCAGCTGCGAGACGTAGTAAAAAATTGGTTGTAACTACACGTTTATGAGAGTGTGTGTGTGTGTGTGTGTTTCATTATGGCTTAGAGGGTGTCAGCTGTTTTGAAGTTGGTGTTGTTCGCAGCAGCAGCAGTCATGTGGCTGTGCCACGCTACACTTGAACTTAAATTTAGACAACACCCAATTAGAACCTAAATATAGAAATGCAAATTTGCACAAGGATAGCCAGATTGACTTTGGACGACACTTATTTACCCCATGTTAAATAAAATGATATGCCTAAAAATAATATTATGCTATTTTGTATGACAAACGTCAAGTTAAGTATACGACATGCACTTTCTCTCTATTTGAACCGGGACTAACTAACTGTTTATTGCGTTATAAAATTGAATTACAACAGCCACAAATATTGCACTGTCTAGCAACAAGCAAGTGCAACGAAAAGTGCAACAAAATTACAATTATTTTATTACAGAAATTTTAAACTGCACAGTCAAAATACAATTTGAAATAAAAGTGAATTGAATCTTAAATAAAATATTTAATGAATAACTGAATAAATTTAGTTTGTGCTTTGTAATTTTTTTTGCCTGGGCCGTGACGTCAGCAGCTTGCGATAAGTGATATCAAGTATACGACATGAGAAGCGCAGTTCCATTCAGAGCCAAAAGTAAATGGCATATACAGATAAAGATATTTATATATATTTATTTACTTTCTTGCTCTTTTTGGGTGTGACACCCACAAAAAATAGAGACAACGTGAACGGGAGAAGCAATATTTGCCAAATGAGACGCATAATTCTGCATTTTGTTGTAGTTGTTCACATTGTTGTTTTTATTATTGACTAATCACCTGGGGGATTTCTATGTGGACATGGGTATTATCATTTTACTGTTTGGGCCTAGTTAGGTGCTTGCAGCTAACACATGTACTGAGTGGCAAGTCATGTGTGTTTTCAGATATATAGATAAACAGTTAAATTTTGAGCAATTAGTCGAGTTGAAGGTCGTCACTTTGTGGGTTTAAGGTTAAAGCCGTCAATGCGGCTTGCTTTGGTTGACTAAACAATTCAACTCATACAAAGATAGATATTTCTGCCATACAGAGTAGTCGCTATAACGATGAATGCTACTGCATTGTTGTTTAATCAATACGCGGAATTTTTTCTGTGGCAAGTGCTGAGCTCTATACAAAAATTGCAATGTAGTTTGAAGTGACTTTTTGGGTTAATATCAAAGCGTTACGTATACGCAATGTGGGTCACGTATGAAAATAATTGTATAAATGTATCTCTCTGGAATGAACTATGCCAGCCAACTCTATGCTAATATTTTCTATATTTTCTATATGAATGTGAATCATATGTATTTTACCATTATGTATTATTATGCATAATTTATTTTATATGCTAATTATTTTAGCATTCTTTCTAGATTTATTGTTCCCTCTTTTTTGCGGCCTCTAAATAGCAGTTAAAAAGTTATGTTTGCCAACAAGTTTAGCAGTTGCTCAAAATAGACAGTGGGAGAAAAAAATTAAGCTGTATTTTACGCATTTGAAAGCTGCGGCACACGATTTATTTCACTATTTCGTTTTGTACTGACTTCGCTCAGTGTAATTTGTGACGTTTGATAGCATTTCCAGTTTTGTTGGCTAGTTTTGTTGGTTTTTGAGAGAAATGCGTCACATTACACAATGAGTTATTGTATTTTTTTTAGTGGCGCCTTATCAGTAATGCTATAGTTATTTCTTTTTTCACTTCTTCAAGTTCTTGTTGAAGTGCTTATGAAAATACGCATTGATAAGATATGCGCCGCTTCCAATTCTGCCTCAGGGTTGAGAATTACCAAATATTTGTAATGGCCAGCGCATAATCAATAAATAAATTATGATTGCTTTAGAACTTGACCTTAGAAATATGTTTCTGCGTATGAATAAGTATGTGTCATGATTAAACCACTAAATTACAGAGAAAAGGAAAAGTTTTCATGCGGGTAAATAGAGTTGTCAAGTTCATTTCTATGTTCCACAGTTTTTGATGACTAAATGGGTTTAACACGAAGATTTATCACTCATTGTGGGTTGGTCTGCTGTGGCTGCTTACATGAGAATTGTGAGTCTCGTAGCGATGTACGTAGATCAATGAACTGCAGCAGCGACTGCAATTGTTGTTGCTGTTGCTCTCTTTGTTCCTCTGCTGCGGATGTTGCTGCTGCTGAATGTTGTCGCATGCAACACTTTAACAAATTAATTAATTAGCTCGTTGCATATATCAAGTGAGTGTGTGGGCGTTTTTTGTTGGCGTTGACTTATGTTTTTCTGTATTTCTGTATTTCTTTATCTACTTATTTGTTGGCAGACAGTTTACAGACAATCCTTTTGTTTTAATTGATATATCTATATATATACTGACACTGTGCACACGCGTTTACTATTTCCGCAAAAATGCAACAAAAAACGGCACTTGTTGTTCACTTTGCAAACTCTGTTTCACTCTCAATTCAATTGCTTGCAACTGTTACTTTGAATTTGAATTTTTTTTTTCATTAACTTAAGATTTGATCGAATTGTCGTCTTTTGCCGCTAAACACAACCGCACAGAGCAGCGCGCAAATTTAAACTGATCCAACGGCGCATCACAAAGTATGAGGCGCTCTCAGCTAAGCGAAAGCTTTTTGCGTTTGCGCACAAAACATAAAAAAAAGCTTTCGCATACGCACAGGCAGCACAGTTAACAGCAAAGCTGACATTAACAGTGCGCTTCGCAGTGGGAATTCCATGGCTGGTCAAACCTGTTGGTGTGGCTGCTGCTGGTGCAAAGCCTGTGCTCTGCGGTACATTGGGGCATGGCGTATGAGTAATCGCAATTTCTTGGAAGCTAATACATGTGTCATGCTATCTGTCGACTTCAGTAGCAGCGCCAGAGACAGCGGCTGCGGCAGCTATTGTTAACCGTTTAGCGTGCGCTTTGTTGTTGTATATTTACGTTTTTACAGTTTGTACCATCATTATGAAAGTGGTTAAGTATGTAGGCGTGGTAATTCCACTATAAACAAATTTATGAATGAATCTCAACTTGAGCTTCGAATTCGATCTTTGCTTTCAAGTTGTGGTTTTGTATTTCTCAATGAATATTAGTCATGATAGTATGTCTCTGTGTGTGTGTGTGTGTTGTGAGTGAGACAATTAACACCTGTCTGACACACGCCATATTGCCTGATGCTGAGCTAAGCTAAAAGGCCAAAGCAGGAAGCTGGGCTCTACGGAGTTGTTAGATATTAGATAAAATGTCCATATATGGTGCATAAATAAATAAATAAATAAATAATAATAACGCAAGTTTATATTTACTTAATGATAGGCCTGCTCTTAAATCTTCGGACTTTTATTGACTATAAAAATTATAAACTTTGTAAAAATTATCACCTCTCTGTTTTTATTTACTTCAAGTCCTCACCTATAACTATAAATTTATTGCTATATTTACCTAGATCTACATTAATATTTACTTTTATTCGGCATTGCGACAATTAACACTTCTTATTTTAGCTGAGCCTATTACAGGGTACTTGATAGGTCGAGTATTTTGAATTTTAAAGTGGTTTAAACCAGACATAACAGCACTTTTTATATATATTAGTTTAGTCATTGGGAATGCTTTCTAGTAAATCTTTGTTGTCGACGCCTGTCTGGCTTTTGCCCCATTGCCTGTTAACATCAATTCCAATAAAATATTTAGTTCTGGTTTCTGAATCAAATTCTGACTCATCTGCAATATTCCGAAAATTTGCCTATGAACAAATACTAAAAGTAAATTGCCCAACGTGGACCCCACTTACGAGCGGATAAACAATCACAGTAGCTGCAAATTAAATGCGCACGTGTATATAATTTATGGGGAATCTAGTGGAAAACTACAGTGTGAGTGTCGCCCTTTGGCCACAGACGAGATGACTAAATGAAAAGTTCAATGTGTGAAATTAATGTATAATTCTTAAGATCTCATACCATAAACAGAGAACAAAAGTGCCACAAATTGTGGCATTGCATATGCGATTTTTTGACAGGCCAGCGGAGATCGGCAGGCAACTGGAGAGTGAGAAACTTCAGATCTCAAGAGCTGGTACTCGTCGCGACCAGAAGCGATTCCGCCTCTGTATGGTAATGACAACTTGCAGTTGTCATCGCTGTTCCCATTCCCATTCCCAGTTGCACATCCACTTCCCCCATCGAGCATCAGCCTCATCTTGTGCGGTTTCATCTCTGGCAAGAACAATGAAATATTTATGAGCCTGTTTCTGTCTTTTGTTTGAGTTTTTGTTTTTCTCTTTAAATGCAACTATTTATCGTATTTATAGATGTGTTTCTCCTTCCCTTGTTTTATAGATCTGTCGTTGCTGCCGGTTCATTGCCATTCGAGTAGGGAGAGTGAAATGAACTTTTCAATATGTGCTATGCCAGCGAGAATAATAATAATAATAATGACCATATTTTTATTAAGTATAATAATAGTTATCTATTGTCATCAGGCTAATTGTTGTTGTTATTTTTTGGCATTTGGAAATGCTGATTCTAAACATAATCACGTCACGGTCAGCTCGGCCATTCGCATACTCGTAATTCAAATTCTGCTATTGGCATTTGAATTCAGATTCAGATTCCAATTTGAATTTGAATTTTACACAATATGTCGACGTGCCTGCGTTTGACAATGTTTAAAGAACGAACAACAACAGAATCCATTGGAACAACTGACTTTGGCCAATGCAATTTAGGATTATAATTTGCTCAAATGAATGCACTTGATTTTATTATTATAATAATGAACAGGCTGAATAAATTTGGAATTGCTTTCCATGGAGTTGATAATTGGAGGATGAAGTTTTTATTTTTTTGTATTCAATGTGTGCTTTACAGGGTTATCGACCATCTAATTTGTTAGGACTGCTATAACAAATCAAATCTCAAAAGGGGCACATTTTAACAATGATAAATTATTTAAATAATATGGAATTGATTGATATCTTATAAGCCAGAAGCAGATATAACCAAATAAATTATATATATATTATTCTATATATATTCTGACTAAAATCTGAATCAACTGGTATTGAACATACACAGGTTTGGGGATGATTTTAATATGCGTCATCGGGCTTGCGGGCAATTCGAGTTGCTTACTTACCACGTGAGTGTTGAAGGTTGACTCTCGGCAATAGTTGCAGCAATCAAAAATTGGTATTAGTGTAACACGTGAGTTTATCTTTCCAGACTGTGATAAGAATCAGCGCAAATATTGCAAGCAAACATGCGGCGAGGTGCAGATGGGTATTTTTTTTATCACAAGCAACAAGCCCTTAAGATTGGCCAATTGCTGATTAGATGCAGACGCAAACGACTGATAAGTGAATCAAGCTGACAGCTGCCAACTGGCAACCACAACTGGCACAAGGCTAATAACTCTCACTTGGGAGCAGCTTAATTTTAGTAACTACTTTGAGGCAGTTAACGGTTGGCTTAGCTAGTTAGTTGATTTGTTGTTGTTGTTGTTGTTTATTTAACTGGCAGTTCTTGTGCATACCATCAATAACTCCCAAGTGAGCCAGGTGGGTGAGCAACAAATCAAAATTCGACTTCGACTTTGAATTCGAACTCAAACTCGTTGCGAATCATTTGAAGCGACTTCTTTGGATTACGCGAACCGTTTCATAGCACTGTCTGTGTGCGACTCCCGTTTGTTGTTTAGCCACTGCAAACGCGTTGACTCTGTGCCTTTGGCCCTCTCTCTTGCGCTCTCGCTCACTCTCCCTCTCTCAGTCTGACTCTCGCTAGCTTACTCACTTAGCTACCCCCGCTTCCACACCTGTGTGTCTCTGTGTCTGCTGACTCCACGGCTTGCTGATTCGTGGTGGCCTGCCTGTCCAGGCTAAATTACTCGCTGTTAAGTTGCCTTTATGCCGTTTCTTTGGCGCGACAAATGCCGGCAACACTCCTCTCTCTCTCTCTCGCTCTGTCGCTCTCTTGTTCTCTTTTTTCAATTAATTTGTGTGTGTGTCTTGAATTCTAATGGTACGAGTATTACCTATTACCTGTACTAACTTTGCATATATGTTGCGACTTCGTACTTTGATGCACTATCTTTTCGTAAAGTATGTCAACTCTGTTGAGCTGTATTATAGCTGTTTTTTTTTTTACAATAATTAGAAAAGAATTCAGAAAATATTGCAAAAATATATGCATAAAAACAGCTTAAGGGCTTAAAATACATTATTATGAAAATATATTAATATTGATTAAAAGCAAAAGCGTTCAGTCCAAACAGATATCATTTAACTCAAGATTTTACTCCCGATAAATTTAAAAATGTAGTATCGATTATTAAACAAGTTTCAGAATAAGTTTAAGATCAGTGTATGATAATTAAACTATATTTTGATTATTTATCAGTTTCATAAATATACTGTAAATAATAGATAATAATAGATTTGTCAAATAAAGTGTATAGAATATTTGTAATATCGAATTTTAGTTTTTTCATGTTCTATTTATTATTATAGTTCAGGCCGCATTTGGAACGGGAGCTTAGCGCCGTCGAGTCACGCGAGTAACAATAACTACAAATCACACACACACACACACTCATACTTAACACCCTGTTCGTGCTTGGCTTTTTCATAGGAGTCGAACTAGAAAATAATTTCCAGGCACTTTGTGTGGTCGAATTGGCCGCAGGCGCACAGAAAAGCTGTTGCCATTGGGAGTCGAGCAACAGGCCATAACAAAACAAAATAAATACAAATAAAAGTTGGAAAGCTCTCGAGCTGCTTTATAGTTGAACAGCGTGCTTACCTCAAGTTTCCAATTGTAAACAAATATGTTGAGAAAGTCCTCTTGGCTCAGCAGCAGTTTCAATTTATTTGCTAATGATTCACACAAGAAAACAGCTTTTCCAATAAACAATGAAAAAAGCTTTTTATGCAAATATTTTGTTTCTTTTTTTTTTGGGTTTTTACTTTCAGGTGCCGTCTGCGTCACAGTTCACTTTCTTGAGGGAGTATTTTGACAATATATTTGGATAATGATTAATTTCTGTTGATTTTATTTCTTGAGCCTTATTTCTCAAGCAACGCGCGCACTGCAGCAAGAAAAGTATCGGATTTCAATTTCAATTACAGTTTCACGAGTTTGCAACTAGACTGAAGCCGACGCCGCTGCGCTTAGATACTTTTATATGGCTCGGATCAAGGGGTGCGTTACAACAACAACAACGAGAATGTGACGATCCAATCGGATCAGTCGTCGCTGTCACTGTTAAAGTCGGCGTCGCAGTCGCTGTTGCAGTCGATGTCGACGTCCTTCCCTGTCAGACGGATGCCTCAATGTAGTGTGTATGACTCTTCCTCATTTGTTTTGGGAAGTATGCAAAGCAAACAACGACAACAACAACAATCAGTTGATACTAGATAAAAAAGAAAAAAAAACAATTGCATTTAGCCTTAGTTCTGCATCAGACTTAGTGCGAACAAAGTGTTGACTATGTTTCATCTGCCTGATATAGAGTTTGGAGATTGATTAACTGATTGAGTCATCAATCATTTCACTGGCTCAACACTTCTGACGCACTGTTCATAATAACTCGGTCTGGATTCCAAAACCGCAGCACATTTGAATTTATGTTTGTGGAGTACGCATTTCGTTATCATTCTTCGTCTGAAAAGCTGAATCATTTCACATGTAAGCCGTTGCCAATGGTTGTTGTTGTTTATTTTTTGTTATTGTTACAGCTAAATTTAATTTTATATTGTTCTTATTTTTTGATTTATACACAATCAAACGTGCAGGAATGTCTCTGTTCTTCTGCTGCTCCTGCTGTCTGGGTTTTTATTCCTTAATGTCTCCATTATTTTATTATTTTTATACAATTGAATTCAAACAAATGCGCATAAACCAAGCATATAAGTTAGCAATAAATAATTCAGTCAGGAAGTCAGTCTGTTTAACTGACAACAAATCAAATGAATTGACCACTCCCTACATATACCCATCTTTCTTAAGTTAAGTTCTAATAGAAAATGATTCTTAAAGAGACAGGAAATTCATTTAATAAGATTATAAAATAAGGAGCTATTCATTGAGAGTATTTTCGTAATAATTCACTTTATTCACATTCATAGCCAACTTACTGGGAAATCTTTTACCTAGCATACTTTTGGGCGTGATTTTGGTAATGTTTTGTACACAATTTATACAAATGTTTATGTTGTTATATAAGTATAAATATAGATTAAAAGTGACTGCAGTAAGTTGGGGAATAAAAGATATTGTTTACATATTTTTTCACTCTGAACTTATTGTTGTTTCATTCAATGAGTCAAATTATTAGTTATTTGTGACACATTAAAATTTTGCTTAGCAATCAAATTTATCTGGATATTAATTATGTGGAATTGAAGTTGATTATCGTTTGGAGCATTTTATTTATTCCACTTAATGGATGGAATAATAATAGCCTCATTATAAAGCAGCCTTAAAATTGTTCAATTTCAATTTTTTATCAAATTTTTTTTTTATTGCTTTGATCATTTTTTTTTATTATTTTTGTGGTTGAGATATCTTTGATCTTTGAGTCACACTCAATGATTAACCAAAGATCAATAACTGTACATAAATTACATAAATATCAATTAAAGTTGACTTTATTTCGATTTTATGCATGTGTTTTATAGATCACAGCACGACTTAAAAGCGTAAAACTATTCATTGATTTATTGTTGAGGATTGACTATAAAAATCGCTATTAATATTGAGTCATATATATCGTATTTACCGTTGCACACGCAACTTGGCCTTGAACAGAGCCAATTAACGGCAGACGGCAAATAAAGTTGCCTGCCTCACAAATATGGCAATCGACACGCGTGCAACTTAAATTTAACCTTGACTCTTTCTGCCTTTTGCGTATCGCATGCTGCGTGTCTGAGCCACCTTTGTTTCGTGCCTCACGTCTCCTGTCATGGGTCTGGGGCAAGTTATCTGCTGGACTTCTGTGGTACGTGCCTCTGTGGTCCTAAAACACGCCCTGATGCCTCATTGGATGACAAAAGCTGGGAGTCCGTGGTTTGTTGGATCACTTAATTCAATTTGCGGGTGACTAGCACTGAATTCACAGAAATGTCTTGAGTAATGCTTGGCTCCCAAAATAGTTAAGCCGCAAGAGAAATGAATAATAAAATTTGATGAAATTGGCTAGCAATTAAATTTAAGTGTAGCAGCTGCAGATCAGATGAGGCAAGCAATGGACTAGTTCTTGGAGTGGGATGACTCGATGCAAGATTGATAGTCAGATGGGGGCAGGGGCAGGCAGACTTTGTGCTTGAGTCTGATTCCAATTAGTGCAGCATTGAAGTGTAGCCAAATCCACTTGACAGCAACTTATAAAACCAGACGCGAAATTCATGTCGATGTCGTTTGCCAATGTTTCTATAAATGTTGTTGTTGTTGTTATTGTTGTTTTTATTGTTGCTGACCCTCCGCCGCGACCAGAGCTGTCATTTAACACCAAATGGAAATAAAAAACAACACACATTTTAAATATACATGCAACACAGATAATAACAATTGCAACTGCCAATGGCTCAACACATTTTGACTCTCTGGTCACGTGGATGCATTCAGCTCCCAAAGGGGGCATTAATCAACACACTCGCAACCCCCGTCCTAATCCAACACTCATCTGCGACGTCAATTAGTAGTTGGCTTAATGATTACATTTTATTACCATATCCGCAAATCCGTTTAATTATTCACACGTTCCCCCATTGATTTCTGATAACGACACACGACTCGAGCGAGGCTAATTAAACAAGATTTTATATGCAACTCAACAGTTATTCGAATTTATATACTATTATTTAACATATTATTTACTTATTTACATATTGATAGATCAGCTAATTAATGGCTTATCAGAATTCATTTATAGACTTGTTCATCCATTTATAAATTAAGTATTTCCAATCGCAAATGGGTCTTCAAAAATTGAGAAATATTTAATATATCTCGAATCCGATTCCGATGTGGAGCTGCAAGTATTCCCAGGGATTGGAATATGTTTTGGACTGTTGATCTGAATGTGCTTTGAGTCAGACTCAATGGCCTTATAAATATACATATAATAATTTTGGATGAATTTTCGGCATTACAGTCACGTTTTTGGTCGGCGGGCATTGAACGCAACTTTTTAAAAGGTAATCAAAACATATCAAAATTCTTAGCAAAATTGTGCTGCGGGAGGGGGTTGCGGAGGCAAGCAGTTGATTCACATTAAAATGAACAAAAACCAAAACAGAAATGCAAATTGCAGATGTGGCAACACCAGCAGAGAGAGAGGGGAGGGGGGGTATGCAGCTGCAGGGCAGAGCGGCAAGTGAACACATGCCACATGCGGGCCGTATTTGCATTTGCCAAACAAAAGCCGCAAATGGATGTTGCTGGTGTTTGGTTGTTTGTTGAAAATGTCAATTCTGAAATGCGAGTTGCAGTTTTTATTTTATTATTTATATTATTTGAGCAGCGATGACGACCAATGCGGATGGGTTAGATGAACTCTCTGGTTGATTTGCCCACCTGTCCACAATTTGAAATCACGATTTGTTTATGTGTATTTTGCGAATTGCGTCAAATTTTTTTTTTGGTTTCATACGCCGTAATATTTGGATTGCGGATTGTGCGGCACGTGTGGATGCAACAAATACAAATGCGTCCTTTTGCTATAACTTTCGTTTGTTTTTTGAGCGCCTGCTGGTTTCCTGGTTCAATGCTTTCGCTTTAGTGTCAATTTTAAATGTTTACTCTGACTTTATGTGGGAATGCACTCGTACATCTCATTTAAATGCCACCTCTACCCCCCCCCCACCCTTAAAAAACAAGAATTACGCATACGCCGCGTACTTGGCAACTGCCATCATAACTTTATTTTTTGCTCTTGTCTGTTTTTTTTTTTGGTGTTTGCTGTGTTTCGGGGCTGGTGCGTCTTGGTCTTTGCGCCTGCTGCAGCAGTTGGCATTCCGGGCACGTTTCGGCTGCCACAGCACGTATTAATGAGCAATGTCTCCCGCCAGACCCCGCCCTTAATCCATAAACTCGACTCGGTTCCTTGCTCCCCCCCCCCCCCCAACACATCAACTTTACAATAATATTTGTAAATATATTTCGCTCTGTTGCACTGTGTAGACAACAGTTATCGCTTTTAATGGTTAAAACATGCGGCAATCAACTGAATACCCTGTAATGTAAGTGGTGTGTGGGGTGTGCATAGCTATGAAGTATTGACTGGTAGCAAAAATCATTTTTAATTTGAGGTTTTTCCCTTCTGAGTTAATTTTCTTAAACTAGCTGTGAGGCTTAGCCAGGCCCGGATTTTTTTTACTATCTTTGAATATTTATATTACAGCGTTTTTATTTGTCAATGTAGATGGGATAAGTCTTAGTCACAAATAGAAGGTTTCCACTCCTGTCTTTTTTTTAGAAACTTGAAACAATTTATATAAAGAATTTTTTCTTTCTTTTTAGTCGAAACGCATTTAATCTTTGTGTCCATCACAAACCAATTTTTCTCCTTTATAGGGTATTTGTCAGTCGAGCAGAACTGTCAGCAATTGTTATCAAACCAGCAATAATATATTTATTTATGCTGAGTTTGTGCATTACTCTGCTAAAGGGTATCTTTTAGGCCGTCAATGCCATTTATTACCTGCTACTTACAGTTGCTTTTGTGGCATACCTGTCCCTTAAGAGCTGTAAGCAAACAAACAATTAAAACCAAGTACGACAGCCACTTTACAAACTGTCTGTCTTCATTGTCCATTAAAAAAGGCATCTTTGCGTGGGCGAATCAGTCCCAGTCCCAGTCTCAATCCCAGTTTCAGTGGCAGGCTCAGCTTGAAGTTGAGGAGGCTCAAGGCTATGCCAGCTTCCGCCTTGCTTCGCCCAGATAAACAAATAGAGATACATATATATTTATTTATTGCAAATATTAATAGTTGCAGCCTCTGTGTTTTTTCCATATTGTTAAGCTACGTGAAACGTGAGTGTGAAAACCGCTTGATTAAATGCACATTGATCGTCACTGGTGGGATCTGGGATCAGTAACCGAAGAAGTTGAAGCCGCAGAGCAGCTTATCGGGTCGTCGGATGCGCAATATGCCAAACTGGAAGACGGACATGTCGTCGGCGACATTCATGTCCAGCGCCATCAGCTTCTCCGCGGCCAGCGGATGCCAAGAGCCAAATGTGCATGCGGAATTCATCTGTGAATTCATCCCACAAATTAATTGGGAAGCTAGTGAGATGCAGTGGCCAGCTAAATATATATCTCACCTCTTTGCTGTAGTAGTGGCAGCGTCCATTGAGCCGCGTGGAGGGCACATATTCCACAAAATCAACCTGAGGACAATGTGGCAGCAGCAGCGCCAAACCTGTAAATACATTTTTAAAAAAAAATTAAAAAAAGAGCAGAATAAATATTTGTTTTTTTTTATGAACATCAATATTTAAGCTGAATTGAAATTGACTGTTTTTATTTATTTGCACTTTTTATTTTATTTTATTTACAAAGTGAACAGTTTTTAAGTCCGTCCAAATTTAGTTGGCTAAGAAACTAAAAATAGTTAATAATTTTATTCGTTTTGTAAAAGTTATAAAAAGCTGTAAAAGTCATTTTTAATATTTGTTATATAAACAGTTTTGCACAATAAAATTAAGGCTGAATTTAATTAAAAAATAAAATATTTATTTATATTACAGCCCACTAAAAATGTAATTTTTGAGTTTTAACTAATTTTAATCAAATTTAGTTGCTTTAACTCTTAGTCTAAGCAATCTTCATTTTATTCAAAACATTAAACTTCTGCTTAATTTAAATATTCAATTTGCATTGCTACTCCCAAAACTTACCTATGAAACCAGAACTGGGCGGATTACGACGGATGGATCGATTGCCGGCGAACATTTGCAGGCTTTGCCAGAGACGCCACACGGAGTGCGGATCGATGAGGAACGCTCGTGATTTTGGATAGCGACGCCGATAGATCTCATAGTTGGTGAACAGATCATAGTCGGCGCTGGTCAGCCAGTCCTCGAGGGTGCCATTATAACGGCCGGGATCCCAGGCGGCGATCGTCACATTTCTAAAGATCGGCGCATGGGCGAAATCAAACTCGGGCTTGGTCACCACCTGAAACAATGATTGATGATTGACGGAGCACCTCAAACTGAGCGGAACTGCACCGCTGGCCTACCTACTTGGGAATTCACGACACGTATTGTAGTTTTGCTGCCAACATCCACCTCGTGTCCTCGGGTCGGTGCGTGATTAAATCTCATGACGATATCGTGTGTATCTACCGAAATTGGAGTAGACGACGAAACCAATGGAATCGAATCAATCACGCGTTGACTTCTGGTCGGAATATGACAATAACCGGAATCTTCCGAGTGTGCGCCGAGCATTCTGATATGGCTACTCACCTATAAAGCGTCCCAGCTTCGAGCCAGCCAGCGATCCGGCGCTGGAGACAATCGCGCAGGTTTTAATGTTCTTCACATTGCGAAAGAGTTTCTGGCGCGGAAAGAGTCGTCCAAAGGGTAGCTTGTTAAACGGTTCATCGGAGCGACGCAAGACACGCACACCCGCCTCCATCACCAGGCAGGCGGAGGGATAATACTGCTCCTCGAAGCTGTCACCAAACACCGGCTTATAGTCCACATTGTAATGATTGGATTCGTTGAGTGCCTCGCTCATCGAGCGCTCGAACGTCTGCACAATGCGACGGCGAAATGAGGCGGTCTTATTGTGGCACTGTTCCGCATACTTGTCGTGGCAGAGATACAGTTTCGGGCTAAGCGTCAGCTTGGTATTCTTGGACACCTTCAGACGCGGATGGGGCGCCAGTTTGGATGAGTTAATCGCTGGACTTTCGCGACTCTCAACAATGAATTTCTCATTGGGATTCCAGCGCACATGGAACACGCTGCGCCGCAAGCGACGCACAGCTGACAATTCAAATATACTTAATATGTCGCCCCTTCCCCTTGCAGCAACAAGACTTGCTACTTACCATTGCGCGTCTCGACTGACGCTTTATTCACCACAACATTTGGTTCGCGTATTCGCTGAGCTTTTTTTGCAGTCGCTGCCAGCGTCGCTGCCGACATTGCTGCTGCTGCTGCTGCTGCGTCATTCTGTTGCTGTTGCGTTTGAATTATTAATGTGCAGAGCAGCAGGGCGCTGATTAACGTTGCCGGCAGCGTTGCGCGATATTTGACTTGCAACATTTTTAAACCAGGTTTTCCTTCCACTGCTGTTTGTTGTGGTTTTCTTTATTTATATTTGTGTGGCAATTTAATGTAAGTCACGTTTCACTTTGAGCACAGATACATTCGTATTTAACCAGTGCAACAAGGCTATTAGCCAACTGACGCAGACTTTTAATGGCCATAAACTTGACCAGAATGGCCGTATATCAATTATTCATTTATTGATCAACGTTTTGGCCGACCTATCGAGTAACTGTTTTGATTGCTTTCCTTAATTTATTTGTCAATGTCAGAATTGAATTTAGTTCAAATTTATTTATTGGAGTAGTTAAAATGCAATTTAAATTTCTGCTAGCAAAACTGTAATACAATTAAACGATAAACGCTACTGTCAGTTATGTAACTTTTAGTTACGTATTGGAAAAGTTAAATTAAAGTTTTCTAACTAAAGTTTTTAACTTATTCTACGTAAATATGTTTTTGCATACAAAAGTTTTGCTCCTGCATCCTAATTGAGCAATAGTTTAAAATGCTATAAAATTGTTTACAGATTTAAATAATAAAGTTTATACACAGTGTGTAAATTAAGCAAAAAATTAAATACTAAAAGATATTCATAAATTGTACTTATCTACCTAAGAATTCAGCAGCTTAATGGGAAAGTGAAACTCTGAAAAATACTTTAAGAAATTGCCATATTACTCTAAAACTAAATTATAATCTCTGCCTAAATATTTACGAATATTTGCTAATTATATTTTTCACTGTTTTGGAAATAGAACAATTAATTGTGATTTCGAGCTTAAAGAACTTCGTCTGTCTTAAACAGAAAATAAAAAGCATAAATAGTTAAAATTATACGCTTGAAAGTAATTAAATTTAAATTAACGCAATTAGAAAAGTTTCACAAAATTAGTTTTTAATGCATTCACATAAAAAACGCTAATATCCTGAACCAACTCTAGTCACATTTCAGTGTCAATATCAATTAGGCTTTGACCTTTTGTCAGAGGGCTTAAATATGTTCATTTGCTGCTTGTACAAAACATATTGTTATCCAAATTAAAGTAGATAGCCGTGTTGCCGGTTAATTAGAAAGGCGGCTCTTTTGGCCATTTGGATTTGATGCTGTTGGTCATAATTAACATGAACACTAATAAAGACAAACGCACACACACACACACACATAGCAACCCACTAACAGCTGACATGGCTAAAAGTGAATCGTGTTATTTGTAATTAGTTTTTGCACATGTTTTCTGTACATATTTCCATTCCCCGCTGTTGTTTTTCCTGTTGAGCGACCCGAAAAATATGCAAAATAAACCGCAATTTAACCGCAGCGAATGCTGCTGCTGCTGCGAAAAAAAAAAAAAATCTTTGGGGCCCAGTTGACCGTCGGCTCGTTAACGTTTATCCGTGTGGCCTATGCAAATATTTAAACAGTTTTACACACAATCAAACACAAAAACACACAGACACACACACACACAGTGGCACAACTGTGGCTTTTGGTGCGTATCTGAACACTCGCACTTGGACTTGGATGCGAGTCACGCAACTGTGGCAAGTGGCAATTGGCAATTGGATGTACGTCTTGAGCGTCCGTGCCACGAACTTTCCCTTTCGCGAGTTGAAACGAATCTGAAACAGCGGCACAGTTGCTGCCACAGCGAACACCTGAAGGCGGCCACTTCGGCAGCTGCTTCGTTCACAGAACCGACCGAATTGGATCCTTTGACTCGACTCAACTGCCGCTGCTGCCACTGCTGCTGTTGCCTTTTCGACGCCCACTCCCCCTTCTCCCTGCCCAACGCATTTCTAATTACGGTCCGCTTGTTGTTTGACGTTGGCGGCTCTGCTGCCATTAAGGAAATATATAAAAAATAAATGCAGGCGAATAGTGAATAAATTTTTAGTACGCCAACGAATCGCGTATTTTTCACGCAACGCTGCCAATCGGGTCATTGGGGCAGGTTGCTAAATGCCACCAACTGAGCATGGCGCCGGCTCATTAGATTAATCCCGGCAAATGAGCTTTTGCTGTTGAGTGAGCTTGAATGCGCTTGCAAAGCTCGTTTTTTTTCTATGTTGCCCAAAAGCTCGCCTTTAATGATCCTCTTGAGAAGTTTGGCGCTTTCTTTTTGTTTGAATAAAATTAAGTCAGAGACATTATTCTCATATATATATGTATATATATTATTTTGTTTTGTTTGGTTTTGTTTGTTTTTGTGTGTTTTTTTTTTTTTTGGGTTTTTGAACAATAATTATTATTTGTAATCATTTATTATTCATCGTCATAATCATAATAATTTTCTATACAAATACATTCAATAACAACAATTTATTTTTATTATTTTCACTTTTTTACGTTTACGTCATTGTTTAATTATTTTACAATTACCATAATTATGCCAGTTGTTTTCGTTTTGTTTTGTTTTTTTTCATTTTTCATTTCATTTATATGCCATATTATTTATATAGTATTACTATTACATTATCTCTCAATTTTATATTTGATTTCCATATGGGGCTTTGTTAATTGTTTTTGTTTTTTAGACTTAAGTAAATCATTTCGACTGGGGCCAAGTATTTATTTTAGGGGGTTCTTTACGAAAGTTTTCTCTTAGGCTCATCAGTTTTAATTCGGTTTATAGTTAAAGTTTTTGCTTATCATTTTCGCTTTTTTCATTTAAATTTCTTATTCCGTTTTTTCTCTATGTGGCTTTGATTTGGTTGTTGTTTTTGTTGCTGTTGTTGTTGTTGTTAATTAACAAGTACAGAAGATTTCAGTTTGAGTTTTTAAAGTTTTTAGCTGTTTTCATAATAATTTCTCATTTACTAATTAAATAACAGACTTGGCTGTTGGTTGGCATCTCGAGAGTGTGTCGTGGGGGATGGGAACCCTGGGGTTGAGGTGGGGTGTTGTGGAGTGGGGTGGGGTGGGGTGGTGTGGGGTGTTGGTGTGTGGATTGCTAGGGTATAGGCTTATACAGAGTACTGTGCACACACAATTGAAATACTTTTATGGTAAGAGTATTTGAAATCGACTGCACGCGTTTTGCATTTTAAATCTTTTAATGTTTGCATTTAATTAAATTTGACATGAGTTTTTTTTTGTTTGCTTTAATTTGTTTTATTATTATTATTTATATTTTTCTTATTTATATTGTGCTCGCTTTGGTGATGATATCAAATACGATACATTGAATAATTTCTCGCCTGGCACATAAATTATGTAATTTGTTTTCGTTTTGTGGCCTAAAAAGAATTTTGGTTTTTGCATTTCCCTCATTTTAAAATTTTTTCTCATACTCATTTTTATTTTTACATACATTAAATAGTTTTGTTTTTTTTTTTTGGTTTTTTTTATTGTTTTTGTAAAAAATAATTGCTACCTTGCCATAACATTTTTTGTTTTTTATTTGTTTATTTTTTTTTTGCTCGCTCAGCTGCTGTTGTTGTTGTTTTTTTTTTAGCAGCTGTGCCGCGTTTACAAAATTATTGTATATACTTGTTGTTGTTTTTGTTTGATTTTTTTTTTCATTTTAATTATTTATAATATATTTTGGTTTTCGTGCTAATTATTTGTATTGATTTCGATTTTTTCGGTTTTTTTTTTTTGGTATTCGGTTTCTGTTTCGTCTTCGGCTTCAAGTTTTTGATTCATTCAAATGACCTTTAACATTACGAATATGAAATGTCCAAAATGATGCAATGGCATTTGCTCAATTGTTACTTTTGTACACAAAATTTGAATGTAAATGTTGCTGTAAAGTAATTTTATGCTCGATCCGTATTCCGTATTCCGTATTCCAGATTCCAGATTACGTATTCGTATTCGTATTATCGTATTTATAACAATATCATTCCACCAATCAACTAGTTAGATATACGCCAATTGGGATCCAACCAATTCAGACGCATTCAAAATCGACGTAATTTCAATTTCAATTTCAATTTCGCCAGCATTTCTATTCTCGCTTCTTTTGTTTTGTTTATTGTTTACATTTAAATAAATTAACATTTAATTTATTATATAGGCATCTATTCATGTTAACTATATTATATATATCAAAAAGTTTTACAAAAGTACACAATAATTCATAACAATTTGCATATTCGCGCAATTTGTGCCAGCGGCTCTCGCTTTTGAAATGGTTTTTTATTTTTTTGTTTGTTTGTTGTTTTTTTATTATTTTTGTGCTTTCTTCTCAAAGCGTGTGTGTTTTTTACCATTTCCATTTGTTTTTAGTTGTTATATTCCGCCTCCTCCTCCTGTTAACCCGCATTTAATTAGAAATTCACACAAAAATCGAGTGCGATTACAAATTACTCCTATGTAAATTTTCATATCTCAATTTTTGGAAAAACAATACAAATACCAAAGAACTCTCATAAATTAATTGAAGAACCGAAACATAACATTAAAATTCATTGCATACTTTCTTCAACGGTGTGTGAAATGTTCGTGAGTGTGAGAAAGTGTAGGTGTGTAAGTGTGTGTGTGTGTGTGAGTGTGAGTGTATTTACAAACGCAAATAGCATGTTTTCAGTTGTATTGGATAATTGATATGGAAATTAGGAGTGAAAGCTATTTAGCTCAGGTGGGAACGTGGAGCATAAGTTTCATTGTGAAGCTTAAAATGAAATTAGTTCAACTCCTTTATGGGACAAATGACACTAGCTGAAAGTAGTTCAAAGAACAGAGCACCAAAGTTTTAAAAAGCTTTAATGTGCATTCAGAGTTGGAAAAATTAAAAAAAAAAAAATAGTAAAAGAGAATTTGCTGATAAAAAGCGACTTTCAGCTAGTGTTTGTAACTACGTTTTAGAGTTTGTTATCTACAAACAACATCTAACATACCACACTAAGAGTGCTGTTCCACATTTTAATATGTGCTATTTTTTTCTTCTTCTTAAAAGTGATATTTTTCCTTTAAAGTAACGCGTCAGTTAAAAGGTAAAAGCTACCAAAGAAATTGTTGAAAATTAGGGTTCTGAGTACTGCCTGCAGTGCCGCAACCTTTACGAAAACAACGGAAAGCTACAAAGAGAGAGCAAGAGGAAACAAGATCAAAAAGCGGAGAGCCGAAAAGCTCTCGAGTGGTTGGTGGTTGTGCGAGTGGTTCGAGAACTTGAAAAATTATAAACTAGTGATCAAGTGACACAGAAAGAGAGAAAGAGAGAGAGTGTGAGAGAGAGATACAGTTAAGAGTTGAGAAAGATTTGGTGGTGAAGGTGTGTTTACAGAGTTGAGAGTTGAGTCATGTTTTTGGTGGTACATGCTTAATTCGATAGGCAATTAGTTAATACCAAATACATCTATCATTTATTTCATTTAGTTACTAATTATTCTCATATAATACTTATGTGTATATCATAATGTTTTTTTCTGCTTCAATTTTTTTATTGTTTGCCTATAGGTTCAATTTTTTTTCATTGGTTTTTGTTTCTTTGTTTTTTTATCGTTTTGTTTTTTTTTGGTTTTGCAAGTATGTACGATTAATTGTTAATTATAAATATATATAATATATATATTTATGTTCTTTATGTTTATGTTTATGTACGCTACATAGAGTTAACTTTATTACAAAAATTATTATTATTATTATTATTATTTGTATGCACTATTTATATAGTAGGTATGTTGTTGTTGTTGTTGTTCTTGCTGTTACTGCTGCTATAACTGCTTCTTCTTCTTCTTCATAATCATAATCATTATCATCAGCATCTTTTTCTTCTTCTTATACTTCGTCTTCTTCTTCTTGTTATGTTGCGTTGCACGTTTTTTTTTATCTAAATGTATACCTAGGCATTACTTTAGATGCCCCATTCCTAACCTCGATTATAATCGTATGCTTCTTCTTCTTTTTCTTCATATTTCATTTCTTTGTTGTTTATGAACCTTAAAATTTAAGTTTTCTGTGCGCTTTATATTGTTTTTGTTTTTGTTTTTTTTGTTATGTTTTTTTTTTTTGTTGGTTATACAAAGTTCATTTTTAAAAACTAAATAAAGACAATCTTAGACACATTTTTGGTTGTTACTTGTTCTTCTTCTTCGTTTACTTCATCTTGTTTATGTTATTATTTTACTTCTTCTATCAAATCGCCTCCTTTTTCGTGACTATGTTATAAATATTTGATTTGTTTTTAAACTAATTTATGCATTAAGTAAAGTTTTTCATGTTACATTTTTTTTGGTTTTCTTTCTTCTTCGTTTTTTTTTTTTTTTTGTTGGGATTTTCAGTTATTTTGGTTTTCAATGTGTTGAAATTGATTTGATAAGCGGGCTAAATGTCAATTTGTATAGTGAAATGTGTGAGTGTGTGTGTGTGTGTTTATGTGTGTGTGAATATGTGGGTGATTTAATTTTATACTCAGCGAATTTCGACTAATTGTTTATTTTATTTCGGTTTGCAGCGAGTTGTCTGTGTGTTTTTTTTTATATATAATTTTATTGAAATTTCTTTAGTCTGGTTGTAAGTTTCATGTGGTGTTTGTGTTGTTGTTGGTTTTTCGTTATACTTATCTAACCTAAAATGTTCTCGTTTTTTTATCCGCCTTTATTTAAGTTAATAACTATATGTATGTGCTTATGTACCATTTTTCACACATACATTTTCGTTAAATGTTCGTGTTTTGTGGTTTTTGGTATTTGTTTATTTTCGTTTTTTTTTGTTTTGTTTAATGTTTACCTAAAAAACCTATTTTTGTGGCAGTTGTTTTTTGTTTAATTAAATATTAATATTTGTTTCTAGTTGTAATAAAATATGCTATTTGTTGTCGTTTGTTTTTTTTTTTTGTTTTGTTTTTAGGTTTTAATAGAGATTTATAATTTATTTACTCTTATATTTGGTTTCTTTTGTTATTTATATTTCACTTGAAAGAGGACCATAAATATTTAAAGTGTGTGTTTTTTTTTTCATTTCTTCTGCCTACTTTTCCCAATTCATTTCTCGTTTCGCATTTAATTTTCGTCTCTATTTTTTTTACGGCTTGGCTCCAAAAAATTGCTGAAGAACGACCTGCAATTTCTTTATTACTTTATTTATTTTTTTTACACTCAACGTATTTTTTTTTTGTTTTCCTTTTTGTTTTCGTTTTTAATTAGCTAGCATTACGAGTAATTTTCTAGAGTACGAAATTTGTTGTTCTTGTTGTTTCTTGTGTTTGTTTTCCAACTGCAAATCTCTGTCAAGAAATCTGCAATCAGTGTGTGTGTGTGTGTGTGTGGGTGTGTGTGTGTGTCTGTGTGTGTTTGTTTGTGCCTGTGTGTGTGTGTGGATGTGTGAGTGTGTGTTGTGGGTTTGTGTGGCCGCATACGAGTTGCATGCACTATAAGGCGCCATTTGAGATGATGGTTGCCGCACCGCCAACGTGCCACTTCCATCTTCGCCACCAATCGTTTATGTTGTAGTTGTAGTAGTAGAAATAGCGATAGTTTCGAGCATTTCTATTCCTATTCCTATCGCTGCACTTGATTCGTATTTGTAGTTGCTGTAAGTCTCTATAGTTAATTATACGACAACGACAACGATCCTTAGACCACCTTCGCATCATCATCCACATTGCAACTCGCTGGCATTTTAATTTGCTGCGACTGCTGCTGTTACCAAAGTATCGCACTTTTCTGCACGTGTTCAATGGCCACGCCCATAGCCAGGCCCATAGCCATGCCCATGGCCACGTCCACGCCCATGCCCATGCCCAGGCTCTGTCCTGTTCCTGTTCCTGTTCCTGTCGCTGGCTGGCAGTGTAGCTTGCAATTCCGTTTCCGCATCCGCTTCCGCTGCCGCTGCTGTCTCGCCAGCTGTCGGCGCCTTGTTGCGAGTGTTGACTCTGATTTGAACTCGGATTCCGGCTCGGACTCCGACACCGACTCGAACTCGAACTCGAGCTCGAGCTCGAGCTGGCCAAAAGTTCGTGGCAGCTGGCCTGACAGTCGACACGGGCAGTTGTGTTGCGGGTGCGCCCGCAGCGCTGTCGCGCCGCCCCACAGCTGCTCAGCAGACCGAGCAGGGCGCTCAGAAAAACGAGCAGCTGTGTTGGCGGCGACGGCGCTACACCGGACGCATAATAGGGGATCTCACAGCGTGTGCTCACCGGTGGCACCGGCGCACAGCCGCCAGACAGCGCCATGTCCGGCATATCGCTGCCCTCATCATCGTCATAGTAATAGACGCTGTCGTGGCGCGCATAATACGGCAGACGCTCCAGCAACTCGGCCCCATCCGGCAACGCTTGGCTGACGTTCCTCAGCGCCACCGACACGCTGGCAGCACGCGCATGTTCCCCCGGCGGCGAGCTCATCGTCAGCGTTATATTGTGCACCCGTCGTCCGGTCGAGCTGCTGTTCTGGCTGCTGCTGTTGCTGCTGCTGCTGTTGTCCGCGGCTGGGGCTGCAAACTCCTGGCAGATGGTGCAGATGCCCTCAATGGGGCCATTGCAGTAACTGTAGCAGCAGTCATTGGGGCCGTAGCTGGATTTCTTCAGCTGCTCCCCAGTCTCGGGTATGTTTTGATCTGCAAATGTGGCAGGTAAATAAAATATAATTTTGTTTGTGTGTTGCTAACGGATGCCATCAATCCCAGACTGGCTCTGTTTCGAGCCACTACTCACCTAGGCATACAAATGTCGGCTCGCCGGCATATTGGGTGGGCAGCGCTGGGGCGCGATCGGCGGGCAGCAAATAGGGGCACTTTTGTTCCACTGTTTGGCACACGCTGAGGCAGGGTCGAATGCGGCGGCGCTTACGGAACTCTGCCTTGCGTGTTGATCTGTGGACAGCAACGAAAATACCATATAAGAAAATAAAAAAAATATATTTAATTGTTTGGATTGGATTACCTCTTTTGTAGTTTTGATATCACTGGATCCGCTGCGCTGGGATCCGCATTATTGGCAGTCGATATGAAATTATTGAATTGTTGCTGGGCACTTGCTCCTCCTCTGCTGTTGTTGTTGTTGTTGTTTCGGTTGCTGTTGTGGGCTTGGAACTGAGAGTGGAATTGGGTTTGGATTTGGATTTGTGTTTGGATTTGCGATTGATGCTGGCCAATGCCAACGGCATCGTAGAACGCCTGAGCCACATTGGCAACATTTGGATTTTTCTCTTGTGGCACATTGTTCTCGTCATGCTGCTGATTAATCTGGCGCTCGTTCATGTTATTGCCGTTATTTGATTTATTGTTATTGCTGATTAATTTCTGAGATTTATGCTTGCTGCCGCCCTTAGCATCAGCCGTGCCACCAACAGCTCCACTTCCACTGCCACCCATGCCCCCAACACCACGTTTACTTTTGCCAGCGGCCGCCGCTGGCTTTGCCGCAGAGGTTGACCCTCGTGTGGCGAGGTCATCGGCTGGCGTTGCATCAACATCCTGCGGCTCTGCATAATACGGCACCAGTGTGCTGCACACCCAGCGGCGATAAGCTTCCTGCAAATACAATGGATACATTTCAAATGCTTTATAGATAAACTCAAATTGCAAGCTTCGCAAAATTAAGCGGCAAATGTGAGAGAGTCCAGCTCAAAATATAGATTTGGACTCAGTTTATTAGTTGCCACAATAAAAAACATAAAATTTATAAAGATTAAGCCTTAAAAACAATAAAAAAAAATTGTTATTGTGTTTTTGTTTAAGTTTTGGTTACAGTACTTGGAAACTTAATTAAAGTCACAAATGAGCTTAAGTCGAGCGCACAAAAAAAAAACATTCAAAATCCTTAAAACTAACCAATTTCAAAAGCTGTATTCAATCAGTTAAAATTTAAGCTAAATTTATGATTAGAACGATTATATTCACTGTTCATTGCCGCTCGGCAAGCATAAACTTAATTTCTACTTGTGTTCAGCTTATGTGATTAGAGCCTTAATCGCATACTCCACATGCTAATAGCATTGAATTTCTAATCGCCTGAGTTATGCCACAAATAATGTTATCCCCTTTCGATATATCATTGAGGCTCTAAGGCGTTGCGCGGGGGGGGGGGGGGGTGGGAGTTGTTCAACTATTTCGGCTTCGATTGCGAACAACAACGATTAGGTTTGTTGAGTGTGTCGCACAATGCGTATACGTGATATGTATGTACCCGTTTGTGTGTGTGTGTGTATGTGTGTGTGTGTTTGTGTGTGTGTGTGTGTGCTGTCCGCACGTTACATATAACTGTTTACATTTGATGAGAAATTTTCGAAAGGGGGGGCGGTGGGTGGCCTTTAGTTAAATTCAATTATTGCTGTGTTTGTTTTCTGGCCAAAATAATTGCCATAATCGATTTAGGCAATCAGCGTTGCCTTTGCTTGCATTTTGCCAACATTTTCTTGCACTTTGGCCAATCAAGTGGCAGCTCAAATATTTGCCTTTGGGCAGCTACTAAATATTTTTACCTGTGCCCGTCCTAACACCAGGCAATGCCACAGTGCTAGCCAAGATATGCAAATAGCAACTGCAGGATACACAGCAAAGATGACAATCAAATGGAATTTAGGAGCAGTGTCCAAATCCACAAGAGGAATATGAATAAGGAAACTGCACAAGTTTAATACAATTTGCTGAGCCACCCTCAAAAATAGCAAATGTTAGGTAAAGTATCAAATATGTTTAGCAATACAAAAAATAAAAGAAAGTATTCAAATACTCAAATATATAGACGAAAATGTTTAAATAAAATATTCAAATGCTTTTACACATTTTTACTTTTTTTACTTAGGCAACAACGAATCTGCTGACAAATCAAAGTGAAATCCTGCAGCATCAAATAAAAAGGATTGCTTGAAATAAATGTAAAATACAACAGAAAAACAGAAGCTAAAAATATTTTCTTTAGAATTCCCAAATTAAAAAGCAAAAGCTGCGAAATTCATATTTACAGCTAAAGAATTTTTTATTTACTTTATTTAAATTTTATTCAAATTTTTAAAGTTTGTAGAATTATTTTATGAAAGCGCTTAAAATATGCTCAAGTAATTAATTTTGATTGGAATCAACACCAATAAATCTAATTGAAATATGTTTTTTTAAAAACAGTAAGACGCAATGAAAAAAACGTCACATTCTGAAAATAAATTTGTTAAACTTAACCCTTTGCTGCTTCTGAGAAATCAGTTGACACATGAACAGCAGCAACAATGCACACTCAGGAGACACACCTGATATGTGAACGTGCAACAATGGTGCACACATGCATTGGGGGAAAGCAGCTGCCACAATTGGGAAAGTCAGAAAGTAAGCAATGTAAGGAATGAGCAGGAGGAGGAGTAGTGCTTCCTTATCTAGACATGCCCATAAAGAGACAAGGCACAAGATAATTATTTAATTATGAAAAGTATTTTTCATAAATGGAAAATGGTGAGAAAAGTGAAAAAGTGAAAAAGCAGCGCTGCAAACGGAGGAGTCACTTGGGGCGTGTTTTCGGTGGGGGCGTGTTGCAAGTAACAACTCAATTAGCGGCATGCAGGGCGAGTCAAATGCAAGACTTAATTACAGCCAGGTAAAAACCACACAGCTCACAGCTGAGCAACTGCAAATGGAACGAATTTTAACCTTTTTATTGAGAGTCAAAAGTTTAAATGGGCTGTGCCAAAAAGCCAACTGAGTTGCACAAGGCCTAGGGCATTAAGTAGATAAGCATAGTTTGCACACATGCTGTAGCTTATATATATATATATATATATATATATATATATGTGTGTGTGTGTGTGTATATGCAGATTGTGGAGTATACGTTTCCACATCGGGTTCACTTTTGACTGGGGCTAAATCCATTTGCCAGGCGCAAAAGTCATTCACTCGCAGCTCTGCAGGCACCGCAGACATCCTTTGCCCCTCCGTTCCACAGCTACTCCCCACTGCCCACAGCGCCACCAACTGACAGTCGACTCTCGGTGGTTGGATGGTTTCCCAGCATTTGGTTGCCTACGTCAGAATCCCGTTTTCGTCCATTACTTTGACATGCATATGCACAGAATGAATTCGACAAATGAACTGGGGGAGGGACAGTTGAACGGGGGGGGGGATTTATATTCGTGACCGGGACACCAAGCTATGTGGCGAATTGATGCGAATCCGGTTACTCAACCAAACCCATTCTTAGTTCGCTTGCCCCCCCCCATTCAGCCCTTGCCCCTCTGCGTGTGATTGGCCGTGTGGATTTTGCATGCCAAACATGCATGTAATGGACGCAGGGAAATGGAGGGGTTGGAAGTGACTGACAGGCGAATAGGTGAAGCGAAATGCTGCAAAATAGTATTGCAAAATTCAATATTTTGGTAATGATGCGTGTAGCGACTTTTGTGCGCAGAATGTTTCATGCAACATGCCAACACGCTTGCAACAATTTGAACGATTGCTGCAATTAATCAATTCAAATGTTGTCATTTTATAGAAAGAATTTAAGAATATAGAAATAAATTTAGTCTCTTTAATCCGTTGTAATCTGAACTTACTAATTGATAGTTATTTTTAGCATAAGACAATTAAAAGTATTTATGGCAATTCTAATCTTAAAAGAGAATCTTACTCTGTGTCTAGCCAATTCAGAATATGTCAGATTTTTGCGATGATGAGAACAAAGAAGTGAAAAAGCCTTTTGAACTGTCCACAGCCATTGACCGGCAGACAATTAAGTAAGAAATTCTATTTTCAAAAATATAACACACACACATAAAACTTAATGGACGGAGAAACGAATTGCCTTTATATTTGACAAATCAAGCAGACTTTGTGGCAGCGAGATTTACGGCCACAAATACCAAAAACACCTAATACCAAACACGGAGTAACTATCATAATTCCATGTGCCATTGAACTGCTCCGAGGATAAACAAAGCAACAAAGACTCGATCCGGTGTCAAAGTGTGGGCGGATTGAGAAGTGTGTAATAAAAATATATATAAATAATTTGTTTCAACGCGCACGTTTTAGTGGCCCCAAATGACCAAAAAGGGCAGCAATTCACTGTTGATTTTTGTGCTTGGCATTCTGCCACAAAAAACGTTGCAGATTTAGCCAAGTTAAGCATTGAGTATATGCCAAAGAAGCACATGCATCGCATTAACATTAACTTACATATTGTTCTAGTCAGCCTTATATGCATCAAAAGTATTATTTCTTATGGCTTATACATTGCTATAAGCCGATTAGTTGGGCAAACATGGCTTAAACTGATTGAGCTTTAAATACAAAAATTTATTCTCAAAGTTGCATATTAGTTTTCGTAACACAATCTTTTTAATTTTCGTGAGCTTTGTGTTCATCAAACTAATTTCCATATTATCAGCATTTGTTTCGCTGTAATTGAATGGTGCATTGTTGATGCCACAATTTGCCTGGTGGCCAGTGTGTACACACAATATAATCAACTTTGTTTGCTTTGCATGAATCAGCTGGTCAGCAACTCCATGACTCCATCAAACTCTCTCGGCTTCCAAGCACAGCAAAGATCTCACTTAGTCGGTACGTATTGGGGTTCAAGTAATGCCTCTGGCATTGGCCCTCAATTGGACTGGAAGCATAAATATTTTATGGATTCCGAAGCAACAATTTCGCTTCGCAATCGCAGCAGTACATGCCGTCAAAATGACCCAACCTAAAGTGGTCAATGCCTGGTGGACCGACGAGCGGAGAGGGGGGTAAGCTGTTAAGGGTTTGACGAGCAATTTTAATACACTTTCACTACAGACTTGGGGTCAGCAGCTGTATGTAGCCGCTACGTGACAAAATTGGCCAAAGATTTGGCGCACTACGCAACACCATATGCAGTATTCATAATATCGTAACGTAAAGTAATTGATATAGTGCACACACACAAACGTACACACACACAACCCTTAACAAGCACACACACACACACACACAAGTCAGTCTTATGTATGCAAATCAGTTATGATTTGATTTGTACGATTGCAGTAACTTTTTGGCTACAACAGAGCTTTATAGTTGCGTTCGCTGCTTGACTCTATGTATGTAGTTATATGCATATTATTATTTACATTACTTATATATTTAAATATGTATATTTGTAAGCAATTTGCATAACGGTGTACGTGTGTGTATTTTTGTATGTATAATAAAAGCGAGTTTCGCACGCAGCAGGCGAACTTTGGTTGCTGCCCATAAAAGTATGCTACATTTTTTCGAGTTGCTTTGTTTTTCTTGTTTGTTGTGCATGCAACTCATAAATAATAAGCTGAAATAATAAACGTAGATTTTAAAAATGTTAAAAATTAATTTTAAAAAACCGCCTTTCATGCTAATTTATTGATAGCGAAATTTATTGAAAGTCAAATGCGCTCAATTTAATTTAATAACTTTGATTGGAAAATGGAGGAGAGCAACTAAAAAAATTAAAATAATATATAATCTCACATTTTGCCAAAACTATTTACATTTTTTTTTTTGCTAATTTTGACGTAGCTATTAAACAAAAATAACAAATTATGTGAAAATAAATAAATCATTTATATTTGGATTAATTGCTGCTGCTGCTCCATTAAGCACAAAATAAATAAAATTTAAAATGAGTTTGCTGTTTTGTTCTAATTTCTGGACAGAGCTGTATATATTTCTGTTGACAATTTAACACAAAATCCCAATTAAAAACCAAATGCAAATGCTTTGTGTGTGCAAAATCTTGCTTATATCCCATTTTAGCTTAAATATACATTGTTATTTGTGAATGTGCTAGTTGTCGGTGCGATGTGTGCATAAATATATATAACTAATGGGTATATGCTGCATGGCATATATAAATACCAACACTTGCCCCAACAAACATATCCGTCATAAACACTAAAGTGGAGAAGAGGGACAAACAAAACACACACACACACACAAAACACAAAAAACATTAAATTTTCACTTAAATATGCAAATTTGACCAAGCGCGTTACAAAAACCCCAACGAAAAACACAGTACACACAATAAAAACTGTGAGTGTGTGTGTGTGTGTGTAGGTGTGTGTATGTTGGGTACATTAAAAAAGCGCTTAAAAATACAAGTATAGCAGAGGAGAAAAGCCAGACAGGACGCAAGTAAAGCACTCGTTTTTCCGGTTTGACATTTTAAATGACGCTTTCAGCCGCAAATAACAAAATGGGCCACTGGAATTGTTTGCCCAGTTAAAGTAAATGCAATTTGCCAGTAAATTTGCCCGCTGATTAGACAAATTCATGGAACAATTATTGACCCAAACCGTTGGCTATGCGACTATTTGTGTAAACAAATTAATGACAATTAGTATCGGAACTGCAGCTGAGCACGGCACGGACTGTTGGCCACCTTTTAAAGCTGGTTGGCAGCTTAACAAGTTGGCATTTTCAGTGTGGGGATTTTGTGGCTTTTAAATTTTTGTGCAGCAAACGCTCTGAGTCGCGTCCGAGTTGCACTCGAGTGCACGTAGCTGGCAACAGGATGAGAGGGTGGATGATGGGATGGAGGGATGAGGGGATAGGGGGCACACAGTACTCGACAAGGAAAACGAAGGTAACACGTGACCGTGTGGCAAACAAAACAAACGAGGCAATGAACCAGTATCCGCAATGTGCTTGCAACGTTTGCCTCGTTGCATGCTGCAAAACAAAAATAAAAAAATTGTTGAACGAAAGAAGAAAAAACACGCTGAGAACGACTGAGTATGGTTTGTAAAATAGAAGTTTATCCTTGGACCAAAAGCATTACTTAAGTATGGGTATGCATGTGTGTGTGTGTGCGTGTGTGTGTGGGTGCTTATGTGTGCATATGTATTGGCTGTGCCAGCACTTATTGCCATAGCCAATGCGACAACACGTGCCACAGTTGGTCAAGTGCGCTACAACCAGCTACTATTGTGTGTATGTGTGCTGGTTAACAAACCAAGCACACTCACACACACACACACACACACATGTGAATAGAGATAGAGAGATCGAGGGAGGAAGAAGAGGGGGTTAGCTGGAACGCATCAAAGTTGCGTTCGTGCTGTAATTGTATAGCTCGAAAAGAGCTTCAAATTGTCTGCTTGGCTGTTACCAACTTGACTTGACTTGACGTGGCCAATGCTATTAAGTAGTAAATCGAAACCAGTAGATTCCATTTATTACAGACTCTAGCGAAAAAATAAAACTAGCTAATGCCAGTTGCGTGTCTTTGATGAAAGGCAGCCGACAGAATAACAGCCAGAGCCACCTGAGCCAACTGAGATTCAAAGCGTTTCCCGCTGACAGTTGTCGAACGCTGCAATCATTTGGCAAAGCAAGTCAAGAAGATCAGATTCAATCGACTTTGATTTCCTCAACGAGCCAATACTCAATTGGTTTCTAAAGGCCCTCAAAACTCAACAATTGTCCTTAATTAATCAGTTCAGGATGCGCAAAGTAAGCGATTCATTCAGAAATTACTTCAGCTATTTTTATATAATTCAACTTAACATGGATTATATAAGTAAATCTTAGTGTTAACCTTTCCTCCACTTAAAGCTGAAACAGTTTGAAATCTATTTATTATTTGCTTAAATATTTTCCACTGCATTGCATTGGACAATTAAAAATTCGACATCATTTGACAGTGACAACTTTGTGCACATTTGCGTAAAATACGTGCCATAAAAATTCGAAATTGTTGCAACAACTTTGTCTTTGTGTACCGCCAAGGGGCAGCTACAACAGCAGCAGCAGCAGCACCAGAGATATGCGCCACAAAGGACTATTAACTGGGCCAAGCGCATCATTGTGGCTAAAACCACAGACCAGTTTTACTAGGGGCTGCGAAGCAAGGAGATGAGAGTGCCACAAGAGAGATGACCCGATCTGGCAACAGGGTATCTGAGATGCGTTCAGTTCAGTGCAAAGGCCACGTAAATCAGCCAGAAAACTTGCGATAAGCCACAATCATAACAATTCATTACGGCAATGTGAGGCAGCAATCGAATTATTGTGGCAGTCAAGCGCAATTGATTTGCATTTAAGTTAAGTTGCAAATGCGGCAACAAGAACAACGCTTAAATTTTAATTAAACTGGCAACAAAGAGAGAGAGAGAGAGAGAGAGAGAGAGAGAGTGAAAGGAGGAAAGATAGGTTCTGAAATATCATCAGCTGCATAATTAAATGCCACATGAATTTTGTAGGCAGCTGAGTTGAAATAAGGCGCAGATTCACAGCTGCTGCTGCAGCAAACATATGTGTTCCAAATGCACACAGCACACTTCAACACCCTCGCTCTGCGTCTCCATGCCACGGATGCGTGCCCCGCAGCTCTGTTTAAAGCTGGGCGCCACAGCCTGAGGCACAGCTCGCACATTGTCAAATCGCAGACGCCTTCGCCGTCAGCCAGCGTCCTCGTTGTCCTTGTCGTCCTCCTCGTTACACACACAATGGCGTCGCGTGCAAGGGAAACACGCAGACAAACAAGGAGTTGCCGTTGGTTTTGGGGAGAGGGTGTGTAGGAGTGCGGTTGCTGCTATCAGTAGCGCTTGACTGATTCAGACAGCCGGACGGAAACTGCAAAATAAACTAAACACTGCGTTTATGCAAATAAATAGCAATGTGTGCGATATATGTAAATAGATGATACGTCTATGGCAGGACAAAGGAAAAAATACCATTGTTAAAAAAAATATGAAGACCCATTTATGACTAAAGCAGAGAATAAGCAGGCCGTTGAGCAGGGGCACAACTATTGAACTATCAAGCTTATGATAAATGGTGACAGACCAATACAAAATAGATGCTTGAGCACTTTTTGATATATGATATATATAAATATAAAAATAGTTTTATTGATTGGAGTGTGATTAGCTACAATATTACGTAAATTAGATTCTTGTATACATATTCAATTTATGTATAAATAAATCATCTTATATAGTGTTGTTGAGAGATATCTACAATTAAAAGATATATACAGAAATTTACTTTAATTTTTGCCGTTGAACAACTATTGAACTATTGCTGACAAACCAATAAAAAATAGATTCTTGAGTACTTTTTAATATATGATATATTCGAGTGAAATAAGCTACAATATAATGTAATGTAGATTCTTGTGTACCTATACATATTTAATACTTATATGTACAACATCTTATGGAGAAGAATATATATGTGGAAAGATATCTCCAAAAATTTAAGCTTTCGCACGATTCGATTTATTTTATTACAGCTGATTTTTATCAATGGCAAATGTGAGTCATTCACAACTCATTACAAGCACTCACACACTAAAAACATAGGCAGACAAAACCAAAAGTATGAATGACACTAATACGCTGTTACAGTTACACACACACACACACACACAAACACACAAAAGCACAGGGGCAGACACACATGACGTCAGGCTATGCATAAGATGACGACAACAACAACAATAACGGCATTTAAACTTCAAGTGAGGCACAACAACAAAGGCAACAACGAGTGAGACAATCGCCGGCACTTGAGTGTTTCGCCAGTAATTCGTTTGCCTTTGTTGCTGTAATCGCTACAGCACTACACCAAGCTCCTCGCCCGCACCGCCCCCCTTAACCTAGTCAACGGTTAACTGTGCTTTTTCTCCATTTCCATCGTTTCCACTTTAAACCATTTTTGGGTTCATTCCGGGTTGTTCTGCTAAAGTTTGGTTTGGTTTTAACTTTCCCAATTGTTCGCTAGCTTTGTGCTTTTGTCTCGCCTGTCATTATATAAGGCAAAAGACAGCAAACGAGAGAGATGCACACAAAATAAACTAAAGAGTGAGGGAGACTGACATAGAGCGAGAGAGCAAGCCAGTTTGAGAGAGAGCGTAAATTTAAATAAATGCTTTGAAGCACACTAAAAGTGATTTATCTTTGTCGATTGTGGATTACGAACATGTTTTCCAAAACATTTTTCATATTGTCCCAGCTTGAGTGTGGCTGTGTGTGGCTGTGTGTGTGTGTTTGTGTGTGAGAAAGTGTGTTTGTGTATGTGATGTCGTTGCTGACAAGTCTTTATACAAACAGCAGCAGCGGCAGCGGCAGCGACGTCGGCAGCAGCTGGCTGAAACACTTTGGTTTAGCTACCCTTTGCCCCAGCTTCCCAGCAGCAAAGCAAACCATGAAAAATGGCCTGAAATTTACATTACTTTGCCGCTAATTAATTGCAACTTTTCATCTAATTGTACTCTTCTGTATTTAGTTAGGCCGAAGGGTAAACACAGCTTATCACTAAAAATACACATGTTTTGTGTGCATAAAATACGCACTAAATTGACATATCTTTTATTTATTCTTTTACTTTTGAATTATTTTATGCAATATTCCCCAGCTTAGTTAGCTGTGTTCCTATTAACCTCTATTATTGGCTCTCTTGTATATTAACTCGATTCACATTCCCATTGTAACACATTTCGTTCCAACTGGGCTATTTGTCTGTATGTCTGCCTGTCCGCCCTTTGTCCCCGTGTCTCCTCTGTCTATGTGTCCTGTTCATCAGGTTTCGTTTTATTGATTAATCGTCTAGCGCTGCTTCGGCTGCGGCTGCTGCTGCTGTTGATATTGCTATTGTTGTTGCTGTTGTTGTTGTTGTTGCTGCTGTTTCGCATTAGCAGCATTTGCTGCACTGCGCCATAACTAACAAAGTCTTTTGTCTATTTTCATTCTCATTCTCATTCACGCTGCCCTGGCCCTCGTCCATGGCCAATGCTCATTTCCATTGTTGTTGCCTTTGCTAATGCTTATTCGCATTCGTATTCGCATTTTTATTTACATTTGCATGCAACGGAAGCGGCCCACGCAATGTATACGCAATTTAGCTTCTTGTCGCCTTGTCGAACAGAGATCTAATGTTCCATTCCCATACCGTTACCCATCCTAATCCCCATCCCCATCCCCATCCCCACTCTCATTTCTATTCCTATTCCCATTCTCATGTCCGTTCTCAATCCCATTGCCATTTCCTTTCAGTAAACGTGCCTGCCGAGCGTCGCCCACGCAAAAGTCGATAAATTATTAGATTGTAAATAAAGCGAACGGAGACACACAGCAAGCAAACGAGTGGTGTGGGTGGAGGGGGGAGTTGGGGCAAAAAGGTAGCAGCAACTGCTGATGCTGATGTTGTTGGCAAAAAAGTGGCGTAAAAGAAAAAGATTATTGGGAACCGCAGCAAAGTTTTCTTTTGCCTTTAGGCAGCCGGCGCACATGTGTCCAAAAACCACAGAGAAAAAATAAAAAGTATTAAAAAGAAGTTGGGGACGAAGCAGCAGCAGTAAAAAACAACACTAGATAGGCTGGCAGGCAGCAAGCGGGGAAAGGGGGGTGGCGGGTCGCAGAGTGCAGAGGTGAAGCATTACAAAACGGCAATAGTTGTGGGCTTGTGTGTGTGTGAGTGTGTGTGTGTGTGTGCGTCAGCTGTCGCCTGTGCTGGACAACAACATCAACGACAAGAGCCTAAGCAATATTCATGTTTACGTGAGTGTGTGTGTGTGTGTGTGTGCATGTGTGTGTGAACATAAGTGAGAATGCGTGTAAAGTGTGTGTAATCAATCATTTATGAAATTACGCTACTTCCGCTTTTGACAATTTTCCTTTCAACGCCCCCGAATACCCTGCAAAGCCCACACTACCCCACACAGCCACTCAACACGCCAACCCAAACCAATAACGTCTCACAACGTATCAGCGATGACGTAAGTGTCTTTATAAGACGTAAAATGCAAATTCACACACATGCCTAGAATGTGTGTGTGTGTGTGTGTGTGTGTATCGAAATCTTCGATGAGGAATAGATTATGATGATGCCCAGCAACAAAATGCGATGAAAAGAAACAAGTTTTGGGCTAGAAATAAATAAAGAAAAATAAACCACAAGCAAAGGCAGTTGAGAAAGTGTTAAAAGATGCTTTGAAGTGGGGCAGGTATACATATATATATATATATAAATGTATATATATATAACCTTGACCCCACTCATATGAACTCAAGTTAAGAATGAATATAAAAACAGAACAGCTTAAAAAGAATTTGCTTTAGTGAAAAACTTTTTGAAAATGATCCAAACCAAAGAGAAGAAAAGATAAACGAAATATTGTCACAGGAAATCATGTGAAAAGTATTTGAGCTGGCCCATGTTAACTATAGAAACTGAGAGAAATAAAACACTATCTTTGATTAGATTTTTATTTAACGCAATCATAAAATATCGAGAAATAAAAGAGACAAAGTTCAAATTGCTCTGCTGCACAAAAAAATTCGACTTTGCACATTAACTTTTTGCAAATAGTTCATTTTGCTGGGCCCAGTTTTTTTTTTATTTTAATTATGCTTTTGAGCATAGTTGCAACATTTCGCCCAAATATTGTTTTTTTTTTTTTGCCAAACATACAATAAAAAATGGGAAATAAATCCTTGAATGGAATTCGACAGTGGAAAACAAAACATGCACATAACTTTTCATTCAATTGGGCTTCCCAAATAGTTTTGCTAATGTACCAACCCTTAAAAGTCTCAAGGCCCCTTAGTAACCAGCTGCGGCCCCAAAGGTAGGCAATATGAAATTAATGTGTGGCTTGGGCGTTTTTTTTTTTTTTTTGGCTTGACCCAAGCAACGTTTTAGCCAGCTTCTACGCCCATCAACAAATTTACGTTTGTTTGACCATCAAAAGACTCGTAACCCAAATTTGAAAACGGGTTTGAGATTTGCTACTCTGTGTGTGTGGGTGTGGGTGTTTGTGGGTGTTAGCTGCCACTAAGTTGACTGTTTCGGTTCCTGCGGTTCGGCCACAATGTCAGGCTAGTGGCCTTTTGACTAATTAGACGACTTGCGGTGAACGTAATCATAAATACACACGGCTGTAATTATGATATGAGGCCGACAAGCAACAACAACAACATCGATAAGACACATATATGTGTGTGTAATTGTGTGTGTAGTAAACTAACTACGTTGTTAATTCATTTAAAACTGGCCGAAACTGCAGAGCCTCAAGGAGGCCTACAAGCTCGCGTCTCGGCCATGTGCAAAGCTGACTGGAAGCCAAAATGCGAGGGCTGTAGTCGAAACACATTTTTTTTTATATTATTTGATTTGTTGTATTTTCTACTTTTTTCTAGATGCTTTTCGGTTTTTTTCATTTTTTGGAAGCTGTGACTGGCGCTGAATGTGGAGCAGTGGCGCAGAGCGCGCGCAGTTTATAATTTCAAAAAACTAGCGACTGGAAATGTCGAAGGCACAAATTTTATTTGAATTACTTTGCAAAACAGCACAAAATGATGTATTAAAAAACAGCAGCTGGTCACTTTAATGAAATAAACCCATAACAATAAATTGTAATTTTAGTTTTTTCTTTTTTTGCTAAAGTACTATTGGCAGACGCTAAGAGTGGGCATAAAAAAAAGTTCCATGGCAAACTTATATAAACTGCGGAAAAATTACAGAACAGAAAAGTGTTTCGTGTCATGTGAGAGCGGCGCTGAATAGCGAAGAGACACAGAATGAGAGAGAGAGAGAGAGAGAGAGCGCGAGAGAGAATGTAGGAGAGTAGCTAACTTTCTCTCTCTCTATTTCTCTCGCTCTCTCGTTTGGTTGTTCTCTTGTCATCACCTGATTTCCACAGCAGACGCGTTTCGAACTAGAAACATGTTAAGGCTGCGGGTTGTGTGTGTGTGGAGGGATGTGTGAGTGTGTGTGTGTGTGTGTGTGGAGTAGGGTGGCAGGGTGTTTGTTGCGTGTCTGCAGCAGGCTCCACCCGCAGGCTGATAGCTTGTTGTTGTTCTTATTGTGCAGGCATTTAAGTGTGCGCCAGCCGCACACACACCGGGCGTATGCGTAATTTAAATTTAAATTCATGTGTGTGTGTGTGTGCAAGCTTGTGTGTGTATGTTGTTTAGTTGTTGTTGTTGTTGTTGTTGCTTAGCTAGCTGCCTCAAGTTTTACTTAATCAGCAACGCAATTCACATTCGCTTGCAACTTGTTTTTTTCGACTCGGCCCCATTTACGAGACTGTTTTCTGTTTTCTGTTTTATTTTTTATGCCCCAGCAAAGCTCTTCCTTTTACGCCCCCGTTGCCCCAGTATGCTGTTTAGTTGTGGCGCTCATTAGCGGTCTCATTGTCGCGCAGCCCCCAAACAAGCTCCACCCCCTTTGCATGCCCCTTCGGCTCGGCATCGGCAGTGCACATTGACATCGTTAGAACAACTGCAGCAGTTGGTCAGCTGCTTGTTGAAAGTTGTTTAAAGGCTCGCAGCAATTGGCAATTACACGCGCACACACACACATATACACACACACACACACACACACACACACAGGGCAATGGCCATTAAATATGCAGTCAAATGTTTGCACAGACATTGAAATATATGACAGCAGCAACAGCAGCAGCAGCTTTACAGTTGCCACAGTTGTCAGTTGGCGACCTCTAAGTGCCACAAATTAACCGCAACGCGTTGCTTTTTCACTTACCCAAACACCCGCACCCTACCCAACACCCTACACCCATTCACCCGTCGCTGCACCCCTCACTGATAATTACGCGCAGAAATATAAGACCCAAGGGCCGAGGGCTGACCAGGAAAAAGTGAGGGTTTTTCACTTTTTGGACGACTGCTGTGCGCGGATTTCTGAAGTGGGCGCAGCTGCTGCTGTCGTTACCACTGCCGCTGTCACTGGACTTGGGAATTGGATGCAAAGGCGTGCCCCATGCCACCAGTCAGTTTAAAGCAGTCGCGAGAGGCGACATCAATAATTAATGAGCAGCTAAAAATGTCACGCAGCGTTCTTGCCGCACGGAAGTGTTGCGGACTACGATTTAGCTTTAGCTGAGTGTGTACACTGTGCAAAATGGTGCACTAACAACAACAGCCAACAGAGCCATTAGCTGGTTATACTCAGTGAATAGCAGTGAGCAGCAAGGCATTGCTTATAACCCGGCTTATTAAATTTGGTTTAGTTTCTTGCTAAAATAAAAATAGAAATCATGTTGTAACGAGCGAAGGGAAGGTAATTACAGATATGAGAATATAAAGTAAAAATCCAGAAAGTCAAGTAATTACAAATAATTACTAAATAGGAAAATAAGCTCACATTTAATATCTTAAGTCATCATTTATTTATAGGGTATTAAGCAATTGATTACTCGATGCTTGCAACACTTTTGCTTGTTTTCATTTGTCTTGTAGGGTTGCGGCTTGGGCGTTTGGGGCTTTCGGTTTGGGGCATGGCACATTTTAGGTTAACGGGCTGAATTTAAATAAGAGATTGAGTCGAGTTGAGTCGAGTTGAGTTGAGTTGCGCTGCGTTGCGCGCCGCTGTGGCAAGGGTTGCCCACCCATTGCCCAGTATTTAATTAAAGCATGATGTAATCCGAGCGCGTGTCAAGTGAAAAACAGAGCCAGAGACAGAGACAGAAGCAGAGAGTGAGAGTGAGACAGGACAGAGAAATCGCAAGAGCTCTAGAGAATTGAGTACAGAAGAACTTGCAATTACTCAGCTGAGACGTTGCACCAACAGTCGAAAGCAAGAAAGAACAATTAAATACTCCAGATGAACAAGCGAGAAAATGAACACTCAAATTAAAATTAACCAATAAATAGAGGCACCACTCACCTTGCAGTCATCGCACTGATTGACCAGCGAATAGACCTGGCGGCAATCGAAGCGAAAGAGTATCTCGGCCAGTTCGCAGGTGATGCGATTGGCCAGTGCATCCACGTCGAGCAGATCGCTGAGCAGGCGAATGCAGTCTTTGGGATCGGAGAGTGTTGCATTCAGCGCCAGTGTGTGCAACGCACTGAACACGCTGCGCTCGCAGCAATGCCGCAGGCGCAGTGTGCGCAAACGCGCCAGCAGCTGTCCAGGCGACCGCAGGCCGCACAAATGCTGTGGACTCGTCTCGGCCGCATCGCCCAGGTAATCAAGGCACTGTTGTTGTTGCTGCTGTGTTTGTTGTTGCTGTTGCTGTTGCTGTTGTGTGTTGGCGCTGTGTTGCTCGTGTGTCTGCAGATGGCTGTAGTGCAACGTTGGCATCGACTGATCCTCCAGCTCATCCGCATCATTGCTGCTGGCCGTCGCTGACAGCGTGGATGACTCGAGCAGCCCATCCTGCTCAGTTGTTGTTGTTGCTGCTGCTGCTGCTGCTGTTGGCTCCGTTGGTGCATTGGCAACAGCATCCTGCATCTCCCATTGCCTATCGCGTCGCACTCTCGACATGGCTTTATAGTTATTGTTGCTGTTGCTGCTGCTGCTGCTGTGGCTGTTGCTGTGGCTTAAACGCGTATGCGGCGACTTATAGTTAATCGTATTTGCATTTATGAAATACTTGAGTTTATTATCGGTGCGCGCCTCGGCGCTGCTATCCGTCGGCTGCTGTTCGGCACAGGAACGCGGACAGATTGGCGGGCCTGGTCCCTCATCGACCCAGGCCATGGGCAGTGTGCCAGCCGAGCACTGACCCTGTGCAAACAAACAGAAGTAAAAACATTCAAGTTAATAAAAAGTTATGAATGCAATATTATATATACAAGTTATATTCATATCTGTACCCCGTGGAGGTAATAAAAGCCAATGAAGTTCCTTAATTAAACCCACATAACAAACGAGCAGTTGCCACACAGCGTTTCCTGACAATAATGTTTTTCATTATATTTTCACTATTATTAATTGACCGTATAAATAAAATGAATAGGAAATATTATTCCTAATTCAATTCATTTTATTATATTAAATGTTTTTTATTTATATGAAATTTATGACTAAATTGTAACTAAAAAGCATTAACAAATAAGCCAGCAATTAAAACAAGAAGCGATTTAACATTAAAAAGGCAAACAATTTTAATATGTCAATTTTATGAAAATTATATGAAAATTAAGCCGGCAAATGCAATGCACACACACACACCAGACAGAGCCAGAGACAGAGACAGAAGAAGAGAGACAGTAAAAGAAAGCAAGAGATGGAGAGAGAGTGGAGTGAGTTGGAATATGTGATGCAGAAAACAAAAAGTACTCTGGTATATTGAAAAAGTTTTGCTGCAGCAACTAACAACAACAAGAAGCGGGGAAAGTCATAAAATAAAACAGAAACAACAAGCAAAAGAAATAGAAGAAGAACAAGTAAAATAGAAGCCAAACAACAGCAACAGGGACAAAAACAAAAACAAAAGAACATCAATAACAATAACAAAAACAACAATAGCAAAATGAGTGCATAAAAAGCTGATGTTTTTCGTTATTAAAATGACCGCACTTCGTTGGAATTTTCCACATTTCCACATGCGCCGCCATTAAATTCAGAAGTAGCTGGAAAAAATAAGTGAATCAAAATAATCGTAGCACAGTTTATGGCGGCAACGTATCAATACAAAAACAGCCAAGCGGAACTGGTTGGCCACACGTTTATGGCCCTCACAGGCGGGTTATTAAAACTTTAAGCGCAAATAAATTTAAAAAATATAAATCGAAAGCAAAACAGCGCCACAAACCTTAAAATCAGCACTTCCAAACGAACTAAACTTTACCAAAAACCAGGTAGAGCATCTGATTTTAATTTTAGAAACGTCAGTAAAAGTCCACTAAAAACACAACATTCAAAATTGGTTTTAGCTTGTTAGCTTCTTAAAAGATCTTGGTGAAATTTGCGCAGTTAATCAATAATTTGTTAATATACATTCTTTAACAATTAAATGGTTATACTTTTAAAGTAGTGGCTTTTATTGATGAAATTCGATGTGTGTCGAAATTCACGAAGCCGGTAAAGTTATCGATAAATTTAAATTAAATAGATTACGATAACTTATATTCTAAATTTGGAGCTTTTATTTATCATATCCTTTACAGACATACAAGCAGACATGACCATATCAGCTCGGCTGTCCTGGTCAAGAATATATATATTTCTATCTGTTACAAACATTTGCACAAAACCATTACACCCTTTTACGCACTTGTAATAGGTACACAGATAGAGAAGGCACAAAGTAAATAATGCAAAAAAATGCAGCCAATAACTGAATTACAAACATGAACATTTAGTAGCCTGTAAACAACAAAAGCTAATCAAATGTGGCAACCAAATACCAATTAAATTTGTATAGAAATCGAAACAGAAAAGTGAACCAGCAACAGTGGTGGAATGCTACAAAACTGTAAAGTGAATCAGAAAACAGAAAACAGAAATCGAAATCAGAAACATATTTCAAAGCAAACACATATGGAGCAAAGTTAAATGTGCAAATTGCATTACAAGGCACATCAATATTGCATGTCACACGACTTCTGAGTGGGTTGCGTGCTTGCGAACTGTTGAACTTTGTCTGGCTCTGCACATGTGTGTGTGAGTGAGTGTGTGTGTGTGTGTGTGAGAGAGAGATAGAAAGATATGTGTAGCAATGAACGACGCATAAAAACTCAATCGGGTGGGCTCACAGAACTGTTTTATCCAGGGCAATAACAATAAGTTGAATTCGTTAGTTTAGCGGAACGCACGCAACCTATAAATGCACATATATATATATATATTTACATATATACATATATATAGTGTATAGGTTAGATTACAGGCGAATTCACATCCGAATTTGCATATCTGTGTATCACATAGAGACGCAAAATGAAAAATCATACAATAAACAAAAACATGCCCAGAAAAAATGTAAAAGTTGCACAGAAATGCACTAAAATATTCCCTTTGAATTATGCGGAACATATATAAGAAGTGTTTTATGAATGTTCAAATAAATAAATACATATATAACTTCTCCGACATGCGAAATAACTGTGAACATATTTATTACTTGTAAACTCATTATTTATTATTTTGTAAACTCAAATTACAGAAATATAAAACAACTTTGGTATTAATTTATCACATTTATTTTCTATAAAAAATTGTTTTTAATATTCTACTCTAGTTTTAAATCTAACCTAAAATCACTTAAAAATTCAATTTTCATTATTTTGACTTTTGAGTGTGTGTTTTTCATTCAAGAACTTTGGTTCGCATTTTGAAAAATGCACGATTTTTTTTTAAAGAACTCAACAAGCAACAAATCAGCAACTCTTTGCTTACTTTAGTAAAGGGTATAAGCATACAAACACACACGTGCACACATACACACACATACACACTCATACAATTATATATACAGACAAAGAGGGAAGCACGTGTACCCGGTGCCATTGTTGATTTAATGGCAGACCAGCTGCGGCCCAGTGCACAACAATGCGACCCATCCAGCTGCTGTCCAAGGTTTGAGTTGGGGTTACGGACTGGGCACTGTGTTTGCGGGGTCGAGGGTCGACGGGTTGGTGGTCTAGGTGGGAGTTGGGCGGGGTGGCTGTGGGGCTGGGTTAACAGCAGCTAACGGACAATACAAGACAGCAACAAGATAAATTCTTGAATGCGCAACAGCGAAATAAGAAATTACAGAATGAACTGGCATTAATTGTAAAACAGGGTCCACCCCATCGCCCCCCAATCCGCATCACCCCACCCCTCCGCACCCTCCTCCTCGAGCTCCACGCTGATTAGTTGCGCTCATTTCAGTCCGATGGCTGTTCAAACAGTTTGAAAATGCAAAATAAATGCAAAGTTTTTGCAAAAACTTTTCCCAGCTTTTGGTTAATGCAAAATTCAAGAGAAAAATATGAAAAGTTTGCGTTGCTTCGCTGTTAGCGAGTTAGTGAAGGGGTTGATTTGGGGCAGAATGGAGAATTGGCTAACTAACTGGCAATATAAAATGAACTTCGAACTGTAACTCAAGCTGGCCAACACTTAATTATGCCAAATTGTTTTGCAGAGTTCAGAGCCAGAACGCATCTTACCTGCAGGCAAAATCCTTCGCTGAGCCACAGACTACATGAAATAATAACTTTTAATTATTTTAAAGTCGTCTAACGAAGATGAAAAATGTGTATTTCATCGGAGTTAAGTGCAAAGTTATGCGGAAATTATTTATCAGGATATGTGTGCAAGGCTAATTAACTTTATATCCTACAGAGTAAAGCTAAAAGTATTTAATTAAGCTCGGATTATAGATTACAACTTGAGGAGGACTAAAACAGAAGAGGAGAGATTCCAGTCCAGAGAAATACATCAAATGGAGCGTATATATTTTTTACAACTTATTCAAAATCTCAGTTTAGATATGTGTAAAAGTGCAGTTAAATAATTCATATTTTTTTGTTATGTTTAAAAGAATAAGTCCCCAAACATAATGTAAAATTTGTTAAGGTTTTTTACCACACAATATAGAAATATTTATAACTTTGTAAGATTATGCAGGAAACAAATGATTTTTAGAAGATTTAAATTACTTTTTGTATAAATATATATAAAAGTCATTTTATATATATAATATGCAGCAGCTCCATCAACGCTTGCTCTGAGCTGTCCTGGGTCAAATGCGGACTGCGGCCAGCGGCGACGGATAGTATCCAATCCAGCTGACAACTCATTGTCAGAGGCAGCAACAAGACGGGAAGTGGGAGAGGAGAGGAACTGGCTTGTGTTGAGCTTATTGGACGAGAGGCTTTCAGCTTGCAACATGCAGAGGCAGGCAGAGCGCAGACAAAGGCCTCATTGCCACAAAGGACATTTAACTAGCTATCTGTGTGTGTGGGTGTGTGTGTGTGTGTCTGCTTTTAGGCATAATGCATACACTCCATTATGCGATAGCTTTGTGTGTGTGTGAGTGTTTTATTTTTGTGTGATTAGAGCCAAGATGCACAAGGCACAAGACAAGTTGTTGTTGTTGTTGTTGCAACAATAAAGAGCTGCAGCTCGACGGCTTAATGACAACGACAACTTGCATAACTCAGCAACAAATATTTGAGAAATACAGAAAATTGTTGCCTATGCAGTGTGCTCTAAAATTCTGCCCACAGACACATGAATGTTTTAGTTTTTGGGGAACTCATTGTTGCAACAGCAGCTGTTGCAATTTCAATTACCCAATGCTATGACGATGAATATTTCATGCCAAACATTTTCGAATTTCATTTCACTTTCTCGCCCTCACTCTCACTGTGACTCGCATGAGCAATGCAGCATGTTGCATGTGGATTTGCAATTGTTGCTGCGGCAACTCTTGGCAACAGCCAACTGCAAATTGGCATCTGGCAAGTGACAGGCGGCAAACACATATTACCATAATTGTTTTTAAAACGCTTTCAGCCGTTTGTTTTTTCAACGTTTTTTTTTTCAATTTTTACTCAAGTCGTTTTTTTCCAAACACGAAAAAAACTTCAAAGCTTTGCTAAATGCATTATGCATTTTGCTGTCAGCAAATCAACAACTCGTAGTTATGTTAATTTTTTTGTTCTGGAGTGCAAAAACAGTTGAATATAAATTTTCCCACTAATGCAGTAAGTTATTCTGGCAGTCTGAGCATTTTAGAGGATTTCTGCCTTTGATTCGCAAACACAAAGTTTACAATACATCCACACACCTTATATGAGTTCAGCAAGCGTGTCAGGCAAAGGATTTCATTTCAAAACTTATGCTCTATAAATTTTACAAAAATTTACAGCTGTTTTCTGAAGAGCACACCAATATTTGGCCAAACAATTAAAATGCGCTAAAAGAGAAACGAAGCAGAAAACAGAAAAGTTAAAAAAAAAAAAACACCACACAAACCCCAGTCAAAACATGGCAGGGGCAACTGTCAGAGCCAAAAGAGGAAGCAACCAAAAGTGCTCTTGAGCTAAACACCAACAGCAGCAGCAGCAACAACAACAACAGCAGCAACAATAACAACAACAATAACAGCAACAACAACAACGGCAGCGGAACCGACAACACTTTAAATGTTACAGCTTAACCTCGACAGGCAATTCAAACAATGCGAGCGAGTGTATGTATGCATGTGGGTGTGTGGTGTGTGTGTGTGTCAAATTTCAACGCTTGTCAACAATGGTGCAAGAAAAATGCAAGTGCAAAACAGCAACAGCAGCAACAGCAGCAACAGCAACAACAACAACAACAACAACAGCAGCAGCAGCAACGTCAACAACAGCAACAGCAGCATAGAATATGTCGCAAGCAGCACTCAAATTTCCAAATGCAATGCCAGAGTGTGTGAGTTGTGTGTATGCGAGTGTGTTTGCATGGCAGAAGCGTAAAAAAGTGACAGCTCACACACACACACACACACACACACATAGCCATAGAGGCCGCAAGGGAGCAGGTCAGCAACAGAAAGAGAGAGAAACTAGATTTAGGACTAGCCCGGCTTAGGCTGTTTGGGGGGAGGTGTTTATATGTTGGGCCTGCGTTTAATTGTTTGTCACTTGACGTGCCGCGATATGCACAAGCACATGAGTCGCAACACCCCCCCCCCCCCCCCACACACAACAGCTAACCCTTACCCTTAGCTCAACCCTTCACAATATACGGCCCCTGGCAATAATTTCACCTTGATTTTGTTGTTGTTTGCCCGTTGCCGTTTGCCATTGTTGTCACCAATCATAAACATGTCCTTATGACTTATAATGCTACCTCCTCCCTGCTTCCTGCTCCCGCCAACCTTTCCCACATTCAAGCACTTATTTAGTTGCATGCAACGCGGTCATTTTCATTGTGTTACCTCGACTGCTGTCAATTTGCACGCAGTATTCATTAATTCACACACACTCACACACACACACGCGCACACACTCAAAAGCGTGCCTCTAAAGTTCTGCAACATATTTATCGTTATCTGTTTAGGATACAAAATAATCTGACTAAATAGATATATGATATATTTAAAAATAAAAGCCATTTAAATAATTTTCAAATCTTTTCATTCAGTCAATCATATTCTAAATCTGATTCAATTGAGAGATGAATTTAAATATATATAAAACTCATTTTAAAGCAAACGAAAAAAAGCCATTTATAGTTAAAGCTTTGTTTAAATGACTTTAATTTAATTTCATTCAGTTGTTCAAACAACTTTAACAATATTCTAAATGCTTTTCAATTTATAAATGATTTATTTTAAATTTATTTAAAAGCATTTGAAAACTATAAGCTATGAAAAAAAAAACTAATAGTTCAAGCTTTGTTCGGTGACATTAAATTATTCATTTCATTCATTTGTTAAAATAACTTTAACAATATTCTAAATGCGATTCAATAGGTAGGTGGAGATAAATAGATTTAATATTTATTTTAAAGTACATGAATGCTATAAGCTATCAAAAAAATTAAATTAATTTCATTCATTTGTTTAAATAACATTAACAATATTCTAAATGCGATTAAATTAATAGACAAAGATAAATAGAGTTAAAATATAATTAAAGGACATAAAAGATATAATTATAGTTAAAGCTTTGTTTAAACGAATTTTAATTCAATTAATTCAGTTTTTCAAATTTTAACAACATACCAAATGCGATTCTATAGCTTTTATATTAGTTTGACATATTATTAAAATGTGTTATGGAAAGATGACATACATTTTATAGCGGATATTAGCATAAATCGCTGTTTGCTTTTCAATTTTGAAAAATAGATATCAATTTTTATATATGTGTCACTTTCATCTAGTGGCATTTGAAAGTTGACAAGTGATATTATTACGTCTGTCAATGGGAATTCCTTCTGCATTGGCTGAGTTCCGTTAAAATTCGCGTGGGATGAGGACGAAATCACGTTGCGAGCAACGCCAACCAGGACAATTACAGAAATGCGTGCATAATTCAGTGAGTGCTCCCCAAGGTGCTGTATAACCTCCAAATGGGACAAATCATTTCAATGTTTCCATCCCACAAAAAACACACGCACAGCTGACGTAATGGTCGAGTGCGGAAAAAATACAATTCTCAAGTTTTATAAAGGTTAAAGCTGGAAGCAGTATAAAAAAAACATATTTTTGTATGTTGTTTATGAAAGTTCAACATTGCATTTTGTTTGCTATTTAAGCACTTCCAACCACATTAAAGAACTTCTCTAACTAAACTTTAGATATTGTTTTGAATAGGGGAAAGTTGCCATATGTTTTTCATTAAAATGCAACAGAAAACGAAAAATTATTCATAAAACCAAAATGTATAAGCAGACTAAAAGCGAGAAGGGGCGAGAAGCCATTTTAATCATATTTAAACAGGGCAAGTATTTATCATTCATTATTAATGCATATATCAATCTATATTACCGTTAGAACCCATTAATGGACAAACAAGCGCCACGAAAAACTGAAACCGGAAAGCCGCGCCCCAAAATCGGAACGCCGAATTACGCCAGAGCAAGGCCAAAAGCCCAAACTGCTGGTAAGTTTTGTTTGTGTGGGTGTGTGGCATGTGGCATGTGGCAACGCACCTGTCCATCAACGTGAATGATACTCGTATATATTCGCATTTGTTTGTTCTACTCGTGGCTGCAAATTGAAAGGCTCGCTTGGACAGTTACAACAACAATACCAACAACAACAGCAGCAGAAATGTTGATTATAATAATAACAATAATAACCAGGGGCAAATGGGTAATGGGTAACTTTGCGCCTGTCGTTATGCCACACAATTTTATCAACATTAATTTGTCCAACATTTGCCGGCTCTAAATATTTCTATATGTATATATATCAATATATATATATATATTATATATTGTTTTCGAGTATTTGTCGCTGTGCATAATAGCAACTCAATGGCATTAATTTTATGAAATGAGTTGCAAACTGTTGTGGACAGCTCTGCGGTGCTCGTATAAAATAAGTCTGCGGTGCTCATTCAAAATAATTCTCATTACAGTTTAGACATTAAAGAGTCGACGACTCTGTCAATCCACACATTTTATTGATTGATATACGTTTACAAATTATTGTTTTGTTGAGTGTTTCACAATCTGACGATCAACGAGAAGTGGTTGAATTTTAGCCAGCTGCACTCGCTTCTCGCCATTTAAAGTGTCAAAGTCTCGTTTGGCTTCTTTTTCCTAACTAACAATTTGGTAAATATTTATCAGTTAAAGCCACATTCAAACGTTACTTGCAACTTCAATTTCGCTTAGCTGTCCTTTCCTAACTCGTTACAATTTAGTGTTAGTTTATAAGTCGCAGATTATTTTTAAAAACAAGATAAAATAGAAGACAGTACATTTTATTTGCATTCACTCGCTACTTGCAACTCATCCGAACTCGTTAAACATCCCTTTGCTGACTCGTTACTCTTCACTCGTCATAATATTGTTTGCCCATAGTAATATTGGACAACAAAAGGACTGTGGATAATTGAGTAGTCGAATTGTTGACTCGTTACTCTTTATATCCATATATAAGTTATCCATCGAAGTGGTTCCGTCAGCTGCAACTTGGCACTCGCTATATGGTTAGACTCAATGGCCACTCCTCAAGGCCTCCAGTTGCAATTTCACATTTGTTTTTGCCTCTGAACCCGTAATAAAATTCTACAGCTGAATTTCATTTGCAACTTTTCATCAATGCTCATTGAATAATTTACGTTTCCAACTCGAGAAAGGGAAAGGGGGGGAAAAAAGAAAAGCAAACGAATTTGGCTTCCGCCTTCTGGCAACGGAGAGATGGGGGAGATTGGGGTGAATAGTGCTCCACTTAAGCTAGTCCCACGGCAATTTACGTACCGAGAAGCGAATGCCCTTTACCCCTTGCCAAAGAGCGTCCCGCACATAATTGCATTAATTTATATGGGCGGCGGTGTGTGGGGGATTGGCTGGATGTGGACTAAGGATCAGGCGGAGCAAGAAACGTGCACAGACTTCAACTGCGTTGAATGTAATGGGCTTATGTGTTTGTGTTTGTGTGTGTGTATGTGTGTGTGTATTTGTGTGACTGTTTGACTATTTGTGCAGCACTCTTTGGGGCACTTTGTAAATCCATAATCAAGGCATATATCATGCCACAAATCGTGGCAGCAGTCAAGCGGATGCCTCCAGCTGCCGACGGCTGACCCGATCAGCATTTTTCACATGCCACCAAGAAAGTTGCCTCAAGCCAGCGGTGGCATGCAAATTGCAAATGCAAATTATCTGCAATTAACGGATGTGGCCTCAACGAAAGCTGCCGCATTGTCGAAAGAAAGTGAAAGATAGAGAGAGGGAGAGATGGAGACGGTTGGATAGGCAGTTGAATCCTGTAGACAGGCGCTGCAAAGCGCCTACTCAACTAATCCCAGCTAATTAGTCGAGCAACTAATTGAAATCCCTGTAATTAATGTGCTGACAGTTTAGGCTGACATTTAAGCACAATTGAGTTGAGTTCAGTTGAGGTGAGAGTTTGCAAAGATTAGGAATACATCTAATGCAGCTAAGACATGCACCGTTCAACTTACTGACTAGATTCCAGAACCCATTCTGGAAGATTGCCCAGCAATAAGCAGACTGCGATTCTTTCTATAAATGAGGGCTTTAGAAAGAATTTGCTAGGTCAAGAAAAAGAAGAGTTACGACAGGCCCAGCAGATCGCTATACACAATAATGATAATAATAATAATAATAATAATAATAATAATAATAATAATAATAATAATAATAATAATAATATTAATAAGAATAATACCAAATATAATATTAACAATAATTATAATAATAACAATAGTAATACTAATAATAATTATATTAATGCAAATAACAATAATATGATTTGGTGGTCCGATTCGATTCCGATTCGTGTTATAATCTACTTTTTCCCTATTTTAATGGGTTAAGGTCGGAAAACTAGATCAAACCGTTTCGGCTCGGGATGCTGATCAAGAATATATATCAATATATATATATATATATGTAATAATACTCTTCACTACAAAAATACTAATAATTTATATATATATATATATACATATAGATAAAAGGAATCTTCTGGAGTAGAAAGTTGGTAAAGACTACAAATATAACTTAAGCATTCAGGCTATTTATTAATTATTAATACTTTAAACATTTAAGCAGAAGAGAAATTTCGACACTTTGATGTAGCTCATGTAATTTATTAATTATAATTTTATTATTTAAAGTGCAAGTAAAATAATAATTGAATTATGTGGTGCGCAAGCAGAATATGCTGACAATTAAATAAAATGATTTAAATTCACAGTTGATAGATATAATTACCGTTCTAACTGCAACGAGTTTAATAACAATTCATTATTATTTATTTACTATTTTTAGCTATTTTAATCAGAACAAATTAATTTGACTGCACTTTGTATACATTTGCTGATTTGAGTGGCATTTAATTTTCATTGTGGATGACATATGAAATTTTGTTGCGCAATTTAATTTCAAATTGCACATAAAACAAAACCCACGTTGTAATTTACAATCACAGAAGCAGTTTGCGTGGCACAAAAATGAATTGACAGTCAGACAGACAGTCAGAGAGGCAGTCAGAAAGACAGAAAGACAGACAATTTAGAAGCTGCTTCAATTGCTAGTAAGATTGGAAACGAGAGGGATGAATTTCTTATGACAACCTGAAGCACTTTACTTATTTCTGGTATCGACGAAGCATATTCGCCACACACAATGCCAACAACTGCACAGATTGCATGTATATATATATATATATATGTGTGTGTTTGTGTTTGTCGCAGCACTAAAGAAAAAATCAACCCGTAATCTGGGCAGCTTTTCCGATTTGAAAAATAATTTCTACACTTTTGAGAAGTTGGCTTAGGTCAACAATAAATGTATAAAAACAAAAACAACATATTTATAATTATAGAAATATAAACTTTTATATAAAAAAATACAACAGTTGATATGCAAAGACATTATTTTGCTAAATTAAACAAATATAGATTTAAATTTACTAAAAAAAAAAGTTAAACTGCTTTTGACGTATTTCTGAGTTGCATGTCGATATTTTTATTTTTTTTTTTTGAGTGTAATTGTGCTGCTTGCTTGTTACAGATTGTCGGCATGTTTGCTTGAGATGGCCGCGACAGGCGCATTGGGCCATTTAGCCCCGCTTGGCCAGCAAGGCAAGGCGCATTCAATCAGTGTTATTGCAGGCTGTCCAAATCCCTGGCGGCCACAAGTTTCATAGCTTCTCGCAACGATTTCCCTCCATTCAAGTGGCGGAGCAGCGCCAGCTTTTACTCGTAGTTGTAGTCGTCGTCGTCATCAAAAACCAGAGCGGAAATTTATGACAGCGCTCGCATTCAACTGCAATTTGGCTTGTCTGTCTGGCATTTGGCATTGGGATTGAGTTACTCTTCCCGCAGCTCTCCATATGTATGTGTGTGCGTGTGTGTGTTAGTGTGTGTGTGCTTGTGCTGGCAGTGAAAATGATGTAATCATATTGCACATGGCAGCAGTTGCTGTTGCTGTTGCTGTTGCTGGTGTTCTTGCTGCGTTTTGCCTGCTTACAAAATAATTGATTTTGTGTGCACATCCTTGACACAAATAAACACTGTACATAAACACACAAGCACACACATACACACACGCACACATAGTGAAATTGCGAAAATTTAACTGGAAGCTGTAGTAAATTTGACAAAGCAATGGTTTTTAATTGAATTTGTAAAGCTCCACAAAATGGCCATGTAAAATATATAAATATTGCAACTGTTGAATTGTGTTTTGTTTTCTGTTGTTTTCTGTTGTTTTCTGTTGTTTCTGTGTTGTATTTTGTTTTGTTGCATTGCGTTGTGCACAGTTAATCCAATATAAAATGGCTGGCTGCCACAATATTCTATAATATGAGCAATGGACACAAAGCTTCGTCGATTTGTTTGCCAACACACACACACACACCCACACACACAACACACAGCCAGCTACTTGCAACAGCTCCACTTTGCTTCCCGTTACCACATCCAGACATGCTGCCCCATTTGGCTTCGCAGTCTCGTTTTCGTTGCCATAAATGTTTGTGCAGAAATTCAGTTTCCACTCGACTATGCAACGTGCAAAACAACATAAAAAAAAAAACAGCAAATACACTCAGAAAAAAGAATGTAGAGAATTGGCAGCTTAGCATTTTTGTTTCAAAACAATAAGTTGTGTTTTAGCAAAAAAGCCAAGTAAACTTATAAAATTCGAAGCACAGAAAAAACACTCAGTTTTGATATTTAAAAAAATATTTCTAATACTATTACTAACTAATTTTAAGAGTGGACTTTATAAATTGTTGTTTGGTTCTTTAAGTGTAGCAAAAAACAGGCCATAACGCACAGCATAAAACCAAAAAGGCCACGCCAGGCATAGCAGGAGAAAGTCGAGGAGGATCAAAAGAAGGGGCAAGTGGAGCAGGTAAAGACAGAAATGTAGATGTGCCAGCTTGGAACTGAGGCACACTTGACTGGCACTCACGTCATGTGCTGAGTGCATGCATATGTAGCAGTTAGCAAAGGGAAGGCGGCAGACAGGCAGCAGGCGGAAGGCAGAAGGAGCCAGCATAAGCCATGTGCACAATAAACCCGCCTAGCACTTGACGACAGGCATCAACACATCAACAGGCCGCGAAGCCCGAGCTGAAGCTGAAGCTGAAGCTAAATCAACAGCTTTTGCCGATTGCGTTGGCGATGTGGATGTCGATGTCGATGTGGATGTGGAAAGAACGAGGCCTCATCAGAAATTCCGCACATTTGGCACTTGTATACCCAATGAGCTGACAGCTGGCAGTTGTGCGAGTGTGCGTAAAAGGGCAATAGTTGGTTAGACTTCGATTTGGCTAACTAAGTCTTAACTAATTCGCAGTTATGGCTAATTGACACTGACCTTCGAGGTTTGCTTTGCACATTTTAGAAATCACTTAGATGAGTTGTCAAGTTTAATTGACTGGGCAACTTATGCTGTCTCTCTCTCTCTCTCTCTCTCTCTCTTTGTGTTTCTCTCTCTCTCTCTCTCTCTCTCTCTTTGTGTTTCTCTCTCTCTCTCTCTCTCTTTGCCACATTCTACCAATAAGGTTTGTAAACTTGGTTTCGTCTCATTTGGCAGCCGCAACACAACCACATTTTGTATTTTAATTAAAGTTGCCACAATTTGTTGCAATAATACGAGAGTACCAGAATATAAAAATATGATAATTAAATGCAAACCAAATACCAAAGCAAGTCTGTTGAGATGAACTCACTGCGAGTGCTTCTTAGCTATGTAAATAATTATTTGCGAGGGTTGGTCGGTAAGTTATATATTTCACAACATGTTTTTATATACAAAGGCAGCTTCAGCTGTATTAACTGTAAATCTAACAATGTTAAAGAGAAGTCTTAAGAGAAAAGTTGAAACGGAAACACAAGTACTATATTTAAGCAAATATTCTTTATTAAAGTACAAAATGTAACAGAGCACTAAAAATGATTAAGCCCAAAATATTTTCTTTGAGTGTTCTTATACCATAATTATTATTACATAAAATTTGTTATCTTTTGTAATAATCCATTTCAGTTGATATTAATATTTTGCAATTCTTAACATTTCTTAGTTTATAGTGAAATATTTGTATATGAGCCTTTTTCTTTTTAAGCTTAATAAAAACACTTTTTAACCAGACAACAGATTGTTAGCAATGTCAGCTGCTTAAGTTGTTGCACATTTAAATGGAGTGATTGACTTGATTGTTTAATTGCCGCTGGCCGCAAATAGTCCAACAACTAACCAAACCAAACAGTTCGACAAGCTGAGCAACTGGACAGGTGGGGAAAGTTAAGGGAAGGAAGTGTAGGACTTCTGTGATTAAAAATCAATAAAGGCACGTGATACTCTGGAAAGAAATTGCAGAGCAAGTAACAACAACAACAACAACAACAACATTAACAACTAATGGCTAACTAATTGGCATAGAAAGTCGCTTTGTCAGATAAATAGAATAACTATGTCATGCCAAACATTTTAATTGTTTTTGTTGGGGTTCGTTTATCCGGGCCACACACAACTGTCTCGTTGGCCAAGCCCAGCCAGCAATGTAGCAATGGCCAAAACTCGCCTCGGGCCAATGCAATCGCAATCAAAAGGCAATTGAGAAATGGCATCAAATTGAATTAGATTTGCATAAGAAAACAGGCAAAACGACAACGAAAACAAAAACGACAAACGATAAACGCTGACGATGACGATGGCGGCTGTTAATAAATATTAAAATTTTGAATTATACTTGGCAGCCCAATGAGAATCTTATGATAAAAAAAAAACATCGAAAGAATGAAAAATCCACCCAAGGCATTCATTTTGTGGTCGAACTGAAAGTGGCCAGGGTGTTGTGCGGGAGAGGGGAGAGTGTAGTCGCTGTAGGGGTGTTTGTAGGTGTGGTCGCACATTTTGGCAACGTTTCAAAAGTCGGCCACTGATTTGAAGAGAGCGCACACAAAGCCAAGAACCAACAACAACAACAAAAATACAAAGAATAATCTAAAGAAGGCGAAAAAAAATATTGTAATAAAAAACGTAAGAAATAAATGACAACGAATTGAAAGTTTTGCTCGTTTTCTTTGGGTATCAGTTTTTTTTTTTTTGTCGCCTGGCACAATTACTAGAGCCATTTTCGTTGATTTGTAACACGTTGCAGGCTGATGATGATGAAGATGATGATAACGATGATTTTGATGGGGCGATGATGACGTGCAACTTGGCTGTCGGTGGTGGAAAGTAGAACTTGAGTGGCCCCAAGATGTGGCGCAATTGTCACACAAACACTTTGCATGCACAATCAGAGAATGAACGAAAAGAACGAAATAAAAAGAAATCTCCCCTTGCGATTTAGAGTGGCATCCCCATTTGCCATTCGCCATTCACCATTCACCATTCGCCGTTTGCCATTCCCTTGGCCCACTCCAAACAGATGGCTCGTTCAGCTGCTGCTGCTACTCAACTTGAGGAACACTAGTAATAAAAGTATATGGAAAACTTGTCGCTTAACGCGCTGAAGCCAATTGGCAGTTGCAGCTGCTGCCCTACTTCAATATGCAATTTAATATTTAGCAAAAGCAAAAAAAAAAACAAAAAATAACACTTAAATTTCACAATTCGCAAACTGGCATAAATTAATTTCGTTTCAGGGTTCTTCCGAATTTTTGTTAAACATTTAGTAAAATTCTATGCATTTGCGATAATTTAATTAAAATTGAATTTAAGCAGCATAATCCAATCGGTGTATCTCCAAAAAGCTATTCACTTAGTGTGAAATCATATTGAATCACTTTACAATTTGTGGCAAATAGGAAAACGACTATCGATTTTTATTTGTTGCAATCGTATCTTTATTTCTATGCATTGTTGCTACGCCTGTAAAGGCAATATGGACAGGAAAGAGAATACGCCCCAAGGCACTATACAAATCAAAATCAAATCAAGATGTAAAAAATCGCACTAAGCAAACCGTTTTATTGAATACACTGCATGGGCAGTGAAAAAGATAACAATTTCTATGCTTATTAAGAACCAGTAAGATATTGATTTTTTATACATATTAGTTCTTTTAAGATGCAATGTATTCATCGGAAAATAATCCGAAGACTGTTTAAAGTAAACATTTGCACATATCTATAATACATTTTATATATTCTTTCTCGTAGACAAAAGCAAGGATGATAACAAAAAAAATGGAAAACTCTGGCTTTTGTCATAGCTTCTTAAGCAGTGTCTTTTCAGAGCGCTGTTGGTCGTGTCATGCGCGTGACCTCCACCTCCACCTCCTCCTCCTCCTACTTCTCCTCCTCATCCTCCTTCTTAAGCCTTCCTCTACTCCTGCGTTTCCTGGCAGAAAATAATTATGTACATGTGGCCAATGTGGAGAAGGAGGAGGATGGTGAGAGGACTGCAGTTGTTTTGTGTGTCAAGCCACGTGCAAGGTCGCCTCGCCTTCGCCCACGCCAGCGATTTCAATAAGATATTACACATTTAATTGCGCATTCGAGTGAAGTCAGCGATGCCACAATCAATATCAATATCAATACTTGACAATGCCGCCAGAATAAAGCCAGCATAAGCTGTTGTCAGACAAAAAATATGTTCAATTTCACTGTGCATCAGTCTATTTGCCATATTCTTCGCGGAGTTCTTAAGAACTCATTTCAATTGCACATCTCTTCCCATTGTATAAATATTTTACTAAAATATTACTAAATGGATACTTATTTCCTTGAAACAAGTTAAGCTTACTGCCAGAGGGCCTTTTCTCAATCAATATATATATATATATATATATATATTTATACATATATTATTGATCAGAATCCATAGTCAGGACATATATAGCAAATTTTCTTTCCTGCGTCTGTCTTTGAGCAAACCAGTCCGTCACCTGGCAAAATATAAGTATTTTTACTGCAGCCGAAAAATATGTCGGATATAAGATAACTGCCATAGGAACAATTAAATGAATTATTGTATGAAAAATCATTGCCAATGGACTTCTATTTCATATAACTTTTATACGAACTATCGGCCTGCTTTCCAATTTATATAGAAAATTAATATAGACTGATGAAATGCAGTCTGCAGGGATATGCAATCTTTTACGTATCGAAGAACCTATCATAACACTAATATGTATATTTGAATATGGAAAATCTTTGATATAGATTTAGTGACTGTTGTCCACCACATCTTTCCCACATTTGCTTTAATACAAAAAGAGAGAATAAAATATAAAGCCCAAGCTTTATTTTAACTGCTGCTATAAATAAATCTTTAGGTTTTTTTAACTTGACCACAATTTCCCAACTACTGTGGAGACTTCATATACAATTTGTTTAAGGATTTTATTAGATCTTCATGCAAATCTCATTAAAATTTGCCGAGCAAGTGTAAATACTGTTTAAACTTTAGTTTCGTAGCTTTTTTTAATGTAAGATTAATCTAAAGCAACTTAAGATGGAAATCTTTCTTTTATATAAATAAAATACTTGTTCCCAATCAAATCTCTGCTGAAATGCGACCAATCTTAATATAGAAATGACTCTGTCTGGTTTCTTACCTGCAGATCGGTCCCGGTAATGCCCGGCTGTGCCAGATCACAAGCTGATATCCAAGGATTAAGGCGTGTTAGGGCTGTTGCAGTGCCGAGTATGGATTTCCTGAGATCCACTACAGGCGCTGTTGCGTTGCTGCTGCCACTTGCACCAGTAGCTGTTGCTGCTGCTGTTGCAACGGCAGATGGCAATGTGCCACCGTCCCTCTGGGCAATAGCGATTAGTTGCGACGCATAGGCGTCGTTAATTCTGATCTCCTCCTGCTTTTGCACTCGATCTTCCTGCTGCTGTCTCGTCTCGCGCTTATTGTTGTTGCTGTCGACTGTCTCCCGTTCGTTCTCGAGGTGTTTCGCATGCAGCAGACTCTCATCGATCAGTCGACTCTCGTCCTGTTGCTCCGGTTCCGGTTCGTGTTTTCGCTGCTGCTGCTGCCGCCGTGTCAAGGCGAGACTCGCAGCCAGATTGTAATCTTCGTCCTCCTCGCTGAGGTTTATTAGTCGATCAAATGACTCCTCCGACAGCAGATCGTGCTCGGCGACCAGCGCAAAGATGTCCTCGTCTTCGACAGCGTCTGTGTCCGCCTCCGAATCCTCGTCGAATGCGGCACGCGATGAGGCACGCAATGAGGTGTATTGCACGGGCAGTCCACTGTTATCGTCCTGCTCCTGCTCCTCCTCCTGTTCTTGCTCCTGCTCTTGTTCGTCCAGCTGCTGTTGTCGCTCCTCACGATCCGTCTCTGTCTCCTCGTTTTCGTTCTCGCTGATGAGCGTCGCCTCACTGGATTCGGGCGCCCCCGCCGCTGACTCTGTCCCAGCGTCGACTACTCTGCCTCGTGCCTCGTCGCTCGTCCCTCGACTGCTGCTTCCTGCTGCGAGACTGCGAGCGTGTCTCGTCGAGAACCCTGGCAACTGTTCGTCTGGCGCTCGGCTGTGCGGATAGAAGTCAAAGTTGAGCTCAAACGAATCACGGGCGGGGGCAACGTAACCGGGACTACCGTTGCCCAATGTTGACAGCAGAAATGAGAATCCGCCACCACCACCACCGGCACTGCTGCCACTGGTGGCCGAATCGTAGCTGGACGGTAATGTTGTTCTTGTTCTTCTTGTCGTTGTTATTGCCGGTGTTGCTGTTGTTGTTGGTATTGTTATTGTTATTGAGCTGCTGCTGCTGCTGCTGCTGCTGCTGCCGCTGCCGCTGCTGCTGATGGTGTTTGTGTTGGTGTTGATGTTGGTGGTGCTGGCACGCCGAGCCCCCGAAATAAACGCAAGCGCCATCACGACCAGCCCGGGTCCTGGCCGCATATTGACCTCGGGTTCGGCGGTGCTAGCATGGTGCAGGCCCGCTTGAGACGCGCTTGCGACTCCAATTCAATGCGACAAATGATGGGCTCATGGCCCCATCATCATCATTAATATATCCTGTGTGTCGTTTCGATCTCCCTCTTCAGCTGCTCCAGCTGCTGCTGCTGCTGCTGCTTTTGCTTTCTGTTTCGATGGCGCAGCCTGGAAGGCGGCTCCAAGCGTCACCGTTTCCGTATCCTGGCAACTGCTCGGCTCAACTCTGCGCTCGGCGGCTAGCGGCATGAATTACGTGCTACACTTCTGTAATACGGTCACACTATATTCAAGCGGCTACTGCTGCTGCTGCTGCTGTCAATTACCTTGCACTGCAATTTGATGTTGCTGTTGCAGTCGTTGTTGCTGTTGTTGTTGGCGCTGCGGAGCGTCGCAGCGTGACATGGCAGCCTCAATGAGTAAGAAGGGGAGGGAGGGTAGAAGGCGTAGTAACGTTATGAAGTAAATGCAAAGGGAAGTCGAACTATGACAAGTGAAAAGAAACTGGGAGCAAAAAAACAAACGTAACGCAACGCAACGTAACTTAACGGAAGTCGCGACTGTTGAGGCTGGCGGCCGATTAACGATTTAATTTTCACTGATTTCGATAACACAAAACATTTTATATCTTTTGTTTGCCATTAGCAACACTTATTTATTATTTTTATGCAATTTTCGCTTTTGCTGTTGTTGTTGGGGCCGCTGTTATGTTGTTGTTGCAGTTGTTGTTGTTGATGTTATTGCGACACTGCTGCACATTAACCTTGAAATTTAAATTGAAATTTGTGTGTCGTATGTGTTTTTTCTTGTTTTGCTGCTGCTGCTGCTTTTGTTGTTGTTGTTGCATTATTTTTCAACATACAGCCTCACGCGAAGGTCACATAGCAGCAAATTTTGGCTGGACTGTAATTATTATTATTATAAATATTATAATTCATTCATAATTAATTAATAGCTGTTTAATTCTTATTTGAATTTTACTTTTATATTTTTTAATTGTAATTTTGAAAAACAAAAGACTGTTAAGGTTGCCGCAGCGCTTTGCGCTTTTCGAAACGAGATTTTCGGTTTTAACACGCTCTCTTCGTCGCTCCCATATTAATTTCCACTTCCACAATTCACTCTCTAACGCTCTCTCTTTTTTTCGCACTGTTTCTCTCTCTGGCCAAAACGCCAACGCAACGTAAAATTTTGTGCGCCCACGCTCCAAACTCAGCTGCGCGCTCTCTTTTTTTCATTTTTTCTTTTACTTATTTTTTGTCAATCTACAGCAGTGCTTTGCATTTGATTTGCATTTGAAATGCCGTTACATGCGTTATGTGCTTTGCACAGCTTACAAAACGCAATTTGGAAGACTGAAATTTATGACAACAACTTAGCATTTTGCATTTGCATTTGCATTTTGAATTGTCTACTGCTTTGCAGTTGTCCACGCAAAAAACAAAAGCAATGTGTGCAAGTGACACAGCAGCGAGCTTTAAGCGAGCCAATAAACGAAAGTGTGAGCGAGAGATGAACGCAAGAGGAAGAGCGTGAAAGAGAGATAGAATGAGAGAGGGAGAGTGGGAGTGGGAGTGAGGGCGAATGTAGAATGGAAGCAGCACATGACGAGCACGAAGTCAAACGAAGCAGCCGCAGCAGCAGCAGCCACCGCACAAAGAAGAACGCCGAAAAAACGTCCCTAGTACACGCACATACACACACAGACACATTTACACGTATTGAGAGACACACGCACAGGCCAAAGAAATTTATATAATTCGCAGCAGCCAGCCTGCTGCTTGTTGTTGTTTTTATTGCTGCAAACACAAAACAGCGGCCGAGTCGCTCGTGGGTGGTGAGCAGCAGCGCTGTGTATGTATGAATGTCTGTATGTATATGTGTATATGTGTGTGTGTGTGTGTGTGTATGTGAGTAGTTACTTAGGGCAGCCAGGCAAGCACTCGGCGTGCCTTTTGTAGCATCATGAAGAGTAGTCGCCGTCTTCTTTGTCACTGTGCGTACTAGTGTTGGTGGTAACTGTAAGTACGTATACGTATACGCGTATGTAAGTATTTATGAATGTATGTTTGTAGATGTTATGGCAGAGCCAAAGACGACGGCGACTGCGGCGCCTGCATGTAAATTTTTATGGCTGTGTATTGGTGTTAGCTGCTGCTGCTGCTGATGATTGTCCAACAATAAGCGCAGCATACTTTCAGGCGAAACCTTCCATTTTTTGTTGTGCCTGTATTTTCTTTTAATTTGTACTTTGTTTTTTTGCTGCGTGCTTGTAACAAAAGGAGCTGCGCTTTTCAACAAACAAAAAATATTATTATTGTTATTATCATAATAATAATCATCATAAGTAGTCGAGTGGGGAAGCTAAATTTGAATGGGCTCTCATTTGGCCTCACTGTGCGTGTGTATTTGTTAACTTTCACTTTTGTTTTATTTGCTGCTGCGTTGACACTGCGCACACACACATATATATACACACAAATATATATGCATATGTATATGTAGAGGTATTTTCTCTTTTTTGTGCGTTTGTGCGTCTGTGTGTGTAGTACTTCGAGTTTCTGCTGTTTCTGTATGGGGGCTGCTTATATAAGCCCGGAGCATGGCACAAAAACTATTCGCAAACGAACTTTTCGTTGTAAATTTTCCTGCAATTTGCTACAGGGCTTTTGTTTATGCAACGTGGTCACACTTTTGTGGCTCTAGTGTCAAGAGTTGATTTTCACATATTATATAACATTTGGCATGCAACATTTGCAGGATTTATGTGGTGGCCAGTTGATGTCTCACAATTATCGTTTCTATCGATCGCGATCTATTGAGGCAATACACATACACACTCACACACACACACACATATATATATATATATATACATATGTATATATATATAAACATACGTAAACGAATTGCTCTCTTTCGTTACGTACAAAACTAATATAACAAATGCCTAAGAAACCGTGTGTACATAATTACAATGTATCTGCTCGCGCGTGTGCGTGTGTGTGTGTGAGTATGTGTTTCATTGTGCTGGTGAATGTGTGAATATTTCTTCCAAGAGCGCAGCATCAACTGCCGTAACGGCCGCGTGGGCGGAGGCTGTGACTGTGGCGGGAGGGTGGGGAAGCTGCTGTTTTAGGGGGCGTTGTAGGCAGTGCTTTTTTGAGAGTTATGTTTCGTAGATTTTTTTTGGGTTGAACACCAACAAAATTGTAAAACTAGCACCGCGTTTCATTTGCAATAACTCTTGATTTATTTATTTCAATTTGAGAATGGCGATAACGATAACGATAACTCAATGAACGTCGGCTCGTTTTTCGATTCGCAACTTTTCCCATTTTTTAGCCTCTTGCTGGATTATTATTATTTATTTCGATTCATTTCTATATTTCTTTTGCATTTACATTGTATGCTAAGATTATTATTATTAAGATCATTATTTTTTTAATAATTATGTTTGGTTTCTTTTTTTTTTCTTTGTATATTTTTTGCTTGCTTTTTTCTTTTTTTTTTTGTTGGTTCTTTGCTGCTTGACTCTGTGGACAAACAGTTGCGCGACGTGTCAGGATATACCGTTACAATCCTGCTTCTTGCTGATGGCCCCAAACGGCACTGACTGTGCCACAAATTGCAGATGGCGCTTAACTGGAATATGCCAATGTCCCGAGCTGCCCATTGGGGCAAACACGAACGGCGGCGCCACGCTCACGCTGACATCCAGATGAACGACAGAGAGCCGCTGATTACGACGCTCTCACTCTCTTGCCCGCGCTCTCTCTCTCTCTTTCTCTCTCGCTGTTGCTCTCTCTGGTGTGTGACAGTTTCGAAAAAAAAAAGTTTCCAGTGCTGTTAAGTAACATCTTCGAAAAGCCTAACAGCTAAACCTAAACAGTTTCGTAAATATGAGTGCGTGTGTGTCGCTATGTTGAGATGAAGCAAGAAAAATTACTTGCTGCAGGGCACTTAATCACTAATGACAGCGACGCCACAGCCAGCGTTAGCAGCGACAGCGGCAGAGGCAGCGGGAGCGGCAGCGACAATGCCTAAACCTTAACTCACTCAAAGTGCGTTGGCGCTGTCTCCACTTGACTCGAATCGAATCAACTCGACACTCGACTCGGATTACGTTCTTTGCTTTGACTTGGGTTTTTGCGTTTGCCTTCGCTTCTGCTTTTGCCTTCGCCTCTGCTTTTGCCTTCGTCTCTGCTTTTGCTGTTTCTTCTCTTTGGTGTCTTTATATGTGTGTGTGTGTGTGTGCGAGTGTTTGTGTGTGTGTTGCATGCTTGCCGCGTTTCGTTACGGCGTTTTGTCTCACTTGGCCTAAATGTCTAATACCCTATAATGTCGTTTAATCCCACTCAACGTGCTTTAGTTTTGCTTTGCAGCTTACAAAAGGCAGCCAGCCAAAGCGAATCCGTTGCAGTTGACAGTTCCAAATGAGCTCGTTCGATGAGGAGAGAATAACAGTTCTCTCTCTTTCTACCCCTTGCTTTAATTCGAATTGAAAATGTCGTAGCATAACGTTGAGCTCAACTTTAAGCTGTCAAAGTTGTTAGGCAGAAAACTAACGGCAGGATTCAAGCTGAAAAGTCGGTCATGGAACTCAGTCGACAGTTTCAGCTGATATCAACGAACTTGCCATAAACAATCCAAGGCCACACGACCTTCAACAGCCAAAGAACAGACAGCTGATTCCCAAACCTGATGAAACTGAAAGGGAATCTGGTGCAGAATCCAAATTCACTTGACTTATTAAGCATTCTTAATTAACTTAAGTAATTATGCCACATATCAAATTGGGCCAAATCCAAATCGAAACTGCCTTTACTAACTTTAAGATGTTCCCAATATATTCTATATATTTATATTTATTTATCTATTTGCTTTTTAAAACCTGTAGTCATTTTATAATTTTAATCTACTCAAAAATTAATCTACAACAGAAAGGAAAGATAATATTTATAAAGTACAACAATCAAATGCTTATAAACTAAAATATATTTGTAAAAGCAATAAATTTTGGGAAAACAATTCATAAAAAGGGCATTTATTTGGTCCCAATGCTCGTTGACCAAACAAATTGGTTTAATTTCAATAAGTTTATGTTTTATGGAAAGCACTGATTAGAATTCTGAACATTGGGATTTACAGAGATTTTCTTTTCGCAAGCCAGTTCGTAGTGGATTTTCGCTTGACACCAAGCAATCCCCGTTCCCGTCCCCGTCTCCGTCCCCAGCCCCATGTCCACTTTCCTGACCACACCCGATGCTGATAAGGATAAGAAACAGTAAAAGTAAAAGTGAACGAGGCGACAGACAAAGGGCAAAGGAGAACAAGAAAAATAACACAAACTCACACACACAAACACAAAGCTAAGTAGAAGAAAAACTTAAAAGCAGGATGCAAAAAAAAATAATAATAAAAGAAGGAAAAAAAAGGACGCAGGAAAAAAGAATCCCACATAATTTGGCTGGGAAACCATTTTGCTTCAATTTATGCGCATTCCAATCAATAACTGTGACACATGCAACCAACAAACCAACGAACCACGCAACCAGGCAAGGACATCATCAGCAAGGAGAGTGAAAGTGCCAAGATATGCTTCTTGGCAGTAGCAGAGACAGCGGCAGTGGCAGCGGCAGTGGCAGCGGCAGAGGTAGTCGCAGAGACAGAGGATGAGCAACTGGCAGAGCTGTTCGGCCAGCGTCAAAGAAGACACACACACACGCACAATGAATGGATATGAATGTGTCAAACTTATGCGGGCACACACACACTCATAAGCACACACATACGCACACACACCCACACCCTTACTTGTGTGTGTGCAGAAAGTGATAAGAAACAAAATAACCCTAAAGAAGAAATTGTGCTAAGAGCGGCGAGCCAGTTAGTGAGAGAGGGTGTGTGATTGTGTGTGCGTGAGAGAAAATGGAAAACAAAACCAAAAATGGAAGCACAATAACCATACTACTACTGTTAACAGCTACAACAACATCTACAAAAATGGCAGCTCAATTCTGAGAAATTCTATTAGCAGTTGAAGAGTATTTTTGCCAGTGAGTGCGTGCTTAAGCTCTGTATGCAGATCATAAGCATTTGCAAATATCCAGTGCCTTTGGCAAATGTCAATTACCAGCAGCTAATTTTGGTTAAATCCACACTTTAGCAGCTGTTTACATATTATTTTTCTTAAATATATAAATTGGCAAATGTTAAGAGCTTGCCTTGTTGCATTGATCAGCATACTGCGCATAAAAAGCGGCAATTACGAATGCGAAGGCTGCACAAAAGCAAAATGTCAAAAACAGACCGAGGCTGCAACAGCGGCAGCATCATTACAATTGACAGCAAGCAGTATGGCATATTGAGATGCCAATCGGTTATCGTAATCGTAATCGTAATCGAAATCAATGTCTACCTTGGCGCACAGACGTTCTTGGTAGATAAGCGTTACAAGGACGCCGCCAACTCTGCTGCTGCTGCTGCCACGAAACTGGGCAACGAAAGCAAGCGGCAAGGATTTTGCGCAGTTTTGCTGACAGCCTAGTGGCAGGCAAGCGGGCGGGCGGGAATAGATTTCTGCTCTTTTTGCACGCACAGTAACACAACAGCAACAACAACAAACAGCAACTAGCAAGCAAAAAAAAAAAGAAGAAAAAAGAGGCAGGCAAACGCAGCTCAAGTTTTGTGAATGAAATTTCGCGCACAAATAACGTTAATGTGGCGCTCAGACACACGCACAGCACACACACACACGCACACGCTCACACCCACACATGCACTCACAGACAGATGCTCATGCTCACTCACTCGCACTCTCAGACTCACACTCGCTAGCAAGTCACGCGGCAGGCGGATGCACAGTTGCAAAGCACATAGGCAAACGGGACCAGCAAAGGGACACCCAAAAGCAAAGCAAACAATGCCGCTCTCTGTGTTTTGAGTTCAAAGCTGGTAGCAAAAATAAAGCACCCAAACGAAACGTAAAAAGCAGTGGAGAGCAGCTAGCTAGAGAGAGAGAGGGAGAGCGAGCGAGTGGTGACCCCCAAAAGGGAATCAACATCTGCCGCTGGGCAGGCAGACCGTCGCTCTGTCGCTCTCGCGGGCGTCGCCTTAGCAGCAACGCTGTCTGTAGGTGGAATTAAAGCTCATGGAATTCTGCTGCTCCTGCTGCTGCTACTGGAAGGCTCAAGCCAGAAAACTAAACTAATACTCAGCATTTATCGGTGATGACGCTGCGTACACAAAGCAAATGCGGACCATGCGTTGACCCACAATTATTTTAACCTCTTCTGTCGCAGTCCAACAGATGACACTCAATCTGATCTTCCCAAAGTTTGCTTGGCTTGTATAAAAATAAATCATCCTAGGGATGCATGTTATGAATGGCAAAGAGATAGCAGCCCTCGACCCATCAAAGATCCTGACATTCGTTCAGGAACTGGGGTTGATGGAGGAGCTATAAGCTCGGAAGGGGGCACAATAGATCAATTAGGTCGCAGTGCACAAGACCCCAAATCAATAATAACAATAATAAATAAAAATAAATCATAAATTGTATACAAATTAAGCCCTACAATATTTGAGGATCACAAAACTAGAAACCCATTGTTTTATCAAAGTAAAGAACACCAGGAAGTTGGAAGACAACCTTAACATTCCAAATCAGCATTGTAAATTTTCCTAAATTCAAAATTTATAAGAATGACTATGCAACTTTCCAATTTGTTTAAACTTTGAGATATGTTTGGCTTCAGTGATAGTAGAATAAGAAATAAATATACAAAACTATAACCACAAAGAGGACTGAGATGAAGTTTAGATCTGGTCACACCTGCATAGCATAGATTAAGTTATTTTCTGGACAAATAAAGGTACTTCTGTATGTATGTGTGTGTGTGTGTGTATGTGTATATTTTAGCTAAGTTTGCTTGCTTTGGGGTCTGCCTGATTTAGTTTGGCTAAAAAGTATGCAGCAACTTTATGCTTAACAACATAGCGCATTCGTTGGCAACACACACACACACATTCTCACACACACATATGTGTGTGCTGCTGCACGTAAAATGTAAATTTATCTGTGTTTGTGAGTATGTGTGCTGGGTGATAAAGCCATAGATATAGCTTGGCCTGCACGAGTGTGGATAATGGCGCGGCGAAAAGTCGAAACGCACACAACACCCACAGCACACACACACACACACATGCGCGCACATAATAAGGTGCGATTTGTCTCGCGCATAAAACGAAATTTCCTGCAAATACATACAGCAAAACGCACACACCTACACTCACACACACATTTGGTAGCTGAATGGCTGGCCAACAATGGTCGCTTCTGCTGGGAATCAAGTCAGGTTGAGCAAGGATGGATAGGGGCGGGTTGGGGTTTGGTGGCAGTTTCGATTGCTTTGTTGCTTGTGTATGACAGCGTGCCGATGTCTCTCTAACTATATTTATATGTATGTGTGTGTTTGTGTGTTTCTATGTGTGTGTGTGTGTGGAGGACATCTTTGTAGGTTAAGGCTCATGTCAGAAGCTGGCAAACGGGTGCTACAAAAAAGGGCGTAAGGCTTTAGGCGTGGCAAACTCGTTTGCCATAATTATTGTTTTTGTTATGGGGGCCCGCATTATTATTTTAACCGGAAATGTGTGTGCTGCCCCGGATAACCTCCCTCCCCACACACACACACACACACACTAACGCACTTCCTGTGTGAGTGTTTGCGTGTGTGTAAAATTTGTGAACTGCATGAACTTTTTTTCATCCATTCTTGTCGCTTTTGGCGGAAGCTTTTGCTCTTTGCCGGCGACAACATTTAGCAACATTTTTTTATGCCAATATTACCCATTCTCTCTTTCTATCTCTCTCTCTCTCTCTCGCCGTTGCTTTCCCCATTCAACCTCAGCTGCCGACAGCGCCCACTTTTATGACAAATATTATGTTAAAGACCGAATATGCGCTACGCCATAAAAGTCAATCATTTTTCATTTCGCTCTCGCTCATTCTCATTCTCATCGTCGTTCTCTTTCTCCGCTTGCCGCGTCTCCTACTTCTTGGCTCAGCGCTGTCAGTCACTCTAACAGCCATTCACACAAAAAACCAAAATACCCCCCCTCAACCATTCCCCTTTTTTGCTTGCTTTTCCTTTCCATTTTTTTCTCTGCTTTCTTTTCGCTTACTTTTGTTGTTGGCTGTGTCCGCTGGGGACATTTAATTTTTGGCGGTCATTCGTTGTGATTTTCCTTGATATGCGATATAGTATTTTATGTACAGTGTGCACAATGTATTTGTGTGTGTGTGTGTATGTCTGTATGTATTTGTCGCTTTGACTGGATAAGCGTTGTGTATTGTTGATATTTGGCGCGGCTTGCTTCAATTTATGTTCTGTTTGCCTTTATTGTCGAATTTTTGCTCCTCTTGTGTTCGGTTTTTGTTTTTTTTTTAAAGGACTTTTTATTAGGGTGTGGAGCGTTTTGGTGGATCACATTTGTTTGGATTGTTGTGTTGTCCTGTATTGATAAGTTAATTTAATGGGCACGGCCTAACATGACCTCTTCCGCTATCCCTCACTTCCTGTACCCAAGCACACATATATATATGTATATATATATATAAATGTATATCTATATGTATATATGGCCGGCATGTGTTTGATTGCGTTGCGTCTAATGAGTTTAATGCTTTGTTATCAGCGCTGTAATCTGCTTATGTAATATGCGGCCAAAACTTCAACATAATTGAATCACAAATTATGTCATTTTATATGTATGAGTGTTTTTCTTTTATATGTTCATATTTATGTGGACAAACACAGACAGACATATATTTGGTCATGGTCGCAACTTTAAACGCATTAATTGCCAGATTGCCAGAGAAATGGAGTGACTGGCAATTAAGCAGTGCGCTGATAACCGGTTTAACGACACTGCTTAACCGTTTTGATTATTCCTTGTGGCGAGTGGAAGAGAGACAGAGAGAAAGAGATTTAAAAGCAACAACAACAATACGATCCTTAAGCGATTTTACCGCAATCACAGTCGACGTCATTTTGATTTTTTGGATTTGTTGTAGCGTTGCCAGCGTTATAATAAAATAAAGCGTTTTCTAAACTTATTTAAGATTTGCAACTATAATAAAAGCGATTTGCAAACCGTTTAACTAAACAATTGTCATGAGTCAATTACAAGATATGCCACACCTGATCGCTCTCTGTCTGATTTAAAGAGCAATTTTCATTACAGTTGAGTACACGTGCCGCTGGCACTAGGAACACCCCAACATGACTTGCGACTCCCCGCGTCCAGCACGATTCCTGTCAATGACGGAAGGCTACTTTCATTTTTGTTGGAAGAAGCAAATGAAACTTAACGGAAAAGAAAATTACATCATGCTCGTTTCAATGGGTCGACATAATATTATTTTCCTCGGTTGATTTTATTTTTTTTTTTCCCCCACAGCACCCACTGTGTATGAGGCATATCCACGTGCTGTTTGTGTGAGGGAGTGTGTGTATGTACATATGTCATCATCATCTTGGGGATTGCTCACTGCTCGCTCTTCGCAGGAGAAGCTCCTTTTTTTGCGTTCTGTCGATTTTTTATTTATTTATTTTATGCCTACGCACATACGCGCCAAGCAGTTTGACAGGTGTCGCCGACTGAGTGGCTGCCTGCCCTGACAATTTGGTGAGGATAGTGCGGGATGTGGTGTGCGAGGCAGGCAAATTGTGCTCATACCGGGCGTGGTTCGGCCTCGACTGGCCTGGTCTGCTTCTGGTGCCTCGAGGGGTAGATGGAATGAAAAATGTCACCCTATTATTCTTTGTATTGTTTTATGCGGCATTTATACGCTTATTTTTTGCTGTCTTTTAATAGACGTGGCAAAGTACGCCCCAAACAACAAAGCACCAACAACGGAGGCTACTTTACGTATCCCCAACCTACTCCCCCGTCGCGATGTGTCTGCTGGCGTTTTATCATCATCCAATCAGTAGATAAATAACACATAAAATGAGGTGCTTCATCAGGTTTGAAGTGATGAAAGTGAAACTGTGCTGAGTTTGGCTTTGTGGTTGCCTTTCCCGTCTGTCTGTCTTCTTGTATGTCTGTGGTTGGTTGGTTGCTTGCCAGCGGCGAGGGGCAAGAGCCGAGATCTGTGCCTTTGTCTTTGTATTTAACTCTTGTGTAAATATAAAGTAACAACGTTATATAGATGTTAGTTACAGGCAGTGCTACGTTTTTCTATTTTATTCGACTTAAACTGAGCGCGTAGCGAAGTAATTTTTCAAAATTTTATTGCATTACACGTAAAACAAGCTAATTTAATGGATTGACAAGTACTCAACAAACAAACAGATATATTTAAATTTGGCGCCTCAAGCATCGCGTTAGTTTAGCCTTATCGTAACCATATGAGAGCAAGTTGGCAGACTCAGAATATTCAGGGCTGCAAGAATCGATTACCGCTGCAAGAGTTATCGGTAGCCAAGACAGCTGTATTGTTTTTATTGTTGTTGTGTGTGTGTCTGCGCTTATAGCTGAACAAGTCAAACTGAAACAAAATTATGTACTCGCCATAAAACCAGGACTATTAAATATTAACAATTACTAACAAGCAAAGAATAATTTAATATAAACCGAAGCACAACAATAAAATATACTCTCGTACAACACAAAGCAAGCAGCAGCCGCCTACTTGCTGAAGCAGCCTCCAAGAGTGGCTTGAAAAACGCTAAAGTAGCCAGGTGAAAACAGAGTAAAATAAGCATAAATTTTGCATAAATTTCAAATGTTTAGCTTTTGATGTGGTTCTTCGAAAGGTTTGGTTTCCAGGTGCGTAACAAAGACTTGTTGCTGTCCACATTCGAGTGTTTATTGATTTTGTACTTTGTTGTCTACTGGTGTGTGTGTGCGTGCGTTAAATATTGTTGACTGTCAAATGTAACTGAACTTGTCAGTTACTCAACTTTGACAGCTTTTTCCCATATCAATAATTCAGTTTAAAATAACTTATGGTTATTCTTGTTATCAGTTGCGCGTAAACTGGAAGTGGTTTGTTATCGGTCACACACCCCCCGCAACGACCCACCACATACACAGATTGAGAAGTTGTTAATTAAGCTTCTTGACCAGATGCTAATTGGCTGATTTGCCTGTTAATTAAATTGTGGCACAATAAGTAAATCAAACTCTTTCAATTCAATTTGTAACACTTAAAAAATGAACAACAAAAGTCAATAGAATAAAGCGAGCGATGCAACTCAATTTCCTATTGACCTATTAACATCTTACAGCTCGGGACAATTTAATCTAAGCGCCTGGTTGCGCCCCCAAATAAAAAAAAAACCCCCCAATCACACTCATTGCACAGACGACGCCGTGTCAAAAATGGTACAGAAAAGTTGGAGGCACAAGCGTAAATAATTATTCAACGCACCAGACTGAGAAATAAAAAAGATAGAACAAAAAGAAGAATTAAGCAAGTCGAGGAAAGGGTGTTTATAAACAATAGACCATGCTCGGACGCACACAGAAGCTGCTGCTGGGCCTGGCCGTATTGTTGCTAGTCAACCTGCTCTGGGTCTCCTCCAACGAACTGACAAAGGTAAGTCTAAATTCAACTAATATGAAGTCGTATCTAAAATATGCTCTCATCTCTCTCCAATCGTCAACAGTTTTTCTATGAGGATGATCGATATGACAAGCCCTTCTTTTACACATACTTCAACACATCCATGTTTAGCATCTATTTGGTTATTATTGGCATTATAGCACCTTGGAAGGAGTCGTGCGACCGTCAAAATGGCAACTATGCGGTTTGTTTAATTTCTATAATTGTTCGCTAACATAATTTTTAAAAATATATATTCTGTCTGACTTTTAGATGATGGAACAGCATGCTGATGAGGAGAACTACTATACAAATCAGGCTGCCCTGGTGAGTCTCTGCACGCTTAGCAATTGAAATGATGATTGATGATCCTTTTTGATTTGCAGAGCGACTCCACCTTTGTGCCTATACGCGTTGCCAATCAGGGCAGCATTCCAGGCGTATTGTCCGGCGCGGAAAGCGATGATTCGAGTGTACGCAGCGTTCGCTTCTGCAAGATGGCCGAGGTGCGCGAGATGTCGGCACATGAGGCGACTGATGCGTTGATGGCACGCCTCTCCTATGCAGCCAGCATGCGGATTAGGCGCCAGAAGACCCATCACAAGACAGCCAAAACGGCACTGCTATTTTGTTTGCTTTGGCTAGCGACCAATTACTTTTCGCAATTGGCGCTCGACATGGACGAGGAGCCGATGATAACGCTTATCAGGTAAGCGACCGCATAACCTTAATGGATATTATAATTAAATAATATTAAACATTAAACGATGCTTTCCCAGATCAACTGCTGGCACACTATTTACGGTTTTATTGGCTGCATTGTTTCCATCGGCCATGGGCGATAAGTTGACCATAACGAAAGTAATCGCTGTCACCATGAACATTGGCGGCGTTGTGGTCACCTCAACAAATGATTTGCATGATACCAATATGACGCGAGGCGTGCTCTTGGCTATATTCAGCGCCTTTTTCTTTGGCTCGTATTTGGTGTTTGTTAAGCAAAAAAACGACACCGAGGAGAAAGTGGACATTCCACTCTTCTTGGGTAAATATATGTAATCTTTTGTCTGCTTATCTTTATTATAACGCGTTTATTTGTTTATCTTGAAGGCTTTGTTGGTCTCTGGAATCTGTTGCTGTTGTGGCCCATATTCTTTATACTGCATTTCACCAGGATCGAAATGTTTGAGTTGCCCAGCCAGGGTCAATTTGGTATGCTTTTTTTAAATGGCTTCATTTCCACCGTTTTGGCCGTGGCTCTGTGGTTGTGGGGCTGTTTCCTCACCTCCTCGCTGATTGGCACACTGAGCCTGTCTCTGCAGTTACCGCTGACGATTGCCTTCGATGTGCTAGTCAAGCATAAACCGTATACACCCATGTATGGAATGGGTTCCATGGCATTAATATTGTCATTGCTGCTGGTTGTGCTGCTCATGCGCAACGATGAGTCAGATCCGCTTATGAAGCTCTTCAAAGTGGTTTACAGAAAAGTCTGTGCCTGCCGTAAGCCAAGCATTGTTAGGTGAGTTATACCACATACTATAAACATCAAGTATATGCCAATATTCGTATAATGCCTACAGAGTCACCGATGATGAGCAGCAGGAATCTCTTATCAACAGCAGCGATTGAATTCGCACCACGGTTGGGAGAACGCTTTTCAAAAACGCGCTTCTGCAAATTGAATTATTGCTCACTGCAATGCAAATCCAAATTTGGCTGTTTACGACTTCGTTTCGAATCGTTCTTTAATCTAAAGCGACAAATAATTCATATATAAATATATATATAAAAATATATGTATATTTATATATTGATTGTTTGTAGTTGTAGCTGATACGAGTATTTCGCACAACAAATAAATTAGATAACATATTTATATACATATGCATATATATATTTTTCCTAATTTGTTTTACCTTAAGAGCTTATCCTGATTTGCAATTTTACGTACAATTAAGCTGATATACATATATATTAATACATATTTGTGTAGCTTATGTTTATTACAATAGGATTGTATTTTCTGTAAATAGCTTTAGTCGTAGTGTGTATCTCTATGTGATAGGTCTTACAATTTGCTGAAGCTCATTTCTAATTTATTGTGCTAATTATGTATGTCCAACTATTATGTATGCTCGACTTTAAAATACATACTTATATATGCCACCTCCATACTCTACAATTGATACTCAATTCCAGCATTTTGTTCTCCATACGTTAATCTCTATTAATTAGATAAACTGCAGAATCTGTTTACAATTAATCGTATAGAAAAAACACATAAATATATGTTAAAAAGTTAATGTACAACTGTTTACAAAAAAATATTAATACTCAGTGCGAGGGGTTTTTATTTAAGAGTCCGGCATGATAAACGCACATTTACTTGTACGAATATAAATATGAATTTCTAATCAAAATCCCATATTTAGAATTGATTATTGTTTACAATAGGCAAAATCAAATTTAAAATAATTGTTATCTCGCGATAAGATTATTTCGTGCGTATTAAATATAAGTGAACTAGTACGTAAACCAAATTTTGTTTACGATTTTACTAGCACACAGTAGAACTCATTTTATGAGTCACTAATTTAATCTTTTTATTCAAATTTCAAATTCGCGCACTGGCCAACGATATTTTATGTATCGTTATCGAAAAGTTTGTGTACTTTTGCAGCACCGTCACTTTTATTCACAATTTTGATAGTTTCGATATAGATATCGATAGTTTAAACCATCAAGAGAAAAGAAGAAGCAGACTCATGTTGGCGTCTCCCATTCTATATCTCGCTGTCGAGCAGTGCAGTTGTAGTAACAGGTGCAGGTATTGTTAAAAGAGTCGTACAAAATGAAGTTTCAACTGGCTTTGTGCCTGGTCGCCATTGCGGCCGGCATTGTGGTTGGTGATGAAAGCAAAGGACCCAAAGTGACTGACAAGGTAAGCAACATCCCTACAAACACACAGAGCCAAATGCATGCATGTGTGCGTGTCATTTATACCTGCGTCATTTTAGTATATATATACACGAATACCAACATAGATAAATCATTTGCGCTGTTCTTAATGACAAAATATATATTTTGATACGTGTATTTTGTTATGTTCTGCGTAGGTTTTCTTTGACATCACCATTGGCGGTGAGCCTGCTGGTCGCATTGAGATCGGTTTGTTTGGAAAAACCGTCGAAAAGACTGTGAGGAACTTCAAGGAATTGGCTGAGAAGCCACAAGGCGAGGGGTAAGTGTTCATAACCCTTATGCACCGTTAATTGGCCTACACAAACCAACACATATACACACACATGCACACACGTAGCCATTTATAGGTTAGAGCCGTAGTAGTTGCTATCAATTACGTGGCGTTTAAGTGAGAATTAGTTAACAAAGCGACGAGCAATAACCAGAATTATTGTGTGACAAATTAATTTGTTTACGTTTGATTTGACTCTAATTTGACAATTGTCAATTCTGCTCTTTATATTTACATGTATAAAAATAGCTACAAGGGCAGCAAGTTCCATCGCATTATCAAGGACTTTATGATCCAGGGTGGCGATTTCACCAAGGGTGATGGCACCGGCGGACGCTCCATTTACGGCGAACGCTTCGAGGATGAGAACTTCAAGCTGAAGCATTATGGGGCCGGCTGGTTGAGCATGGCCAATGCTGGTAAGGACACCAATGGCTCACAGTTCTTTATTACCACCAAGCAGACCAGCTGGTTGGATGGTCGTCACGTTGTCTTCGGCAAAATCCTCTCCGGCATGGATGTGGTGCGCAAAATCGAGTCTGGCGCCACCGATGCCCGGGACCGTCCCGTCAAGGATGTAGTGATTGCAAACAGCGGCACCATCGCCGTTGCCGAGCCCTTTGCCGTTTCCAAGACGGATTCCACCGAATAAGATGGAAATCCAAGCAGAAGGCGGGCAGGAAGGCATAAATAATAACTAATTAGCTTTTGCACTTTGCAAATTTTAATCGCGTCTTTTTAAACATAATCAATGAAATAAAATACTATCATTAAAGACTAGAATCTAGAGTACATCGAACCATTTTGGGTGGCCGCCAATCGATTTTTCTCAACTCTTAAACGTTGAGTTTGCATTTAAATCTAATTGAAACATAAGTCTAAATCTGTAATCCATTTTATCGTCTAAGCAAGCCAATATACTGCTCAATTATTCTCAAATTTGTAACGCCTAGAAATTCAATAAAATAAACTATGTGATAAAAAAAATGAGAAACTATTGTTTGTATAAGTTTTTGGCTTTCAGTTTTACTGTTTGTGCTGCGGTTCATTGAACTGGTTTCGGTATATGTGTGTGTCCCTCTGTGTGTGGGTGTTTGTGTGTTGTGTCTGTTTTGTACTGACTTTCTTGCCACTTCTGCTGCCTCCCTTAATTGGGAACCGGTTTCTTAAACGTCAACAGCTTCCATATCTAATTTTATATGCCTTTTGTTTCCTTCTTTTTTTTTGCTTTGATGCACTAATTCTAGCAGAGCTTTGTGATACAAAAAAAAAAAACAGTTGACACAGTTGTCGCTGTTTGTCTGTCGCTTTCATAAATTAGAGTCGTGTTCTTTATTTTATCAGCGGTTCGACAATTGTTTGTGCACATATTTATTTACTTTATTTATTTAGTTTTTTGTCAATGCCAATTTTAGCTGCTCGATTTGTACAACAGCCTTGATTTTATAAAGATGACATTAAGAACTATAAACAATTTTCAACTCTTATACCATTATACCATTTATACCATTCCTTTGTATTCCAATAAGAATACATGTCGATTTTATTTTATTAACCCTTAAGCGGGCTTATGTCATTGATAGCTTTACGCTGTCAAAGTTTAATGATTTTAAAGTTTTAGTAGCAGCAGCAATAAACCAAGAAAAATCTTTTAAATCACGCAAAGTAAATATTTGAAATTCTGCGAATATTTCCAGTCATTTTTCAGCAGTGCAATATGTATGTATGCATTTCTGCGTGTTAACAGGCCTTCTTTAACCCCTGCCACACAAACAACTTGCAACTGAGCAAGCTGAGAGCCAATTAAAAACGAGAGAGGATCTGCGCGTGGAATCATTACAAATTTGCCTGTGTCAGTGCAATTGTACCTCACACACACACACACACACTCTCGTACATATGCAGATGCACATGTGTGCATGTGTGTAGATTGTGTATTGTTTATGTCGGCAGCAATCTCATGTGCCACACATGTTTTTCACACAGCCAGACAATCAGCTCATTTGTACAAACACACATACAACAACCACAGAACATAGAATTTCTGGACGCTGTCGCATTTCAAAGATTATGTTATTTTCTTTTATTGCTCATTGGCAGTCAGTGCTGCGAAACAAGACGTTTCGAGAGCAGCAACGAAAAGCGGAAAAGCTTTCCAATTTTTCTGCATTTTGATATTTAAATATTAGCTGCCAAGGGAATAAACTTTATCTGCTCTCAAAATGGTACGTGGAAATTTTCAAATGGGGATCATGGAGATCATACAGCTTATAAATAGTTTATTGATAAGAGAAAGTCGCTGCTGATGTGTACCAATGAATACACACCATTCAATACTATATAGTAATAATAATATGTCTTACTTAGAAACACCTTTCGCTCGGTTTGCTAATCCTGCTGATGGGCAGTGGCATTTGCCGCGCTGCCAAAATCCTTGTCATCTTTCCACATGCCAGCGAGAGTCATTTCAATGTGATGCGCACTGTGGTCACCGAGCTGGCGGACAGGGAGCACAATGTGAGTATTTATAGCACTCGCCAAGATGCACAATAATTGCACAATTTCGATTCCATGCTAGGTAACCTTATATGGAAGTCATGGACTCGGCGAGCGTTTGGAGCGCATTACGGAGACGCTTGTCGGACCGGAATATGACTTTTGGAGCCACTGTAAGTGAGGGAGATGATAGAAATTAAGATTATAAGCAACTACAACGTGTTTATCACAATTAACTGCAGTGCAGAAACATGGTGCAGCTGGTGGCAGCCTGGAGGATCTAAGCCGCCTGACGGACAGCAGGCTGCGCAGCTGCTTGGCCACTGTTGGTGCTCAGGCATTAGATCACTTTTTGACACAGCCATCGTTGCAGGCGCTGCTGCAGATGCCCAGCGCTGACTTCGACTTCGATGTCATCGTTGTGGACTATTTCTATACGGAGGCGCTGCTGGCGCTGGGCTACAAGCACAATAAGCCCACCATTGGCATTGTTAGCACGGATTTTGGCAATTATATGAATGCTGTTCAGGAGTCGCTGGTGCCCGTCGCTTGCTCGCCCATTAACTTTGAGGATTACACGTCGGAGCAGGGTTTCATGGAGCGATTGAGCAGTATACGTGAGTGTATGACGCGACGCACGCAATTCGGCAAGGAAAACTATGCGGCACAGGATCAATTGATTAGCAAACATTTTAAAAGTGAGTTTTTAACTTTTTGCCGTTGGCGGCATTTCGCTGTGAATGGCAAAGGTGTTTTCACAAAAGGTGGCAACTCTACGTCTGCTCAATTTCGATTTAATCGTCTACCTATCGATTTTACTTAATTTAAATAACTGAAATTACCAAATTTTAATTTGATTTTACAGTTGGAACCACTGTTAAGGAATTGCAGGCGAATCACTTGGCCCTGCTCTTGCTCAATAATCACGTGCCGCTGTGGACTCCGCGTCCACTGGTGCAGCAGATTGTGCCCGCCGGCGGTCTGCACATCCGTGGTCCCCGCGATTTGCCGTGGCATTATAAGCGATATGTGGAGCAATCTCGCACTGGCGTCATTTACATGCAGCTGGGCAACGAACAGCCTTGCGGCCAGTTGCCCAAGCAAAAGTTGCAGACGATCTTTGAGTTTCTTAATGCGCGCAAGGAGCGTGTAATATGGACGTGCCACGATGTGACGAAACTGGAGGGACAGCCCAATAATGTAATGATACAGCATGCAGTACCACAGATCGATATCCTGGCTCATCCAGGCATTCGTGCCTTCATCATGAACGGGGATTTGCTAAGTGTGCAGGAGGGCATTATGCGAAATGTGCCCATGCTGGGATTACCCATCTTCCAGAACGAACGCAAGAACATGCAGCTGGCTGTGGACCTTGGCATTGGCCTTCAGCTGGATCAGAGCAATTTCAGTAAGGCATCGCTCAACTGGGCATTGGAGGAGCTTATCACACAGGAGAGTTATCAGTTGACCATACGGGAGGTTTCAAGCGAGTTTCGAGACAGACCGTTGGGCGCATTGGCCAACGCCATGTTCTGGGTGAACTATGTGGTGCGCCACAAGGGCGGTGCGGCAATTAGAACACGTGGCATCGATATTCCCTCTAATCATTTGCATCTCTTTGATTTGTTCGTATTTTATTTTGGCTTGGCGGCTATATTATGTGCTGTTTTGGTTGCCATTTACTTTGGGGTCGTATATGCGTTGCAAAGAAAACGAAACTACACCAAAGATTCCAAGATAAATTAAAGATAAATTGAAAATGTGTTAAGTCTTAAGTGAACTAATAAAGGGTAAAAGTCAGCTAAATAATTTCCTCTATCTCTCTCTTTTGTGTTTTTTACATTTTGAATGTGCGCCAGTGACAGGGTTGTATTCGCAGCAATAATAATTTAGGCAATACAACTCTGAAAAAAGGGGCTGCCAAGTTTTGGGCAATCGACGGCAGCCATCTTCCTTTCTAAAGAATCGCGTTCGCACAGCAGACGTGTTTAAAACCTTTACGAGTGTTTTAAAAGGTAATAATTGTATAAATATAAGCCAAAATGCGTTTTAAGTGTGCAACTAATAAGTGAAGCCAGCTAACTATGAATGCAAGCCGCCTAAAACGTGTAATAGCAAGTGACAAGCGCAGCGTGTCACACGTGGAGTCTCAAATTGCCCAGCGGAGCTGTCCCTCGCGTTGAGGTTATGTTCAAAACAAAAACAACAATATCATTCAACCTGTAAACTGTGAAAACATGCGAATTTGTTTGTAAAATTATCAATCAACTGTTTGTCTAATTTGCTCGCTGTGTCGTTCTTTCAGCTCCGTCAAGATGTCCACTGGTACAACAGCCACAATCCGCACCCGCAAGTTTATGACTAACCGTCTGCTTGCCAGGAAACAAATGGTCTGCGATGTCCTCCATCCCGGACTCTCGTCGGTCAACAAGACCGAGATTCGTGAGAAGCTCGCCGCTATGTACAAGGTGACTCCCGATGTTGTGTTTGCCTTCGGTTTCCGCACAAACTTCGGCGGTGGCCGCTCTACGGGCTTCGCGCTCATCTACGACACGCTTGACTTTGCCAAGAAGTTCGAGCCCAAATACCGTTTGGCTCGTCACGGACTCTTTGAGCAGAAGAAGCAGACGCGCAAGCAGCGTAAGGAGCGCCGTAACAGGATGAAGAAGGTCCGTGGTACCGCCAAGGGCAAGATCGGCACCGGCAAGAAGTAAAACTCGTGCTGGAATCATGATTGGTGTGTGTGTGTTGCTGGTGGAGCGCACCGAAAATTCCCAAAAGCTGCTGGTTACGCGTTAGTTTCACTTTTAATCATTAAACGACAACAACACAAAATCCAAATCGGTTGTTTTCTTTTCGAGAGACTTGTTTTATATGCTTAAGAAAATAAAACACTAAAAGTAAATACAACTTGGTGTTTGCTTGTTGGGGGGGATATCGGAATTAAATATTTAAGAGAATTTGCATAAAAATCTGTATGAAAGCGTAAATTGGCAATAAACAAATGCATTTTTTAATTCTGCCGGTAGCCTTGCCGTACTGTTCAGACGACTCTTTTAATGGCAACACTAATTTCAGTCTGTCTGGCCACATTTTGTCTAGCATTTCAACCCTACTAGCAACGCCACAAAAATTTATTGCAAAAAAAAGAACGAAACCGGAAAAAGATTCATGTACAGAAATTGTATAAAAATGTTTTAAATGTCAGTTGAGCAACTGCTGATCGATTGCCAAGACATTTCACATCACCGATCCGTAAAAAACCACAGGCAACAGAACGAGCTTAAAAATGTCCAGTTGTGGGGGTGGTGTTGGCGGCAGCGTCGTCGGCGGCGGCGGCATCAGCGTCTCGGTTGGCGATTGGATATGTCCAGATATTGAGTGAGTGCGCGTAGAGCTTCAGCGTAACGATCCAGGATCGTAGGATTTGAGAGTACTACACCCCTCTTCAGCACAAAAATCTCTTACTCCCCATCCCTTCCACAAAAATTTCCCCAACAGACAAATGCAATAAATTGTTGTTTTGTTACTCTTATTCTTCCTCCATCCGCTCGCCTCTTGGCGCGCGGCTGTTGTGCGTGTGTTGGTTATGCATTGTATGTGTGTGTTGCAGCTGTCGCCATTCGAACTTTGCACGGCGCCTACAATGCAATAAATGCAATCGGGAGCGCGAGAGCAGCGCCACTGAAAAACTGGACAAGGACAGAGATCGTGAACGGGATCGTGGAAATGGCAGCAGCAGCTCCAGCAAAAAGAAACTGGGCACAGAGATTGGCAAAGTGGCCGCAGACAAGTCACGTGGGCTGTTCAGTGCCGAGGACTGGCAGTGTAGCAAATGTGCGAACGTTAACTGGGCTCGCCGACAGACTTGCAACATGTGTAATGCTCCCAAGTTTACCGATGTGGAGGAGCGCACAGGTAAGTAGAAGGGCACACCCAACATGCAATGATTCAATATTGACTCTGGAAATGCATTCGCAGGCTTTGGCGGCGGCTATAATGATCGTGGCGTCGTGGAGTACAAGGAACGCCAGGACTCTGACAGCGAATACGATGAGTTTGGACGGCGCAAGAAGCGTAAAAATAACGATAGAGGTGGCGGCGGCAGCAGCGATCGCAGTGATGACGATGGACGGGACAAGGATGATGCAAAACGAGCTAGACGCAGTGTCAATAAAGGCGACGAGGAAGAAGACGATGACGAGGACGACGATGGTGATTTGTCCAAATACGATTTGTGGGGCGACAATGAGGTGACCTCGAGCAATGTGAAAAGCAAGGAACAAGACAATGGCACTAGTAACAACAGCAGCTGCAGTACCAGGGAAAAGCCGCCAACAGCTGCGACAGCTAGCAGTAAAAGAGCCACACGTGACTCCACATCATCCAACTCGTCGTCGTCCTCATCGAGCTCAAGCAGCTCCAGCGACTCATCCACAACCTCAGTAACAAGCAGCTCCAGCAGCAGCAACGGTTCCAGCAGCAGCAACAGTAAGCGCGATAGGAAGCGATCCGAAACTCGTCGCTAGACATTTTCTAAGCTCAATCTCCTTTGGAGAATGCATACCACTGTCTTGTTTTTATTTTCTCTTTTTTTCCTCGTTGGAAAAGAAAATACTGATGTTTATTTATTTTTCTAAGTCTGCGCCATTTCCCATGACATGTATTGAAACACCACACCCCATAATAATCAATAAATTCATATTATTTAAGAAAGTCACCCAACGATTTTATTGCAATGCAGTCGTTAACGGATCAATGGAAAGTTTCATCCGATTGCTTGCGTGTTGCGGCTGCCTCCGCTTCACGCAGTTGCTTTAGTTGTGCCAGCTCTTCTCGCGCGTCCTCGATTTGCTGTTCTGTTACGGTCACGGGCACATCACAATCGAATTGCTCCTGTCGCACGGATACCATTTTCTTGATGGCATCCTCCAGATAGGGTATTTGCTGTGCCTGCAACTCTTTGTGATAAGCTTCCAGGCGCTCCTCCTTGATCTTCTCGCAGTAGATGTCGGTAAGCTTTTGCAGCGACTCCTTGCGTGTTATCCAATGGAAATTAGCTGGCGGTGGCTTGTAGACCAAGTCCAGTTTCTCCAATATCCACTCGAAGCGAGGATAATCCCAGCGTCTGAGGTATTTCAGGAACTTTTTGCGCTTATCGATCAATTCCTTTAGCCGCACTTTCATCATTTTGTCGCGTGGATGCGCCTCCATATGTTCTTGATAGCGTCGTATGAATGCCGTCATCTTGGCCACTGTTATTTTAGAAAGTATATATATGTAGTTATTGTAGTTATGGGTAACTAGAGTCATGAAAGAGCGATCTAGCCCGGAAGGATACCCCGTGGATATCTTGCAATTCCACTAAAATGCAATTGGGGAGCAGATAATCCTGAACATCTAAATATATTTTAGGGAATCGGAATTCATCTCCCTCTTACATATTGGAACTTATACTTACGTTTAGCCTCCATAGAGCCATAGTCCTGGGCATGACGCTGCACCTCCTTTATCATTTGATCGCGGTAATACCGAGTGGTCAAATGATTCGGATTGTTGGTTAGCTTGAACAGCGATTGAACTGTTTCATCGGCACTAGAAATATACGCAAATTAATTTACAAACAACTCCGAACGGTAATATTCCCAGTCTTACCTCGCCAGCTCTTTGGAATCCTTGTAATCCGGAAGAAACTCATTAGCGCCCAGCGCTGGCAGCTTGGCGAGATCACCGCTCTTTTCCGGCATGATGCATGAAATCTTCTCCGGTCTTACCCATTTGATTTTCAGATCTGACTTAAACGCATAGTCACGCACGAACTGGCGTGTCACAGCGTTTGATATATTTAATAGTTTATTCATAAATAACAACTTTAATGGACATCCAAATGCAATTTGCTTCGCTAGGTTATATCACTTGGCCAGTGTGCACACACCAAAATAAATGAAAACACCAGCTGACAAATAACAGTGTGTACCTACCGTACCAAAGCTGATATTATCAGTTGGTGATTTATTTTGTGAATGTTGTATGGGCAAACATTAAAACAATTCTAAAAAAAATAATATTTAAGAATAAAACTCGATTTAGAGCACCTTATAATGGCGCACATGTCCCACGTTCTGCCCCAGACATCAACGCCCTCGAGCGGTCCCTCGGGCACCTCGTCGCGCACAATGTCACTCATGGAGAAGCAGAAGTATATAGAGGATTATGACTTTCCCTACTGCGACGAGAGCAGTAAATATGAGAAAGTCGCCAAAATTGGCCAGGGCACCTTTGGGTGAGTGATCCAAGCCATATTTTACATATTGGCAGTTAAGTAACTTACGTTTTCTTCGTAGGGAGGTGTTCAAGGCACGCGAAAAGAAGAGCAATAAAAAGTTTGTTGCCATGAAGAAGGTGCTCATGGATAATGAAAAAGAGGGCGTAAGTAACTCACTCTTTCATGGCCATTCATTCAGTGCTGACCAATATTGTTTCTCAGTTTCCCATTACGGCTCTTCGCGAGATTCGCATCTTGCAGCTGCTGAAGCACGAGAATGTCGTCAACCTGATTGAGATTTGCCGTACCAAGGCGACCGTACACAATGGCTACAGATCGACCTTTTATTTGGTGTTCGACTTTTGTGAGCATGATCTGGCCGGTCTATTGTCCAATATGAATGTTAAATTTAGCTTGGGCGAGATCAAAAAGGTTATGCAGCAACTGCTCAACGGCCTATACTACATACACAGCAACAAGGTGAGCATTCCAACTACAACGCGTGACAATTTGAGCTTATTTTTTGTCTGGTTTCTTGCAGATTCTGCATCGTGATATGAAGGCGGCTAATGTGCTCATCACAAAACATGGCATCTTAAAGTTGGCTGACTTTGGTTTGGCCCGTGCATTTAGTATTCCAAAGAATGATTGTAAGAATCGTTATACAAATCGTGTGGTTACCTTATGGTATCGTCCTCCAGAACTGCTGCTGGGTGATCGCAACTACGGCCCGCCGGTGGATATGTGGGGCGCTGGCTGCATCATGGCCGAAATGTGGACACGTTCGCCCATTATGCAGGGCAACACGGAGCAACAGCAGTTAACGTTCATATCACAGTTGTGCGGATCATTTACGCCTGACGTTTGGCCTGGCGTTGAGGAGCTCGAACTGTACAAATCCATTGAGTTGCCAAAGAATCAGAAGCGTCGCGTCAAGGAGCGTCTACGTCCATATGTTAAGGATCCAACTGGCTGTGATTTACTTGACAAACTGCTGACACTGGATCCGAAGAAACGCATTGATGCGGACACAGCCCTGAATCACGATTTCTTTTGGACTGATCCCATGCCCAGCGATCTGAGTAAAATGTTGTCGCAGCATTTACAGAGCATGTTCGAATATTTAGCACAACCGCGTCGCAGCAATCAGATGCGAAATTATCATCAGCAGTTGACAACGATGAATCAGAAGCCGCAGGACAATAGCATGATTGACAGAGTCTGGTAGAATTTAAACAATACAAATAAGATTTTAGTTAGGTAAAAAAGATAAAATTGTAAAGAGGTGTACATGCATCGATTTAAAAAACATTTGGACTTAAAGACTAATGTTTTTAAACATATTACCCTAGTTCTCTATGCAGAACGCAGTAAATATAATAATCTTCATATAACCAAAAATAGTATTCTGTTTGGTTTGGCTAACGAATAAGACGAGCTGCTTACTTAGCTACACATAAATGATGGTGTGTACACACTGTTAAGGAATTGGTATTATTTAGGCACTATTTGCGAAATGCACGTTGAGCAAAAGGTAAACAAAGCAAAGAAAGTGGAGAAAAAACAAAGACGTTGCTTGGCGATTATAAAAGACGACTGCAATGTTGCTCCCAGTGACGTGCCCACTCTAAATTTGGCCATACTCAACGTTGGCCTCAGCAATGGACTCACCGAAGAAGCGCTGCTCGACTCAGCTGCCGCAACAGGCGGTCAAGTTTCGAAGGTGCTGATGCTTCCATCGAAATCCTATTGCTTTCTGAGCTGTGCCAACTTGACGGATGCGCAGCATGTGTTCAAGGGAATGCACAATGTGGCGACTATTGGTCAGTTGGGCGCTGTTGCTTATCTCAGCTATGTTTTGCAATTACCACGGGAGATCGAGGAAAATGGCTGGCAAAAGCCATCGCCAAGTGGCCTCGTGTTGCTGCCTAACTTTATCAATGAGGCAGAGGAGGCATTGTTGCTGCAGGCAATTGCTATTGATGACAATGGCACTGCCTGCACGGAGGACGCTTTGAAGCACAGGCACGTTAAGCATTTTGGCTATGAATTTCTATACGGCAGCAATAACGTTGATGGAACACAACCATTAGAGCAGCCCATACCTGCGGCATGCGATATCTTGTGGCAGCGCTTGGCCAGCACCGAAATCCCAGTCAATTTTTTTCCGGATCAATTGACCGTTAATGAGTATGAACCTGGGCAGGGCATACCACCACATGTCGACACGCATAGTGCATTTGTGGATCCCATTCTCTCGCTGTCTCTGCAAGCTGATGTCGTCATGGACTTTCGCCGCGGCAATGAGCTGGTGCACGTGCTGCTGCCACGACGTTCCCTTCTGATCATGTCCGGCGAGTCTCGCTACGACTGGACACACGGCATCAAGCCCAAGCACATCGATGTGCTACCAACGCCAGCAGGCAGCCTGACCACACAGGCGCGCAACAAAAGAACATCGCTCACCTTTCGGAGACTGCGTCGTGGACCCTGCGATTGTCAATATCCTACGCTCTGTGATACACGGCAGACGGCAGCTCCACAGGCAGTGACAGATAAGCTGGCCACTCATGCCAGTCACCTGGAACAGCAAAATGTGCATGAAGTTTATGATAAGATCGCTGATCATTTTAGCGATACGCGTCACACGCCCTGGCCGCAAGTTGCCGAGTTCCTGCATAGCTTTGAGGCGCATTCGGTGCTGCTGGACGTTGGCTGTGGCAACGGCAAGTATCTTGGCTGTAATCCACAATTGCTAAGCATAGGCTGCGATCGGTCCATGGGTCTGCTGGCCGTTAGCAACGCACGTGGGCAGAGAGTTTTTCGGTGCGATTGCCTGCAGCTGCCGGTGCGCAGCGCCAGCGTTGATGGCTGCGTCAGCATTGCGGTCATTCATCATCTGGCCAGCAGCGAGCGGCGGCTGACAGCGTTACTGGAAATGGCCCGCGTGCTGCGTCCTGGCGGTCGGGCGCTAGTCTACGTGTGGGCCAGGGATCAACGAAAGAATGACAAGAAGTCATCATATTTGCGACAGAATAAAGCCGTTAACAAGCAGCAGACAACGGAGCAAGCTCAGCGCCAAAAGTTGGCACAACAATTAGAAAATATGGAGCTGGATCAGCAACAACAGCTGCAGATGCAAGTGTCACTGCCTGTGCACACAAATCGCACCGAGTTCCAGCAACAGGATGTTTATGTGCCCTGGAAAACAAAAGATGAACAACGCACAACGTTTCTGCGTTACTATCATGTCTTTGAGGAACATGAACTGGAGCGTTTGGTGTCACATGTGGAGGGTGTGGTCCTCAGACGAAGCTACTACGATCAGGGCAACCATTGTGTCATCTTTGAAAAGTGCAGCAATTGATAAATCAATTTTAAAAATCAATCGAATTTTTTGAATAAGTTTTGAAGAAATATCTGTTCTGGAAAAAAATAAAACTATTGTTTTAATTATGTATTTCGTTTATTGATTTCAAAAAATACACATCCACATATTTTTATTTAATAGCGAATTGAACTTTGAGAAAGTATAACTTAGTTAAGCTTACTTTCGTCCCATTTAAGTGGTTTTTTTTTATTGTAGCTTTGGACCATAAATTGACAATTCCTTAATAATAACATTTTGTGTTCCATACGATTACCCAGTGGAGATATTAAAATACTAAGCAATCAATACAGGCTTACAGATTTTTTTAAATTTGGTAATATATATATATATATATTTCTTTTTTTAAAATATATAGTTTTTGTATAGATGCTACATGTAAAGTGGGATTTAGAGCTTTCATAGGTACATGTGCGGGTGTATTTACTTAAGATTTAATTAAACCGATTTTGTAGATCATGAACAGTACACGTATATAGTATTTTTATATAGTAAAGGCGAAATATTGAAGTATTACTCTGGGAATTTGGGTAACATAACTAAAGTGTAAAGAGCTACCTAAAGAAGAGAGAGCAATTGGTTTCTGTGCTGCCATCAGTTTCATAATTGATAAAACTTACATATGTATATATATGTAGTATATGTATGTGTAGGTACATCAAGTGAAACTGTATGAAAATGCATGATTATACATTACAAGGGTACATCATGATTTGCTACACGCATTAATATATATACGTATATTAATATCTATATAGAAGTATATGTTTTAAAATTACATCTAAATGTATACTACATAAACGTACAAGTACAAGTAGTTTTAAAAACACTTAGAACTCAGCCTGGGCACTTTCTTACTTGACAATAATTACAATCAATATCATTGTAGGACTTTAATTTAATGTTTAGTTTACAGTTTTCAACGTTTCGTTTTTGGTCGATAATTGATATGTTACCTAATAGTATGTATATGTATAGTTAATATAAGTAACAGATTTGACTAGATGTTTAATTTTCGGTGCCTTAAAGCAACTACAGTATTTGAAGTTGTTAATCTTCTAAACTACCTGCAATGAGTACAGTGTATATACTACGAGTGAAAATATACATTTATAAAGGTGTATATACCATATAAAGATGTGAGTGTGTGAGAGCCCAAGGTTTGGCTATAAGTATAACTATTAATATGTCTATATAGATAGGTTGGTATGGGAGAACAATATAGAGTATAACTTCTTCAACAGGTTATTAGACTGCCTATGACTAGGGTTAAACCAGAAATTCATCATAATATTAAAGCCTGATAGTTTACTTGTTTGTCGTTAAAGCTGATTTATCAGTTGTAAATATATATGTATATATACTTAGAACGCCATATATAAACATGATCTATATAGGTTTTGTGTTCTTATATGTGTATACTTCAGTCGTTGTTGAATATACAAAGCTTTCTTTGCATGCTGATGACCTTTTTCTTCCTTTTCATCGTTTCTTTTTTTGGTTCAATAACTAAGCCTATTCGTATTTCTATGCCTATTTCTACTTCTCTAGCTCTAGTTCTACTGCCTGGAGAGTCGAGTCTTCATCCTCTCCAGCCCTACCGAAACACTTATTTGAGCAGCTGGCATACTTCTAACCACCTTTCCGTATGAGTCAGGGATGGAGGCGATGAGTGTGTGTGTGTTTTGGTGATGACTATGGCTCTTTGTGTGTGTGTCTGGTTCTATGTGTTTGCGTCTGGGTGTCCAGTTTGCCGTGAGTGAGCGCGCTTAGATAAATGTTTCGGCTGCCATTTGTTACAAGCATTCAGCAAATGGTGGCTTTTCAATCGGCGGCGACGGACCCGACACTGACACCATTGGCACGGCACTGATCTTCGGCTTGATGATCTTGAGGCCGAGGCCCAGATTCTTGGGGCTGCTGTGCGGCGACGATGAAGCCGTCGAGGAGCGCTGGTGCACCAGGACGCGTGGCTTTGCCTCAATGGCCATGCTGGGCGTGGAGGTGAGCGAAACGGATGCGGTCGCACTTCCCAAGAGCGGCACGTTCACCATTTCCTCCACTGTCTCCCCCGAGTCCTGTGAGTCATGTACTACGGCCGAGACATCGCTGTGAATCAGCGCCGATGTGGAGTGCGCATCATCATCCTGCATGTATGGTGGGGGTGCCTCTAATGAAATGCTGCCAACAATAACATTGGCCGTGGTTATGGCAGAGGAGCGCGCCAGCAAACTGGTCACAGCTGTTGGCGAATGCTTGTCGTGCAGCACGGGCAGCGTTAGTAGCTCACCAGCGTTCATGCCACACTCCTTTAGCTCAATGTCTTGAGAGGAGTTTTGCTGCTGATGCTGTGTTTGGACGGAGTCATCATCGGTTCGCCAAGGACGCAGGCTCTTCTACATAACGAATAAATTTATAAAATTGATGAGTGAACAACAAACTGAAAAGATATCCGTAATCTGCCAAAAATCACATACCCTTGCATGATTTCTTCTTTAAAGTTAATCTCCTAAATTTCATGTATATTGACATATACATGAATTAATGAATCGATCCCGCCAAATATTCACTAATACAACTTTCTCATAAGCTTAGAAGCTATTGATGTTGAACCAATTTCAGTATCAGAAAATATGCTTATGACAGTTTTGTTTCACGACTATTTAACACATTCTGCAAGGGTATAAAGGGTCTAAGGCGGACACGGACTTACCCTGCGTCCATTCTCGGTAATATTCTCGGCACTCTTGGCCTTACGGCAAAGGACACTCTGTGAGCCGTGACGGCGGAGGAACTCAATGGAATCGAATCCGCGACCCTCGGATGATACGAATATCGCCGAGTTGATGCGACTGCGCGTGCAACGCTCCGATATCGATGTGGAATGCTCCTCGGCGAGCATGTGGATGTGCTGCAATAAAATGTTAATTAGCAAAGTATTCACTTATGAGGCCAACTCTTGGGAAATGTGGTTGTTTCTCTTACGCGGCTATTGCAGTGCAACGGTGGGTGAGCAAAGGTGCCGCCACAATCACTGCTGTCGAACTGTATTCTCAATGTAATTTGCAATATTGATATAGAGAGAAAGAGAGAGCGAGGGAGAAAGAAGGAATAGAAAGAAGAGATAAAGAGAGGACCAAGAAAGAAATGGAAGAAATGTAAGAAGTTACACACACATTACAGGCTCACACATACACTCACACTTAATTTGTACAAGAATTGGAACTCTAATAATCCCTCAACGATGGACTAAGGCACTATTTGAAGTAAAACTCCTAAAACTAAAACAACAATAACAAGAACGATAACAGCAAGCGAAAAGCGTAAAGCAACCTGTCCTAAATATTACAAAAGCGATACGAAAACTGTTTGTGATAGTTTTTTGTGTTGTGGTTTTATTTGCGGCTGTGTTTTTGCTGTGCTTTGGTGAAGCGCACGTCAATAATTGACTGTCAAACTTGAACAGAAGTGTTTTATATGTGTGGAAGGTGCGTATATATTTAAAGGGTGCTCTAAAGTGTGGCTCAATGCTGCATATGGCTGGCGATCAAAACGGTAAACGGCTTAACGATAAGCGATTAACGATTAACGTGCCCAACGTACAATACCAGGTGCATGGCGATTGTGCAGTTATCGGAATCGATAAGCGAGCGAATCGAACGAATCGGATCAAATGAACGAACGAACGAACGAACGAATGAACGTTTCTTTTTTAGTCGGTTCGGTTCGTTTAGCACTTACGCTGGCCGGTTCACTGTAGTTGCTGGGATTGAGCATGGACGATTCGGTCTGTATGGTATCGCTGGCGACCATGCTGTGGTACATCTGCAGCTGGAGCGGTGAGGAGCCGCGACTGTCGCGCGACCCATCTCGACTGCGATCGACGCACGAATACTGTCGCCGGTAATGTCGTCGTCGTCGCCCAACATTGCCAACAGCGAATTGGGATGTGGAGCCGACGACGTCGATGTTGATGCCGACACAGGTTGTGCCGACGGCAGGTGCCCCATAATCAGCGTATGCCATCGCTCTAGGCGGTATCGGAGGCTGGCGAAAGTAACTGGGATCATAGCTGAACTGTCGCCGTCGCCACTGATCGTATTGCCGATAATGGCTGAAGAGTCGTCGTCGACGCAATATCAATTGCTTTTTAGCCTCCAGCACCTCGTTCTCCTCGACAAAGGTACGCTCCTGCGAGTTCTTCAAAATGCTGCGCTGTTGGGCAAATCGACGCTGTTTTGCCTGACTGTTGACCGACAGGGGTAACATGCGCTGAGGTGGTGCTGGTAGTGCTGGTAGCACCGTTGCTGGCTCCCTCTGCAGCAGCTGTTCGTCCTCTGATGGGTGGCAAGCGTTCTCCCTGGCTTCCACGTCATCTCTTTTGAGAGTGGCACTATCTATGCTATCCACATGCTCCAGCACATTGGCGTTCACAATGGACTGATTGTCGACGCTGGGTCCGCGCATATAGGTGTTGATGGGCGTGTCATGGCTATGATTATGGCTATGACTATGGCTAACTGCCGCTGTGGGCGTTGTTGGCGTTTCACGATGCACTGGTTGCTAGCTCTCCACATCCGCTTTATGCAACAGAGCAAACTGACAGCCGCAGTCGCGCTCCAGCTCTCTGCGCGGATACTGAAAGCAACGATCGAAGATTCCGCAACCCTCGCAGCGCGGCAAGCACTGAGTGCAGCCGAAAACAGAGAGAGAGAGAGAAAGAGAGAAAAAGAAAGAGAAAGAGAGAGAGAGAGAGAGCAGCAGCAGCAGTAGCAGCGGCAGCAGGCGAGCACAAGAGAGCAGGCGACAGCGAACCATAAGTGGATGGGTGTGGAATTAAGGAACTTTTGTCAGTGATGTCATTGAAAAGATCTAACCTCAACAAAGCTCAACAAAAAGCTGAAAACCAAAACCGCTAAACTAATTACGATATATTTTATGTTTTAAACACTATGTATAGGAAATGCAAATGGGATTGACTTGACTTGAATACGGTTTGGTTATGCACAAACATTTTCCATGCTCGAAACCTTTAAAACATATACACAAGGGTCTGTGGAACAGGTTCAAGGGTCAACCGCCTGAGTGCAGCTCTAAATGTGACTATGTATATATGTATATTTTGAATTTAAAGGAATTTAAAGCACGTATTTAAGAAGAAGAATAAAAAGGTTAAAACTATCTTCGGTGCACACCGAAGCCGCAGCACTCTTTAAAAATTATATTTTATATTGAAAGAGCACAAGCACATTCTACAAAATAAGATAGAACGTAACGGAGCTAAGAAAAGCTATATCTTTTAGCAAATAATAAGGTAAGAAGTAGAAAAAGCAGTGAAACCTAATAATCAAATAGAGAATGCTATCTATAAAAACCATTTACAGAAGTTAAGACAGTATTGAGAAAAATTGGCAGTATTCCCAATGATATATTTCATGCGCTCAAAAAAGTATGCTATAGATGTGAACAAGATACCAAAATATAATTTGATTGTATGCTGTGAAACAGACAAGGATAAACGATTTCTAAATTTGCTATAGAAATTGACAGATATAGATTATATCTCCCTGTATAAATAAGAAGATCCATTAAAAATATTAAATAGCGAATAAGCAGTCTTATTTCTCAAAGAGCAACATTTTTATATAGACAAAGGGGCGTTTCAATAGAAAAGGTACGGTATGTGTGCGCTAGTTAAAGAAAATCGTGCGCTTTTGTAGATAATTTCATGAAAAATTTAAATTGTTATTAATTGACTTGATGCAAAAGCTAATGAAATGCAAAAAATATGTTTCATATGCAGTAAGTAATTGAGAAATTAAATATTTTTAATACCTTGACAAAGAAATCGGGGTGTAGGTTCTATAAATAAAGCATAACAGAAATGAATCATAGTTAAAGTTTAGTTCTCGCTCATTAAAAAACAAATACTTAAACCCCAGCCCAATGTGTTTCCCCTGCTTGACCCACAAATCACAATAAACGCCGCGTCATTTCTTTTACAATAAGTTCCCCCACACACAAATATATATATATTTTTATATATATTTACAATATATATATATATATTCCTGTATAATCCATACCTGATGAGAATGTTGGCCATTGCAGCCGCTGGCGGTGCAAACTCCTGTTCCCGGCACCTTGAGCTGCTCGTGCTTGTAGTCCGGCTGATAAGGCAGCAGCATTCGAATCTTGCCCCATCGATTGAAGAACAACGCTATGGCCCCCGCCCACACCATCAGCACAATGAGCACAATACCAATCTCTACGCCGCGTATCTGTTGAACAAATTGAATTTTAATTGGAAAGCAACTTGTAATTAAAAAGCCATTGCTTATTTAGGTGGTTTCCTTTTGTTATATATAGAGTTTTTTGTATATAATATAGTTAATCTGCATTATTGATACCTCCTTCTAAAGCACTTGCTCCGTTTCGAAAAATATAAAATCTATATTCTTACGTCTCTCAAGAAATCTATGATAAGCCATATGGATTTTGAACTCTTGAACTCTGCACTTACCGTTGGCAGCTCTCGGGTGGTGCTGTGCGTGAGTGTATTGGTCGCCGTGGAGGTGACATCGTCACCAAACGAGCTGCCATTGCCAGCGGAGCTATTGCGACCATTGCCATAAATACCCGGTGGAAAATCCTGCTGTGATGTGTTCTTTGGCAGATCTACAAAAGATGTTTCTGCTCAACTCAAAACTGGAACCTAATAACTAATTTTAGCTTGGGGCATAGGACTTACCCATTGTACGAAATTTGATCTGGCCCTGACTGCGGTATTTCTTACCCATCCAGATGGCGGTGACGGCTAGGGAATATTGTGTGCTGGGTAACAGACGGTCCAGGACAATGGCCTCGCTGCTCCCGGCAACGTCCTGTACAACCCTGTAACTTAAATTAATTCAATTACCACTCTCGAACGGCATCTAAGTGTGACAAGATGTTTGTCTGTGTGTGAGTGTGTGTGAAGGTGTGTGTAGGTGTGTGTTAGAGTGTATATGTAGCTAATTGCACACACTACAAAAAATAGTTAGTTGCGAGCAGACGTTGAAATATGAGGTCAGGTCCGTGGCTCGTAATTACAGCATGGGTCCAATATTTCACTTTGTCAGTTGGCCAAACATGTCCTAGATTTTCCCGCAATTGAGCTCCTATTAAGCCTGCTTATATATGTATGTATCTATATGTAGTATAGTGATGTATGAGTGTATGTTTGTTCCTGTGCGTGGCTAGGCTAGAGTGTTGCTAGACTGCTTGCCTCTTTGTGCAATGTCTCCTGTTACCGTGTTAGGGCAACGTGGCCTCTTTACAACTGCCTGACAAATGATTTATTATTCATACCGACAATACAGTAATACATTCACACACACAAACACAGGTGTAAACGTACACAGAATGTCGCAATGGGCCCCACTGGAATCGACCAACCGCCAACCGCCAATAGGGCCCAAAAACAAACGTTATTCACCTTTTGTCTTGTCTGCAGCCATAACAAAAATAAAATATAACGAAAAAACGCCAAACGCCAAGTTTGCACACTTATCTAAACACAAAACGACCACAAAACACCCTGTAAAATAGTCTCTTCCCAATTAAAGTTGAAATAATTGCAGAACATTTGTTTTAGTTTAGTCTTCATTCATTTAATCATTGACACAAAAGCCTCAAGCAGACATCAAAATTAAGAACTGTTCGATTTGATGGTCTATTATATGCAAAGTTTTTAGTTTAAGGCATTATTTTGTAATTGGATAAGCGAATACAAAACTTAGTTAGATTGCAATTACTTTTACATTAAGGGAGATGATATGAAATCGTAGTTCTTATGAGGGATATGTTTATGTTTATTTAGAATGTTAATCAAATAAAAGAGGACGAGTCTATATGTGATTTCTTTACAAATTCCTTAAAGCAAGATGCAAAAACTAAGTCTATATTTGAATATAATCAAATATTTTTATATATTCACAACATTTCAAGATGTTATCTTGGATTACCATAAATGTCTATCACTTGTCAAGATATTTCTTAAAGTTGGTGCCCATGAGATCAATCCACTGTATTCCCATCATAATCATTACATTAAATAAAGATACGTTCTGAATGCACACTTCATGTGCACCACGTACCACTTAAGTACAATAAAAAATACTTTGTTTTTATTTTATTGTATATTTTTTGGCCACTTTAGGCAAACTTTGCTGGCAACCAAACTGCAAAAACAACATATTTGACAACGTCTAAAGTTTGTCTTCTGAAAGTTAAAGGCGAAATTTAGCTTGAGGGGAGCCAAATCAAATGCCATGCATCTGAGTAAATTGAAACTAGGGATGGCCAGAGTAGGAGCACCCGCTGAACCACATTGCGGAGCATTCGGCAAAGTTTACCCGCAATTTGCACGCACGCAAATCTTTTTTTGGCCACTGAGTAGTAGGTGGATTGATTGTGTGACTTATTGGTATTTGCAATGCACTGGAGAATTGTGTTCTTATAAATATGTACAGCTGCTCTTCGAAATGAAATGAATAATGTTTAACGCTTGGGCATTGCCTAAATTCGCGTTAATTTTGGAGTTCTCTTTTTTCTGCAACCTTTTATTCTGCAACCTTTTATTCGAAAGCCCTTTATGGCAAAGTATCAGGCCACTGAATTGCCGCTGATATTAAATTAACAATCTGTTAACAAAGCGAGCGTTTTGAAAAAACCCTGTCCATTACTCAAACTCTAAATTGAAAATTCAAGCCAAATGTTTTGTACACATACCTGTGTGCAGTTAGTAAAATACACTCAGCTTGGCATTTTTAATAATTTATGATGGGCAGTGTGTTTGGCTTTTGTTTTGGGTTTTTTCTTCTGTGCATAAGCCATACAATGTTTTGGTTGTGTGTTGATGTCATGTGAACACACACACATACACACTCACTCGACCATAAAATTCATGCATTTTATGTGCAGCTTTAGTGAAGCCAGAAACTTGGTTCTTAATCAGGTATCAGCTTTATTGGCCTGTGGCGCGCTCATGTAAATGATTTCTAATCTAAAATCTAACCCAAGCAAATACACCTGTTGTTAAAAATATCTTTATGTTGTAGATTAGATTGAAAATATGCCAAAATATTAATAATAATATAAAATATCATCTTTCTTCTGTTATTTTATTATAAAGCTCAAATTCAATTATATTACTCAAACAACATCAGATTTTTTGACAAACAATATTTGTAGTTGCTCTTGGCATACCTATTGAAAATTTCATGTTTCAGTCCCTGAAATGCTGTCTTAATTCTCTTACGAACAAATATCGAGTAAAACTCACCCACTCTGTCAACTTCAACTGCCGAATGCCAGACCGTTTACCACTTTGTTGACCAACTTTACGTGGAAACTTTTGTATTTAACGTACAGCTAAAAAGTAAAATTATGTATACGTCAGTCTGTGCAGCAGTCAGTAGAATTTCCAAGTACAAAGAGAGGAAATTAAAGGATTGCCATGAAACTACATGCAAGATAATATGCAAGACAATCAGACCATTGAGAGGAACAGAGTGAAAAGGAAGTGAAGGACGTCATAGAAATATTGTGCGGCACACTTTACTGGGCCTTGACTTTTGGCCTTTCCTGTATTTTACATAATTTGGAGCTGTTAGTAACCAGTACTCGAAATATGTGAATAAATACTAAAAGCCAAATTCTCGGTATTGTGTGAATATATTGTGACTGCAGTTTCAACACAATAAAAATTGGAAATACTGCAAATCCATTTACATATATTGATTGATTGCGTAACCGAGCACTTTATATAGTGACCGGACAGCTGAATGGACAGTAATTGTTATTAATAATTATTATTTTTATTGATGGTGCTTGACAAACCGAAATAGGTATTCAGCGACAGGCCATCAGACATTGGATAAATAAAAGTTCTTTCTAAGCCCACTACAAATGTATGCAGTTCCAGATAGGTAATTTACCGTCTGTCCGGACTCCGTCGCAAGGGCGTACTCTATATAGATATATGTAAGTCCATTTGTGTGTCTGACGGTTGGTTAGTCCCATCGGTGGTAAGCTACTAGTATTTTATAAGCCCATTCAGTGAGTCGAGCCATCGTTGACTTGTCTATGTGCTAATCATACATTATTCATCAACACAATTTTACTCGGAAAACTGTCTACCTCAACACCCACAAACCGGCACGCCCCCTTCCTATAACTAACCCACACTCCGGAACGAGTGTGAGTACTAAAAATCGATGGAAAAGAAAAACACAGGTTAAAAATCCAACTGACTTATAAATAAATTAAAACATGTGAAATGAAACCAATAGAAAGAAACACAACAAAACAACAAATTAATTACAAATGCAACGAAAGAAACATAATAAAATTTTAATATAGGCGCGAACTTTATGGAACAATATGGACAACAATAGCACCCTAAAAGATAAGAACGAGTCTGGAGTCAAATACACTCCAATAAACGCAACAGCAGCCATTATATTGAAAACACCTTGACCAACAAAAACAATAGAAACGGCAGCAACAATAATAACAAGAAACACACAGAGGGGGCAGGATTCGGCAGCAGCCATGCTACTGCTGCAGTATTCAAAAAGTCACAAAAGCCGAGCACTTAACTTATTACAGCACGGCATTCCAACGTCCTTCCAACATTGAGATCTTCTGCCACGTCTCCACGCAGGGAGAGTGGAGAAAGCGAAAGCGGAAGTCCTTAGTTTGTAGTCGTTAGCAAAGTCCTTCCTGGTCGCAGTTCAACTGCTAGTCGAAATATGCAACGCCACTTTAAATTTTTTTCTCCTTCAGCCCAGAGAAATCGCAGTTACACTGGCAGAGTCGGGGAGCAAAAGAGAAGGACGAAAAACACACCGAGAGGGAGAAATGAGACGGAGAGCGGAGTCATTGTTGGCGGTTAAAGGAAAAATATTACGATTACAAGCATGTTTTGTTGTTCCTCCTACGTGTTCCCTGCTGTCTCCTCCTAGTCTCAATTTTGTTGCTTGCGACGTTCCTGCAGTGCACTACACTGAGCGAATGCTATATGTGTTGTTTTTTCAAGTAACTACATACATACAATACATTTTGTATTCATGTATTTAAAATTTATCAAGCTTAAATAACAGTGTCAATTAATATGCCCAATTATTTTAATAAATAAACCAGACTCTTGAAGATGAATTGAATATCATGAATAAATAAAAATAACGTAAATGAGCCGAATATATATTTTTGTATGCATAGCAGACATTGTAAGCTAAAGTTAATAAATATTAGATGTTGTCTAATATTCCCTTTCACTCGGTTTTTTTCCTTCTTAGTGTTTAACTTACACTCTTTTGTGGCTTTGAGTGTAAAACAACTTTGGCCACTTCAAGTACATGCGGCTATTGCTTTTCTTTTCGGACTTTGCCTTTAGACGCGGTTTTTTTGGCTTCAACATTATATTTGCTATTGCGTCTTCTCTCCACTTTTCCCGCTTCAGCGTACGGCTGTTAACTTGCGTCGTTATTTAGTCCACGGCCATTACACACACACACACACACACACAAAAACAAGCAGCACACACAAGACGCACACTGAAAAACCAACAGGAAACTTTGAGCATGTCAATTGCATAAAATATTGTTAAGTCAGCGACGCCTTTTTGCATAATTGCAGCAACTTTTTGAACTGTGTTAAGCTTAAGAACGTGCCTTCTGGCTTGAGGATTGTAGGTTGTTTTTTTTTAATTTGAGAGTGCGTGTTGTCTCTGTGTGTTTAAATTGGTAAGAGGACCAGTTAATTTCTAAGAATTGCAGAGGTACCTACCTGTCATCTGTGGGCTTATAGGTAACAATATATTTGTCAATAGGATGCGCCCTCAGATCAATCTGTGTTTGCCACGAAACTCGCACCGCGGTAGGCGTTAGAAACGTAACGGTAATGTTTTCCGGTGTAGCTGGTAATGGTCCTATAATTGGATATAGATATATATATATATATGTAAATACAGAGGGTAGGCTTTACATGACAACAAATACAAAATACACATGTAAAAAGGCAGTGGTCTGGCGAGAGAAGCTCGATCGATTTTCATAGAAGTTAAAGTAAATAATTTAAGATGATTATATTATTCAGATTATTAGTAAAATATATATTTAATAACAAAGTTCTTCTATGTTTCTGTAAAATATTTCATTTGCTTAAAATTAATAAGCACGAAACTAAAAAGATTGCTTTGAATATCTCCTTGAGAATAAATCGCCAACGGGATTAAAAATATTTTGCAGTACATAAAACAAAAAAATAAATGAGGCCAATACACAATAAAGTATTTTTTTTTAAATTTTTTCTGCGAGTGCATTGAGGATACTTACCAGCTAGACAGGAGTTGACAAACAGGATGGCAATGAACAAAAACATTGCGCTTCAATAGTTTCAGTTTCAGTTTCAGGTGCTTTTTCTGTTGTTGCTGTTAATGTTATTGTTATTATTGTTGTTTCTGTTTCTGTTTCTGTTTCTGTTGATAATGGCGTTGATAATAAGGCGAACTCAAATCGGATTTCCTATGGTTTCCGTTTCGTTGGTCGTGTTCGTTGTGTGTTGAGTTTTTCTAGCTTTTTGTTTTGCAGTCGGTTTTCATTTTTGTTGTTGTTTTATTGTTTTAAAAATAACGCTAACTAAAAACATAAAAATCAGTCTTGCTTTTGTCGTTTCTGCTGATGTTGCTTCTGCTCTGTATTGCGCTGCTCTGCTTTATTCTACTTTCCTGGCCAATTAAGCATTGTAACTGTTGTTGTCCTATAAGTTTCCTCTTTTGCTTAAGTTCTTACAAACTTTCAACTTTAGTTTGAACTTTTGTGTTATTTTCGTTTTCTGTTCTTGGTGTTGTTGATATTTATGCGTTTTTATTTGTATAGCACATTTTTACGGGCTTGCTGTTGGGCTGCTTGTTGGGAATTTGTGTGTGTGCGCATTGTCCTTAATCATCAGAGGGCAATATTTAAGTGGGGCGAAATATGTGAGTTTCATTGGCTTTATCTCTATATATATATATATATATATAAATTGCTTTTCCCTGGCTGTTTCGTGCTCCAATTGAGTAAAATTATTCACATTGCGTTTGCCTTTTGTTTTTGCTTATTTCTTTTGCTACCCTTCAATGCCATTTGCTGTTGTTCTTGCCTTTATATAAAATCAATATAAAAAAAAAAACCCAACAAACGACAAACGTTAGTCGACAATCGCAAGTTGACAGTCGTTGATTTTATGTGGGAAAGTTCTGTCAAGAGGGGTTTTTCAGCTTTACAGTTCAGTTATCTCAATTTTTGGGTTTTCAAGCAGGTAATTTACGTGTTGTTGTTTATTTTCGAGCTGTTGCCTTGTGCCACCAGTTGAAATTATTTCAACGAGACGGCGACGGCGCTGCGGGAGGCCAAGATGCCACCTGTCGTCGCCGTCCTTCACGTCCACAATTTGCTTATTTGCTTTACTGCTGCTGTTGCCTTTGTTGTTGTTCTTGCGTTCTTTGTTTAATTTTGTGCATTGCCCATTTTGTTACCAATTTTTGGCTTAATTGCCAAATCATTTAAGCAGCAGCAAGTTTCGCCACTTTTGCGATTTTTCTTCTGTGTATGTTTTTTTTTATTATTCCAAATTTGTTTTCTTTCCTAATTCTCTGTTTATTTTGCGTTATTTCGCTCTTGTTTGTTGTAGTTAATTATTGTTGCCGATGTTGTTGTTGATGATGATGTTGCTGTTGTTTTTGGTGTTGGCCAAGCAGCTGAAATAAATCAAAGTTGCTGGATTATTAATGGGAATTCCCGGCAGCGTTATGCCAAACGAATTAGACAAATTGTTTTTCATTTGCATACATTACAATTACCCTAGTAAAGGATAACAATTACTCAATTTAGAACTTGCCCTGCTACTTTTACATACCTATACATATATGCTTATATATACAACAACTTGTTCTTCTCTATATATATCATATCCAGCGAACTCATTCATTACTCAAATTGCAAACACACAGAACGCTGCATACTTTGAGGCAAACATTGCGCATACGCCACGCATAACACGCAAAAATACAGACACACACTTACGCACACTGACACATAATACACACGCTATTCTTGTGTGCTTTTGTTGTACATCATGTCGATTCTTATTGCATTTGATGTTGAGCTTAAAACGTTGGCGATATAACGCAATTGTGTTTCCAAGGCATTTGATCATGCGTGAATGTTTGGTCTGTGGCTAACCACTGGAAAATTTTTGAATGGCTGTCTGTTTGTGGTTTACATTGTTAAATGCACACGTTTCAAGCTTAAGAATGATTTGAATAACAGTTGCAAATTTATTTCATTCAGATTATTCTATTGTATCTTTTAGCAAGAGATAGAACGAATGAATATAAATTTTTGTTTACACAAAATGAGAAACATATGTGCACCTGTTCCATGAGACAATAAACAACCTAAACAATAATAAAGAGCACAAAAAGTATATATACAACCAGAAAATAGCTTGTGGAATGTCATATATGTATGTCTATGTATATATGTGCGTAAAGCACAACAGGTTTTCCCAAATATTTAATTTACAATTCGTTAAGAGAAAATTAAGTGAGCTACTCTGCGAAGCTTAAATATAATTGGCTGCTAACAACATGAATAATAATTTACTTAAGGTGCTTGGTATGCAACTTGTCTTATTCAACTTTCAAAGTTTCTCACATTCATCATGTCTGTCCCCAATAAAAAGGAACATACAAATCCAATTCCCAGTTAAATAATAATTCATGAATGTGAAAAAGAAAAAGAAAAGAGCCCACATTAAATATTGATATATTTAAGTTGGTTAAGTTGCTTAAGTAGCTTAAGTGCGGTGTGCGATGTCTCTATCTCTCTCTCTCTCTCTCTCTCTCTGTCTCTCTCTCTCTCTCTCTCTCTCTCTCTCTCTAACTCTCTCTGTGTCCCTCTGTCTCCCTATTTTTCTCTCTGTTTCCCTTTTTGATTGAATCTCGTGGCATGAGTTGCATGTGTCGTCCAGGGATTTACGAGCGTACGTATGTAACGACTGCTACCTGATGGTATATGTGTGTCCCGTCGTCTCGTATGGTCGCTAGTGGGTGTGTGTGTGTGTGTGCTAGAATGTGTGTATTGTTGTACGTGGTATCATTAAACTGTCACATGGCACTTACAGCCAGCGGAACAGAGCGACCCAAAGGGCAAAATTAATTGATGTAATTGTAAACGAGTTTACTTTTGTAAATTGAGAGCGCGCTTAACAAAATGATTTGACATTTTTGAAAGGAATTTAGGTGTATACAGTATAATGCAATTATTATATTATTTTATAAACTGGCACTACTGTATGAATAAGGGATGGGCATGCAGGGAATCAATTAACTTAATACTTGACATCACCCAGCAAAAACCAAAGGCGTTAGGATTTATGTGTGAACATAACTATTAAAATTGAAGCACGCGCGAAGTGAAATTTCCACAGAATGTGCATTATAAGCAAGCACACACATTGTGTTCGCAATTTAGATGTTAATTTTCAGAGAAATTTTCATTTGGTACCCCAAATCTAACAATAATAAAAATATATAGAAATGAAGAACAGCTAAGCACGCTGCTGACGTGATAGATAAGTATTTCAAACTTGTTGGCGCTCGGTGACGCACTGCGAGAAAATGTGTGCGTTTGGATGTGTGTGCGTTTGGATGTGTGTGTGTGTGTATGTGTGTGTGTGTGTATGTGTGTGTGTGTGTATGTGTGTGTGTGTGTATGTGTGTGTGTAATTGAGTTTGTGTGTGGGAACATGCACTCCGCAGCCAATGGCTGAAAAACAAGTAGGTAAAAGCAGTTATCGTAAAATTAAAATGGCGGCTGGTGCGCGCTGTTGTTGTCGACGTTGTCGTCGTCCCTCCCGTTAATTATGACGACAATACATGCATGCATACAAGCGCACGCTTCACACATACAAACACATAATTGCCCTTTAGCTTGCATGTCTATTGCTTCTACTCAATATGTTCATGTGCGTGTCTCTCTATGGCTGTGTGTGTGTGTGTGTGTACTCGTACTTTGGTATTTTCGTTTTTGTTTTTACTGCATACGTTGCGTTGCGACTGTGGCTTAGTGAGGACTTTTAGCATTTTGTATTTCTGTTGTTTTTAGCATTCGTGCTGTTGTTGCTTTTGTTGTTTGCTTGCGTTCGGTGTACGTTCTTGTTTGTGTTATTGTGTGCGCTGATGTTTGCGGTAGCCAGTGAACAGACAATAAATCAATCAGCTGTGTTAACATTATATTTGGAGCCCAGACAATTGCCGCTGTCTGCGTGTGCGCCACTCAATATCGGTGTATATTTGTGCTAGTTGGCGTGCTCTCAGCAGGCAGGTCAGTTGGCCCCACAAGACTTGACCCCACACCCCCCCCCCCACAACCAACACTAACCTCATACTTAGCACAGCTACAGTGTACGCTTCACCGAGAAAAGAGAGAAGCTTTCGCGTCAATTAAAACTTTATTTATTAGTTGTTAAATATACATAAAGAAAGCAGCAATTGCACCTTAAGCTGCAATCTGAAATTGTGTGCTTGAGATTTGTTTTTTTTTTCATTTATGTGTGAGAGCTATACACTTCTCTCGAGTTTTATTATTCAGTGTGTTCTGTTTTTTTATATTTTTTCATTTTCGTTTAAGTTCTTATATTTTTGCTCTGTGTATTGCTGTTAAAATTGTGTAGATAGCATAAAATGCGATTATTTGCTGGGGCTGCTCGTAAAAACAGAAGCACCCAGAAGCGCGCTTTAGCTATGTATATGTATACCGTTAAGCTTATGTATTAGTATTTGTGTTAGATATTCTCAGTCTGTGTGTGTGTGCGTGTGCCTTGGCCATGCACTTTAAGCTCAAGTGCTGCTGAAAATTTGTTCGCGCCCCCAACCCAAGACAATTCCCTAATGTCAACTGGTGCTGTTTTTGTTTTTATTGTTGTTGCGGACTGTCACTGTTCGCGTTGTTCGTTGTTCACTGCAAAGTGTTGCCACCCCCTCTGCTGAAGTTCCCCAGTGAAATTTCAAAAGTGTGTCGCCTGCAAATGTGTACGTATATGTTTTTTCGTGTTGTCATAGGTTTCTCACTGCACAGCGGGTATATATGTATATCTATTTGACATATGTATATCTATTTGACATATATGTATGCATGTTTCTATATGGTATATTGTATACAGTGAGAACAGGCAGCTTGAACTGAATTCGCTGCATGCAATACGCTTGCCGCCGACTGCTGTCGTCCAAAAATAACATAAATCGTATAAATAAATTGCCACATCTCAGCATTTCCAACATGTGCAGCAAGCAGCAAAGTAACCGCAGCAGCAAAACACGCAACGCTGCGGTTGCGACCACGACAGGCTGCAAATTTATTTTAAATTAAGCAAAAGTTGCAAAAAAGATATAAAATTAGGTAAAAAGCCATTTTCGGTTGGAATTTGAATTTGACCTGTTGTATGTTAGCTAAATGTGTTTATTTCTTTGCTTATTGATGCCATTGGCTTTGTTTACAAATGCCGAATCCGTGTTCGTGTTATTTTGGCGCGGTACGTGCTACGTGCTCTGCCTGCCCAAATGGCCAAAGATGAAAAAGATTTACAACCACACACACACGTAGAAACACACCCACTCTTTGGAATTTACTTGATATTCGCATTGAAAACGTTCATGTGCATAAATAGGGCATTAAAATGAAATTTTAATTGCGACAGCTACTGTTCACCTCCTTTACTTGTTTTCTTTAATTTTTATTGTTATTATTTTCAATGTTATTGCTGCAGTTGTTTTTGCAGCTGCTTCCGCTCTTAGTTTCGTATATTGAAAGTGAAAACTACGAAAATCCATTAGTGGGCAGACGTCTCAATTCCCTTTGTTTCATTGTGTCGGGTTTCATATGGAGCTGATTGTGTTTCGTTTTAATGCCATTTATTGGCTTAACCTGCAGCTAACCAAAGACAACCTGAGAACTCCAGGTTCAAGGCTCTGACGCCTTCTGTTCGGGGCGTTAATTGAGAGGCGGTAAAAGCCACAAACATACACACACAAACAAAATGATAGAGACACAAAGGTAAGCACACGCAGACACTCAAACACACACACATACTCACAATCAAAGTGAATTATGGGTACATAGGACAAGCACTCAGCGAAATATTTTATTTTTTTTACACCTTACTTGTATAGTAAAAATGTAGTTTAGCCTTTAAAAGAATAATTTACTTTGGGCTTTGTGAGTTTTTGCCGCCGGCTAAGCCACCTGCACTCCAACTTGTCCTCCGTCAACGTTATGATGCGTGGTGCTCGCTGTTGCTGTCGCTGCCACTGCCTCGACTGATAACACAGGACTAAACAGTGGCGCTGACTGCGATTTACATTTGCCTATCTCTCTCTCTCTTTCTCTCAATCTCTGACTGTCACAGTTCACTTTCGCTCGCTTTGAAGACTCAACTTTAATCCGCCTACTTTTAATGCGTTGTGCTGCGGCCGACGCGTTCACTACAACTGAAAACGTTTGTTCCTGTTGTTCTTTGTGCTGGCGCGTAAAAGAGCGTTGCTGGTCGCTCGACTAGGGCTGCACAGTGAACACTGAGCGAATTGGGGTTAGCCGATTAACAAAACTTATGGCGTATTAAGCATTTGTCTTAAAATAATCATATTAGTTAGTAGGTTAACTCTTTTATCATAGGCATTTATTTAAATAAATATTGAATAAGCAAAATTGAAAAAATTACTTCGAGTTTTTCATATATGACAAACGCAGCTGTGCGCAATCAACTAAATAGAATTTGTTGCACGAAATTTCTTGCCGTGTTAAACGGAGAGCTTTTTCTTGCTTGCGTTCTCTTTGCTTAAATAAGGTGAAAAAGCTTTTCGTTGTGTTAGGTCGTGGTTGCTACGGCGCCAAGTGGCAATAAGGGAGGGAAATAAGATAATAAATACGAGCGGGTTGTCCAACTGTCTGATTGCCGATTGCAGACAGATTGACGAAGTATCCGACTTTGGGCATTTTAAGCGAATTATTAGAGTTCAAGTGCGGCGTAGTTATTGTTATGTCTCTAGTTGGTGTAGTAACTGTTGTTGTTTTTGTCATTGTTTAAGGGTCAACGTCAACCAATAGTCCACTTACTCGTAAATGCGACTTGAGTGCGACCTAATAAATTAAAAGCATACTTACAGGCGTTTAATTATTTGTTCATGGGACTATGCCGCTATCTGATTATAAAGATAGTGCTCGCGTTTTATTATTGCGCGCCAAAAGAAACAAACACTACGTCGTTGGAATTTCGAATGCCGTTTGCTTGGATGCCATGGAATTTGCTGTCAGGGCTGCTTAACAATTCCGTCATTGTTTGATCGAAATTATTAGAAATTATCAACCATTGAGAAAGTTTCGCATACTTGTTTTTGTCAGTCATATAGTTAATCTTAATACTACATACCCACATATATATTTTCTAGTAAAAAATGGAGGAGACGAGGCGACCGTCATCAGGTAATTCGGTTAATATACGTCCGAAACTAATCTATGGGCTGCGCACAGATGTTGTTGGCAACATACACTTTAATCTTAGCAAGGAGGTCATGTATCCGGTGGAGGGTGTCCTGGCATTTCATGACTATGTCAGCAACAAGCAGCGTTTCCTTCGGTTCCCAGAGGACACCACACCGGAAATAATTGCACTGAGCTCACATCGCAAACTGCTTGCGGTGCTCGAGTTTCACGCAAAAAAGTAAATAGTAGAATTTGTTTTCCAATCATTGCTTTTATCCCCATTCCCCTCCATCCAGTGGTCGATGTATATCCATATATGAGCTGTCCACGCTTAAGAAGCGACGTCATCTAGAGCTGCCTGGTAATCATCGCAATGCACAGGTGCAGCAGATGATCTTCACGAACGATTCACGTGCAATTGCTCTAGTCACAAAGCCACCCAATGAGATGGTCTTCATGCTGCTTTTGGACAAGACCGGCACTGTGATTGAGGGACGGGCGACGGTGCCGGGTTCGCACGGCGGCGCTGAGTGCATTGCCGGCAATCCAAGCGACTGCAGTTTCCTTGCTGTTGCCGGTGAACGCACTCTGCTGCTACTGAGCAAGTCGGAGCGTGGATTCACCATAAGCAGTAATGTGAAGATTAACTATCGGGTGACCTCGATGGCATTTCTTTCGATGGATCTACTGATGATGGGAACCGATCGCGATGAACTGATTCTCATCGAGAATGGTGAACATAAGTTGAGCCAGAAGGCTAGCGTTGCGGAAACAGTTGATCTGATGGTGGACCAGGAGATGTTCGATAAGGAGCGCGAGACACACGATCAACGCTACTCAGCGATACAGCCACTCTTCCTGCCCGATTTGCGGGTGCTCTGCATGACAGCCTTTTCAAGAGGCTTTGCCTACATTATTTTTAACAAGGTGTTCGTCTTTGAGCGCGTCTCCAAGTTTAAATTCGAGCGTAAGACTGTCTTAACGGTGCCCATCAGCATCTATGCTGAACCCCTCTATCAGATCACCAATCTGGCTGTGGATCACAAACAGGAGACGGTAATTGTGACTTGCGCACATGCCCAGATCTATGTTGGCATCCTGATTGTTCCGGAGACTCTGAAGACCAAACAGCTCAAGTTTGAACCCCTCGGCGTGCTCATACACATCGGCGAGGTCGTCGACGTGTCCGTTTGCGCCTGGAAACCCATCATTATGACTGCCTGTGAGTAGCTCCAATCTAATATAGAATTGTTTATGCTTATTGCACTTTTATGTAGCACGGGATCAAACGATACGCATCTGGAACTATGAGACGGCTAAGGTGGAGCTGGTGCGCAAGTTTCAGGTGGATGTCAACATTGTGGAGCTGAATTCCACTGGGCTTATGGCAGCCATTGGATTCTCCGATCAGCTGCGTATCACACAGATCTTTATGGATGAATTAAACGTAAGTTTTTGAGCTAATTTCTGCTAAGGAATATTTGGAAGCATCATTATACATATCAAAATACAGGATTTATATAAATTTTAAGCACCCTTAAAGGATTTTGGAATGCCTCTTTAAATTTCTGATATGATTTTATCATGCTTATCTTTTCCTGCAGATTGTCAAGACCTACAACTTTCCACACTGCAATGATGTGCGTTACTCGAATTTTGGACACCTTATGGCGGCTGCCTATGACAACAATATTGCCGTCACATCAGTCTACAATTTGGAGGTGGTGATTCAATTGAAAGGACACAATGGCACCGTGCTCTCCGTTGCGTGGACAAAGACGGATAAGTATTTGATATCTGGTGGAGCCGAGGGTGCGATTTATCAGTGGGACATCGAGACGGGGGCACGTTTGCAGGAGATAGTGCAGAAGGGCACCGAGTATGTGACCATCTGCGTCAGCTTCAACGATCCGATGACAATATTCGCTGGCACCAATCAGGGTACCATAAGGGAATTTCAGGACGCGACGCTGCAACGTGAGATTCCGGTTCCGTCACGCAATAAGGGAGGCGTCTCTGATCTATGCCTGGCCCGCTCCGATCTGATCATGTTCATAGCTGATCAAGAGGGTGGACTGTTCAATATGCAGCTGCCGTTCCTGGAAGCTGGCGGAGGCACCTTCACAAATTTTCGTTTTTTTGACGGTCCGATAAACAAGCTACGTTTCACGTATGATGGCACAATGCTGGTGGCCATTTCAAAGCGGGGCACCGTTGCCATTTGGCTGATGGAGAACATTGATGAGAAGGTTTCGCCCATCGATCAGGATTTGATGAAGAGCCAAGAGGTGTTGATTCCGCGCACCCAGCTAAACGATAAAGTCGAACAGATAGTTAATCTGGAATTGCGACTTAAGCAGCAAGCGGAGGAGTTCCAATACCAGCTCAGTCAGAACGAGATATTCGATGGGCAGCAGCTGCAGGAGGTGCATCGCAGCTATTGTAACGCGTTAGAGAAGCTCAAGGAGCTAAACAACGAGATTGTGTCCAAGCACACGGAGGAAATGAATCTAATAACCTTCCAGATCAGCGATATGAAGCAAGATTTTCGAGTCCAGATGGACACACTGGCCAGCCAGTACTCGGAGCGCATGCTTATCGAATACCAGAAGTTCACCAATCTGCGCGAGAATATGCTCGAGTTGCGCGAGAGTTACGAAGATAAACTAAAGAACTCAACGGGCACGCTCCAGGACACGATTGAGGCATTGGAAAACGATTACAAGAAGCAGCTGGATGAACGAAAGGATCTCATACGGGAACTGATGAAAGAGATGCAGGATAAAAAGGAAGAGTTCATTAAATACTGCCAGGAGGTAGAGGCGGAGAATGATCGAAACATGGTGGCCACCCAAACGGACTACGAAAATAAGCTCACCACGGAGCGCAATGAAACGCAGATGTGGCGTGGCAAATCAGGTGTGCTTCAAAAGAAATATGAATCACAAGGCAGAGAGATTGAGAATCTGCTGGAAGAGGTTGAAACACTCAAAGAGGAGCATTTTAAATCACAGATGAAAATTCAGAAGCAGCTGCGCAATGTCGAAGATCTACAGAAGGATATATCAGATCGCGATTATGCTATCGCTGCCAAGGAGATGCGCATACAGGAGCTGCTCCACAAGAACCAAGAGCTGGACAAATACAAACAAGTGCTCAACCACAAGATAGCAGAACTCAAAGCGCAAATTGAGCCGCGAGAATTTCAGATAAACGATAAGCGCAAACACATCATCGAAATGGAGCACGAACTAGAGGGACTCAATCAGAACAACATACAGTTGGAGCTGCAGCTCAAGGAGATGCGAGACAAGTATTTAAGCAACGTGGCCGAGCTGCGCACGGAGCGCCATCGTGCAAAATCGGCACGCGAATGCCTCAACGCTATCTGCACGGACATCTTTTACGTGGCCGGGGAGGTGAACAGCTCGGAAGGTCTGAAGAAGGCCGTCAAGGAGCTGTTCCACAAGCACGCCAGCGATGATGAGCTCAAGCGTTACGTTTCCCTCAATGCAGAGGTACGTGATGAGTTTTCGCGACAGCGAAAACAGATTGAGACTGTTCTGGCGCGTTACAAGTCTGTAGCAGAGGATAAAAGCGTACAGAAGAAATACGATAAGCTGTTCCAGGAGAATGTGGTTCTGCTCGAAGAGATTGAGAATCTGCGGGAAGAAAATAAAGGACTACGTTCGCGAGCGCGACTGGGTGTAAGCAAATCTGCAAAAGGCAAGAGACTAGAAAATACAGCTTCAACGAAATAAGGCAGCGTTTGAAAGTCTGTTAGAAATATTCTTATAAAAATATGTTTCACATTGGGACACATACATACATGGGATATAAACAAAGGTGTTGCTTAATAGATTAATAAAGTAAAATGGCATTTAGTTTCAGGCCTCGACTAGCACTCTCTTAGCGCTAGCCTTTGATTTGATTGCTTTGGTTGCCGCATTCTGATCCGCTTCTTCCAATTCTTCATCCTTCTCCTCCTCCTGCGAGTCGGCTGCAGTTGGCAGCTGCTCGGTGGGCACATCGGGCAATTGTGCACGCTGCTCCTCTGCCTCCAGGGCATCGAGTTCAGCGAGCACATCTTCCTCGTCTTGCGTAGTCAACACGTCGGTTAATATAGCATCGATCTCCTGTTGCTTTTCAATGCCTTCGCGTGTTTCGTCCATGATCTTTTCCACCTCGTTTATATCGAGCATATCGTGCACCTTCTTCAGGGCCGCATTACCCTGCTTCAAACCATCAAGCACCTTCATTTCCACCTGTGCAAATTCTAAATCGGAGGCCAGTTTTTCCAAGTTCTCCAGCTGCTTGTCGGCATTTGTAAGCAAACTTTCCTGGTACTTCTTCTTGCGAAGCAAGAGCTTCGCACGGCTGAAATAAATTAGATTGCTTAAATGGAACGCCTTCGTTAATTATAAATAGCTTACTCCTTTCTTCCCTGCTGAAGGCACTTCCTAGCGAGCAATCTGTCATTTTCAAGCTGTAGTTCGATGCGTTTTTGGTACTGTTTTAGACGATCTCGTTGCTGCTTCAGTTGCTGTAATTTGCAAGGGGGTTATCGGCTATTGTTAATCTTAGACAGGTGGGCAAGAAGTTATACTTACCAGAACGGCCTTGTCGTGGTCAGTAATGCGACTAGGAGCTGTCTTTTTATTAGATTTCCCAAACAATGCACCCATGACTAACTCGCAATATACAGCGACTAAATAACAATATTGCTATTCACTCGATACATACCAAATTGCAACAGTATTATATATTTTCTATTATATCGATAGTATGCTTGATACGGTCACATTGCATTTATGTCATTTCATTCAACATGGACAGCGTAAAGGATGAAGTGGCCGAAGAAATTAGTCCTCATTGCACTCAGTCTGAAGTGAAAGACGAACAATTACTAGCCAGAGACGATGACAACGAGTGCACTCCTTTGCGAGAAGACTATGACCCATCTGCAGAACCAACTTTTTTCGGTACTGGCAGTGCCGGTTGGGAAAGCGATGCTGATGAGGATAAGGCCATGGTTACGACCCTGCCTCCGTTTCTTGGTCTAGATGCGTCTATCAAAAGCAGCCCAACTAATGATAATGACTTAACACCCGTCAGAGTGTCAGTTACAGAACAACACAACTCTTCGTATACACAGTTTGAATCTCAATCAAACGATGATGTTCCCGACGTGCCGGACAGCTTTTTGGACGACTTGGAGTCTGACACAATGGCGACTTTGCGCGAAGCAATTGTTAAGAAGGAGAAACCCATTGACCCCTTGGGTTTTCTTGCTGTTCGCCCAGCTGAGGACTTACAGAGCGCTACAAATACGTGCAGCGAAAAAGATCAATTGGACGACATGGATTTGGAGAGGCCGCCTACCGAGCCATACAACGAATACACCGAAGAGGAGTTAAGCGAACGCATTCACCAGCAAGTCAATCAGCTTGAGGAATTGGAGAAAAAGAAAAAAAAGAACAAGAAGAATAAAAAGCACGATGGGCACAAGAAACGACACCGCAGCAAAAGTCCAAATAGTTCGCACTCTAGGCGTAAAGAGCGACGCGTTGATCAGACGCATATTACTACAGCTTCCACACATTTTTTCATACCAGAAGTAAAAGCAGAAACCGCTGATTTAGACGAGATCCCAGTGCAAGAAATTGAGATGGATGTCGAGCTTATTACTCCAAGTAAAACATTGGAAATAGCTACTGGATCAACTGATGCAGCTGCTGCTCCTACACCATCGTTGACCATCAAGGAGAAGCGCAAACTGGCTGTGGAACGTGCAAAGAAAGTACTTAATCTATTGCGTCTATACGAATCCAAAGCACCGCCAACCGAGTTTCTTGTGGTGGACACCTATATCAAAAAGCCGCCCACCCGTGCATCCCATACGAGCAATGATATCTTTCAGTGCCCATCGCCACTATGCAACAATTTTAATGTAAAATACAGGTTTAACTCAACAACAGCAGCCGAAATAGACGTGTCCAAATGGGGCTTGCAGCGCTTGCCGGAAGAAACGACTAAATTACTACGCATTACCGGAATTGATGCGACACGCTTAATGGAGCTGATGAAAAATTCGAAGATGGATTTGCATAAGCTGCGCTCCCAGCATGTCGCAAATAAAGCAGAGGTCGAGTCGACCTCCACAGGATTGTACACAAGTGTATCGACACAAACAGATGCATTTATTGCACTCAACCGTTGTCGAGATGTTGCCACCCAGGCAACGCCGTCATTTAATCATGGCGTTTTTTGGCTGCAACCTGACTTTAATGAAATTGACTTGATGCAAAGCCAAGCGAATGTTATGATAGCACTGAAAGAACTCTCCGCAAGAATGCCCAGATCGGCGGCCTGGTCCGAAAGGGTTTTCCAGCCGCTTCTCCAGGCTTTAATAATCCATCGGGCAGAAGCCAAAGAATTCACGCGATAATTCAAACATTTCAATTAACATAATAATAAGCATTAATTAATTTAATTATTAAGAAAGTTGTTTATACCAAATTTGGAGCCAAAAATATAAAGTTCGGCACAAAGTGTTAAATAATATTATACCGAAGAATATGCCTTAAATAAAACACAGGATGAAGAACTAAATTCTATATTTTAATAGTTCCAAATATTGTTATAATTATTGTAATATATTTTAAGGTCCAAATCAATTCCCCAGGCAACCTGGCCTGTCACACACTATGTGTTTTGTGGCTTGGACCATTCAACGCTGAGGATCAAATGGTCGTAACCGTGACCGTTCAGTATTTCGATGGCCGCGGCCGCATCCTTGCGCTGTTTGAAGTGAACGTAGGCGAATCCCTTGCAGAGGCCGGTGTTCTTGTCGCGGGCCAGGTACATCTTGCTCTGCGGTCCAATCTTTTTCACCAGCTCCTCCAGATCGGCCTCTGTCATCGACTCGGATAAGTTGGAAATGCGAATTGCAGCGGTGTCATCACGTCCCCGCATACCCATGCCACCCTTTTGGCTATCCTTGAGAAACGGTGGCACATATTTTCCTGACTTGGGTGCATCGACGGCCGCGGATGCAGCGGCAGCGGCCTTCTTCTCCATAAGATTCGTATCCATGGCGGTACCTTTGTAAGGACAATTGACCGACCAATGCTCGCCGTTGCAAATACGGCACTTGGCAATGTTCTTGGAGGGATCCAACAGTGGATCATTGGCCTTTTCATCCTCCTTGGAGTTGATGAACTGCATGATGATGTCCTCGGACACCATTGTCGTTTGCGAATTGGGGCCGGGCTTGTCGCTCTTGGATTCACCGAATTTAGCCCAGGTGTGACGCTTGGCAACAGTTTTTGGCACAACCTGCTTGGTTATTTTATACGTACGCACAACTTTCGTCTTCTTATCGTCCTTGTTGTATTTGTATTCGGTAACATATTTTTGGCCGTTCTCAATCGTTTCCGTTGTTGGTGGAAGGCCGCCGTAGTCCAGCTCCACCTCATCCGCCCAACTGGATTTAATTGTTTCAATTCCTGGCATATTGTTTGCCTTGCAAATTCACAACAAAAGTTTACAGAGTTTCGCCGAGTATGCTGACTGTAGTTGTAATCGATAACTTAGCAACACTGGTGCTAATAAAACGTACAGGTCGTCGAGAATAAAGGCCAAAAAATTTAGGTAACATATTAAAAACATAAAAAAGCCAAATTAAGTTTTAGTCTGAGTACTTTATTAATTGATGAATTATCAATAATATTCACTCTTCGCGTTCTTGGTACAAATAACATTCAAGTGATAACATGCTTAACGACAACACTGTTTATCAGTGGTAATACTCACAAAAATATCGATTGAACAATTTGAATGTGATATATCAATCACAACTTTGCTTTGAGCTCATCATAGCATTGCGGCGTATATCTTTTGTACATGCTTCGCCAGAAATCCATACGCTCTGCATCTGGATTTGACTGCATTTTGCACTCCTGATCGATTTGCATATAATCCAGCCGAATTGGCTCGAGTTCACCTGTAGGGCTCCTCTTTGGCCTCTGCACTGGCGTCCATGTTTCCAACGGTTTGCCGTGTTTCGCAAAATTGGCCCACATTTGACATAGGCGCTTCGACATTTGGCCATCCTCTGCGGCGAGTGGCATCTGATCATCAAACATTTGGAACAGATAGGACAGCTCATCTGCATGCGATGCTCCGCGTTGTTTTTCAGCCTGCAATAAGCGCTTGTGCATGTTCAGTCCGCCCACATAGTCAAAGCGATAAAAATATAACGGCGCCGTCCGCTGGCAGTTAGCATGAATCTCTGCAGCGTACTGTAGATCAATATTAAAGTGGTAATCAGTGAAAATATCAACCAGATTGTCCAGGCATTTGTTTGTCAATGCACTTCCATTCAAATAGAATTGACGCATATCCTCGGCTGCTTCAAGTGCCGCTGGTGAATGAGGATTCTCCACCAGATTGCGAGGAACCACTCGCGCCATATCTTCATTGTACAATTCCAGCTTCCGCCGAGCATTCACAAGCATAGGTATGCCTTCTGCGGAATTATAGCCCATTATTAGGGGCATTCCACGCAACCGATCCTTGTCCTGCATCAGATCCATAAAGTTTCTGTTAATGAAACTATCTGAGCTTTCAGCATCCTCCACAACGGGTTTGAAAGCCAACGGTAGCCCGCGTCGACGCTCATCAGCGCTGAGCACACCCATAGTGTTTTCTTGTAGAGCCAGTGGTGTCACCTCTTCGGACTGAAGGAACTCCAGGAGGTGACTCGCCTGCTCAATATTCTTGCCCTGCAACAGTTCGCCCAAGCGTCTCGCTTTGTATGCCGCATTCTGTTGGAAGACCCACTCCATGTTGCCTGTGCCGCTCTGCATAATAGCCTTGTGGAACAATTTGTTGGCATGCTCCGCATAAGTATGCAGATGAACTGCAGCTGCTCCCGCACTCTCGCCAAAAAGGGTCACATTCTGTGGATCGCCATTGAAGTTGGCAATGTTCTCCTGCACCCACTGTAGCGCCAGACGCTGGTCCTTCAATCCCGCGTTGCCATAGATGCCGGCCTCTGGCAAACTGAGAAAACCCAACGCACCCAAGCGATAGTTGAGGGTAATCACTATAACATCTTGCTGCATTAGCTGTGCTGGAAAGTGACTGCATGGGGTAGATATTATGCAATTATCAAGATTTCTCGTATAAAATATCTTCGAGCACTTACTAGTCACAATTTCCGTTGCCAAACCAGAAGCCACCACCATGAATCCACACCATGACGGCCAGCGGCTTCGCCGACTTTTCCTTGGGCGCATACACATTAAGGAACAAACAGTTCTCCGAGCCAATGACTTCCTGTATAAGTGGATCACGCTGATATGAGACGTCACCCTCTTTGCTGCAGTCCAGCTCTGGCTCCTTGAAACGCACCAGCGGCACTGGGCTCTATAATTAGCTCTTTATTTTAGTAGATATTAGAAAGTTTTTCAGTTATGCACCTACTCGAAAACGCAGCTCACCAACTGGTGGCTGTGCATAGGGAATACCTAGGAAGCTTTCGTATACGAGGCCACTGGGCAACTGCTGGCGCTGTCCAACCACCACACCTTGCTTAACAGGCACCTTTACCTGAAAATATGCAATTTGTGAATTGGCATATTATATATTTAAAATATGCTTGTTTTCAGTTACTTTCATATTGCTGAATAATCGAAGGCTACTGGCAGAGTATTGGATACGACTGACTGCAGATAGGCCCCACATCGTTGTTAAAATCTAATCTCAAACTAAATTTAATCACTAGTAATTTCGGTAATTGTTGACATTTCTGTAAAATGATCTTTAGACTTAGAAAATCACAGCTGATTTATCGTTAACCCTTAGGTACCTCGAATGTTGCTTGCACGCGCGCGAAATTTGAATTGAACAAAAAGAAAACGCAAAACTAAAATACCAGGCTAAATACATTTAGATAAACAACCAATTAATTAATATGTATACGACCTAAAAATCACAATTCGAGCGAACACACAAAACGGCAATTAAAACAAATCTTAAAAAAACTGAAATGAATTTTTTATAGAATGAACAAATATCAATTTGAATGGCTTTTGGATTTGAGAAGTAAAAATGAGCATTTATTTCACACCCACCCGCTCGAGATCAATGAAAATGCATTAGTTTTACACATTTATAATTACATTTAAAATGTTTCTAAGTTTTATTTGACTAGTTCCATTGCATAAACATTAATACAAGTTTTCAAGTTCATTTTTTGTTTTGTTATCAATATAATTGTTGGTATTTTGTTTTTGTCATGAAAGAACCTTTGCTGTAACTATAGATTTTTGGCACAACAACAACGGTTGAGCTGGCAGTTTGAAATCCGAAAAAATTGGTGTTTTAGTCAGTTAGAAACGGAGCAATTTCCGAAACAACTTGAAAAAGGTTTGAGCTTTTTCCGTTTTCAAACAGTTACCAACTCACCGTTGTTGTCGCTTGTTTTTTGTTGTTGTTCTGGTTGTTGCCAAAGGCTAGCTCGTTAGGATAAGGTAATAATAATATTAATTAGCTTTAGTTGTAGTTGTTGTCGTTTTAAGCATAGTTCTTGTTATTCTTTTGTTTTTCTTTGTTCACACCGAAAAATATTGAAACATTTACACTTATGTACATTCATAACATGCACACACATTAAACATACATACATTCAAAACACTTAATAAACATTTATAATAATAATAATAATCATAATAATGTGTAGTAATAGGTAATAAGTATGTATATATAGCAAACATTGAGAAACATATCTCCTCTACTCAATACGCCATATAACTATTATTATTTATATAAGTATATATTTTCGAGACTCATTTAGCCATGGTTATTCGCATTTGTTTCTTTGTTTGTTTTCTTGTTGTTGTTTTTTTTTTGGGTTTTCTTTTTCGTACTTGGTTGCATTTAAAAAATAAGGGTCACAAAAATTCTTTTACAAATAGTAAATTGGTGTTTTGTTCTTCTTCTTCATCATCATCATCTTCATCATAATCATTGTCTACAACTAGATGTCAATCATCATCTCGATTCAACATTGTCATCATTTGTTTAATCTATAATCTAAAAACGTCGCAGCGCCAAAGTGCGCTTCAAATATAGACAAATCGCACGATGTATTAGCTCATACTGTTCAGAATTTTGAACCATGCCGCCGCGTTGCAGACGTAGATTGCACACAATGCCCAGAATATCGACAAAGATGTCTGGCATCTTTGGTAGCTGATCAAAGCTGACCGCATCCGGCTGCTCCACAATGTGCTGAATGTGCAGAATCGTATTGCAGCTAAAGCTGCTTTCATCATCCGCATTGCTGCTGGAATTCTGTATCGCCTCCCCCATGTCGGCCATGGTCAGTGTTCTGCTCAACATGCCCGTCAGAGAGTATGCCAGAGATTGCCGCAACTGGCGCACAGCATTCAAGATGGCTGTGAAGCAACCGGTTCGTCCAATGCCCGCCGAGCAGTGTATAACTGGCAGCGGTTGTACTGCATTGAAGATGTCCTGCTTGTAAATGTCCAAGCGTTGTGCAGTTAGGTGTGCGTTCCGCGTGCTCCGCTTCTCATCGTAATTATCAAACTCCGACTCGCATTTACCCAGATTGAGTACGTGCAAACAGATGTCCAGCAGCGTGTTGATGTCGCGCGGCGAATGATGATCCGGCCAGTCGGGATACCAGTAGTGATAGCAACAGATCTTTTGTAAATAATACTCCAATCGGCCGGTGCTCTCTGGCACATTGATGCAATACAGCAGTACCAGTTTGCGCACAGAGTACCCATTTCGTCGCACAATGCCCACATTTTTGGCCAAAAAGAAACTGCCATCCGAGGGCAGTGTGCGTCGCAACGTCTCGCTCAGCGTAACCTTTACCGAATCAATGCCAATGTGCCAGCGACTATTTTGTTGATCTCGATCTGGTTCCGGCTGCAATTCATTTGAAGCACTTTCTGCGCCCTCCACCGGCGGCAATGGTGGCAGCAAGTGTGGCTCAAAATAGTCGCGTGCCATGGCGTCCAACTCAAACACTTCTCCTTTAGCGGCCACCGCAAAGATCTCGTTTAGCTCGATGGGATAATATATGGCGCACTTTTGCCGGTTGCACTCCGTGAAATTGGTAAGCATTATGATTTTCTGATAGTACTGCTGCAAAATGTGCGACTTATTCACGTGGGGACTGCTGCCACCGTCCATGCAGCGACGTATATAACGCTGCGTGTTCTGATGGATCATTAGCCAGAACTCGAATATGGTGTTCGGCAGCGGACCCTGCGAGGCCACATAACACTTGGACACATAGTCCGGGCCCTGAAAGCGAAGTGTAATAAGGGTTTTAATGTTGATTTTTTACTTTAATCGAGTACTGAATGGATTCGGGACGTACCTTTATGTAATTGGCATTAATGTAGGGCAAATCCTCATTGGCCAGTAGCGTCGTTTTGCTCATTAGCTCCTCGTTTGTGGTCGTCTGTGGCTGGAGCAGGTTACTCTGCTGATGTTGTTGCTGGAGATTAAATAGTTCGGTCGCCTCACTCTCGAGTAGCACCCGCGAGTGCTCGTTGGGTAGAATCGTTTTGTAGCGATTCTTTGTCTGCGAACCAAAGACCATGGGTTTCTCTTGATGATTGAGCGGCAAATCCCAGAACTCTTTGTGCAGATCACGAAAAATGCGCTTCTGTTCATCGTCCACCAGTTGCGGCAGTGGGGTCACAATACGCCTCACCACCGTCTGATACATGACCAATAATTCGCTATCCTCAGAAGTGGGTGGCAGCTGATTTGTGGGTGTGCCACCCTCGCGTCCCAACACCAGCACTGGCGGCTGCCCTAGGTTCACTTTGTAGCTGTGATCGAATACATGGTTCAGCTTGATCAGATCGTACTGATTGAGGAGATTCGAGGCACTCTGCAACATCTGTATGCTGGCCAAATAGATTTTGAACTCCTCGCTGGTCGTCTGCGGCGACAGTGGACGGGTCATAATGTTGCGTATTCCGACTCCAACGACGCCGCCGCCACTCGTTGAACAGCTACAGACGACGCCAGGTTCAGTGCTGCCCGCCTGCGATTTACTCTTCGACTGATCGCTGGGCTGCAGATCGGAGGCGGAGCCAAAGCAGAGCGGCTGCTTGCTGCTGAAATCTAAGTACTGCGAACTGTTGCCGCCACGATTACTGTTCAGATTCTCAGTGCTAAAGAACTTGCGTTGATTCGTCGCCTGGCCAGCGTTCGCAGCGCCACAAATGCAGACGGTTAGCTTTGGATGATCCAGCTGCGCAAGCGAATGCTGCTCAAGTGAGGCTCCCACGCCGCCGGTGCCCACTAATCCCAGCTGACCGCTCATGTTGAGCGTGAGACTTTGGTTGCTGCCGCGTCGCTCCAACAGACCGCGTTTGGGTGTCTGATTGGCCGCGGAGTTAAGCTCACCGCAAGAATTGGTCGTGTGAGTTTTGAGGGTTATGCTGTGATTGGAGCCACGCCGCCGGAACAAACCCTGACGCATGCATTGTGCGCTGCCTGCAGCGACGGTTAATTGGTTGTGCGGCTGTTGCTGTTGCTGGGTGTGTTGCGTCTGCTGCAACTGCTGCTGCTCCAGATTGCACGTGGACTTCGAGTTGCTCACGGAGCCCAGGTTGTAATTGGAGACACTCAAGCCACTGTTCATCAGATTGCCGCACGAGCTGTGGAGATTCAAGGTGAGACTGTGATTGGAGCCACGTCTCTGTAATAGATTCATCGAACCGCCCGTCATGCTCTTGGGCTGTATGTTACCGCCGGGCAAATCCATGGACTTTTGCTTAAATGGCGACTCGACTGGCGCAGCGCTCGGCGAAAACTCAACCAAGGTGAGGCACTCGGGCAGCGTTTTCAAATTGGTGCTGGACGAGTGCAGCAACGGATTCAGTTTATGTGCACTGCGCGTTGCCAAATTGGCGCCTAGCGTAAATTTGCCACTATTGCTGTCCACACTAGACGCCGACTTCAGGTCATCCGCCTCCAGGGAGCTCTGATATGGATTCTGTTTGCGATGATACATGAGCCAATCGCTGTTGCTCAATCCAGGAGATTTGCGTCGAGATGTGCGGCGACTGTGCATCGACTGAGGTGTGTCAAGACGAGAAAGGGATGTGGAATACAGGCTGGAGGCAGTGGGCTGCATCAGCATATTGCTTTGTGCTACATGGCCAGCGATGATGCCCGGTACTGACATATCTTGAGATTCGCTTATGTGATGCACCACAATGGATAACTCCGATTCGTTGGCAGCGGAGTCCAGAGAGCGCGCCTTTTCCTTTGTGCTCTTAATGGTGGGCGTTTTTGGCTTGGCCAGCGCTGTTGGTGACAGCGGCTGCTGTCCGCTGCCACTCGAGTTGCTTCTGCTGGCCAACTGTACATCTGTGATGCGTATGGTGAGATTATTCTTATTCTTGCGGTTACGGCGTCCAGTCTCCTGTTGCTTCTGCTGCTGCTGGTGATGGTGTTGTGGAACTGCTTGCTGCTGGTGCTGTTGCTGATTGTCTGTCTCGGCGGCAGGCACAGCTGCACCTGTGGGCTGCAACTGCACAACATCCTGTATGACATGATCGATTTCGGGAAAGCGAAAGAAATTGCCATTTTTGTAGCCCGCCGAATTGATAAGGTTAAACGGTGAGCCGGATAGTGAGTTATTCAAATTGAGATTATTTATGGAGGCGAGCAGTTTGGGTGAGTAGCTAAGGCGGTTGGCATCGTTATGGAGATGATTTGGTGTGGTCTGCTGCTGAGTTGTCGTTGAGCTGTCATCGCCCCTGTAAAGTATTGTGGGTGAATTGTGCTCGCTTTTTGATAAATATAGACTATCGTGATCGTTATCGGGATTGCACTTTTTCGGTTGGGTATTCTCCTTGTTGGCAAATATGCGTCCGTCCTGCGGTGAGCACGAACGGCGATCGTATAATGAAAATCGCTTGAATTTACGATTCAGCGTCGTCGGCGATTGCGGTAACTGGGACGTCTGCTGCTTTGGATTAGCAATTGTGAATTGTTTGGGTGTATACAGTGTGTCCTCGTCAGTGCTTCGCTCTGCTGCTGTTGTTGCTGTTGCTGTTGTTGGCGATGGGAACTCAAAGGAAGTCTGTAAGAACTCCAGGGGCGTAAAATATGGTGTGGGCGTGCTCTTATTGCTCTCAACATCGACATCGGCGTCACCAGCATTGGTATAGGAGCATTCAATTGATGCAATAACTGCATGTTCTTTGTTGTTGTTTTTTAACTTGTCCATTATATACACACACAAAACGCACTGCGCTTCGCTCCTCTCGCTCGCTCGCTCACTCACTCGCCACACACTCTTTGCTGCTGGGCTGCTGTTTGGCTAGACAGACGCTGCCATGCAGTTGCTGTAATGCCATCAATTTGTTAACATTATTGGCTTGCACTTTGGCCACTAGCTGGCTGGGCAAACTAAATTCGCATTGCGAGGAAATTGAGCTTTTCACAACACAACATTTTCACACGCAAAATAAGGAAAATAATCAACCTAAGCACAGACAGTGTGACCATCGGTATGATACACAAGAAATATATCGAAATATATGGTTAAAATTGTAATTAAAAAAAATATTGTTTTTTGCGAAAAAATACTAATTTATCGTCCGTTGTGTTGGCAGCCCAATGTTTATTTTGCAATTGTATTTAAATTTTGTTTTAAACAGAGGACACAATAATATAACTTAAAAATTTATCTGTCTGAACGAGCTTACTATGAAATTCGTTGATCAGAGTTCAAACATCGTTTTAATATTATGCGATTTTGTGATAAAAGTGCAGCTTCTTCCAGATATTTAAAGCGACTGTCCTCAAAACGTGGCACCATCATTGGCTCTGCCGATTGCAGGCATAGTATGCAAATGTTTTGCTTCTTAATCATCTGCTGCAATCGCTCATAATGATAGTTTAAATAAGTGACAGAGTCCTCAAATACAGGCGATTTATTTTGATGCTTCACATGGCCATTCGACGCTGCTAATAATAAATTTTCCTTAATTAAATTCAAATGTCTAGCTGGTTGTACAGCTGCAACTGTAGCAGTGCCTTTTGCATTGCCTGATAGTTCTTTGAATTTAAACTTAAGTGCTTTCAAATCAGCGTAATCTGGGTCGGTTTTAACTGCTCGGCGCTTTTTCTTGCTTGGTGGTTGGATTTTGGTTTCGATTGGCTTCTTCGGCTTGCAGCCCTTATACTTTGACTTTTGCTCAACGTCAGTCTGGAAAATCTTTGGTTCGACACGGGCAATGTGTGGTTTGGGCTGTTCATCGAAAGTCCGCAACTTTGTTTCTGCGGATTTTTCAGTGACTGTACTCTTGCCAGATTTGTTTGATTTTGTGATTAGCGGAGATATCATTACTTTCGCACCAAGGCCAGTCTGCACGGCATCCGCATAGCTCATTGGCATACTCTGCAACGATGATGAGGTCGAGATCTGTTCTTTCAGGTTTATATATTCCCCCAGAGGCTTGCGGCGAACGGGAACGAACTGACGCGAGTCCCTGTCCAAATCATCGCCGTCGGCATCGTCCTGCTTCTTTTGAGCATTGCGGATTTTGCGTTTGGCGAGCGCAGCCGCTGATTTCGGTTTGGGCGCCTCCAGTTTTGACTTACGTCTTCCTGTAACTACCACTGGCTTTTGGCTATCTTTAGTGAACGGACGCATTGAATTTCAAATTATTTAATTTACTCTACAACAACAAGCGACTGAATAGTGACTTACCGATAACGGGATGTTGTTTTCGCTGAGTTCTGTGATGTTTTTTTTATTTCAACTTATATTCTAGCAAACTCTGACATTAAATGTTGATGACATTAACAATTGTGCACAACAGGAAAGTTTATAAAATCTTAGAACATAAAAACAAACATTCAAATATTGAAAAGAAAAAATGTTTTCCGTTGGCTTATTTCTACGTTCAAAAGCCTGCAATCTAAATCTTAATTTCGCGTAAGCAAGATTATTTAATATGGGTTTCTTTTTAGCTTATACTAATAATCAAATATTTTATTTTAATAGACGTTACTCAGAGTCAAAAAGCAACTTTTCAAATATTATCTTGTTGGGCGGTGGTCTGGGCAAGATGCAAGGTGGCATTAAAGAAGAGGAATATTTTAGCTCTGTCAATCATGGACTAATGTGCAACATACAAAAGCACATCGAAACCTCTAAGAACGCTGACTATTTGCGCAAGTGGGAGGAATACCAAAGAACTTTAGATCATGCAACCCTCTCTGACACCACTTGTGTCAACAAGAACAAGGACTTACATGAAGAAGCCTTTTTTCTGAATGAGGCAAGTGCACTTAAACGATTTCATAACATTCACAGTAATTCCTATTGAATTCAGCAGAGCACCGAATGCTTCAAGGTTATGAATAATCGTGACAAGATCCCGGATAATACTGAAGAGGATATATAGGCTGCGAGCGCTATTCGTTCTAACCCGATCTTACATAAAAATATATGCCTCTTATTTAGTTTTTGTTTTTAAAATTTTGTTTTCTGCACATCCACATTTTCGCATCGCATCGTTTCTTTCCAAATTTATTTAAATTCGAACCGTTGTAGTCTACACTGATTTAAGCAAGTTGGCATTTCCAATCGGCAATAAAACAGCTGAGATTTTCATAATGCCTTGAAATAAATCGCATAAGTCACACAACGCAAATATAGTGAAAGTGATATACTATATAATCTTGAAATATATAAATCAATATGTTTACATTCAGCCGTCTCAGTCAGCGATTATATCCAAAACAAACACAGTGAGTTTAATATAATATTTAAGTGTCAAAAATTCTTGAAGAAATTCGATATATAATTGCATTAGATATCGTCTTACATTTGTTTAATTGCATTTAGTTATGTATATATCTGTATTTATAATAACTACATTGTAGACACTTAAGAATGTCGCATGTGGGTGAACTTGGCAGCGGTGCCGGCAAAGGTGGCGGCGGCGGTGGCTCCATACGAGAAGCCGGCGGATCTTTTGGCAAGAAAGAAGCTGCACACGAAGAGGAGTTCTTCTATAAGCAGGTAAGCTAAGAGTTCAATGAGTATTTATAGTATTCATTTATAGACTGCTTTATTTCTGTTTTAGCAAAAGGAACAACTAAAAAATCTTAAGACCAAGACGGAGAACAAGGCACCTGATGCAAATAAAAAATGATTTCATCACCTCTAAATAATAGTTTGTAGTGTTTATATTTTTATGTGATGAAATCAATGAATAAATTGGCATAAACGGCTTATGTTTGATATAGAGATGAGTTTTCTTTTATAAGGCACTGTTACTTGAATTAATGGGTAGACATATTTTGCAGATTAATTGTTATTTTTTCTGAATAAAGTGTACCCCATAAATTGAACTTTTTCATTTATTTAATTTATTGCAAAAGTTTCCATATTTTAGTATTATATACTTAATCTAATTATCATGATTGTTTTGTATATGTAAGTAAAAAATTGTATATCCTCCGATCATCATTGACGTTTATTGTGAAGTGGTTTCGACTTTCTTGGCATTATCCTCCTTGGAGGAAGGACCAGTCTGTGTGATTTGCACAAGGCGTTCAGAAGAGGGAGGTGGCAATTTTTTCATGGGTGCCGTAATGGTCAAGAGACCATCCGAGGACAGAGATGAGGTGACTGTATCTGGATGGACATCACCTAAACAAAAAAAAACCAATGATTTATTCAAACTCAGAAAAAGCTGAAGCCAAATTTCAATACTCACTTGGCAGTTGGTAACGTCTGGAGAACTGACGTGAGACATATCCATGCTCATCCTGCTTCTCCTCGTGCTTGCCCTCCACAATGACGAACTTGTCGGCCACCTTAACGGTAATCTCATTTGGCGAGAACTGTTGCACATCCAAAATAACCTCGAACTTTTCACTGTCAATGTTGAGCGTTGATCCAGATTCCTGCTTTTGCAGACTGTTGGCCGAACGCTGCCATGGTCGCAGATAACCAGAGCGCAGCATTGTGGGGCGGGAGTTCCAAACGGATGACATCAGATCATCACGTTTAAGGCCTTGGCCAAAATGTTGATCCAGGAGGCGCGAGGTGCGCATTGGAAATTCGACCTCATCCCACCAGTCGCGGAACATTAAAGGCACTACGGACATCTACGTGGAGTAAAAAGAAGAGAAGACAAAGCTAATGGCAGTTAATGCACATCTTTAGTTAGTCAAATTAAATCAAATCACATAAGTTCAATATCCACAACAAATGAATCTGATATTGTTATTTAAAATTATTATTATTTTCATTCCTTGTACCTTTGCTAATTAATCACTCTTGAATTTTTCGCTTTTTGCGTGTATTCCGTTTCGCGGCTGAAGCGTTTTTGTGTTGCTTTTCAAAATTCTGGCCAGCTTTATAGCAACATCTCACTGTTTACATCTTCTATGTGCTAAAAATATGAAAATGTATTGGCCATCTAATTTTAGCCGGGCATCATCCATATGAGTTTGCACCCACAAGCATTATATCTTTATGACTAGACCTGTATATATCGTATTTGACCGAATATATTATCGTGCATAAATTGTATACCCATTCCACAAGTCAATTAATTAACAATTAAATGTCTCCTGAAATGAAATGAATTAATTTTTATTTGAATTTAATTTTTATTTAGAATCAAAAGATTAAAAAAATTATTCCGTAAATATTTTAATTATTTAATACTGGGTATGGAATATTTGTGAAAGAAAATTTGTATGTTTGTTATTTTGTTTATGGGGGAAGAAAAAGACGCCAGAAATGACGTCGATGCATGGAAAATTCTACACACATTTTAAATGATCCACAGACCGTTTGAAAAATGGTGTTTGTAATTCGAATTATTTTCACAAAACTTATTTGAATTGCAATTTTTGTTTGGCTTCGTTAACCAAATTTTTACAATTTATCCATTTTCCATATACTCTTAAGCAATTATATATACAGTGAGTATATATATATATATATATATATAAATATATATGTTCAAACATTGCTCGATTGGCATTATAAGCCAATGGTCTGCAATTTTTGGCCATTATGTTTGTACAAGTTTTTACCGAACCATATTGGAGTCAAAGAACAGAAATTGCCAGAACGAATTTACAATTCTTTCTGATTCTGTTTTTCTTTTAAAATAAACACCCACATTTTTTACTTATTTATTCGCTTGGAATAAATTTGTTCAGACCTGTGGAAATTCTTGATGCTACTTATTAAAATAGTTTGGCAGATAAATGAGTTCTCAAACTATTTTTGGCATCTGCTGCTGAGTCACGACGCGTCTGTGACGTATACAAAATTTGTCATAATTGTTTATTATTGTTTTGTTTAAAGGCATTTTTAATATGCTATTTACTTAAACATTACTTTGGCCCCCTTTTCGTTCTTGTTTAAATGTTTTTTATTTAGACGGATATAAAAAATCTGTGAATTTAGACTCTCTTATTTTCAAAACAGCCGCATTTAATTCAGAATGAATGTATTTTATATAAAAATATAAAAACACCCTGTTTTTGTGTCCTGCATCTGCAGCCCCCAAAATGGTCCACAATTTACGCATGTGTGTGTATGCGTGTTAGATGGTGGAAACCGATGTAAGATGAGCGCAAGCCGAGTGACGCCCAGAAGTAGGCCAAAGCCAAAAAAGACGCCAAGTTGCCACAGGACATGCAGCTGTGTCTGTAAGTTATAATCGGTGTATGTGTGTGTGTTTAAATGTATCGGTGCGTGCTTCGGCAGCTGTAAATCGTCATGCGATACGCGAAAAAGTAGCGAAAACATAACAAAAACCGCAATTACGAAACGCAACGCAATGCAAAAGGTGCGACCAAATAAAACGCTAAATATATTTTTTTTTGTGTATTTAATTTGTTGTTGCCTGCTTTCAGGCGCTGCCCATACCGTTATGCCTGACCAGAACTGGGCTTGGACATGGACGGTGGTTACCCATGCTGCTGATGCTGCTAATGGGGCTGACACCGTTGCACGGCAATGACGAAGGACATCTGAGTAAGCGCTACTCGGACCAGAGCGTGCACGGTTACATGACTGAGGTACATATAGAAAACATGTACTCATATTTCAAAAGATTATAAATTAATTTGGCTAATATTGTAGCGCACCTGCTGGTGGAATGAGGTGTGCAAAGAGGAATTTCAGAATCTCTTTCGCTGCAAATGCCCACAGTACTCCTACTGCCGGTAAGAAGTGATTTAAAGTAGTCATAAAGGTATAACAGTTACTATGCTTAAAGCTCGCCTGGACGATATTACAATGCATATTGCTCGATGACGGACACCGGTTATATCTGGACCCAAATGGCGTTGGGCACCGTTGAGCGTTGAGCGCGTGACGTCAAACATATCGCAGCAGAAGCAACAACAAAAGCAAATACATAACTAAAACAAAAACGAGAAGAGCACCAACCGCAGCTACACTGACTGTTGAAAGTATGCAGCCAGTTACCAAGTGGCCTACAACTTAATATTCTAAGCAATCGAATGCCCATTTGTTTAACCTAAGTAAACGAAACGCTATAACAATGCGAGGATACTTAATAGTATTTAAGATTGATTAAAATTAAAGAGTTTCCATACGAAATGAGTAAAGGTTTGATTTATTTAAAATCGCGTTGAAGGAGCATTGTACACATTCGTGCAACTGTGAGTGTATTTGGAGCTTGTGTTATCGATTTGTGTGAATATTAACATTCAAAAAATCATAAATATTCGCACTTCGTCGCCATATTGTTGTCTGTCTTTTTGCGCCCATTTTTGGGCAATTGAAAAATCGATAAAAGGCTTTTATATCAAAGCTCGTGGGGATGTGAGCGCGCTACAGTGGTCGCAACGGCTTGTCAGTGCAGGAGCCATATGAATTGCACAAGTTTCGGTTTATGCGTCCCACTGTGCTGGCAAGGCGCATGCGTTCGCAGTGAAAGCGAAAAGCGTAGGTGCTGTGCGTATATTGGCCCCGAGCCAGTTTAGTTATTGCCAGCTCAACATATAGACAACTCCAACAGATGTTAAGGCTGCCAGCAAGTTTGCCAGCCAATAAAAAAATAAGTCGCAAACTAAATAACTGAATAAAACCTGTGAATAAACTGCATATCTTTAAAATGCGACACGTTTTATTTGTGGCGCTGCTGGCGCTTGGCCTTGGTGTACTGACTGCCGTCTGTGGCAACCACCTGCCAGAGGCGGCTGCCTTAAATCTCAACGAAAGGTTCTTCGACGAGGTCAGGGAGCTCATCAAGCGCCGCATGGAGGTGAGTTGCAACTCCTCAATCTCTTCAATTTGATGCTTATCCTCCATTTTTACTGAAATGGCAGAATAAGCAGGTGCCGTTGGTGGTCGATGAAGTGGCTTTGCAGAATCAACGCAGCTACGACAATGTGCCCATACCTGCGGCCAGTGTGCCTGTGCCAGTGCTCGTAGAGAATTGGCCCACCGATCAGCACAGCTTTGGACAAGTCACTGCCGTCTCCGTGGATCCCGAGGGTAATCCAGTAATTTTCCATCGCGCCGACCGCTACTGGGACGTAAAGTAGGTCAACAGCTGTCCAGTAACAAGTGTTTATGTGTACATCACAATTTATGTATGATTGTTCTTTGGTGTGTCGCTTGCAGCACCTTTAACGAGAGCAACATCTACTATCTCATCGAGTATGGGCCCATTAAAGAGAAGACCATTTACGTGCTGGATCCGAAGACGGGTGCCATCAAAACTGGCTGGGGCTCCGATATGTTCTACATGCCGCATGGCATGACTATAGATGCGCACGGCAACTACTGGATAACCGATGTGGCTATGCACCAAGCCTTTAAGGTTAACAGTAGTATTTATAAATATTGAGAAATATGATCATAACTTAGAATTAGAATTCTTTTTTAATAACTGAAAAGTTCTGGCTTGCCAAAGATCACTTGATAATTCTTTTCTCACAACAGTTCCGACCCTTTGAGAGCAAACCGCAGCTTGTAATTGGCAAGCGCTTCCGACCTGGTGCCTCTGTCAAGCATCTGTGCAAGCCAACCTCCATTGCTGTGGCTACAACCGGCGAGGTGGGTGACGCCCCCTTTCCATCAATTACTGCACCATTAATATAATTTTGCGTATTTCAGTTCTTTATAGCCGATGGCTACTGTAATAGCCGCATACTCAAATTCAATGCCGCTGGTAAATTGTTACGGAGCATTCCACAACCACCCGGTGCGTATACGCAATAAACTTGACGAGAAGTATAACTCTTTAACTCGATCTATTTGCAGAATTCCTGTCGTTGCAGGTGCCGCACGCGATCACATTGCTGGAACACTTGGACTTACTCTGCATTGCTGATCGCGAGAACATGCGCGTTGTGTGCCCCAAGTGAGTTGCCAAAAAACAATTCGTATAAAATTGGGTTGAGCCTAATCGCAAATTATAAAAATTCGCAGAGCTGGCCTTAAGTCATCGCACGGAGAGGGTCAACCAGCGGCCACCATACAGGAGCCGGATTTGGGTCGAGTGTTTGGAGTCAGTAGCTATGGCGATATTGTTTTTGCTGTGAATGGACCCACATCCATGCTACCCGTACGTGGCTTCACCATAGATCCACGCTCCGAGGCCATTATCGGGCACTGGGGCGAGTTCAAGAATCCACATTCCATAGCCGTCAGCGTTAATGGTTCGGCGCTGTATGTGACAGAGACAGGAACCAACCATCAAACGAATCGCGTTTGGAAATATGTCTTGGCTTGAGGCATTGGTCGCCAAATCCCGCACACTGTCAGCACTCGAAAGGATCTGAAAGACGAACGGCATATCGCAAAAAAGAAAACTATTAATAGCAGTTATAGCAGAACTATCAAATTATCTATAGTTCCCAATAAGGACTCCTAAGAAGCAGCAACAGAAAACCAAATAGTAAATGTGACAAAAATACACACAAAAAACCACACAAACACACACAATTATTTCATATGATTAAAATCAATAGTAGTAATTAATTAAAGTACAATATAAGTATGTAAATTGCTTGACAAATGAATACCACAACAAACATAACCTCAAAATTTATGTTTTGCACTGTAATGAAGCAAATGGAATTACAACGCAGCTTATCTAAATATATAACAAATATCAAATACATAAATATGCGCGGGCGTGAGAATTACCAATGCACCATTCAAATGCATCTAAAATTTATAAAAATAAATCACTTACAAGTATGTATCATATTGTAACCTGCACAAATATATATAAATATCTGTGTGTACTATAACTTTATTATATTATAATCCATGTAAATTATGTATGTAATAAACTGTTGTTGTTGTTGTGCATATATTAAAGCCTACACACAAAAAAAAACTACTAAGGTGTTTTGAAATCAGGATATGATTTAACTTAAGACTATTCCGGAATGCTTACGACAACTGGCGACTGGATTCCCCAATTATTATGAGTGTAGCTTTGACTAGACAAAGCGTTTGACTAAAATATAAGACAAGTATGGTATATATATCTAGATAATAGCTTAAAAATAGTGGAAAAATATAGCTGGCAAGATATAGATGCCATTTCGCTTAAAATTTGCATGACAAAAGCAACATCTTTTGCTTAACCAAAAACAATAATAAAATCTTATGCTAAACATATAAATTTATAAAAATATAATAGGAATGATAAACAATAAGCTTAACAATACTAACTGAGGCACTAAGAGGCACATAACCAATGCCTGGCAAACTCGAGGGCATCATTTAGATGCCGCAACCATTCGACGAGTTCCGACTGCGTGTCGGCTGCAAAAAATGCTTCAGAGTTGGGACACTGCATCCAGAAGCTACGGGCCCGAGCACAGAGCTCGCGTGGGGCCACATCCAGTTGCCGCTGGCGGCAATAAGCTAATTGCATGTCCAGTAGCGGTGGTTGTTCGCTGAGATTGTGTTCGTGCTGCCAAACGGCAAGACGTAGTCCGTCGAGCGTACACCAGCGACGATTCCAGTTATGTTTGTTTTTTGGATCCGTATCCTGAACATTAAGGTAACCAGCATATTGGGCCTTTGGCAGGCGCAGCTCGACGCGACCGCTCAGAGAAATCTGTGGCAGTAGATTTGAGGATTTCGTGTGGGCCGTCAGCGGCAGTTGCCAGGTGCTTGAGGTGCGCAGCCACAACTTGTCGCTAGGCTGGGTTTCATTGATCACCAGCTCATAGGGCGCCAGATCGCTGGCCTTGAGCGTGAAGGAGGCGTGTAGACGAAAGCGCGAAACGATCTGATCACATTGCGATGAGTTGTTGGAGGAGGCGGAACCAAGGCTGCCACTGCCCCGTTTCTGTGGATAACGATAAGGTTGAGAGCACAGATTGCTTTATAAATCTTTGGCCGTTACTTACCAAGAGCGTCTTGGGCGGCTCCAGCGATAGCGTTGAAACTTTGCGTAGACGCAGCATAAAAATCTGACAGCGCAGCTCCATTGCCTCCGCTTGCCCAGCACTAAAGAACTCCAGGCCACAATCGCGAAAGATCGCAGCTCCATTCTGACACTCGATCGATTGTGTGGAGCGAATGCGACCCTCGCACTCCATGGTGCATATGTAGTAGTAATTGAAGAACATGTCCTGACTGCCATCAGCCCTCACTGGCAAGTGCAAAGCATCAATGAGAAGACACTGCGATTGCTGCCTGGCTGCCAAAGTAGCCTCGCTGAGCACAACGGCTGCTGCTGGCGGCGTTTTTTGGCGCAGCGTGGTGAAGAGAAGCAGACGCTCAGCTTCCACCATTTCGGCAGAGATCTCCAGCTCGGGCATTTGGCGACAAATGCTTACTGCCTGCGCGAGTTGCTCATTAGTGGTCAGTGACTCGTTGAGCAGTAAGTCCAGATTCAAGCTGGCATAATAGGAGCTACTGTCCAGGTCGCCTTCAGTTTGATTGGACTGATCACGCGACAAGCTAAGACTGTGCGTCAGCCGCTGCTTCTCAGCCAGCAAGAAGTCCTTGCCCTTGCGATAGGAACGACGCAGTGCATCCTTGAGCAGGCGATAACGCGCCAATGTGCTCACCGACAGTAATTGGCTCTCATTGGGCCGCAACTCAGCCAGCTCGTTGAGGCTACTGTGTGCATTTTCAACCTGTCTAGGCATCGTGGGCTGGTGTGGAGTCGTCGGGCAACTATGGCTAACAGTTGTTGGACGACCTGATACCGTAGGGCCATCGTTTATGTCGATGCTGAGCTCACGCTTGGGCTGAAAAATCGGTGCAAGCCAGGTATTAACAAATGGATGCTAATAATTAACAAGTTGAAGTTGAGATTAAAGCAAAGAAGCAGCAGGAAAGGTATTTTTTGGTACATCTAATTATGCGAGCTTATATTTGTAATGTGGTTTCGGGATTGATGATTATGTACAGTTGATAAATACAATGTGGTAAGCGATCTATGCTAATAGGAATCGACAAAAATCTCTACCTTAGTCGTAAAGCGCTGATTCAGCTTCTTTGGTGTGCTCTGGTTATCTGACGACGGCGGCGGTGGCTCAAGCTGAACCGATCCATATTGACTGCCAGTGGTATCGTCCTCAATAATATATCCGTCATAGATCTCATGAGGCATATCGTAAGAGACATCATCCGCATTAGAGTCCACAGCGTGTGCAGAAGCATTCGCTCTGAGGCAGGTCTGCAAGTAGTTAAATTTGTAACGATCTGAAAATTTTGGTTTACTCATCGCTTACATTTTGAACCTTTTCCAGCCGCAAATTGTCGTCATGGTCCAGCACCATTTCGCTGCGACACAAATTTTCGAGAAACATCTCACTACGCTGCAGTGAAAGTTCCGACTTGGACAGATTGCGATTACTCTTCGGCGGCGAATGCTTTTCTTTTATGTTGTTCAGCGAGTGATTCATCGGCCAGGTTGTTTGCTCGGATGCTTGATTAATAGACTTTGAGGTAGACATCGTATAGGATGTATCACTGACCGGCTCATCTGGTAACGGCATAAACTGAAAGAAACTGCCATTCATAAGCGACTCCTGTAGAAATTGGCCCAGCGGCCTGGGCTGTGCCGTAGTCTTAGTCTGTTCGGGTTTCTTGACCTTTTGCACTTGGGCATACAAAGCGCTTGGATCTGCACTTGGGGGCAGAGGCGATGAAACGGGTGTTGGCTCGTCTGCTGTTGCCGTTGTTGTCGGTGTGGGCGTGCGTGTGGATGTGGAAGTGGATGTGGAAGTGGATGTGGAAGTGGGAGTGGGGGTTGGTCGCACATCTGACTTGGCAGCGGTTTTTACATCAAAGTGTGGACTGCCGCTAATGTGAATGCAGTCCTCTTCAATTTCAGAGTAAATGGGCTCCCGGTCAAGGTCACGACCCTGACGCAACGCAGTCGTTGCCTGACGCTCCAGAACTCGAGTGCTGGATCCATCGGTACAATCGAAACTATCACTTGGCAGTTCTGTATGCTCCGAGTGGGGGAAGCTTGAGCACTCCTGTAAATAAATTTAAATGTTCACTTTGACTTTCGATTGCACATCACATTATTGTATCGTTTACGATATAATATTAAAAACTATCTGTTATAAATCAATTAATATTTGTTAGCATACAAAATGTAAATTTTTTGTGGACTTACAAATTACGCGCGCTGCCAATAACGATTACCAAAAAAATAAATATTTCCCAGTGAATGGCAATTGAAACGCACAACTGTGAATGGCACAACAACACAGCTGAAGAGGATTGCATTTCTTTTTTGTAAAGGGAATCTTTATCTAGGTTGTTGCACATTAATGAAATGTCGAAATCCTCGATGCGTCGCTTTAACGTGAGCTTACAAATCTTACGTAGCCGCGCATACAGTAGGCGACCAGCAAATCATAAAATGGAACAGAGCTACGATTACAACAGGAAATGGATGCTTGCACCATATATCGAGGCTAATCCATTTCCCAGAATCAAGGTGCTATCGTACAACATACTCGCCCAGGATCTGCTAGTCGAGCATTTATTTCTGTATGTAAATATAAAACCCGAGTGGCTGACCTGGCAACGGCGTTTGAATAACTTGCAACGTGAAATCAGCAAACTGAATCCGGACATACTTTGCCTCCAAGAGATGCAATATGATCATTTACCCATGCTGGTGCAGCGACTGACAGCTAGCAGCGGCAAGCGCCTTGAGTATGTGTATAAGAAGAAGACAGATATTCGCACCGACGGCTGCGCCATCATCTACGATGCCTCCAAATTCAGACTTGTGTGCCATCAAGGCGTGGAACTCTACGATTCAAGCGAGCCGCTTCTGAATCGCGGCAATGTGGCGCTTTTGGCCAAATTCCAACTAAATCATAAACACTGTCCGCAAGAGGAGCCCAAGGAAGTGATCATAGCCACCACACATCTGCTGTATAACCCGAAACGCAACGATGTGCGCTGTGCCCAAGTGTCCAAGCTGCTAACCGAATTGCGTAGCTTTGCCGCGGAGCAGCCGCTCGGCACAGCTCAAGGCATCACACCTGTGATACTGACCGGTGACTTTAACTCACCCATAGGCTCGTCGCCCATGGAGTTGCTAAAGGTAAAGGATTCGGACGAATCAGCGCTTAACTTGGAGCCACTAGATTTTGGCGACAACACTGCCTCAACGTTTCAGAACAACTGGGTCACCGTTGACTACATCCTGCGCTCCGTCTGCCCGCTAAGCAAGCATCAGCTGCAGGTGCTGAGCGTCTACAGGCTGCCCACCGTTGACTGCTGTGCCAAAGTGGGCAACATACCCAACCACTACCTCGGCTCGGATCATTACGCACTGGGTGCAGTCTTTGCACTAGCGTAGCATTTATATTGTTTCGCCCAATAAAAATTATTTGTTACTTGTAAAAGCAAATTTCGATATGATTTTTGCACTTTCCTAGCAGATTTTACGGTCGTCAAATCATTTAAGTACAACATATTTTGAAATATGTCAAAAAACTTACCCGAAATGTGCGCAGTGCGCGTTCATCACTGGCTTCCAATTTGGCGCGTATGCTGCCCAGCAGATAGCCCATTTTGGTAATTGAAACATCTTGGTCGAGATCCTTGTGATATGAGCGATATGTAGCGGGTGCTGCGGTGCTCCCACCCTGAAAGTTCAATTTTCGTGGACGCTGTGCACGTGGCAGTTTTTTGGGTGGTGTTGGTGGTTTAACCTTGCGCTCGAAATCGAAATAGGGCTGTTGCGAGCCATTCTTGTACTCTCGCCGCTGCGTGGAACTGGTCGTGGCTGAGGGCGTTGTATGTACAGGCGAATGATAGCTGCCTGGCGGGGATTGTGACTGCAAATCCAGTTGCAATTGCGAACTGGAGGTCTGCACACCCACTGTGCACAGTCGAGGTGTAGGTTGTTGTCTAATTCTTTGCTCCAGATGCTGCTGCTCCTGTTCGTGCTGGTTGCCCTTTTTAGGGGAGACAAAGCGTAGAATTTTCTTCTTGGAATTATTGAGAAAGTTGCGCGACTTGCTGCGCAGTCCTGGTCGCTTGTTCCAAGGCGACAGATTGCGCCACTGTTCGCCCCAAATGAATTTCTGACTGCTGCTGTTTTTGTGACCCGTCGGCAACCGGGGGTATTTAATCGGAGTGTGCTTCTGTTCAATATTGACGGCGAGATTGTCGCTATAACCATCGACCGTATCCAGCGATATTTTTGGCACCACTGGCACCTGCCAACCTATGTTTCCACCTGCAATCACCTGTGGCGCTGGCTGTGGTGCATGTGTCTTGAACTGCGCCTGCTTTGCAGCATCGTAGTTCAGCATATCATTGATCTTTGGCTCTGTCCAGCCAATCATAATCTCCTTCATGGGCTTATCGGCCACAGCACTCTTACTGCTCACCATATGTATATTCTTGGCATAGTGTGCTCCACGCTTGGATTCCACAACACGCTCAATGTCACTCAGCGAGGGGCATGTGGCAAGCGGCAACTGAACTCCATGCATTTGCTTCTCAGCTTCAGCTGCAATTTAAAAGGGATATTATTAGGAGGTAGAGGTATAATTTTTAATAAATATTGCTGGAATATGGAAATGATGATTACTACCAATTCGGTTGTTTCAAGGAGATTGTTTTGCTGAAAACTTTATGATATAGCACCAAACAGACAAAAATATTTAACCAAATAGAAGCCAAGATCATATCAACTTAGGTACAGATCACAAAACCATTTTCCAAGATTAATTTAGCTATATTAAACAGTCTAATGGTGATGAGTAGGAATAGGAAAGTAGGATGATTGATATTCTCTCAAATTACACATTTTTGTCAAAACAATCAACACTTTTTAGCAAAAGATTTATTTCTATAAATTCTACAATTTAAAGTTTAAAATAACTACCAATGGTAACCAACACCTTTGAGTCGACTTTTTATTATTAGTTCTCCTTTAACTTACCTAATGGATATGATTTACGTTTGCTTTTGGACTTTGGCAGGTTATCTATTTTATTTGTGGGCAGCTGGACGCCATGCTTGCGCAGAAACTCATCCAAGACATGCTCGGCATCGCGCACCGATGGCGTCGTGGAGGTCGACGATGATAACGAAATTTTACCATCGAGACTCTGTGCGCTGCGACGCGGCGGCTTCGGTGGCGGTTGCTCCATATCGCGCGCCTTGAAATTCACCTGGCCATGAGAGAGACGCTTTTGCAACAAACGACCGCCGCCGCCACTGGAGCTACGTCGTGAACTGCGACGTGTCGAGTTCAAACTGTTGCCTGTTGCCACACTAGCGGATTGTTCCGTTCGAAAGTCTTCACTCTCCTCGTCCAGCGGTGTCTCCTGCTCACTAATCTTGGATAATGCGGGCGCTGAGGGCATATAGTCAATGCACTCAGAATGCTTCATTTTTGGCTTAGGCTTGGAATCTGTTGTAACTACTGAAGATGCCGCAGTGGAGCGACTGACGCTGGACAGCTTCTGTCTGTTGACGCGCACCTCGGAAATAACGCAATTGTCGCGCAGCTCCTGTATAATGTGTATAAGCGGTGCATCCTCGCCCACCGCACGCAAACTACTCACGGCCGTCATTGGACCAGTGGCACGAACAGTGGATGCTCGCTCTGTTTGACGACGTGACTGAAGCTGGCTCTGGCTCTGCTGAGCATTTAGATTATTCTGGAGAGGCTGTAAAAAAAACGAAGCATATATATGAATTTTATGTTTAAAAAAAATTAAAAGCAAGCACGCACCTTATTGCTTTCGGGGCGCTTGCTACGTTTGGGCTGGCGCACGTGCCAGTCACGTGGCGGTGCTGTGGATGCACAGTCGCCGCTGTCGCTGGTGAAGCAATAGCAGAAGCCATTCTTGCAGGGTTTGCCCTTGCGCTCCTGCGCCTTGTTGCACAGATTCTGGTTGATTAGATGCGCGTCGACAGCGATTTTGGGTGGCAATGGTGCTGTTGCCGCCGTTGTTGCTGCTGATTTTTCCTCGGCTGGCATTTCTCGATCGCGACTTTGAGTGGAGACGCGTCTGATGCGACGAGCACGAAACTCGTTAATGCATTCTTGCAAACTAAACGAGCTGGTCGAGCCCGATTCAGCCGAGTCTTCTTCTTCCTCCTCCCCGTCATCATCATCATCACCGCCGTCGTCATCATCATCGTTAAGCTTGGGGTACTTTGAACCTGCAAAAGTCTGTCAAAGGCGTTGTTTGTTTACATGAATAGAATTGGCAACTATTATACACAAGTGTTTATTTATTTTTACTCACCGTAGCCATTATTGCGCTTAGCTATTTCACTGTAAGCCAATATTCCGCAATCGTTTCAAAACGCAGCCACAGGTCGAGCTCCACGAACACGTTGCACGTTTTCTAATTCTTTTTCCAGAGCAACAGAAAAACGACGCGACGCCGCTGCATTTGCATTGACGCTCTCTTTGCCTCTCTCTCTTACTCCCTCTCTGTTGTGCCGCTTTTTCGCCGTTATCAGCAGTTAATTGAGCAGGGCTGTTCGGCTGAGCACTCGTCGTGCACAGTGTCACACAGACTGACAAAACCGGTTTTAAATATCTGCGCTATGTATACATATATATACACATATAGATCTATGAGTACAAATGTAGTTATTAGTATAGTTGCAATTGTAATTAACTCTGCTTGTTAGTGCTAACATTTAACAAGAATATATAATAGTGCTAGCTGTTTATGTTTTTTACACACTATTTAGCCTATTTTAACACCACATTCTCAAATGCCGATTCGTTAAATTAGACAACCCTGTCAGTAGAAAGCAACAAAAGCAACAGAAACAGCTGATATTTGTCCGCGGCGTGTTACGTCGCTTTTGGTTACGGATATTGAGAAATTCTGTAATAAACGCATTTTGCCGCTGTAATAAAAATAAAGAAAAACATTCAAAATGTCAAATAGTCATTTGTTTCTCAAATCCGGCTTCCCCCGCGCTCCCCTTCAAAATGGAGTGGGCCGCTATGTGTGTCAGCTGCAGCGCCTTACACTGAAATTCTGTAAGAACAACGGCTCCAGTCGAGGCATGCGGTAAGCAACAAATAAACTTGTTTTTTTTTTTGTTTGTTTTCATTAAATGACCATCGGTTATACATAGAGATTTTATTGAAAACCATTTGGTGGATTTTGCTAAAGAGAATCCTGGCATTGTTGTCTATGTAAAGCCGCGACGCCACCGCACCCCTGTCCTTGTGGGTGAATACTGTAAGTAGGCGCAGCAGCCAAAGAATCTCATATATAAATACATAAATGTGTACATTTATCAACTCCCTCAGTAAATGGTGATCGCGAGTGGCTAAGCTGTCGCAATAGCACACAGTCTGAGATCTCCAAGTGGATCGATCTGCTGAAGACACAAAATGGCAGCTCCAGCTCGTTGCGTCTACGTAAAATGTGGCACACAGATGTGCCATCAATTCAAGGTCCTTGGACGCCATTTTTACACCGCACACCCGATGCCCACAACCAGACATATCCCAGCAGCGAAGCGTCCCAGCCACTTGATGTGCCACAAACGGCCACCGAGAAGCTCATCGAGCTGTTCAAGCAGCAACAGTTGGAGGCGGACGGCGTCTTGGAGCAAAAGCGAGCCGAGTAAGATTTTTAGGCATGTTAAAATAAGAGACTTAGTAGAGTTTTATAATTATAGTTGTTGCTTTTTATTGTGAAAATCAACGTAAATTTGTTTTCTAAACAAATAAATATGTATGTGTTTCAAAACCAACTAAACGACTATAACTTTTAAACCATTACGTGTAATATCATAAATATGTGCCAAGAGCTTTATAATAATGATTTGATATGTTCTGGGTACATTGAATATATCTGTTTTGCAAAAACACAATGGGAATATCATAAATAATGCTTAATGCTATTGACCCCGGTACCCTTGGCTTTGAGGTTGGAATACATAATAAGAAATACATGTTAAACAGGTTTTTATAACTTAGCACAAAACAACTCTTCATATCTGTGTATTCTAACTAACATTTTTCTAACAATATGTTTTTAATATGCGTGTATTTTCTCTTGTGCGTTGGTTAGGTTAGATAAGAAACTCGTGTGGAGATCAGAAAACATGGGGATTAATTAAGTACATAAATACATATATGCGCATCCAACAGTTTGTACAATATCTAGCGAGTATATAATTGCATTTAAAGAACAGCGAGTTTTGGAGTATCAAAACAAACAAAAAGTATCAAATATTAAAGTACATTGTGCACATCAATAGTACACAAAAGACAAAACGCACACAAAACATTTACAGAAAGACATTTACACACTTATTACATATATAACTACAATATAATGATCATAAAAGTATTTTGCTTGTGAGTTTGCTTATTTGTTTGTTTGTGAATTCCTTTGGCGAAATGCATTTCACTTACAATCTAAACGAGAAAAATGTTAACGTTGTCTTAGAATATATCAATCGATCTGGACGTTTTTGGACTTCTACTTAATTAGTGTTAATAGTGATATCACCAATTCAATTAATATATGCCTTTTGACTGCAGAGTTTTTTCCTTTTTGTTGTTTCATTCCATTTCCTAACTTTCTTTTTGTTGGACACTGTAGGCTTTAAACTAGCTTTTTATATTTCATGTTATTGTTGTTTTTCTTGTGGTTTTTCATTTTTGGTTTGATAATAGCCTTTGCAATAGCTTTGCAGCATTTGCCTGCATTCTGTTCACAAATCACCCATTTCAATGGCCGAATTAATGTCTGCGACAATTTTGCCCATTACTTCGTGATATGGCGAATCCGGTTTGAATGCCGTTTCCAGCAGCGACGCATCGCCAAAGAAATTAAATACATCGTCGATGCGGCCTATTGACTTGTTCGTTAAATGTGGCAACACAATTTGCTTGAGTGCCTCATGCGACTCTCTGATGGACTTTTGCAAATATGCCAGATCGAAGCTAAAGTCCAGCTCATAAAATGATATGATGGACAGTTGTGTGTTCTATAAAAAGATAATATATTGATGTTAAATGAGAGTAAAAAACCGATAAAAATGTAGTTTACCTGAAATTTACGCTTAAAGAGCTCAGCATGTTTTAGCTCCTCCTCGGTAAACTGATTATTCCGATGTAGCACAGCAATTTTAATAACAATTTTGATAATGTTTTTCAAGAGTTTCTCAGCTTGGGGCTTGCTGTTTGTGTGCAATATGCATAGCTTGTAGAGATTATCCAAGAGCGAGGCCGTTGTGCCGTCAATAAAAGTTTTCGCTATATTTTTCGTTGCCATGCGTGAGAGTATTTTCTTTTGAGCGCGTAACCCGAAATCGTGCGACTTAAACACATTGTCCGCCATCACAGCTACAAGAGTTGGTTATACGGGATTACATTAGGGGCGATTCAAGTTTAACTTATTTGAATTGGTGATTGTAAAATAAACACAAATATGGAAGTGAAACTTAAACTGAAGTACGAAACAAAAACGAAAACTGAGTTTAACGATTAAATTAACTATTGTATATCAAAGCTGCAATAGCAATTACCTTCCAGATTCCAATAGTCAACGCTCCAGAGCAATAGGCTCTGCCTTAAGCCTGCGACCGACATATTGACTTCTTTTGTTTCAAATCCAGTCGCAAGCATGAGAGTTGATAACGAAATTACAGATATACACTATATATTAAATATACACTTATACCCACACACACACAGTCTAAATTGGACTATGTAAACGAAGCGTATCTTTTGATAAAAGAAAGGCCTCCTCGAACGCTCCAAGATAGCGTCAACTGACTAATGGGTCGCAAATGTTTTCTACAAGCAAAACATTTTTGTGGTTGCTTGGCTGCGACTTGCTGAATTTATTATAAGGCCATTCTAACGGCTTTCGATGCATACTACGTGCCAGCGCCATAAATGGAGCCCTGATGCCTCCCCCAAAAAAGGGGCGCCTCGCCATTGGCCATTAGACCAATTTAATTAAGTAAACACATATGTATGTTTATACAGTGTATATAAATACTCTACATATATATATATATATATATTTATATATATAAATATATATAGTTTGTATACATATGCATATTCTAGTCCCGGTAGGAAATAGCCAAAGGTCACGCAATATGCATTAAATGTGGCCCAAGTAGACGGTGGGCTTATAATATGACGCAGGCCCAAGGACAAAAATCGTATCATTTACTAAGAGTAGGCCCAATCCGGATGTGGGTGCATAAACGGAATTGACCCTTCAGTTGAGTTGATTATCGTACGCAACAAACAAATATATATTATATATATATATATAATTATTTATAGGAGTTATTGTTCTCGTTCATTATTATTACACATTGTGTGGACGAATGTGGGTGAGTTTGTTGGTTGGTTGGCTTTTGTGTTGTATTATTGATTGCAAGGGGCACAGTCACAATCACATTCAGTTATTTATTCTTCGATTCACTTATATGTACATACAAATCTTACTCATTTTGGCGCTCAATTAACAGCTAGCTAGCTCACCTGTAAACTGTTCGTTGTTGTTGTCGTCCTAGAAATCCTTGAGAATTTCGGATTGAATGATTGAGTGGGTGGCAGGCAGGCGAAATTATAATTGCAAATCTCAGTTTGTGAAGTAAATAATGTTATAAACAAGTGGAGTGGTTAATTTATTAAGGACTGAAAACAACGAAGAAAACCAAAACACGAATTTGTTGTGTGCAGCAAAAAACGACGCAAAATAAAACCTAATGATGACTACATTCATCGATACCGCATTCAAATTAAGTACTATCGATGTTTAGTTCGGTAATACACAGAATTGCAATATTAGATTTCGATTTCATTTAAGAGTGACCGCTCACTTAATATGTGCATAAGTAGTCTATCGATAAATTGAAAAAATTTTGCGCTATTTTTTAAATCGACTGGGATTAAATTGATTTTATTTTTCACACACCCAACATATACACAATTATTTGTTTTTTCTTCTGAAAAGCTTATTACTAGAACGGTGTACAGGCAATGCTTACTTATTGGAAGTATCTTTCGGGTTGAAGGGTATCATAAGGTTTTCCGAAAACGCCTTAATGCTTTCTGGTCCGCGCACCTCCTTCTCGAGTAATGGTAGCTTGGTTACATGGAAGTCCTCGTATAAGTCGGCAATCTGATCCAGATACTTCTCTTGGATTTTAAAACGGGAAGCGCACATGCTGCACGAATTGTGCGACTTCTCCAAAAACAACAACTGATTCACGATTATGTTGTGAACATCGATGCCGCATTTGGTCAGCTCCTGAACGAGGCGCTCCGTTTCATACAGCGAAAAGAACTCGGCAATGCAAACGCAAACAAAGGTGGTTTGATCCTGCAAATAGAGCACATTAATATAACAAATGTATATATATATACAATTTTAAATTCTTAATTCCTAATTCATTTTGTATTGACTGCATTGCATATTTACCGGATTCTTAAACTGTTCGTTGACCTGCGTGATGACGCGCAACATGTCGTCCAGCTTTTGAGACAATGTGTCCGCATTCACATCGGCCATGCCCAGCATGGATACAAATTGTGTTAGGAGGGGAGCCAGTTTCATTTTGAGACGGAGCAGCTTGCCGAGACCCTTCTCGACAACCTGTGGAAATGCGATCAGGCGCAGAGTGTGTCCTGTGGGCGCCGTATCGAATACGACAACGGAGAAGTTCATGCCTTTCACTAGTTTCATCACCTCGGCATAGCTCATGGCCTCATCAATACCGGGCAAGGCATTGATCATCTCCTGCATAACACCCTTGCTGACGCGGAGCGCCTCATTCTCCCCGTCAAAGTACTCCTCAGGCAGTTCACTGAGACCAGCATTTGGATCGATCTCCATGGCAAACAGATTATTAAAGCCATTCACCTTTGTCGGCACCTTGGTGAACTTTTGATCGAATGCATCGGATATGTTGTGCGCGGGATCGGTCGAGATAATGAGCACGGATTCGCGCACCTTCGCCAATTGCACTGCCAAACTGGAGCTGCGGAGGGTTCATCATTGTTCCACATGATAAATAGTTTTGTTATTTATTAGAATTTGCATTGGTCTGTGTTCTGTCTCTTACCTGCAAGTTGTTTTACCCACTCCGCCTTTTCCGCCGACAAAAATCCATTTCAGAGATTCTTGATCGACTAGGTTTTGCAGGCTAGGTTCTAGGGGCGGTAAATTGTCAACCATATTGTCAAATTCCTATCGAGACACGTAATTTTGTGTAAAAATATTAACAAAGTTCCAGGTGCTGTCTAGGGATGGCAAAATAATTGTGCGATATTTCGATAGAATATCGAAACAATTTCGATATACTTTATCAATTAAATATATTCGCACCAGTTCAAATTCGTTATTATTTCATGAATCGTTAAATCTATGATTTTTCCGATATTTATAAAAACATTCTTCCTTTATATCTTATGTAAAAGTGTATTTCTTTCTGTTCATAACCATTAAATTAATTCATTTTAGTTCGATTGTGATGGAAATAATTCTTATGAATTAGAATGTGTTCGATAAATTTTAGTGTTGCTAGACCTCAAATTCAGTGTTTGGCAGCGCCGCAATTAGCCGTTCTTAGCACTGGACCTCTGCGGAGCATTGATTTGCATGTTTGTTCTGGGCTTTTGACTGTTAAAATGTGTTTGTTTTGTAATTAAATTGCACTAATTTCGAGTTTCAAACAAACTATTTTGAAAAGAATTAAACTAAAATCGCATAAGAAACTAAACAAATTAAATTCGGTTAATGGTGTGAAAAGTTTGAGATGAAAGGCGTGGGTACCAGCAATACTAGAAAATAGAAGCAAAGCAAGAGATTAAGCGTGTCCTGTATGTATATACGTGTATGTGTGCGTGTGCGCCTTCAGGATTCTGGCTCATGTGCTCAAGTTTTTTGATCAAATTTGCCGCAATCAAATAATCGCGAGTGATTTTTAAATGTGTTCAGTGTGAATTAAAATGATAACGGTAGACACACAAGCCTATAAACACTGCCAACAGAAATCTTCGTTAAGTCAGCCGCCGATTTTGCAGCCGCACCTACGTACATATGTCGATATGTGTATATTGTGGGTGGGTGGCAATGTATAGTGTATAACGGAAAATAGCTGTAATAATAATAATAATTGACAGATATCTTGCAATATAAGCCAAGCAATGAAATTAAGAATTCTTTAATAAATAATATAATTGTAAAAAAAGCATACGCAAATAAACGCAATACACACGCATCGGCAGCACCAACATATGCACACACACAATCCCAAAAAAGAGTGAGAGAGGGAGAAAGCACGGTGCCAAAAAGGAACGTCAAAAGGAAGAAGCAGCACAGCTCAGCATCGGCGCGTTGCGGAAAGATTGAAAATAAACGTGTAGTAGAGAATTTTTGAAGCACACACTACACACACAGTCACACCGCCCACAGCCGCCGAGAGCCCTCTCACACATACAAACATAGTTGACATATATACAAACAGAGACTCGTATGCGCGAAAAGTGTAAGCCGTGCACATTTGTTGGTGTTGGTGTTGTTGTTGTTGCTGTTACTGTTAGCCGCCGCCAAAGGACGACAGACGCGACGGCGACGACGACGACGACGACGACGACGACAACGCCAACGAGCACGACGACGGGGAGGAGGAGAAGGACGTGTTGTTGTTGTTAAAGCCAACGCAAATGGCAGACCCTCTAAGCGGGCGCTGCTTTTGAGACATGTCGTAATGGCCAGAGAGGTAAGTAAGAGATTTCTTGCAGGCTAAGCTAAATACGAAAAGCGCCCACACAAATACTAACATATATACATGTGTATATTCATAGTTATGCATTGCTTGTGAATTAAAATATTACTGGCCTTACATAGGTTTGTTGTTGCCGTTACTTATAACATTCAACTGTAACAGCCGCCAAATTTCCCTCTGCTATTTATTGTCGATTTAAAATTGTTCCCCAAATCACCGCTGAGCTGCGACTAAGCTCCTGTTAACTGCATTAGTGTGAACGCGTGCATGTGTGCGTGCATGCTTTATGCAGTTTCTTCATTTCGATTCGTTTTGCTTTGCTTTGCGGGTGAGTGAATAGCTTTGACCCAAATAACTATGGCTATACACCCTACTGAATGTGCACATGTAGCTTTTGTTGATGCCCCACGTGTTGTTTGTGTGTGTGTGGTCTGCGTGTTTATTGTTGGTTTTTGTGTTTAGTATCAAAATTAACAGTAACAGTCCTATGTTAGTGTGTATGTGTATGTGAATGCACCCTACAGCGACAGGCTGAGCCAGCAAGTTTATTTAATGACACTCCCATATCAGTTGCCTGAATTAGGCTTGTGAGGGCGGTTTAGCAGCACTCGCAGATGACCCACATGTTAATTACATCGCTTACCAACTAATAACATATTTAGTTACAGTGAACCTAAGGACCTAGTGTAATTGGAATGCTTTTTTGATTAAGCATTTTGTATGTATTTTATAAAAAAAAAAACAATTTTTTAATTATCTACTATTTACATTGCGATATATTTCTGGCAGTAATTTGATCAAAACGTGTTCAGAACGTGGAGCTCCACATTACTGTTAACATTTTGGGAGACATGTTTGTTTTTCTTACAGCTGGCAATGCTGATTGTGTTGAGAGCGCGATAGAGAGGAGCTCTGCTGCACATGAAATTGAAATTGCAATAAATGTTGTTGCTCTCTCTCTCTCTCTCTTTGCATTGGTGGTTATGCACAGTTATAAACAAATAAATAGCACACATAAAATCCACATAGAAAGAAAAAAAATAATATTTTTTTTTTGGATATTTAACAAATAAAGTCAGTTAATTTAAAAAGTTGGCATGGTTTCTTTCTGCTCATGCGGCGAGATAAGTGTTCTGGATAAATTTGATAGATGGGTAACATTTGCATTATTTATTTCCAATTTAATACCATCATTTTCTCTTTTGCCATATGCGTCTGGTGATAACTTTGGCTTTCTCGTCTTGTTTTCAAATTCAAAAAATATTTTAATTAGAGCTTATCAAATAAATCTGAGGATTTTTACAAAAGTATGAAAATCAAGTATAAGAAAGCAACAATAATTTGAAATCAAAGTTAAGATGAAGACAATGGTAAATGTTTTTGAAATGTTATATATATGTTATTTGCTATAGCTTTCATATATTTTTATATCTTCACATATCTAACATGCTTATACGTAAAATTACTTTTTCACAATGTTAGTTATCGAATTTATAAAGCGAATAAAGGCTTCATAAATTTTTGTTATTGGCCTTTTATGAGCTAATAGCTTCACTATAACTATAGCATATTTTCCAGCGCGGCGAATTATAAATTTCAATTGTGTACAGCATGCTGCATATGTGCCAAAGATAAACAACTGAAAGTTTATTTGAAGGATTGATTTAAAATAAATGTTTGCCAAAAGCGCTGCTTTGCTTTAATCAGGTGCAGCAAAGGGAAGCGAACCAAATGAAAATGAAAGCGAGCCAACCAAACGAACCAATTGCAACCTTGTGCAACTTCTGAGCCTGCCTCGCTCAGCACCTGCGAATGTATATTATATATATATATATAGTTTTAAATATATATGTTTGTGTGTATGTGCCTAATTGACAGAGCTTCTGTCATTCATGTTATATTAAAAAATCGGTAGCTGGAGTCGGGAGCTGTGTAAAGCTGTGAATCCTGAATACTTGTGGAGCGTTCGTGCGCCCGTTTTGTTAGCTGTTAGCTGTTGGATGTTGGCTGTTAGCTTTAGCGCGCCCTGATTATATCACATTGAGAATGTAGGCCAAAGCACAGATGTTACTACTAAACACAGACAGAGAGAAAGAGCGACAGAGAAAGAGAGAGAGTTAGAAAGGTGTGTGTGACCGATGATAAATACAGTGCAGATTGCGTTGAGCAGCAGAATGCGTTAATATTCAATTAATTTACTATGTAATACAGTTGAGCCTCGCTATTTATATATTTTTGCTAAAGAACGTTATTTATGCTAAGAGATTTGGTTGAAATATATTGAAAAATTAAATACTTAAGCAATATTCGTGAATTTAAAATGTGTTGTACTTAAAGTTTCGAATTTTAGCTTGAGAGCTAATCATGATTTCTCATTAACAGAGCTTAACATTTACACACACACACGCACATGCACATAAATAATATAGCTGCTCACGAGTTTTGCTCTTCCCTTTCTCTCTCTCCATTTATGCGCACAACTTTCGCTCTCAGCAGCGCCTCTCTGCCACTTTGCTTCTGTATGTCTCTCTTCCTCTTTGCATTTGGTTCGTTTCGATTCGTTTTTGGGGGCTGGCAATGCATTTGCAATACGAACACCAAATAGCAGCAGCTGCAGCAGAGTAAAACAGTAACAAAATCGCGACGCGAGGACAGAGGCGATAGTGTTGTATGCTCTGCTCTGCTCGGTTCAGCGATGACCACACGACTCCGTTGACATGAGCCATGAGCCGTGAGCCACGAGCCAGGAGCCAGGAGCAGGCAGGCAGCAGACAGCAGTGTGTGCCAGGCAGCCAGCCACAGCCAGCCAGCTATCAAGGATGCTACTTTCATTTACGAGCGCTTTTCACAAGCTACGTGATTCCGCTGGCACATTGTTGAAAAATTAAATTTATAACTGGGTGTGACAACTGCAACTGCAACGGCAACGGAAACTGCTGCTGCGGCAGCAAACAAATAATTTTCCACAAAAAAACAAAAAACAAAGAAATAATTAAAGAATTTGTCGTTCATATTGTGACTGTGAAATAAATTTGTAACTCTCTGAAAGTGTGCCACACAAACTTAAATCGAACGCAGCACCTGGCCCCAGTCTCAATCTTAGCCCCAGTTGCAACACCAGCAGCAGCACCACTCAATCCCCCCACCAAATGAAAACTCGGCGGTTTCAGGCACACGCAAAGTGGCGCAAGGCGCGCGTAGTAGTAAAGTGAAAGTGCGAAGGTCAACTCTTGTCAACTCTAGCGCCTGCCCAGCCCAGCTGCTGTGGCCCAAAAACCAGAAAACCTGTCAAAAACTCAAATTTCTGAACGAGAATAATACAAAAATTGTTACTAAGTGTTTTTTTCTATTATTATAATTGCAAAAGTATTTTTCCATTTTGGTTTTTCTTTTTTGGTGAAAGTGCAAATCAATTTGTTAACATTTTTATAGCCTTACGCGACGAATTTTTCCAAATGGCATTTAAACAACTACAATAAAAACGCGTTTAACTTAGGCATAAGCTTTTTAACGTTTTATAATCATAATTTTTCTAAAGAAAACAACAACACAAAAACCAGTGCGAATTTTATGAATTTTATATAACAATTTTTAAGTAATAAAAAAAAAAATACAAAATAAGAAAGAAAAGAATAATGCAAGATAAAACTATTGTAAAATGTTTATTTCATATTGTTGTATGAGGTGCAGTGTTGTTAATTTTATTGTTGTTGCCATTGTTATTGTGAACTAATCTAATTGGGGGATAAGTGTTAGTAATCGCTTTAAAGTGGCTCTCAAAGGTGAAACAAGCAGTTGCACCATGTGGTCCAATGCTCTGTGCACACTGGGCGTGACAAAGCCACTCTGCAATTGCCTAAGCATCAGACAAGTGGCGGCCGCTGCAGCCGCCGCTGCGGCAGCCAACCAAAATGCTGGCGCAGCCATCACCACAGGACCGACTTCCGTAACAAACACAGCTGGGGTAAACTATTTTGAAAAAAATAAATATAAAAATATACACATCAAATAGCTTACTATCGATATGCATTCAAAAAATATATACACGCCCCTTTTGCTGCAATAGCAACAGAGGCAAAGCAGTAGCAGTAGCAGCAGCTGATGGCCATATGGCAGCAGACTTGACCTATCCCAATATGTGCTTGCAGCACAAATACATGTACATATGTACAAAAAGTTTGCTCTCTCTTTCTCTTTTGCTGTATGTGTGTGTGTCCATGTGTGTATGTGTGTGCGTTGTGTGTAATACTGTTTAAGGTATTTTACAAACTGCAATTTCAATCCCATATTAACTGCCAACTCCAATTTGACAAACGAAACTTTTCGCAGACGTCAATAAGCATTTTGAGTAATTTTTCATAGTTCTTTACATGGGTTGGGTAAATGCATGTGTACATAAATACATATGTACTCTTTTTGTTTTTTTTTTCTTCCATTCTTTTTTCGTTGTTATTCAGCTCGTGCGCTGCACTCGTTACTGGGTCACTGGAGCGCCACACTCATGTCCTTGCAATACATTAAACATGACTGCTTCTGCTGCTTCTTCTTCTACTTCTACTATGCAGTTGTTTTTTGTTGTTGTTTGTTTGATGCTGCCTGCTTTCAGTGAAAGCTGCTCTGTAAGCTAACAGTGCGCTGTAAATGTACAACAGCTGTGACCGCTGTTATATGGAATTGAAACCTCAAATATGTATTTCGTTTTTCTTAATATAAATTGCAAATTCTTTTTCGCTTACCGATTATGCTTCATGTGCCCGTATGTGTGTGTGTTGGCGTGCACATATACTCTAATCTTGGCCAGATAAACTGGCATATCAGCTGCAGCTGCTGCCACGAACTGAAGCTGGCAGCGGCCTTGACATTTGCGCCCTTCTTTTTTAGAGACTACAAGCCTCAATTAGTAGTGCAACTTGTGATGTTGCCCGGGCCTGCCACACCCACTTGTCACACACACCCCCACATACACACACACAGGTGTCACACCCCCATGCCCGCATATAAAAATATATGTGAGCATATAGACATATACATATAGCAGCATAATCCTCATGCTAATCACGACAGTAAACACTAACTATGTACAAACATGATGTGGTTTTTTTTTGATATGATAATGAAATGCTGGTTTATTGTGCATTTACTTTTTGCTAAGAAACTGCAGCATTTTAGATTTTCTTATCCGCCTTATGCACCTTATCTCTGGTCTGCTTCAATTTCATATTTCATTCTGTTTCTTTATTATTAAATCACGTCCAGAGACCAATTTTCTTTGCTAATTGATTTTGATTTGTGAATAGGTGAGGTGTTTGTTTGACAACTTTACTTAAAACTGAATTGTGATATATGAAATTTTATATTATGCACAAGTTATATGCCACAATTAAAAAAGTTTATTGATCCTAGGATAACCTTATTGTGAGTGTTATCCTGTTAAGAGATTGCGTTCTTCATCCATACAATATTAGGGTACTTACATTATAGAGAGCATCTGCTCTAATATTAATCTGGATATTTATCTTGTTGCAGGAGTCTCGCGGCAAGCGACCACTGAAAATTTGGGATAGTTGGCGGAATGTGCGCAAGGGCGTCGTAGTGGGTACATTTGAGGAGCTATTGGTACGCGGCAAGGACAAATTAGGGGTTCCTGCTTCAGAGCCCGTGCGCGTTGTTCTGGAGTGTGATGGAACCCAAATCGAGGATGGCGAATACTTTCGCACCCTGGCCAACAATACGGTTCTGTTGCTGTTGAGGCAAGGCGAACGATGGTATCCAACCGGTGTGGATGTCATAAAGGCTGGTAAGTGTCATTTGCTAATTTCTTCCCCCCTAATACGGAAAGTATAAAGACGTTTTGTTTGATTTGCAGCTATATCAGCTATACCGAAAATCGTCTGTGAGACGATCCATGCCTTGGAACTGCACGATGAGACACCATCTTGGAAGATTATGGATAATAAAGGGCGTGTCACGGTCGTATTGCACTGGGATCAGCGCCAGGGCGGCGGAGGAGGAGGAGGCGGTGGTGGCGGAGGAGGTGGTGGTGGAGGAGGTGGTATGTGCATGGGCCCCGGTCTGGGCAGCAGCAACGGACTGTTGTCATCCGACAAATATTCACCCTCGAAGAAGGGCCTCTCAGCACAAAGTTCGCTGGATAACAAGTCGGTATCGTCGCAGTCATCACAGCCGCGATACGCCAGCCCACAAATAACGGTCATCAGCGATGAGGGACCGGCTAGTATTTACCATCCGGGTGGCGTTGTCCTGCCGCCGGGCGTTGTGATACCCGGCAGCAGCAGTCGTCGGCTCTCGAAGCAGGGCGGCTCCTTTGATAGCGCCGTGGGCGCCGTGCATGTGCATACGCCAGAGTGCGCACATCATGCGCATACGCCCAGCCGGGCGGGCAGCCCGAGCACCACGGAATGCGATTTCCATTGCTGTGCACTGCACGAGGAGGGGCGCAAGATAGCCGTGCACAAGAGCGTGGCCACGTCGCCCATACAGGACGGCAGCAGCAGTCCGCAGCCGCAGCTGCAGCATCATCAGGCGACGCTGGCGATGTCGTCATCGGTTATGGATCCTATGCTAGGTGGCAGCGGCAGCATGCAGCGCCGCTCATCCGGCGCCAAGGGTCATGTTCGCTTCCTCGACATTGCACCGGAGCGTGACAGTTCGGAGAGTGAGACGGAGAACACGGTGATGGAGGATGATAAGACGACGACGGAGAAGTTTCTGCTGCTCATCGATCAGCTATCTGTCGACCAGAAGCGTCATCTTAGCATCAAGGACATCGGCATCATATTGGAGCGCCTCAACTCCAAGATACTCGACGTGGAGCGTCTGGATCGCGAGTCCGAGTCAGATGATTGCTACAACTGGACGATAAAGGCGACAATACGCGGCGATGCGCTGCGCGAACTGGGCGTCATCTATAATGGCAACTACTATGCCATTTCTGAGCATCCTGGCTACAAGGAGGAGCTCGAGGAAAACGGCGAGGAGGTCGAAGAGGAGGACGAGGAGGATAGAATTTAAAGCAAAAATAAACAAATAAATACATAACTCACCTAATGGTGGCAAATGGAGAAAAGCAAACGAAGTAATGAATGCAAGAGGTATCAATAATTAGCGCATTTTAGACAAGGCCGGACGCACAAAGGTGCCCCGCCCTCCACCCACGCAGAAACAAACATGAATTCACACACATGCACACACACATACACACTCCAACACACATATAAAGAGAAACTTAATATATGAATTATAAAAACGTAAGTAAAATGCAAAAGAAGAAAAGAAACAGCACACTGTACAATAGTGAAGTAAGCATAAAAGTGAATAACAACAACAAACAAACAAACAAACAAACAAACCAAATAAAACACAATATATAAAAAACAGAAAGAGATGATAATTATGATAAAACAAATACAAATACAAAAAACAATTGAAAAGCCAATATAAACGAAATAGTTTTCGTAGCATTTAGCGAATTTCTCATTGGCCGGGAACCCATGCGTGACGAACCGTAAATGCACATATACCTTTAAGTATTTTTTGTTTTTATTGTTTTGTTATTTTTATATAATTGTTGTTATTAATTTGTGTGCCAAATGGCCTAGTGCATGCCTTATTTAGTTGTAAACCCCACCAAATAATACAGTTTACTCACCAAATACTTCTGCAGTGATCGCTGAGAAGAGCGCTTTAATTTGAAAAGTGTTGCATTATTGAAGATAATTCAGAATATTGTTCTCTAGCGATCACAGTACTGGGAACAGTATACAATATCCATTGGCCAAATCAATCAGTTCTAAGAGTGCCAAAGAACATACCTATACATAAAAATAAATATATATATGTATATTTGTATTTAGTATATATTCTTTTATATAGTTCCTCAGTTGAATTCCTGAAAAGAGCACATTGGTATTTAATATGAACCCAATTTACTTGCAGTTGTTTTTCATGGCTTCCATATATGTTGTTTCGACTTCTATTAGACTATTTATTATAAGTAATCTAAAGTTAAACTTTCCCTTGAATCAGCATTTCAAAACTGCCGTTATTTGTAGTGTTGTGAAACGTTCAAAGAAAATGACGTGCAACCAAAGCCAAGCAAAACACTTTGGCATTAATCATACTACATATATATGTGTATATGGAAATGAAACAATGATGATCGTCTGGCTTAATGATGATTACGTAATTAACTGTAGTTATACTTACATTGTAGAAACTAAACCAACAAATAAAAAAAAACAAAAACAAAACAAAGGCAAATGTAATTAACAGGCATGTATAGCAATGAACAAACATTGCCTTGTGAACACACCCCCCTCCTTCTTTCTTACCAGCCCCATCCCAGCCCTTTTGCGTTCCTGTGAGCGATCAGTGATGCGATGATTGTGTAATTAGAGATTAAATAGTATGTCTAAAAAAGCCAAATAACATATTAACATATTATACATACAATTGAAACACTGCCAACAACAAGTTAATAACAATACTCGTAACAAAATTGCATTTGTCATATTATATATTGTTAAACAATAATGAACAACTTTAATTCAATTCAATTTGTTTGGATCCTACATAAATAATTCCTCAAACTATTTGTGACTATGTTTTTGTGAAGTGTTCCACGGTGCGCAACAGCAGAAGGTTCTTAGCAAGAACAACTAAAATAATAATTAAAAGCAAAAAAAAAATATATAATACACTAAAATTAATACCTAAAAAAAGGGGGTTAATCACCTTTAAAATGTTATTGTAAAAATCAACAAAAAAAATTGTTCAAATATTTCGGAGCTGATTGTAATCGTAACACTTAATAAAGTCAGTTTGTGTGTTGTGGCTATATTTCAAGTGCAGCGTCAATAATATCTGTGCTCAATTTCCCTCTACCACATTTCAATCAATTATTAAAATAGATATAGCTTATCAGCTGTCTGAACTTACGAAAGAATCAGCTGATACTGTTCGATTGGCCCAAATATATATATTCTTTATAACCCTTCAACACCCCACATCACCCTCGGCACACACATTTGGACGAAAGAACAGATTTTTGATCTACAGTAAAACATTTTTTAAAGAGAACATTTGTCCAAGGCACAGCAAATACGAAAGAGTGTATTAAAATTAAACACAAACATAGCATATATGAAATCAAACCGATAATTGATTGAAAATGATAATAAATACAAAGAGTTATAACAGAGAATGGAAACCACAATGAAAACACGTTACAACAATAAGAACAAAGCAAACAAAAATAACTCACAATTAGTAAAACAAAACACACAAGAAAAAAAAGAAATGAAAACGAATTCATTAGCGTTGTTTTAATTTGTTAGTAAGTCAACCAAAAAAGAAGAAAACAAAGAATAAAGCAACACATGCAACAAGAATGATATATAATATAAGCCACAGTGGGAGTCATGATCGTAAAGAAGTCGAGTGCTACAGCAACAGGCACTATTATATATATAAAAAAAGAAAACAAAATACCTATACATACTCAAAGATACATTGCATTACATTTATAATAAGTGAACTCGCAGTATATAACAAAAAAAATTCAAATTTCCATACCGAATTCTGAATACTGAATACTGACTTCTTCAACTGACTTCCATAATCATAATCATTGTTAACACTTAACTATAAAGAATAGCGCTTTAAAACGAGACAAGTTTGTAGCCCACTGTTTTTGTTAATATACTGGGAGATATTCTTATCTTTCAGAGTTAAGCCTAAGTTCGATACAGTCTCCCCTTAGTTATGATTATTTAGCCAATCCGATAGTAAACGAGAAATGGAAAGAATACCCCGACTAAACTTTAAACACGTAACACTCTGTATAAATGCAATCAGTTAGATTTATAAGATAAACGAATGAAAATGATGTCAGATCCAAAACGAAATCAGTTGCATTAGTTAAGCTACAAATCTGATGGCTAAGGAAAGTTAAAGGCGACATTTAGGATGGATGGAGAAAAAAATTCGGTTGATAGTTGATATCTCCTCCTTGGATGTGGCATTGGAAGTGGTCAAGGCACACAAAAAAGCAAGATTATACGTTACATTGTTTTAATATTACAAATTACGAATAAATTGATCAATTAAAATATATACAAGAAAAAAAACATAAAAAGAAATAAATGACAAAAAAAAAAATAAATAAATAAGAAAACCAAATAATGAATTGTTTTTATTAATTTTGTTAAAAATGCGAATAAAACTTAATAAATAAACATAAATATACAAATACACATACAAAAGAAGAAACAGAGTAAAGTAAATACAAATACAAAACAAACAAAATTCAATTAAAATGCAAAAAAAAAAACACAGTTTAATGAAGAACAAGCTCAAGTTGTGAGAACAAACAACAAAATTTGTTCAAAAACGTAATTGTAAAACATATAAATAAAACAAATTAACACAAACGAGTAAAAGGAGCTCTTAATAATAATAAAAACAAAAGAAAAGAAAACACACATAAAGCATGAATAACACATTTAAAACATGCTAAAAGTAAATACATAACAAACGAATAAACTAAAACATAAACATTCATAAAAACAAAAATTGGACTAAACTAAACATTCACCATGGGTAAAAGAAAAAAACAAAAACAATAAAAATTCGATTACAACAAGAAACATGAGCAAAAGTAAAAACAAAAAGGTTATTTATGAAGCGATTTAAACAATAAAATGAAAAATAAATACAAAAAAATATTTAAATAAAATGGAATAATTAATTACTTTGGGCGAACGGAAATGAACTCAAAAGGGACACACATTGAGATCAAGACCAAGTCGATTATTGCACAAACTGTTTATTTAACAAACAAAACACGTTGGTTGATTTTTTTTTTTTATCAATTTTTCTTTTGTTATATGGTTGACTATATAAAGTATTGAGCTCTGAAAATATTCTTATGCATAACATTCGTTAAAAAGTTTACTGCTTCATAAGTTGGCACCGGGCTCATTTGCAAAGTTGATTAAGTACAGTGCTTGAGCACGCAACTTTTTCAAATTAACTAAAAGTCATAAGGCACTTAAGAATTTCAAGTGCAATTATAATATATATGCGCACGTGACTTATACATGTAAGTATATTGTGTGTGTGTGAATTACTCAGCAAAAAAGTGACGAAAGCTTTAGCTTTATCATTTAACTGTCACAGCAACACACATATATACAGTTATACATATAAAGTAGTACAGATATACATATATATATATACGTACATACATTATTTATCTATGTCGGACGATATTTAACGCGCACAAGTTATTCATCATCTACAAGTCTGGTTTTTAGAGAACGCATACATTTTTGCCTGATGGGCGATGAAAACTTGGGCGGCTAGAGAGTGTTAGTTGTGAGCTGTGGGCTGGGCATTTGTTAAGTTAATTGAATTAAGTAACTCACTTATCAGACGCGTGACTAACAACTTATTGTGTGCTCTTATTAACCTGACAATTGGCAATTCGTTTGTATTGTCTTCTATTTTCTTTTCATTTGTTGATCTATCTTGTATTCTTTAGTGTCTTTGTATATGTGTGTGAATGTGTATGTGTGTGTGCTTATGTTTATATGTATGTATGTGTTTGTATATATTGTCTTTATTCGTTGTCGACTTACATAGAATAACAAGTGCGTCTAAATACATTAAGTTAGTTGGCTTGCTTAGGTTTTTTAGGCTAACGATTAAAAACGAAATCACTAAAAAAATGGAGGGTGGTTGGTGTGGGGGTGACGATATCGCGTCAAACTGGGCGCAAGATAAGGAAATTCATAATTCACAATACACATTTGGCAGCACGATCTGAACGAGGGTTTTTAGCTGCCTTTTTGCTTGATGCTCCTAGTGTTGTTGACAGCGTTGTCTTTCAGCTCGACGTCTGCAGTTTGGTGCTGCCGCGAGTGAACTTCCTTAGCAGCTTGGAGCTCCATTTGTTCGATCTTTTCTTACTCTCCGAATAGGTGGAGAGATTGGAGTTGCTAGCGGTGAGGGTATTATTCTGCTCCTGGATATTTATGGCGCTCACCGACTGCGCATGTCTCATTGTTTTGTCTAACCTAACACTTCGCGGCGTCGTACTAAAACTAAATTTGTGCAGTAGCTTGTCCTTGCACTTCACCTTCAGTTCGGGCAACGGCTCCGTCGTACTACCCGAAATAGACTTTAGCTTTGTCTCGCTTACATTCCAGTCGGTCGGTTCAGGCACGTCAGCGCCATTGATTAGTATACGCGGCGTATCCGGTAGAGCAATCGCTTCTGGTGTTGTGTTTCTACAATGAGTTATAAATTAGCTTGCCTTTTTTTTACTTTTGATTAAAATTTAGTTTATAGTCTTCATGACTTACGTGCTAAGCTGAAGGCTTGTACTGTAAATGGATGAAGTATTAACATCCTGCAGTGATCTGGCCAACTTGTCCCAGAAATTGTATAGGCTGGAGCTGGATTCGTAGTTGACATGTGTGTAGATGGCCAGCGTTTGGGGTATTACCATGTTGCTCTTGTACAGTATGGGTATAATCTTGCGAGAGTTGTTTTCTAAGTGGATGGATAGTGTTTTTAATATGCATTGCAATTCTCCAGTTTGGTTATAAAATTAACTACTTACCAATTTGCAGCTTTTGTGTAAAATTCACTAGAAATGTATTCTCGCGACTTCGGAGAAACTCCTCGGTGAGAACGACTATTAAATGATTGCAGCGTGTTGCCATAAAGTGCGACAGTTCCACGTGCTCAAATGGCACACCCAACAGCAAATCCCGATACCTCAAGAATAGCTATACGAGTGTATATATTTAAATGTAGCTCTTCTGGGTTGTTTTTCATTTCGGTGACAAGTTACCTTGAGATTATAGGCCGGAGACTCTAAGTTTTTTATAATTTCTGTGGCATACTCAATGTCCGCCTCCGCGTAGAGAACACAGGCATTGTAGCGGGGCAAAGGTTGTCCATTTTGCAAACACTTTTCATCATCAAAGCTGAGCAGATTCACATCACGCGCCAAGGTGTTGTTGTTATTGTTCTCCACGCACTTGCCAGTGGGCGTTGGACTATCGCGCAATTGAGCCGATTGCTCCAGTTTCTGTTGCTTCACATTGTACCGATCTGTGTCCTTGACTAGGTAGGTGAATGATTGGAGAGAGCTAAGATGATTAAATGTAAACTCACTCAGATTCTCCTGAATATCGTCACGCACATCCCAGCGATCGATGATGCCCAGAAACTCCTCCAGATGACCAACCTCGGCCGTCTGTGGATTATGCTTGATCCAATTGCTGATAACCAGATCCATGGGCATATTGGCACACTCATCGACAAACTCCCGCTGACCCGACAGCGACGCAATGCCCCGCCAGTCGCGCTCGTAACCCTCCTCCGAGCGGAGCATCTTTTTGCGATTGAGCATGCATGCCAGCTGCCTGCGCGTCTCGCCGCTCAGCTCCGTTAACGGTGTACGGTTGAAGCCGGCGATAATGGTGGGCTCGGGCCGAGGTATCACCATTTTAGGATAGCGATAACGATCCAACCGACTGACGTCAGTGGTCGTCGTTGGGCAGGGAGATTGAGAATGGGTACGTGAATATGATGGTGATCGTGATGGTGACTGTGAGTAGGAACGCTGCTGACGGCATACAAATTGAGGGCGCATTCGCACTTGCAATTAATTGTTACGACTTTTCACTTGATATTTTTATCAGCGTTCGGCCACACGGGTGTTATCAGTTGAACAATAAAAAAAAGAGTTGCGCGTGAGTCTGTTGTTCACTTTTTTTTTTATTGTTTTTTGCTTTCAGTGTTTGCTGATGTTATGCTTTTTGTTGTTTATTCTCTTGTTGAGTGAGAATTGAATTGTCTCTACACGGGTGGCTGGGGGTGAGAGAGGTGTGGATCTGTTGCGGGGAGCTGAGCGTCGGAAAACGGCCGTGCGCGAAATGTGCTGAACTGACCTCGAGCACCTCGCGACGCGTCACCGAGCACGACGTCGCTGCTGCTGTTGCTGCTATTGTTGTTTATCTGTCTGTTTCTGCTTTCGATTGTCTATTTATTTTTTTTTTGTTTTATTTTGTTGCTGTTCTTGTTTTGTACCGCCTGCGACCCCTGGCCAGGTTTTTAGTCTGTCTGCGCAGATGATTTGTTTTTAAATATTTTCATATAACACACAAACACATACAAACAAGAGTTGGGTTGATAAACGACGCGACACTGGCGGAGCGGTGAATGTGCCTAAACACAAAAATAAATTTTTTATTGAGAAGAGCGCGACTTGCTTGTTGTTTGGCTGATTCGCTTCTGTTTCTGTTATTTACTGTAACTGGCGGCGGCTGAGACTGCTGCGTTGTCGTTACTCGATTGTTTATTTAGCTTGTTTGAATTTGACGATCCAAATGTTTTTAATTTACTCGCGAACTGCAGTTTATTTACTGCTGTTAATTGCTAATTAATTGGGGTTGTTTCCCCATTTTCTGCGCAACAGGCTATTTGCTAGAGTTGTATTGAATCGCATGGAATAAGTTTGATCGAACGATTCACTATACACTTAATGAGCGAACGAAGGCCCTGACCGCCGTTCATCTGGTTCACCTAGCTGTTTGTCAACAGAACTGTTACTACCAGCGAGCGCAACATCTGTTAAGTGGAATGCGAGCTATAACATACTTACCACTACTAACTACAGTTAAATTAATTTATTTTATTTATACTTTAGAACGCATATTCGAAGACACCAGATTTAAAAAAAAAACACTCACAGTGATTAATCCCATGTAAGCTGGATTTATCATCGATTACAATTTAATAGAAAATCGAGTGCGCGCGAACTGTTATGGCACAATATTTGTAATCGGAAAGGCAGTTCCAGTTCAGTGAGGAGTAAAACTGTTAAGAGTCGAGTACGCTGTTAAATGTAACTTAATTAACTAGGTGGCACCGCCAAACTTAGCGCCGATTTTAAAACCATAAGAAACCTATCAGTAAATAAACTTTCACAACACAATCAAGGTTTGTTGAAATATATTATATATTTGTGCTCCATAAAATAAAAATGCATAGCTTTCATTTAAAAACTCTGTTTATTTTCATTGGTTTTTACTTTTGTTCAAGTTGCTTTTATTTTTTGTTTCGCATTTCAATACCCTTCAGTGACAAATACTGATATACTAAACATGTGACATAATTTGATTTTCATTTCGTTTATTATTTAAATTTAATTTGTTTTTATCTCTTGTTAGTTGAATTCAACATTTACTGTTTGATGAATATAACGCTGAATGCGTTCAAATGTTGGAATTTCATTTTCAATTACATTTTGATATCGAGCAACAATTAACAAGTTCTCGTACACATTTAAGGTGTTAAGTTTTATTTGATTTTCATTTTATGTACGCACAGTAAGAACTAATTTACTGCACTTGCAAACTTTTGATTTACATACGCATCAAGCATTTCATTAATCTTTTATTACACTTAAATTTTGATATTTACATTTTGCCGCAATTCACTTTGTGTGTAAATAATTGCTCAAACTGGAGAGTTTCTCCTTCTTCAATTGCCAAGCTGTGCTGAGCTGTAAAGTATGGGAAAAAAACATTCGGAGCCTACAAATCTGAGCTGATTTCTGAATTCTGATTTCAAGATTAATGCTTACAAAGTAGTTTATTACTCGAATGTCTGTGATTTTAGTTTCATTTGTATTGTATTGTATAATAATTCAGCTTACATTTTATACACTTAGCAATTAAGTGCTATTAAGTTCTCATCATCATCATCTTCAATAATTAACTAAATTAATTACGCTCATTGTATTTGTATGTATATTATAGTTATATGTTCAATTTACTAATGTTAAATGCAATTACAAAGTACTTTGTTTTTGCGAAATTCCATTTCATTTGATTTTATATTATGCATATTTTGCTATGCCTTGAGCCTTATACAGTTTATCCCTTGCCATGTGTGGGAATTTAGAAAGATGTTGTGTGTGTGTATGTGTGTGTGTGTGTGCACTTGGTTGTGTTTGTGTGAATATGCATGTTCTCTTTCAGCTTCAGGGTGTGTGTTAATATGTGTGTGTATGCATTTATCATTTTGTTTTTGTCGTTTCAATAATAAAATGGATTTTGAAATGCACCTGTCAAAAATGCAAATTTTACAATCTGTTTGTGTGTTTAAATGTTTGTGACGTTTGTGTATTTTATTTACTATAATTTTTGATGTACTCGTATCGCATTTAACTTTAGTTTCTTTGCTTATTTAGTTCTTTGTTTGATTTGATTTTCTAAATTGATTTATTTTAAAGCTTTTCATTTACTGTTTTTTTTTTGTGTAATTTTTCATATATGAACTTCGTATTTCAAAAAATGAGTTGGGTTTGGTTGTTAATTAATAGTTACTAGCAGTTAACGTTATTGACATCGATTTAGTTTGTTTTGTTTAGCTCAAACTAATTTAATTTGCAACTCGAATAGCTTAACCAAGAGCCTCTTCAGATATACACCATTATTATTATTAGTTATTATTATATATATGTATATGTAATATTTTCATTTTGTTATAATTTTCTCTTTTGATTAGGCACAATCTTACACAAAAATTCGGGGTGTTTTTTTTTGTTTTTATTATTTAAATCTCTTAGTTTTACCATTGACGACCTCCAACTTTTAGTATTTAGTATATATCAATTTCGCTTGTAATAAGTACTTTCTTCTATTTTCCATTTCCCTTGTATCCAATTCTTAAGCTGACTGATAGAAGAACTCATATATTAACTTCGTTCTGTGCCTGAAAATTGAGCTTTTCATTGCTTTTGCGGCTGAAACCGATAGAATATACAAAAGTACGCTTCAAGCTAATTTTATTTTAAATTAGCAAAAGAGTAGACACACACTCAAACACACACATACAATTTCATACACAAAAAACGTACACCTACTCTTACATACACACACACACACACACACACACACACGTTATAAATTTAACACACTCAATTGAAGCTGCTTTTGATTTGCATAGCTGAGACCGAATTTGAAATAATATACACAATTTTTATATATATGTATAATTTCAATGATTAACAAAAATACATACATGTATTTATAATTGTATTGTAATATGTACTAAAGTACAGTTATAGTACACATTTATCGTAGTCGCATTTACATTTACAATTGCACAAATTGAACATTTTGGCTTGAAATTTGGAGTTTTCATTTGTAATTGTAACTTATAATTTAGCTAAATTTAAAATTATATATAAATTTAAATGTAATTCGACAACAAGCTCGTTTTGCACTTAAGTAACGTTTAATTATTTTTTCTTTTTTTTTTATTGTTAATGTTAATTGTCTAGTGTCTAGTTTATATACTATTTGCTATACAACAATTATTTTTATGGCTCATCTCTTTTGCTTTCTCTAACACTGCTTTTGGCACACGAAAACGAGGTGAGAATAAATCTAGTTAATGAATTTTATATTAATATTATTATTATTACAGATAATGCAATTATTATTGTGTATTTTTGTATTATGTAATACGAAAAATGTGTTCCATTTGTTTTTGTTATTATTATTATTTTTTTTAGTTTTCCTAGTTACCATTTACTTAAGAGATACAAAAACTTTTGCTGCTTTTAACGTTTTCACTTACGAATACTTTCAGTTAACAACTTTGTTTCAGAGATACATAACTATTGACCAACTATTTTTTTTTTTTTGTTTCGTTTCCTTGCCAAACACGCTACGCACATGCCATGGGTGTGTGGGGGGGGGGGGGAGTGGGTTTGTTTATCAGAATTGTGCTAAAAGTAAAGTTGAGTTTATTGAGATAGTAAAGTAAATTAAAACTGAAGTGAAACCAATGAACCAACTCTGACTGAACTAGCGAAACCTTTGTGTATCATTATTTTTTAATACTCTGCAAGCAGAGGGGGACGAGTGGGTTGATTAACTAAATAGAAATTGATATAACCAACTTGAAGAAGCTAACCAATTTAGAGCCTTTTTGCTGGCCAGCGGAGTATCTTTTAGTGGAAGCTTATCAACTGCAACTTTCTTAATGGCTCTTCTTTAAAGTTGAAATTATATATTAAATACTGATTAAGGGTTTGATAGGTAGCGCGTTGACAACAACAACAATAACTGCGTCCTTTTTGATTTTGTTGTTTATTTTTGGGACGCAGAAACAGATCGTAACAAGTAAATTACATTTAGCATACATGACAATAAGTACATTTACAATGCATTCGAACCAACTTTATAAATAACATATTTAGCCCAACAACTGAGGCTTAAACTGGATCACTTTTGATTTGTTACTTTGATTTAGTGTTTAGTTTTGTGTTTCTCTTTTTTTAATTTATTTTATACAACTTGACTAACAATCTGTTAAATATTTGTATTGTGTTTGTTTCTTATCGCTCATATATCTAACAAGTTAATTTTTGTTTTAGATTTTGGTTTTTAAATCTTCCTGTTTAAATTGTAGTTGTAACAAAGTTTAATTTGTGCGCATAACTTTTGCAAGTAGGGTATTAGCAAGTAGTGACGACATTTCATCATTTGAGAAACTCGATTGCTGCTTTTGTTATGGAATTTGTAGCGCTGCAAACTGCTGCTGCTGCTGGTGCTGCTGCTGATGTTGGTGCTGCTGCTGCTGCTGCTGCTGCTGTGCCTGATACAGCAACTGTTGCTGACGCTGCAGATTGAGTTCGGTTAGATTTTTCATCATCAGAGTGCGTTCCAAATTCTCACGCATGCTGCGCTCGTTCTCCTGACGCACTGATATTGGGAGCAGATAGTAAGATAAATAAATGTATTTATATTAGTTAATTAAATAATTAATTAGTTAGAAAATAGTTTGAATAATTGAATAAATTAAGTTAATATCGTAATAGCTCTAATGGAACAAGTTTTATTATTTTTCATCACTTCTTTTGTTGCATTTTGTGTAAACTGCAGTTGAAGTAAATGCCTGTTGATGAATTCTTGAATAAAACTTTCATCAATCCAGACTATTTACTTTAAGCACAGTTCAACAGATATATTTTTGTGTATTTGATATGTTTTATTTCTCTCGCGCACAGTTCATATTTCTTTGGGCCACGTTTCGGCGCTTTTGGCTGTTTTTTGCGCGATGCTTTTGTGCATTGTATATCAGTTTTAATTAAGGCCAAACAAATTGACACGTTGAGAATCGAGGGGCGTGGCAAGTTTCATTTTGCTTTTGCCTCAGCTGTTCGAAAGTGTCAAAATTTGTTTGCCAATCAATCACATGCGGACAGGCAGAAAGTTATACTCAGCGTCTGGCCTGTGGTCTGATTGTGAATTTGTGTCTGCGATATGTTCTGCTGCTCTTTTTCTTTGCTCTTTTTTTTTTTTGGATTTTCGTTGGATTCCCAACCTGACGAAGATTTAACACAATATTGCAACATAGCAGCTGCTGAAACTGCACCTGAAATTGCACGCTTAAAGTTTTCTACTTTGCTGGGCAACTCTGCAACTCTCCCTACAGCTGCAGGATCCAACCTAAAAAAATAGCCATTGGCCGGCAATTTGCAAGTTGCACGCTGCCAGTTGCCAGTTGAAATTTAATTAAAAAATACTTGCCCCAAATAGCAGACACACGCACACACATGTTAACCAAAATATTCGAGTAATTTGCAAACGCTTTTATTAAATTGCAAAATTAGTTAGTCTTTTATTGGCTGCAGCAAAGTGGTTTAAGCAAAGTTAACGGCTCGACTATTTAGATGTGCTGCAATAACTAAAAATTTGCATAGTTATACTAAACTAACTCAAACAAAAATTTAAAAAACATACATTGAAGTTGAACTATTTAAAACTTGAACTAATTTCGAATATAGGAATAGGAAATTTTACATATATATTCGCTGCATTTGGCATCTCACTTAAAAAGCAATTAGCTGCTCACCCAAATTTAAGAACTTACAATGAAAAAACAATCAACTGATTAATTAATTGCAACTTTTAATGTATACGAAGCCTAAGGTGGAACTTTGAAGTGCTGCCACAAATTTGCTTATCTTATGGCTTATAAATGAATATGGCCAGTTAAAGGTTCATAAAAGTAAAGTTCATAGAAATATACGAAATAATTTTTAATGTTTTTCTGGAGCCTGTAAGCAATATGCCCCGCGCTGCATAAGGCTATGCGCAGAGTATTAAAATAACAAATTAAATTATGTAAACGAGTCAGAGGAATGCGGCTTTAAAATGTACAAAAAGTTGGTAAATGCAACAATGTTCAAATAAAATGAGGCAACGGAGCGCGCTTTTGTCGCCGGCAACAAAACGGACTTGCTGCTCGAAACCCAAACTCACGAGTCCTTAGCGAACGATGTGGTCTGTGGCCGTAATTGTTATTCTGTTTCGGCAGGCACTGTCCTGCTGCAGGTGCCTTTTGCAAACGCTTTGAGCCATGGGCAACAAAGTGTTAATGACGACAAGGGCGTTGGGTAGAAGGGGGGGGGGGTGGGACGAGGGTAGTCACACAAGTGACGATGAGGTTGGCTGCCATTATTCACTTGTGCAAGTGCGGCACAGCTAACAAGTATAATGGCGCCCCCATTCCCCCTGCCCTGCCCCACGTGTGTGTGTGTGTGTGTGTGTGTGAGAGAGTGTGGCTATTTGAGACCAATTAACATAGAACTTTCCCACTGGTAAACAAGTTAAATTGTTAACAGCCATTATGGGCGCTCATAAATGCTGCCGTGTAACTTTCTCTACCTTTGTGTAGGTGTGTCTTTGTGTGTGTGTGTGTCAGCCAGGTGCGCGTGTGCTTGTCTACTAGTATTTGTGTGTGTGTGGGTGCAAGTGGCTGGCGTGTGTATGTTTGCTGCTTTGTGTCTTTCATGTTGTTTAATTATAAATGCGATGTTGAAAGCCACACAGCACAGCTTGTGCCACGCTTACCGCCATCACCCGAGCCCCGGCCAACTGGACACCACAAGAGTGACAGAGAGAGAGAGAGAGGGATAGTGATGCCACGTACCCAGCTGGCCGAGTGACTGCATGTTGTGATGCCTTGACGGATGAAGACCGACGACTATGTAACTACATCTAATTAGTTTCCGGCCGCGGAGTGGGTGGTTGACTGGTTGTAGTCAAGGTGTGGCTGGAAAGCCATGTTGTTGTTTCAGTTGTTCTTTCATTAAATTTGAAATTATTGATGCCATTTTGGAATTTCCCTTTTGTCTGCCTCAAGGAGACCAAACCCATAAAATATGTTGGCTTAAATGTTTGGTAATAGCCATGATGAAGCCAATTTAATTATGCCCACCTGACTGGTAAATACTTCGCAAATGAAAATAACCAATTATAATTTCATTCTTAAAAAATAAAAACAAATGGTAAAATAATCTATGATTAATATATATGATAAATATAAATATTTGGATGAGGTATTTACTGAATTCGCTTCTACGAGAAGAAACCCACTCAAATCACAATTTTAGCGAACGTCATTAATCATTTTCATATTTTCGATTTTAAATTGTTTATGCTTGTTTTAAAATTCTTTGTTCGCTGATAATTTTGAACCTTTCACTATTTGTGATGTTCACTGAATCTGACAACTTTTCTGCCATTTACCGGAAATAAATGAAGTCTGATTGGTTTTTATTTCATTTCGATGAATGCAGTCGAAAGTACAATTTTAATTGCAAATTATTATTTGGTAATCCGAGTGCGAACATCGAATTTATTGAATTTAAATATTTATTTTGGATTATGGCAGACACTTTTTTATTTTAAATAATATTAATTGCTTATTGAATGATTGTTAAGATATGGTAAAACACAATTATTATTATGTTGTTGATTGTCAACAAATGCTTTTTGTTCTCTGAGTTGCTTTAAGGATTAAAAACAATTTAAAATTAGATTAGTTAGAATTGGAATGCTTATGTGCTCCACAAGCAAATTGTTACAGGAAGAGTATTTAGCATTCGGTGCTATTGAAAAGCTGTTCTTGTCTTGTTATTTGTGATTTCATTTAAATTTTTGAATGCCTCTTATGTGGGAATAAAAGATGGCAGAATCTTTGACATTCTTATCAGACTCATGCATGTCGCTGTCAATATGCCGTTGATGTGGGCAATCCTGGGTGCGGTAAGTGGTGGCGGTTGGGAGGCTGTATGTGGTCACGTGGGCATTTCCTGGCGCTCACAGGACATTGACAAGGACGTGAACGCCTACTGAACGGGCAATGTCACCAGCACACTAGCCACGTTGCCAACTAACTGTAAACAATTGTTGATGCTCTTTGTTGTTAGTGTTTTGTTGTTGTTGTTGTTGTTGTTGCTGCACTGACTCACGCACACACGGAAAAGTAACCTCGTTTCATGTCGTAAAACGCAAAATTACGACTGTGTGTGTGTGTGTGTGTGTGTGTAAATAAGTGTGCATATCTGTGGACACACATATTTAAAGGATGCCAGCCGTAATGATGCACACTCGTACACACACACACACACGCACACAGGCAAACTGTTTAGTGAAAGTATAAAAAGTGAGCATGATAACAAAAAGGTCCTTGCAGACGCAGCCCCAGTGACGGTCATTCAGGCAGTGAGTCAGTCAGTCGTCCATGCCTCAGCCCAACACAGCAGACAACACACTCTCTCATACGCACACACACACACACACATGCAGACGAACTCAAGCACACACATGGTGCTGATTAGCTTGGTTTGGCTTTGGTAAAGTGCGACTGGTGTTTTTGCCTTTTTGTTATTGTTGTTGTTGGTATGTTGTTGGTATGTTGCTGCAGTCGGAGCCACAATCATTAAAGTCGAGGTAAGTATCATTTTTTATGTGCCACGAATGTGTGTGTGTGTGTGTGTGTGTGTTGCGTGTGGTGGTTGCTATTGCTGTAGCTGTTGCTTTTACTGGTGCTAGTCATTGAGTCAGTTATGTAATGCTCGAGATTTGCTGAGCTTTTGCCAGCTCAATTTTCCTAAGTCAGCATCTGGCTGCTGTTCATTGGGGAGTACGTTAGGTATTTATATGGGCTTATGGGCTATTTGGGACACATGCCAACTCACTGGATGTGTTTGCATATGTTAAATCCAAATCAAAGGTCAGTATACAATTTGTAGTCATATAATGACTGTTCGCTAAAATCATATATATAAATGGAATATATAAAGTATAATTCAAATCATGTTTTATCTTTTTTGTCGGTGACAGCGATTTTTGCGTTTCTATACAAAATATTTTAAATAGCAGAACTTATGTTGTGTTTGTGTTGCGGATTTATGTAATTTATTAAATATATCAATTCGTATTTGAAAAATTTGCTTGAATTAAATATTTCAATCAATTTAAAACACATGCAATCCAGTTACTACAATATATTAAATTCCCATAAAATGTTTATTATTTTTCGCATAATTCTGCTAGCCAAATTCAGCAGAGCCAAAAAGCAAATAAAAATTATGTATTTGCACAAGTTGGCATATTTAAAAATCATGCCATGACTACAAATATATTGATTCAACAGTGAAAAAGTTGAAATTTATTATTGACCTCTGCAATTGGCTCTCGTGGCAAACAAATAGAAAGTATTTGGTGCAAAGGAAACAATTGAAAAATGGAGAAAATTACTTTTAGTTCACAAAATATTTACAAACACAAAAACACATATTGAATAAATAATTTTTGGAAGTATTTTTTCATTTACTTCTGTTAACAAATTGGAATTTCACTGTCAATTGGTTATCCGTCCACTTCACAAATTGTTTTCGATAAGAACACTTTTCACGTTTATTCAAATTTGATGTATCAACTAGTTGCCATTCGATATACACACTGATTCAGTAATAAATTAAGATATCGATATCGATAACTAAAAATAAACAGTAAGCGATAAAACCATGTTGCCAACTTACAGGCGCTCAGTTAACTGTAAATATTTAGTTGCTTCTCTGACGCACAGTTTTTGCCAAGTTTGGTTGTTGCTGCTGCTGCGGCTGCTCTTGCTCCTCAGTTGGCCAGTTGCTGACTGCGTTGGCCCATATTGCGACTGCCTTGTGGCAGTGGAGGGGACTCCGATTGAGACGAACGCAAACACGGAGAGCAGCATAGTGCAGAAGTGACAACGTGGAAAAACAAGGTGAGGAGGATGCCGGAAAAGTGGGGGCAACGGAAGTGAAAGCCAAAAATGTCATCGAAATATCAGGAGCAGTTTCAATTGTTGTCGTTGAAGTTCATGATGGTCGCATGCCCGTATAGTGGACGGGCGTGTCCCTGCTGAAAGAGTGCGCCTTCTTCCCCGATTGGCTCTGACCGGAGGTGAGCGTAACAATGACAACGAATACGCTGGCACAGACAAGGCACAGCAGCACCGTGGCGAGCACAATGCAAACGATACGCTTTCGCTTGCGATCCGCCTCCTCATCCTCGTCAGTCTCATCGCTGAGCGATTTCTTTTTGAGCTTGTGCGAGCCACCGCTAATGGATGCCTTGCGTCCGGCGGCCAACTTGTGATGAAAGGGTCGCAGCACCTGGGCCGCAAATGCCGCATCGCTAAGCTCCTGTTCGTAGGTGAGCGATGCCTTCCTCTCGAACGACGGACGCTTCTCCTCGATGAACGAGGCGGCGACAACGGCAGCGGATATTGGACGTGGACTGCGCTTAATCTCATCCACATTGACAACAGCGGCGCTCGCAACGCTGCCGGGCACCGCTGTCGAGAGCGGACGACTGTTGCGTCGGTGGGGTGAGCTCAGCTCAAAATCATCGCCGGCACCAGCAACGCCAACGCTCCCACTGCCATCACCAATGAAGCTCTTGGACTTCTTGGACGCACTTAGTGCCTCACGATAGCTGCGCAGTCGAACGCTGGCGCTGTGCATAGCTTTGGCCTGTTTGACGCTGGCGCTGGCATTGGTGCCCTGGAAGGCGGCGGCGGCAGCCAGCACGCCCGGCCGATGCACCGTGAGCTCCTCGAGATTGCTGGGCGACAGGTACAGGGAGCGACCGTGTTGTGCGCCACGCTTGAAATGATAGGCGGCACTTGCCGCTGCCGCCGCGCTATGCAACTGCATCGTATGCGTGGCGGCAGCGGCGGCGCTGCTGGTGGATGGTCGTCCATCGAGCTCCAGACTGTGGGTGCTCTGCTGTCGGGAGTGGGGATGCGGCTCGCGCTTCTGCTTAATGCTGTTCGAGGCGGATGTGGCGGGCGGATGGGTGGCGCTGTGACCGGCGGCTAGACCAGGCGCAGTCTCCTCAAACGAACCGGAGCTCTTGCGCATGCGCTGCACGACCACAGCGGCTGTCGCCAGCTCAGCCATGCCCAGCTCCTCCATTTTGGTGTGACTATTGCTCCGCGAACGCGATTCCACAAACAGCTCGTTCTCCAGCGACAGATTCGACTGTGGAAAGAGTGATCGATTGTCGATGGGCTCCAGCAGATCATCGTTAAGCGATGCATGTCGGATTTGGCTCTCTGCCAGCGCATCCGGTTTGCTGCTCGGCCGACGACCCGGATCGTTAAATGATCGATGCGAACGACAGCCCCGTCGGCTGGGCGATGGCGAACGGGAGATCTCCTTGCCACCGGCTGGCGGTCCGGGCATAAGAAAGTTGGCGCGCACCGAGCTGGTGCGACGACTGGAGCTCGCGGAGCCGGCTGCAACGGCCAGCTGAATTTGCTCCATGGCGGCGGGATCCTGTTGTGCGTGGAAGGAATGCGTTTTCTTCATCTGAAAATTGGTAGACGGATGAACGTCAATTGTGTCGGAGCGACGGAAGAGATTCTTTTTCAAATGCTGCTGCTGTGCGACGACAGCAGCCCGTGGCAGCATATCATCGACATCGATGAACTGTATCGGTGATGTGCTGCCGCTGTGCATGCCCATCCCCATGCCCATGCCCATGCCCATGCCCAAGCCCAATCCGCCCACATTGTCGCCCAGGCTGCTGCTGCTGACCAGATAAATATCTGGCTGTTGCTGCTGTTGTCTATGTTGCTGTTGTAGATGTTGCTGCTGCTGCTGGCCGAGTATTGGGCTGACCGCATGCGAGGTGGGTGAGCTGGTGGAGCTTGTGTGCGGGTGGTGTTGGCGGTGCTGATGCGCATGCGTACTATGTGCTGGCAATTGGTGGTGCCTCGCAGCAGCCTGTGCCTGAGCGGCAAGTTGCTGAAAAGTGTGCATATGCAGCTGGTGTTGTTGTTGTTGTTGGTGGTGTTGTTGTTGTAGGTGGTGCTGTTGTTGTTGTTGTTGTAGGTGGTGGTGCTGACGGGCGGAGAGTGCCGGCGATACGGAACCGCTGCCGCCAGCAGCCACCACATGCGTATGTTGTTGGGGAATATGTTGTTGTTGTTGTTGTTGTAGTGGTGCTGTTGTTGGGAGTGCTAGGGTCTGCGGCGGTGCAGACGAGCGCACGGGCAGCGGCGACGCCGAGCGGTGGATCAGCGGCTGCTCATGCACAATAAACCCATCATCCGTATCAAACTCCAGATCGGTAGCCAACGGTGCATAATTATCAATGGCCATCGAGAGCGAACGATGGATGGGCTTCAACTTGGGTGGTTTCTTTTTCGTTGCCGGATTGTCAAAGGACGATGTGCCCGAGGTGTGCGCCTCATCCGCATCGCCCGCCGTCAAATACGGATCGTAGTTGTGCACCGAAACAACATGTTGGTGCCGTGACGGATGTTGCTGTTGCTGCTGATGGTGGTGCTGCTGCTGCTGCTGGTGTTGTTGCTGTTGTTGATGATGGTGCGACTGCTGCTGGTGGTGCGACTGCGACTGATGCTGCTGACCACCGCTGGTGCCGCGCTCCATGCGGTAGTAATACTGCCGTGGGTATCTATGGTAGTAATGTGCAATTGTGGTGCTGGTATGTGGGTGGTGTGGCGAGCAGGAGTAGGGTAATCACACTGACACTGACCTGGTCGGGTGCGGGAGCGGGCGCGGGCACGTTGTCGGGTGCTAACTGTAAACTGTAACGGTGGTTCTTGTTCTTGTTGTACTTGTACTTTTTCTAGTTGTGGCTATTGTTGTTGTTGTTGTTGTTGTTGTTGGCCCGCTGCTTGGCGTCGCGGTGGTTACAAGTGGTGCTGTGATTGCTTGGCAGAGTGGGTGCTCTTGTGTGCTAGTGCTGGACACCCATATAAAAAACAGGGCTGGATAGTGAGAAACAGAGAGAGAGAGAGAGAGAGAGAAGAGAGACACACAGAGAGAAAGAAAGAGAGACACACAGAGAGCGAGAAAAAGAGATAAAGTGTGTGGGGTGGGTTTGGCGGGGACGGGAAAGTGGGTTTGGTTAAGCAGAACACTAAGAACACTGGATACTGCAGACGCACACACAAAGACACACACACATACACGAGGGACACACACACACACACACGCTAAGACAGCAAGACGGTAAATGTGCAGGATATTTCTAGGATATATGCAGCATTAAGGACAACTAAGAAGATGTTAATCGTGTGTTGTTGTTGTTGTTGTTGTTGTTTTTGTTATCCTTTTTTTCTATAGCTGATATTTTTTGTGCGTTTTTTACTCTTGCTGTGGTTGTTGTTGTTTTTGTTGTTCTTATTGTGTTTTGCTCCTAAAATTCGATTTATTATTTTTTTTGATGTATTTTGTGTTTGTTGTTTTTTGACTATTCGACTCTGTTTTTATTGTCACATTTTGTGTTGTTTTGACGATTGCTGTCTTTATTGTTGTTGTTGATGTAAATAATGCTTTGTATTTGGGGGTATTTTGTTGTTGATGTTGTTGTTGTTGTTCTTGTTCTTGTTCTTAGCTACACTCATTAAAATGGGCAAATACTAAAGCACAACTAGAAGTAGACAAGAAAAATACGTAAACAAGTATTAGCAGGCTAGAATGGGGGAAAGAGTGAAAGTGGTGGTTGTTGGGTGGTTGGTGGGGGGGGGGGGTGTACAGGATAATTGTGATGGATTCTGTGCATTTTGGTTGGTGTTCTTTTGTGAGAGATTAGCCTACTGGCTAAATCAGTAAGCAAACTGAGATGGAAAGCATTTCAATTAAAGAGGCCAAACAAAAACGAATATTCGTAAATAAAGAAAGGAAATTCTGTTGCAAATTGAGTCAATAAATCTGGTCACTGCAGCCTCATTATTATAATTTTGCATTCATTTAATGTGGCACTTAATGTAGATATTTACATACATTTTCTATTTAAATTCATTTTATTTTAGTAGATGCTTAAATATAATATAATAACATATCTTTGTCTTTATTAAGTTTCTTAGCCAAACAATATATTTGATCACAGTTTAATTGCTTCTATTTTAATAGCTAGAAACTCCAGCATAACATTTACGGATTTCATTTACGTAATGCCATTGAATTCTAGCTATAAAATAAGGTGTTTTTTTCGGATGTATACAAATTCGAATTAGAGTCCTCAACTTGCTCGGACACCATTTGGTCACGTAGCGATTTGGGATGCTGATGTGCAATGTGAGTTAATCGAATTTAATCTATTTGGTTGGAGAGACATAGACGAGAGAGAGAGAGTAGTTGTTTGTCCAGGAGCACTACGTCCACGCCCATTTCAGACGCTACACAAACTGTCGACATCCACAGAGATGGAATGCCGAGCGCAACTCTTTGGCCGCAACACAATTCATCATTTTGCCATACCTTTTGAGCCCGGGGAATTGTAACGTTTTGCATAATTTAAAGTGACAGGCCACAGTCGGGAGTACCCAACAGTCACCAGCTGGGATAGAGTTGAAGAGAGAGTTGGCTGCCAGGAGAGCTCTCTCATTTTGCTGGCCGCGTGGGCTAGTCCTTTGCTACTGTCACTCACAGTGTTAATTTTTCAAAGCTCATTGATGGATGAGTGCGCCAGTTGACATTTATGTGCCTGGGACACACACACGAACACACACACACACACACCGAAACATCCACACAATTGCTTAACGGCAAGAGGGGGAAATGCGGGGCGAGAGCTGTTTAAAAATTAACGATCTGCGATTTAAAACTGTTTCGTGCCCGTCCGAAATGAGTTATACATATTAAAATTTGCTTATGCAAAAGGTAAAGAAAGAAACCCACTCAAAAAACACTATGCGTCCAATATACATATGTGTGAGTGTGTGGGTGTGAGTGAGTGTGTGTGTGGCCAAATGCTCTGAAGACATTTAACATCACGTACTTTAAATATGTTTAAAAGAGCTTAAGTAAAATGTGAATGTGCTGGTTACAGTATACATAAGAGCTGAAAAGAAAAAAAAACACAGTATATAATCTACACACACATTATGTGGAGAGGAAGGCACATGTGTGGATGACAGCGTCTGGCACTGGCAACAATAAGACCAATACCAAGAAGGTGGGGCCAAGCGCAGATCCTTGGTTACCCACGTCCTATTGTCTTTCAGCAGAAACTGGAAACCCAATAATCATACTTTCTCTTTCTGTTACTGTTTCAGGCTGCACTTGTCAAATTTCGTTTCGTATAAGCCTTAAATGAATTAGACGTAAGTCTCGGAAATGGTTAACTAGAGCAGCAGCCACAATAAATTGGATTTGCTTCTGATACACTTCAGCCATTGTAAGCGTGGCCAAATATATATTTAGCTTTCACTGTGATTTGAGATAAAGTTGATATTCTTTTAAAGCAAATATTTTTACACATTTCTAATAAAAAGTAAATATTCTTTTAAAGCAAATATTTATACACATTTCGACCAAAAAGTTGATATTCTTTTAAAGCAAATATTTATACATATTTCTAATTGAATTTGCTGCACTGTTTCAACATTCAACATAATTTTCAATTTATTTTACTGTCACATTAAAAATTGGAAATAAATTTTGCGGTACGTTGATTTAAATCAGAATTCTGAAATTTAATCGTTTTCTACTAGTGAAATTTAATATCTTCTCCATAAAAGCTATCGGATTCCGTACGGCTAAGTATAAACATAAAAGCAATAACAATTTTCTAGCAGTTCATAAATTATTATATTCTTTTGCGGTTTGCATCCAAGGACTCTTTAAGTGCTTTACCAATCCTTTGGATTTGCTGACTCCTGCTTCTGCTGAGCACTTGAGGCAAATCTCAAGCCATAATTGCCATAAACAATGGTTAATTAACATAAAACTAATATTTCGAACCGACAGCAAAGCCAATTTAAATAGCCAAACGTGCGTAATTAAGAGCACCACATCACCACCATCTCTCCGGCTCCCTCCGGCTCCCTCCGGCTCCAGCCAGAGCTAAATGCTGACGGACTGCTGATTGTTGATTGTTAACTCTCAGTTTCCTGGGTGACTGTTTCGTTTGTGTGAAGTGTGAGCAATTAATAGCGCTTAATGGCAACCAAAAACCACACCAAACCATAATAAACCCACAGCCATCATTATGTTAAGTGGTAACTGGAGGTTGTCGTTGTCGTTGTCGTCGTCGTCGTGACCCTCGTTTTAATATTATTAAATCCGGAGTATTTCGCATTCCGTTTAACGCATATTAATGAGTGCCAAGGTCTGGCATACTTTGCGGTTCGATAGTTATTTGATCTGATTACAGGGCAAAAGAATATTGCATCAATATGCGATCTTCTTATTCCCCCTTTGGTATATACATCAGCAAAGCTATGTACTCGTCATCGATCCATCCACACATAATGTGCTGTACATATGTTTGTGCAATTAAAATGTTTGCACGAAACACACACGCAAACACACACACACACACACACGCACACACACATCAATTTATACACACACACTTTCCGTGATTTGTGTTTGCTTCTGGCGTTGACACTGTGGACTAAATTAATTAAAAATTGTTGTTTCGTGCTTAACAGCTTTGATGGGGTTTTTAGATTTTTTCTTCATAATTTAACCGGGTGTTTGTACTTCAATGTTGTGCTGAAGGAAAAACCATATTTTCTAATATAGAGAAATAGTTCTGTAGCCTGCAATGACTCCGCATAGCTTGGCAAATATAATTTTCTATTTTATTTAATAATGAAAGTTTACATTTTGTTATGTTAATATTATTTCAAAAAACACATTCCAACAACTGCAGAATGCATCGTTTGAGGAGCCATTGTTGCGTGATTTCAGACAGAAAATTATAGAAAGAAACATAGAGAGCGAGATGGAGAGAGAGCGAGAGAGAGAGAGAGAGCGAGAGAGAGAGAAAATAATGGGACAAAGTCAAAGGCAGTCTGAGGCATTTGTGAGTTGCTATTTAATTTGAATTGTTCTGTGAATTGTGAATGGCAGAACATTTTCTGCTCGACATTCGTTCGGAAAAGGGCCACTGCTCGATACTGCAGCTTGACGGGGCCACGGCCAGGCGAATGCCACGCCCCAAAGTCCATAAGCTTATTAAAAGCGCTTAGCTCTTTAATAAACAGTCATAGAAAGATTTCCGTGATGCGATTGCAAAGTGCAGCCCAAAAGCCTGTGACCACATCATTTTTGCTTGACAGTAACATAAATTGTGGTTGGAGCGTGGTTGGGGGGCAAGGACATATCTAAGCGTTCGAATACCCAAACAAAAACCATATACAGAGTGAGATGTACAGATAAAAAGAGAGAGGGAGATAGAGACATGAGTGAAATCCGAGAGTGTAAGAGAGAGCGCTGAGGAGAGCACTACAACGCCTTCGGGTGGTAAATTCAATTAAATAACTGAACAAAACTTGTCCACAACAAAATTTCCAACATCTTGAAAATATTTTGGCTACAGTTTGACAACAATTTATTCACACATTCACACACACACACAAAGTGTGTACGCTTGACGTCCCTCGTTGCCAGCATTTTGGAAAAAAAAAGTTTTTCACCATTTTTGTAGCATTTGGACAAAAGCATTCGTAAAAACCCATTGCCCTGCCGAAGTGCACCCCTCCCCACACCCCGCCCAACTTTCTGCTCGCCTGCATTTTGATGGATTTTAGAGGTGGCCAACTTGGGGAACCGGCATCTTCAACTAAATCTTAAAAGTTTAGCCAGCAAAATGGTCACAAACATTCCTAGCCAGTTTGCTAAATGAATTTACAAGACCACAAGCTGCTTACTGGGCTCTAAGAGTGGTCGTTCTGTTTCGGATAGAGATTGGCCTTGGGGGCTCGGGGTTGCCAACCGGAGGTGAGGTGAGGCGGCAACTCGAACTGCTACCTCATTTAATTTCACTAATCGCCTGGCCGCTGGTCAGTGATGAAAATCATGGCATAAACTTTCATTTACAGTGTTACATTTTGTGCACACAACAAACAAGGCTCAAAATTAATGTGATCGACTTAAGGTTACCCCATAAAATAAATAAAATAAATAGTTTTTGTATATGCAATTCTCTACTATTTAATTAAAACTTATTTATGAAATATCACAAAGCGCCAACAAATCTGGCTGACTACAGCTGCATATATATGTCCATATGTTTTCACTCTACTTTTATTTACCACAAAATTCCACACTCGTTTTATGGCTAAAAGGGTATAAACAACGAAAGATACAAACTGCGCATTCGGATAATCAGATAATCTATCAGCTGCCGGCTACAGTTTGCTACAGTTCTTTTTCCTTTAGTGCCAAGTATTGACTGTATTTTTGTTTATTGTTTGTGTAAATGTATTTTCTTTTGCTTTCTTTTTGTTTTCGTTTTTGGGGTTTTTGTTTTGCTGTTTGGCGCGCTTCCGCTTAATTTTTCATGATGTTTGTTTGGGATGTCCATAAATTCCAATGAATTTGACCAAATTGTTGTTTAATACAACTTTCAATTAGACTTGATAATGTTACGAGCAAATAAACTCTTCAATACACTTCCAAGCATATATTCCAGAGTTTCAAATCTACTTTGATTTCGAATAGTTTAGCAAGCTATTTTTTTGAAACTAGTTCAGACGTTTAAAATCTTAAAGTGGCCAATACATTTTTGAATTTTAGCAACGGCAGCAAATGCAAAAGGCATAAGTGGATCAAGTGCCGCAAATTTAGGCATTTTATGCAAGTTTGCAGGAATGCAGATTTTGCTGTGCAGCTGAAATTATGACCGAAATCTCACAGAAAATGCTGAATATCCATATCTAAGTAAATTAATTCAAGCGATACCGATGAATTTGATGAATAATGTATTTGTATTATTAAGAACTTTAAGAAGAATTCATTCATCGTGACAAGGTCATAAAATGAAAATACCAGATTCTCTCTTAATATATGTACATCCCATTAAAACACACAATTGTGGTTTTTGGCAACATTTTTGCAGTACGTGCGTTGCGCTTGGGAGACTCGGTTACAGTATTGAAAACGCACGGGAACCATTAATAAAAATGGCCAAATAAAAAGAAAACAACTTCATATTGAAAGCCGAAGTAGACACCAACATGAAAGCTTCATTAAATGATGTAGCACAACTCAGCGGAAGAGGACAATACCAATAGCAAGGTCAAAAACAAAAACAACTGGGAGATGGCTAAAAGCCAGTCTGTAGACAGTTTTTGAGCACAGGACGTGGACGTGGATGAGACAGAGGAGTACAGCAGTGAGTGGTGGTCGCAAAGCGTGAAACTTGGCACAGATATATACATACATGTTTATTTATTTCTATTTTCGGTAATATTTGTATAGCCCGACTGTCTCAACAATCCACGCAGCTAGATTTGATCAAGATTTGTGCGTTTTTGGTTGTTATTGCTATTGTTATTGCAGTTGTTTGTTTTATCTGTGTTTGTGTGCGTATTTATGTTTGTATTTACAATGTAACCTGACATTTTCAATGAATTGATTTATGTGCTCAAGTATTTGGCAATATGTCACTTTGGCCCACTAGTCCAACTCTCCAACGCTGCAGCAAACAGTGAAATAAGCAAACTGCAATCAGCACGTACAAGCCAGGGTGTGTGCGAGTGTGTGTGTGTGTGTGTGCGAGATGTATGGCTTTATAATGTGTAACTGCTGCCATGCCCCACTGCCTGGTATTAATCAATGCACAATTTTTCATAATAAGTCAGCAGCAGCCGCAGAACGTTGAAATTGGCAGCCACACCAAACACTCACACACACCGACACAGGTGTCCTTGAGAGGGGTTACAACACATGACCTGGATATGTATTGGGCAATTGCCGCAGGAGCCATTGATTCATTTATGGCGTGTAATTTGACAACATAAATAAATTAAGGCCATCCAAAGAAACACAAGAAACGACATATTGCAAAAGCAGAGGCAGTTGGTAAGGGTAAAGTTAAAGTTAAAGGGAAAGGTAAAGGTAAAGATAAAGGTATATGGTTAGCGGATATTGGCAAGGTAACAGGAAACGTAACACAGAATACACGACATGACAGAACTTGAGAGAATAAGAGTAACGGAACAAAGCAGCTGCAAAAGAAACAACGTTTCTTGTCCCAGCGGAAGCGGAAATCTCAGGTGTTTGCCTTGCGTTGCGCTCGACCTCAGCTTCGGTTTGTGCTTCTCTCTTTTAGCCATGGGTCATGGGCCAAGGCTTCAGCTGAAAAGGACTCCAGCTAATTTATCTTATTTTTATAGCAAGCAAAAAAAAAAAATGAAAAACCATCTTGAACCATCTTGAACCAAAAGGACACACTTTGACAGATAAGAATGTTAAACAGTTAACGACGACAAGTTGCTCTATTTCGACCAAATACTTTTGGCTAAGATAAATCTATTATTTTTAATAAACTGTTGAATTTACTCTGCAGATTTCAACTGATTTCCTTTAGATAGTAGTTTCTAGCAAAACTCGATAGTCTCTGGAAATTATTACTCAGTTTGTAGAGACGTTAACGGGTCGACAAACCGTTTGGACTCATTTAGCTATTTGGCTATAGTGTATGTAAAGAGCTATGTACTTAAAGTAAGCGCATTCTAAACGCTGATATAGACACTGACGTTGAACATGACGTGTTCGTGTTGTTGATGTCGACTTGAATGACGTGATGAATGTCGTAGGAGTTTTGATGAATGTGCCGTGTGACGACGTTGTTGGCAGCATGGAGGAATACACCAGGTGAAGTGCGCGATACAATTTCAAGTGTCGTCATTTCTATTCAAGCGCTTCATCATATGCGCATGTTCATTTATTGTTTTTTTTTTACGCTAGCCACGCCCACTTGCGCCCACTGTCACACAGCCAGAGGATATATGACAATCGCGCGGAACTCCGTCTGAATCCAGCTTGCAGTTTGTCAACGACAGTCGACAGTGGAGAGTCGACATTGCGACTGCAAAACACGAACGTAGAGAGAATATCATAGATAAAATAATACGCTGCGTATACGGAATATTTGTACGCCCGTATTCGCAATAATTTCATGTTAAAGCTGAAGCCCTATCTCCCATTGTTACCAGATACCGTTGCACACGGTTACGATTCACTGACTTCAGCTATTGCCTCGCAGTCGTAAGCTGATTATGTTTTGAGCAGATTGCGAGTTCTCTCATATTTACCCACTGGGATTTCCCTGTGCATCTTTTGACTGATGGCAGAGATGGGTACATTTAATTTGAACAAAGTTTCGCAAATGAAAATACATTGTGGAATACCTGTAAAAATATTTGCTTATTTTGTCCATTCGTTAGTTAAAAGTTAAGAATATTTCAAATTGTTATGACAGAATTTTTATTCGTTATATGTGCATGTCATAAAAATATGCAACAATAGTCAATATTAAAATAGTTTACCGCGAATTTCAGGTTTTGTTAAGTCGAATTGTTCGCTTGAATAACATTTTTTTCTTCATATTATATTTAAATTGGCACCCAAATTTCTATACCTTGTGTACCCACAACAGTTCAGCTTTTCTATTCTACTTAGTTCAGTCAGCTGAAAGCAATTGGATTTTCATAATCATATTGTTGTGACGAAAATATTATTGTTGTTTTTCTGATGATGTCAATAAATTGATTGAAAGTTCTTATTACTAAATATACAAGATAAACACAGTTTGCTGCAGGCAAATATGCTGCTGAAGGTGCATGCAAGTGGCAGACATTTGCTTGCCTCTTCAAGCGGGTTGAACGAGCGAACCATTTGATTGCATTGATTATGCAGTTATTTGTAAAAGTAACGGTATCAACCACTACTACTGTCCTGGCATAAAATCGATAATCATCTAAGCGTCAATTCGGCTAACCATCAATAATGTGTAAATGTCTGAATTTTCTGTCATTTTGTGTACATATATTTTCTTCATATATGCCGAGGAGTTGTGCAACGCATCTCAATTGCCTTGTTCCACATGTTCCGTTTGTGTTCAAATTGGCAACATTTAAGCGACAAATAAATTAGAATTGGTAATACAATTTGGACCTAACATGTCGTTTGGATGCGCAGGAAGCATGTGCATGGAGACTCCAGGCGAAATGTAATCTGAGCGGCAAGTTGGAAATGTAATTTGAACGTAAATTACTTTTGAGTAGAAAATTAGTAGAGTTGTCAATCACTGGGAATGTGGTTACCATGTGTGAGAATGTCTGGTATCAAATTAATGGTTATACCACAACACAGGCCACAAGCGATAGGCCAAAGCGGACGGACAGACCGTACAGAAAACTGGGGGTAAACAACGGTCGGAGAAGCCTAAGCCTCGGCAATCTCTGGTCGGTTTTAAAATTCATGAATTTCTATGTGAACCACACACGTTTTGGGGCTAGGGCTGTTGCGGGACCAACCAGATGGCCATCAAAGTACCGCTTGACGGCCTCTGTTTATATTCAATTTATGATGCGCCTGAGTGACTATTTCTTTGCTAAAAGCCTGCCTGTCATACAACCAGAAAATTCGCCATTTTTTTTTTGTCGATTTAAAAGAGATTTAATTGCATTGAAATAACCAGATGTACGAAAACATCACCTGCTACAGCAAAGCTGTATAAATATACGAAATTGGGTTTATTAGTATCGATAAATGTCATTTCGTCAGTGAAATGCAAATTAACTTATTAAAGGCAAGAAAACAAAATAAGAATAAATGCACATTAGGCTGACTGACTAACAGATACTGTGCAGCCATAAAATCTATTGAATATGTAGGACAAAAGATTTGGTTTGTTTGGCAAGCGATTTCTTGGAAAAAATGATTTAACTAAGGACATTAATTAGTTCTAGAGTATAAAATATTTATATACTTTGGGGTTTTGTTAATTTTTAACTGCCTTCATCATTAGAAATACTACAAAATCGGGTCAAACGGAAGTCTTCTTGAAATGATGAAATTTATGAATGGCTTGTTATCGGTCGAACGGTCAGTGTGTGTCCTTGTCACGCATGGACACACAGTGCGTATGATTAATTGCCGCATTCGCAAGTAATTTACGGGCATGCCGCCCATTCGCTTTCCTCTGAACTGATACGAAAACTTGCTGAAATGTTTACTGTTTGAATGAATATGCCACAAACATACACACAGATATCGCTGGCAGCAAATATATCTGTGTTTGTATGTGGGCGTGTGTGTGTGTTTGTGTTTGTACTTTCGCCTGTAAGTGTGTGTGTGTAGCTATAAACCTACATACATAAATAATATACAAATTGTAAACCTGCTACACTCGAGCGACTCATGAATATACGTGGTTAACGCACAGCTGGTAGCTCGGTTTAATTGAGACACACAAATAAAAATATTTCATGAATTCAAATATATATAAATATATACATACAAAGTACACGCAAATATTGACTGCGTTAACCGCACTTGCAAAACTATTGAATATTCAGTATATGAAATTGGACATGGACATTTCAAATATTTGTTGAATATTCCTTAAAACAATTAGACAACTCTGTAAGAATTCTTATGAAATGTTTCTTGAACCTACTATATGGAATGTCTTAATTTGGAATGCTGTATATAAATATGTATGTCTATAAACATATACTAATAAATGTCGAAAGTATCCAAAAATGCACAATTCATAAAATGATTTAAAAGATTTTTGATTTATTTATTTATTATGATTTAATTTTCATTTTAATTTATTCTATGGAGGGCAAGTATAAAATGTGTAATTTATTCGTAGCAAATGGAGAGCAACATTCATATTTTCTTATATAGTTTTCTTATGCAATCGGAAACTAAGAAATGTGAAAACTAAAACTCGCTTTTGCTGTTGACAATCAGATTAGTTAGCTTTGTGGCCAAACGTTGGGGAGAGATAAGTAATGCATTTGCCGCGTCTCAGATACTGTAAGATACTTTTCATTAGTTGAACGCAGCAGTATTTATGCTCTTTACGTAATTACAAATGTGTGCTCCAACCCACACGCACCGCCAATCCCTCATTTGGTTGTACCATTTGGTCCACGACTTAATCATGTTTTCGCGTTCCATGCGCAACTTTCACCCCGCCAACAGTGGCAGGTGGTAAAGAACTTATGTGTTTTCAAGAATTTTTAAAATTGCACGTTGTCAAATGACATGCATATAAAATGTACAAAAATATTACATTATGCATCTGCGCGAGTTTTGCTAGTGTTAAACGCCGGGAAGGAATGCATGGAGTGGAAAGCATGTGCGTTTTGCTAGTAATGAATAAATAAACATGGAAGAGGGCACACAGTCACCGATGCTATGTATACTCATACTGAAACTTCACACTCGCATCCGCATACGCAAACTCATCCATGGATTGCGTGGCGCGAATAGTTGACATTTTTCATTTACATCAATATCAATTCCGTTGGCATTTTTCATACATGACATTCATACATGTTGTTGTTATAGTCAGGGGGAAGTCACAACTATGGTTATGAATATTGTTATTGTATACTTGTGGCAAAAGTAAATTAAAGCCGTATACAAGTGACAGGTCGCATATACGTGTACGGCATTGATGCTATCTGTTCAATGTATATTTGCTCGTATATCCTTGCATGCGGTATTAACATTTTGTTATCGAATTTTTAACAGCAGGTTGCTTATAATGTAGGTAGCAAGCTACTAGTGACGTAGTAATAAGACTGTAAGAACATCTGTTCATAACAGTGATATCGATATCGATTAATTGTGTGATCACCAACATGAAAAAATATCAATTGTTGTTATTATAGAAAATTAAGCAGTCGTGTTTGTATATTGTATTATAATAAATATTTTAAAATGTACAATATCAAAATGTCAGCTGATTAGCTCTGCTCCACAAGAGTATATTTTCAACGGTGTGCCAAGGGCAACGGTTTGTTTTAGTTTTTTTATATTTATATTTTACTATGTTTGTTGTATGTGACATATTGACAGTTGAGAATTGTTTTTCATTCCTGCTATAGAACCCGCAGGATGCCATTTGCTGGACGAGGGGGTGTGGCAAGAGTGATTGCGAGTGTGAACAGCGCTCTCTACTTGACTTGTTTATTGTATTGTTGCTGTTGCACTCAAAATGGACTTTTGCTGTTAATACTTAATGGTAGTTGTTGCAAGTGTTGCAAGTGCAGCACAAATAGTTCATGGCTACTGCATTACTCGCATTACTCTAATCACCAAAGTATACTCAGAGCTTTCTGCTTTACTCTCCTCCACTCAGTTCAGCTTAGTTCAACTCAGCTCCGTTGAGTACAGTTGCATAAAAGGCCAATCTCTGAAATGGATATTCATTTCAATTTATTTCAACTTTCTCCTTTCTCTTCATCATTCTATCGCGCTTCTATCAGCTTGCTAGCTATTTGCTGTTTTTTGTTTGTTATTCCATGTTGGCCTTTTTTCAGGTGAACTGCCATCGGCCAATTGGGCGTCACGGGGAGCGGCTGTTGTGTGCTGTGTCAAGTTATGCAGTCAGGCTATCAGCGTTTATTAAATTAATCAATCAATTGGCTACATAGCCAAGGGAATAAATTCCAATATAAATCAAGCCAGAGTATATTCAATTGCGAAGCTATCTACAGTTTCTTGAGATATATATATATATATATATAAATCGAATCATCATTTTTTATCAATCGAGTCTCGTAGAGACTTGATGCAAGTAGTTCAGAAAGAAATTGTAATTTGTTGGGAGCAACGGAAATTCATGAAACATAATCAAGAATAGTCTCATTTTAAAATCACTGAGGAAGATACGATTTTTTTGAATTGCATAAATTTGTATTCCAAAGTATGAAAAAGGACAAAATAAATGTGTATAAAAGGACTACAAAGAGCCATGCTTGACCAATTTAAACTTTGACCGGTTCTAGTTGTCGGCAGCCTTTTGTATGTATGTATACAAAATGTGTACTTTAATGTCTGTTTCAACTATTCAGTTAAGCTATTAGCTTGTGATTGATAGATTGAACAAAGGAAGGGATTCAAAGCAAACAGATGAGTCTCGTTAAGCAGCTGCCAATTTAATAGCTTGTAAATAATTAATTTTCAATTATCCAACTGCAGCAGAAACAAAAAATAAATAATACAAAAATAATAATAAATAAAGCGTCATAAAAACAGAAGCATCAACGGGGGAAAAACAGTAAAATCCATTAACACGCCCACAAGGATGGTATAACGGACATGAGAGCAGCTGTTGAAATTGCCTCAAATTATTCGATATATGTGTGCGTGTGTGTGTGTGTAACGTTGTTGTTTTATGCTCCCATAATTATACGCAAAAAGTGCTGCGGGCCAATAGGCTAGCACAGCACAAACACAAAACACAAGCGACAATCTCTAAAACCAATACAAATACTGAAAATATTCTATCCCTCACCACTTTGAGCTGACCCGAAGCTGACTCGTGACGTTCCTATATCCTGCTGATGAATAGCTTAGATTTCTGACAATATGTGTAACGGTTTGCGGGAGATATCAGTGCACCTTGTGTAATACGCAAAACTAAATTATATATTTTTCTCACAAAAGCGTCTGCTTACTTTATGATATTCATAAAGATTGATTTCTTCTTCTTCAAGTTAGTTATCACACATTTGTTATCGATCGATATCGATATAAATGTTATGAACAGATGTTAATTTACAGTCTTATTACTAAATCACTAATTACAAGCTGGCTTCCTAATGGCTTGCAAGGATATTTAATCTTCTGTTTCGATTGCTGGAACACACTGCGACATTTGGATATGTAAATGCAGTAGTAAAGATTGTCAAAAAATATTGGACATTTCCACACATTCGCACATCGTTTTCATGTATTTAAACACATATTTAAGTATCTATATGTGTCTATCTGAGTCTAACAAAAGCTGGTCAATGCTTTTGCTTTGCTGTTGCGAGGCGAACAAAGTGAAGCGGTAAAATGATTTTTTTTTGTTTTCTTTTCTTCGTTTGTAGGTCTTTCTGTATGAGTGTTTGTCGGGTTTTGTCTCTGTTGTTTATTCAGTCTTCGAGGCCCAGATCGGTTTCCTGTTTGTTTTTGGGAAAACGCAGTAGCAGCTGCAAATAGTGGGTATAGTAGCAGGAGAGAAAGGGAATATTGACGTTACAACAGCGCAACGGGCATTTCGCTAAAATGAAAATTTCAAAATGGAAAATTAAAGCATAACACACACACACTCACACTAATATACACACCCTTGGAAAACGTGTCACATTTTGGCAATGGCAAATGTTTGGTCATGGTTCAAGAGAGCTATTCAACCATTTTTACCCGTATTTGCATGCGTGTGCTGAGGTATTCGGGTGTGTGTGTGTGTGTCCGCGTTGAACACGAGTATCTGTCGCAACATGCTCGCTGACATTCTTTTAAATGCAAAAATTCCCATTCCCACATGCAAGGGGTAGGTGTGGGTAACGAGAGGCAACAACAAAGTCGAGCATGTGGGCTGTTTGAAGTCTCATGAAAGTCACGAACCGATGTTGTTACATTCATGCCGCAAAAACGTTACAGATATCAAATTATGAAAATATTGAATAAACCAAGAGATACATATTTAAATACATTGAATATATTTTTGCTGAGCCAATTTCTTACAGCGAATTCTTATCATTAAAAAATGGGAAAGCAATGGTATTATGAAGCTGTTTAAAGCTTTAAGCCAATTTAAGTAATTACTCTGTGCGTCTGCATACAGTAAAAACCATGTTTATTTAATTATTTTGATAGACTGAAGCATTTGAGAAATCATTTAAATTTATATTGAGTTTTTGTATTTGTTGTCGGAAAAATGTTCATATCACAGATTTCAATGTATTTTTGTTATTTTATTACAACATTTTGCAAATGAAACATTCTTTAGTAACTTTTATACTTTTAACATAAATTTGCTAAATTTGCTTCTTCAAAAAATATTTAGGATATTTGCACAAGTTCAGTCAAGTATTACATCACAGCTTAAGTGGCTGGTAAGTTTTCTTTTCTGGTTGACCCTAATATTAATATTAGCGCAACCATTTTGATACCCACAACCTCATGCGCATACTAATTTTGGAGGGTCTTCAACCTTCAACAATTGCCAGTCAACATCACATAAATCAAAAAGGCTGCAGGCCTGCGAATGCCAAAGTCAACAGACAAGGCACATCGACATGGGGGCGTGGAATTCCAGTTGGAATTATAAAAAAAAGTGCAAACGCAAGACCTCAGCAACATCTAGAAGCCGGGATTGGAGCAGGGTCTGAGAACCCTTACGGCTGTTTACATTAAAAGCTTTTTAATTCGTATTCCAATTTCAATATTTGCCAGCGCACAACAATAAAAACAAAACATGTATCCAAAAAAGGGATAGAAAAAGGCAGGCGGGTGAACCGTGGAGTTGGGTGGACTCTCACCAGAGCTGTAGCCTGCAAGTACAGTCAAAAACCATGACTGGGAACAAAAGCCACTGCATAAACCGGCGCATAAATATGCAAATGGCATTAGGCCATGTAGCGTGAATTTTGGCACGTTTTTACCAAAAAGAAATATATGAGCCAACTTCCAGCAAGGGATTTGCAGTGAGGTGTGCACGTCGAGCTGTTATAAAACATATTAGGTAAAAAAGTTTATCTACACATATGCACATGTTAATCGGAGCAAATAAAGTTTGTTGCAGAAGTAAAAAATGTGAAATTTAATACTCTGAGTTGAATAGAGAAGAAACATTATTGGTTTGAACTCTGTAAATAGTTATTAGTAATTTATTTTAAGATATTAGATGATTCTATACATATAAACTGGGAGATATTGTTGTATATATATTTGCCACCCGTTCAATTGCCACTGCACAGCAACCCAATTACTGTTTGCACTTTTTGATCACAACAGACTGTGTCGTTGCACGTTGCGTATGCGCAATTTGTACTGAGGGCGTAGTCTGTTTGTTGACGCAGCGCTCCAAAGTGGTTGTGTAAATGAAGGCAGTGCATCAGCTGTATCATCAAATGAATTGTCAATCGCAATCGACAGGTTGCGCCACGGAAATCTATTTGAGTAACATGGAGGAATCAGAAAATGATGCAAGTGAAGAGCTTAGACGAGATGTCAGCGTCATTCGCATCCGCAGAGTCCACTTTCTGTGCACATTGTTTCGTGCTGCGGAAATGTTCAGCTTGATGTGATATGGCCCCACGATGACCACAAATTTATATCAGGCCAAAGGCAGCTGGCCAAGGGGACAGCGGGACCGTGGGCAACTTGACGTGGCCAATACACTGCTGCAATGTTTTGTCCACTGGGAAGACAGATCAATTGACAGCCAACCATCAGTTGGCAGATGTCAGCGAATGTGATGTGAACTCTGGCCTGCCATTTTTACCCAAGTCAGGAAATGTGTCAGACAAAGCGGAAGGTTTGCGACACTGAACCTCTGAGTGCTGAGTAGCTGATCTGAGTTCCACTGAATGACACTGAGTGACTTAGAATACACTTCAGCTATGCCATTTAAAACAGACTTGCCACGTTTGGTCAGCCAGCTGAAAAAGGAAATTGATAATGGTGGATGTGCTATTGCTGCTGCTCCTGCTGCTGCTCCTACTCCTGCTCCTACTGCTGCTCCTGCTGCTGCTCCTACTGCTGCTGCTGCTGCTTCTGGAGTTTAAATGCATATTAAAATTCTCTTATTGGTATTTTTGCTTGGCCATTATTTTTATACATTGTTTTTGGGCATTCCTTTGTTTCTGTTTTTCGAGTTCCCTCTTTCCTGCACTGTGAAATTGTCCCGTCCCCCGTCCCCCCCACATGTGCCGAAAAGTTGAGCACAAGTTTTTTCGCTTTGTTGCTTGGCTGTAGATTTTGTACGTGCAGAGACGAGAATGTCCGATTACAATGGTTGGGCGTGACAGGCAGGCAAACACGAGATATATAACAACTACAAATTTACAAAATACAAAACAAAAAAAAAAACTTTCTTTTTGATGAGTTTAGTACTCGTATTTGCACAAGTCTTATTCAGTTAAACAATTGTACGACATCTAAAATGGAAATGTGAGCAGCAAGTTTTGTGACTTTCATTACTTTCATGACTTCCCCACACTTTCAGCAAAACTCGACTCGACTTGACTTAAATTGCTTTGGCATATGAAATATTGTACGCACAAATAGACAGAAAAAAAAAAATAGGAAAAAAAGCGTGTCGTAAGCTGCTTTGTCAATGTCAGGATAACTAAGTGCTTTTTATAGTTCTTCTTGTTTCTTATTGTCAGTTAATTAAAAAACAACTTTGGCGATATGTGAAATATATGTGACAGCTGCAACTAACAGCAGTCAATGCAACTACAAAATATTTTAAAACTATTTGAACTGTTTGAAGCAATGCAATTCGTTTTATATATCCCCAAAGGTAAAACACAAAACTCGAGCACACATTGTAAAGTAATAATAAACAACTTTCAAAAAACTATCCTGGATTAAACTACCTAAGTAAATACAAAAAATGATTGCAGCTACTTTGTGATTACAAATATTCTAGTTGAGAGCATTTAGTCTGGCATATTTTAGTTGTACTTCATGCACTTCAAATGCAATCTATTTTATCATTTTGCTAGGATAGTCACAGATGTTCATTAATTTAAAGCATTTTGAAAACACTTTGGAATTTTGTACATTTTGGACCATTGTTCTTGGGCTTCTCTGGTCAACGTCAACGTCAACGTCAGCGTCAATGTCAACGTCAATGTAAACGTCAGCTTCAGCAGACTGAAGACTGGCACAAAGTAGTTGCGTCTCACGGGACAAAGGCTTAATTGCACACACACATACACACACATACACACACCCATACACACACACATACTCACAAAGAACTAAGCGGCTATTAAGCGCAATGCATTGCAATTTGGGCGACAGTCTCCTTGAGCAGCGCACAAAAATATGCAACAATTTGTTCGAGTTTATCGCATGCAAATTGCTTTGGCTGAGACGGAAGTCAGCCAAGGCAAATAGGCAAAAACAAAACCAAAAAAAAAAAAAAGAACAAGAAAACGAGCTAAAAGGCGAATACGGAGGCATGCAGATGATGTTGATGAAAAGCACTGGACGGCAGATGAGCACTGGCAACACAATGCGAGCGACAAAGTGGGCCATGGGCAACCGTTTTGATTTGCATAAACAAAGGTTCAAGTGTAGCGAAAGTGGCCACCCAAGTGGGCATGATAGGCCAAACTGATTGAAGATGTTGCCACAATGCTCAACCCGACAACACGACAACCCCTCTGCCTGCCACATCTGCTGATGGAGAACAGCTGCAGCTGCAGCTGCAGCTGCGTCAAGGACGTCCATCATACCTGTGCACAAAAAAAACGTAAAAAAAAAAAGAATACGGCTCAAATGTTGCAGACTCGATTTCATGCGCGAATGTCGCGCAAATGTTTGCCCACAACAAACAAAAAAACAACAGCTAAAAAAAATGTAAAGAAAAGTTGATTGTTTTCCAGTTGTAGCGTCTGTTGCCCTGCTGCTTCCACGGAATTCTGTTGTTGTGGTTCTTATTGCTCAGCGCAGTTTTTCAGCTTTCGGCTTGCGAAAAAACAAACAAAACAAAACAAAATCTTAACAAAAAATGTAATTTTTCTGCATTCTTATTAAGGCAGCTGCTGTTTGCTTTTTGTTTTTGCTGCGGATACGAAATCAGCTGACGTCATCATTATTCTCTATATAGTCACACGGCCTGGGCTATGTTTAATATACATACACACACACATATATGGAGCAGCTAACACACACACACACACACTCACTCCAACACTGGTGGCCGTAAACAAAAAGGGAAAAGCGCAACAGCAAAAATATGGAAAACGTTGCTTCGGGTTGCGTTTCGGTCAAGGAAATGCACAAGTCCTGCTCCTGTTTCTGCTCCTGCTTCTACTCCTGCTTTTACTCCTGCTGCTGCTCCTCCACTTGCCTCTGCTACCAGCTGCCTGCTGCCTGCTGCCTGATTCCTGCACTCGGGAGGACATTGTGCCAGTTTGTGAACTGCCGCAGACGTCATTTTAATCACATTGCACCATAAAGTAGTGGCGACAGTTCCTATTTTCTTTTCCCTTGCACAGTTATTGTAAATGTCGCAGCGCATATTAAATTTTTTTACCAATGTTTCCACACACGCTCACACACATACAATGTGACCAATGCAACCACTATGCTTATATTGACATTTAACAAAAACTGGCAACATTTGCATTTGTTGGTCCACTTGACGGCGACATACTTCAAAATCGTCGCGTTTTAGAAAACGAGGAGAGGATTGCCATTTGCAAATCTGCCACAAAGATGACCGCGTGTCCCATGTTGCATGTTTGACACGATCACGCAAACACAAATGGCAATGCAAATTGCAAATTGTGTCAATTCATTTTATTTATTTATGTTTACCTTAAATGTGACTAGGATTTATAACTAGTTGACTTGTGTGTTCCTCGTGCTTGGTCCTGTTAATATAAACTCGCACGAGCACGCTACCCATCCTGGTAATTCGGTCAAAATCACGACACGTCCACAACTCTTAGCGATGCCTATATGTCTATATGTATATATGTCACTGTGCTGGCTAGCTAAAAGCTTTCAAGCACCCACTCATTGACAGGGCGGGTTGGGTTGAGGGTGGAGGGTTGAGGGTTGAGGGTTGAGGGTGGTGCTTGCATTTTGAAAATGTGCTCCCTTATGTTAATTAAGCTTCCACTTGCCAGCGCCAACTATTAACAAGAAAAACGCTGAGTGTTGCACTTCAGCACAGCACATAAGCCACAACCCCAACCCAAACCCCACAAGTGTGTATGTATGTAGTGTGCATGTATGTACACTGAGCGGCTTAGTTGCTGGTGCTGATTTATTATGGAGCACCAACATCAGCATCCAAATCGCGCATGCGACACACGGGTTTGCGACTTGCATTTGATAATGGGCTTAGCGGCAGACTTGTTGTTGTTGTTGTTGTTGTTTTGCATAATCAGTATTGTTAAAATCAGGTCTAGATTATCGCATTATTATGCGATTAATTCGCGTTTTAGTCGTTCAAGAGGACTGTGGGCCTGGCCTCTGCTGAGGACAGACGTCTGGCGATATCAAGGCCACCATTTGGGTCCATTGTGCACGCAATTTACATTTTTTTCTTCTGTCCCGCACACTCTAGCTGTGTGTGTGGGTGTGTGAGCTTTTGGTGGTGTGCAGCGGTGCATAGATAAAGCGCATAAAAGATCAAAGTGCTTGGTATAAAGCACCAAATAACGCGCTTGCCAAGCACCAATCGAGGCATAATAATGAAAACTGTTTGGCTGAAAACACGCCAAGCCACCAAACCCCAACCTCGCCCCTCCTTCCCCCTCATCAACCCTAGCACCCACGGACGCAATTTGGCATGTAAACAGGCGAAACTTGTGCCTCTGTCAGGCATTTGACAAGAGATTAAAACTAATTTGTCGCAGAGGTCCGCGGAAAATGTCGCCAGGACAATGCGAGTCGAGTCGCCCACAGCTGCTTAATTTAATTTTGCAATCAACTTGATGGTTGTATTTAATCTTAAATATTGTTTTTGACAGCAACCATTTTTCAACAGCACCCAATTATTTTCTACGGTATGAATTGGCATTATAAATGTATCAATAATTATTTAAGCCCACTTAAAATGGTTATTTATTTTGTAGTTTTGTAAAAAATACATTTTTGTTTATCTCTTTTAAAGCTTTTATCAATTGCAATTAAAATAGTGTTATTTATATTTTATAACTACGCTGATATTTAATTTTGATTTTTTTTTTATATAAAACTTGCTTAATTTTAAGAGCCTGAATACATTTTGGTGTCATGTGAGAAATTAATTGTATTTTCTAATTCCTAATGAAAATCGATTATTCTCCTCATTCTGAACTGTGACATGCAAATGCCTGGTCAATTATGCCACACACAAACATATATTTTGAATAGATGATTCCAAGTAGATTATATCAATTAGCAATTATGCTTTATGTTAGTGTGTGTGTGTGTGTGTTTGAGAGACTGTGTTGACAGTGTGAATTAATTAAATTGAATCAAATTCACATTTGGTTGGTTTTGTTATGTGGGTGTTGGCATTGTGGTTCCATGGATAGCCTCTAATTACACTCAAATCCATTGCAAATTTGTTGCTATTTGCAATAACAAATTAACTTTGTGGCTTTAAGTGGTTGTGTGTCAGACCTAAACACTAAATACAATGCCAGCAAATACATCAACACACCCGCACACACACACACGTTTGACACAGTTATTAAAAATTTCATAGAGTAATGTTATTCAAGGCATGCGGGCGACAACATTCGACATCGACATACTTAGGAGCATAGTTTGACAGCAGGCGGGGAACGGACGCCAGTTGACAGCCGTGCAAAAGTGGCAGCTGCTGGAGCAGCTATTGAAGCAGCCGGTTGCCCACACCCGTCTCGAACATGCCAACAGTAGCACTCGAACGGAAACGGAAACATTCGCAGAGATTTCCTTGAACAACATACCACGCAGGCAGGCAGGCAGGCAGGCAGGCAGGCATACAGATTATGGCTGGCGGGGAGAGGGCAGAGCTTGGTATGTTAAATGGCAACGACGTTAAGGAATTCAATTAGGCAGATGAGTGGGCGTTGTACAGAGATAAAAGTGTAGCCAAGTCAAAGCAAAGCCAAAGACATTTCTGACACTTCACATATGAGGGCAGACGGGCAGAAAGTGACTTAGCACTTTTGCTAAGCTGACTTACAGTTGCCCTGCCCCCCCCCCCCCCTTCTCCATCGGCAAAGGACAAACAGACTGACAGACGGACAGACAGACAGTCAGAGCAGTCTTTGCATTCTTTGCTGATGTTGCTGATCCTTTGGTGATGGCATTTATAAGTTCCTGTTGCCGTTGAGTATTTGATGGCCTAATGGCAAAATCTCAATACATCTTTGCACTTTGCACTTTTGCACTCACACGCTCTAGAATCCATTTTGATTGGCATAACCAGCAAAACTTGAATGCGGTTGAAAAGCTAACACAGCCGAGACGAAGATTATGGAGCGGGGCCAGAGACGACGACGACGACGACACAAAACCGTAGATAGACACACAGACAATGAGACAGTTGAAGATGAATAGAAATCCAAGGCTAAAGCCAAAGTACGATGGCAAAAAATTAATATGTGCTCAAAATGTAAATTTATGTTTTTATTTAAGAACTTTTCGTCAACTAATAATTATTTTAGATATGTAATATAATCGCTCTATTTTTGTTATATGGTTTGTTAATTATAAACTTAAGTTTAATAAACACAGAATTATTTTAGTATGGCAAAATGATGTCAATTTAGCAATTCATTATTTTAAGTGTGGATTACAATCGCTATATGTTTATTATATGGTATGTTAATTATAAACTTAAGTTTTATAAACACAGAATTATTTCAGAAAAGCAAAATGATGTCAACTTAGCAATTAATTTGGTTCCTCAATAACAACTGCTTGAAACTATTATATTTATTTTAAGATTTTATATCTCTATAAGGCAAACCCGCTTCTTGAGATATGAATTCAGGTCACACTCTAAAAATGCACAAATTTGCCCATAGTGCAGTGGGAAAGTCAAAGTTTGACTTGCTGGTGAAAGCATTCATCAGTCATGATCTGAATGGCAAGTAATTTACTCATGATTTTCTGTTGGTGCACTAAATTTTAGCCACAGATATATATATATATATATATTTATATATAACGTTAGTGCAGCGTTTGCCGTCATCGAGACGCTGAAGTCAACTGAACCGTTTTAATTGCTGCATAAATATTTGTTTAAAATTAGCTCATTGTGCGCTGCTCGTTGTACCCATTCACGGCCAAGTTAGAGGGGAGTATCTCTCTGTGTATGTGTGTGTGTGTGTGTGTGTGTGCGCCACTGAGGTTTCGCTGGTGTCGTTGTGAGTCAGTCAATTACATAATTTATTTATCTATAATTAGTGAGTAGTCGCAGTCTCTGCCAGAACATGCAGCTTCTAAGCAGCTTTTCTTGCTCGTTTTTGCTCTTTTACTACCATCTCCCTCAGCAACTGCAACTGCTTATTGCATTAGAAGCTGTTGCCTCAAGCACAGTTTGGCTTTGTGGCCGTCTACCGAATCTCGGGTGCATTTATTTATGGCCACACTTGAGCACAATCTGTTGTTGCTATCGCAATGCCATTCAAGCGCGCACATTGACTGCACTCAATGGAGATTTCAATTGCAGTTTTCAACAGTAATCCCCCCCCCCCCCCCGTTGCCACTATCTGCTACCTTTATGGTTTTCCATTTAATCAGCAGTGTGGCACAGTGGCTGACACAACCCCCTCATGCCCCTCATCTGGCGTATTTGTATGCCTTAACCCAGCTTAGTTAGCTCTGGCAAAAATTAATTTCAGCTTGTGTGCACAACTAAGTTTGCATGCCCACGCACACAGACACTCACACACACACTCACACACACACACACACACATATGTACTTGTTGTGTAGTTGAAAAGACCAGGCCATATGCAACAACAACAGCAACTACACATGTATGAATTAAGTTGGCTGGCAAACTGCAACCGCAACTAGCCAAAAACTGTTTCAATTTTATCAGTGAAAAGTTGTTTTTTTTTTTGCGGCCCTTGCACAGTTTGTTATTGGTGAACTTAAATTTTAAAATTTCTGAGTAATTTTCTACGAAGCCTGAACATTATATAATTTTAATGTGAATAGTTTTTGCCTATAACTTTCATATTATTATATATATATATATATTAAAGAAATTAAGCTTTTGATGTGCCAATTCCCCAAAAAAGTATTGTATATTAATTAAACTGAATTAATAGCGAGTGTCGCATGTGCAACATGGCTTTAATGATTGCCTTTATATTATTTGTTATACTTTAAAGTTTCTATAGGTTTTAATGAGTATTTTTACGGCCTTAAGCTGCTTACAAAAGTGCAGACTTTGTGTATAAATAAATCAGATTTTAAGAGATTGACAATTCTTTTAATTTTCATGCGCTTCATTTAATTACTTTATAATTGCATTTGCTGCTAGAAGTCAACTAAGTTAACCAAAAAGTTACAGTGTATGTTGTCGCATTGTATCGCTTAGCAGATGTTTTCATAGCTCTTGCTCAGCGTGTGCATAAGTGGAAATTAACACAGACTTGTTTTTGTTGTTGCTGTTATTTTGCTGAGTGTGCTGTAATGCTAAAATTTCCAGCACACACACACACATAAGAACTGAGGAGGTGTTGGATAGAGCTTTGAAGCTGAAGCAGCAGGCGTCAGGTAAGCAAACAAGTTTAGTAGTAAGCATGACCAACATGGCAGGAGAGAGGAGAGAGAAGAGAGAAGAGAAAAAAACGAGGCAGTGTTGCATGCATATCCGCTTACATGACACAAAATCAACACATGCACACAAAGAGCAGGACATGACGCATGTATATGTTTTTATTAGTGTGTCTTTGCTGCATTTGGGAATGTATATATATATATATATATATATGTATATTTATGAGCCGCCTCGCAGCGTCCATAAAATTGTATTAGCCGTGATTTGCGCTAAGAAACACATACACACTGAGAGCGCAAAAGCAGCTAACAGCGTTCCAATCAGGCCAGAGCTGTTGGCTGTTGAAGTTGCAGCTGACTGCTTTGGTTGGCGCCTTTGTGGCGCCGCAGCTCATTGAATGTCTTCATATTAATTTTTTATTGAACGATGCCATTTTCTCACTCCGTGGCCCGATTGCCGTTATTTTCACATTTAACGCTTTCATCGATTTACTATGGGGCAAAAAGGCAGTTTAACCAGCAAACTGTCATTGTTCAAAGTGAATTCATCCATTAAAACTGCAAACCTGTGTTCTGATTACATTAAAAAATATAAAAAAAAATATGAAGAAAAAATATTATAGTGCTTTTCTGAATTTGTTATGATAATAAGCATATTAAAATGAAATCTGAAATTAAATCTGTATAGTGGTTAAGTTCATAAATTCACTTTCAGGCCATTTTATGAGAATGCTACAAAAATGTTGGCTTTATTTGTGAGGCATTAGCTTTTGCAAAAAAAAAAAAAATGGCTTATTTTGCTATAGTGCATCTTGGGGCAACTTGATTCAATTTTAGTTCCTCTCATGTGGAACATGTTAAAAGTTTAGCCCAGTTTATGTGTCGGTGTTTGAGTGTGTGTGTGCGTGTGCATGTGTGTTGTTGACTGACAAGAGCTGGCGTGTAAAATGGCTAACAAATTGCATGTACTTAGAATGGCCACAAGCAGCAACATCAGCAGCAAAAAACACAACACATGAGCAACATGAGCAACATGAGCAACATCAAGTGAAACATTTTTTGCAGTTGCTTAAGCCATCGAGTCGAGACAGCAGCAGACAGGTGAAAGAGCAACCTGTATGTGTGTGTGTGTGTGTGTGTGTGTGTGTACTTGTGGGTTATTTTTATATCTGAGGCAGCCAGGAGCACAGCAGCATAAAAAGCAACTCGAAAAAAAGGGCTACAAAGGATACGCAGTACTTAAATAAACAATGCCACAAAACGACAGACATCTTGCAACTGGAGCAAAAAGCACAACACCTGCTTTTTTCATCTGTTTTTTTATTATTATTATTTTTTCGTTTTTTGGCCAATGTGGTTGTGCTATTAAAATTATCGAAGACGCAGCTGCACTCACACACAGTTCAACCACTTTGCACAATCCACTAAATTTACTGTGTGTAAATATTTTGCATAAAATATCAATTTCATATGCAAACGCCGGATATGAGCATTGAGCACGAGTCCGTTAGACTTTAAACTTAATGAAATTCAAATCGTAATACTGACTACTACCGCGCCCCCTTCCCGTCGGCGGCACACAATTGGCAAATAAAAACACGCAGCAAACTTTTTAAATTGTTTAATACTTTTTTTTTTTATTTACGCCGCTCTGGCGATTTGTTGTTGCTTGCTGTGTGCCTGCTCAGCACAAATATGTTGCATAACTTGGGGCATGCTTCTGTGATTAATGTGGTCTGTGGTGGCATGGTGGCACGGTGGCACGGTGGGCTGTCTTTCGGGCCTTGCAGCGTTCTGGTCTCGTTCATGAGCGACGACCACAAATTTATAAATATAAATCTGATGGCGCCGCTAGTTGTGGCAGACTTATCTATATGGCCGCAACAGGGCGTGGTCCATGCAAATTATACCTTCAAAGTTACACAAAATAAAAATAAAATCCCAAGCAAAAATAATAAAAAGAAAACCCGCGGGGAATCGCCCCGAAAAACGATGAGTAATTGAAGGCATTTAAGATGACATTAAGCCGGAAAAAGGTTCAAGACAATGCGAACAAATTGTTTGTTTGTGTCTTTCCATCGATTGTAAACGCATTAAGCCCGAGGCACCACTTGGGGCACCACTGTATGGACTGGATGGTTCTGGTTCTCAGTCCCTTAGATTTACTTGTTGAGTTGACTCTGTCTGGCCACTCAATTGAATTAAGCGAGCATAAAGTGAGTCCCCAAACGAATGGCGAAAATAGGTGGGGAAACGAAAACGGGGAATTTTAGCCCGCAACATTTTTATATATTCACTTTGACCTCAAAGAGTCCGCTTAACTGATTGCCAGATTCGCCTAATTGCCAGCTAATAGGTTTTTTATGTTGCGTTAAATTAGCGCACCATAATTGACATCCCTGAAAGGTCGAATTGCTCACAAAAAAAAGAGCAACAAGGATTATTCAATTATTCGTGCAGTAAAAAAAGGACAGCTCAGAAATGGTAATAAAGTGTTGAAATGACTTTAAGAATTTAAGGAAGTTTTTAGCTTGCCCAATGATTTATATAATTAAATTAATAATTTAAAGATTTGGTTATTAAAGAACCAGTTCTAACATTTCTCTGCAGGATTTCAAGCAGACTCGACATTTAAATCTTATCAAAGATAACCTAAAATTGTTGTACTAAATTTGCAGACTATCTCAGAGCGAAGAGCGAGTTAGGTCAAGCGGTAAGTTTGCTCGTTCAACAACTAATTTTATACTTATATTCAAGGAGCAGTCTGGATAATTCACAAAAGTAATATACCCCATCCGTTCATGAGAAGGGGACTTAACATCAGGAGTAAGGAAGCTGCTTATCGCTTATCGGCTGTCGCTGAGAGTAAAGCTGCAACAACAACAGCAATTGCAACTGCAACAGCAACAGCAATTGCAACTGCAACAGCAACAGCATTTGCAACTGCAACAGCAACAGCAACAGCACTTGCAGCTGCAACTATTGCCGTTAGCATCGCAGTGGCAATGACTGCCTATTTGTGTCAAGGCCTTGCGGGGTTGGTTGTTGCAGACACAACTGTTTTGTGTGTAAGTTAAACCCACCCATTCCGCCCTCATTTGCAGGCAGCATCGCTTGCATATATAAATGTTAATTAAAACAAACGGCAAGCGGAAAAAAGAGTGCTATTTTATACAAAACATGGCTCAAAGACGCCTTTTCTCTCTCTTCTGTAAAACATGTATTTGCCACGCCCATGCACAAACAAATCAAAAACTATTTATGTTCGATGCTCGAGTCACACAAACACATTGTTTATAGGCATGTTGTGTAAGCAGATCACGTTTGCCGTCAATGCGCCGGCAATATACATTTCAGGCACAATTGGTTGGCCAATGAAAGGTTTAAAACCGTTCAGGAAAAGATGCTGCAACTCGTTTTGCTCCATTTCGATGAGTTCAGTTGACGGCGCTGCTCAATTTCACCATCATCTCGCGCAATTTGTCTACGCTGTCCGATAATCTGGCTATTATTATGCGGAGGCCACTGTCAACATTTAAGCTGCTCAATGCTGCAAAGATTGCATTTGACCAAGGTCGGAGCAGCAGCGGAATCGCCCACGTAGCGCTTACAGAAATATTACTAACCTTCGGTTGTTATTATCGAAAAACCACTTTTCTGACAAAATTAAAATAAATTTTATATAAAAATAAAATCAAATTAAAATGGCCATTTTTATATCACAAAATTTGTATAGCAATCAAAACTAGAAACTATTAAAAGTGCCATTCGTAGTTCCTTCTCTCAGTCTCTCTCTACAAATCGATTGCTTTCTATAAATTTAATTGAAATCCCATTCTAAATCACTTTGTTGCATTTCTTAGATTTAAGTAAATAAATAAGTAATCATTTATTAATTACTTAAATTGTTTGCATAAGCCACAAACAATATTATTAAATGCCAGTCAAATTCTGCACCAACAAGTAAATTCGATTATGTTTGGATTTATTGCTTATATTTGTTGAAATTATGTTATGCAAAGCAGGAAATAAAATAACAAAACTTACTTATATGGCTTACTTACAAATACATATGAATGGTGAACTGCAAAGACATAAAATACTTCTCAAACAAATATTCAACGCAATCTAATTGAACTCGACTTGGTCGAGCATATATTAAAGCCATACAATAGCATTTTTAGTGGCAATAAAAGCAATAATATATGGTGTATATATATATATTTTTATATATATGTATATAGTGCTATCAATGCTCTAAGGACTACAGGCTGCCCTTTTCTGTTCTGGGCCTGTTGCGTATGTTGAAACTGCCTAATTATTGGCCACATTTTACTTCAAACTTTGCACTAATTTGTTCAAATTGCTTTTCATATTTTATGCCAACGTATACAAATTTACGCTCTGCTGCCCCTTACATATGAAAGTGTGAGAATGTATTTTGGCAGGAGCTATATAGATATTTATATATATATATATTTGATAATCCTTAAAAGCCGAGTTGGTCTCCCACAGGAACCATTAAACTGCAATTAAGTATACTCAGTGTGGCAAGGACTCTTATGTAGAGGGTATCTGCTAGTAAGGATACATATTGAGAGAATGCTTACATATTTTGAAGCTAGTTACTGTGTCGTTTATTTCGCGTATAAAGCCAACAAATGGCAGCCGAGTACAAAGAGGCAGCTGGAAATTGAAATTCATGGAGTATGCCATAAAATAGGTAAACGTGCTCATGCATCCCTTGACTTGACTTGCGTTGCGTTGCTCTGTGGAATTTTGAAAAACTGAAAGTATGCAACAAGAGCAGCAGCAACAACAACAACAACAACTTACACAACAGCCAGGTAAAATAAGTAGCAAAGCTATGCGAGATGCGGAGTGCGCCTTAGCCATTAGCCTGCGGCTCCAGCTGGCTGGGACTTATGCATGCTTATGCATGAGACTGGGGATGAAGATGGGGATGTGCATGGGGAAGAGCACTGACTGGACCAGGTGAGCGTCATGGTCGGGGTTTGCTTTTATGGCATGCGGCCGGAATGTGCCTCGCCAGTATTTTGGTATTTTACGTGTTGCGGAATTTCAGTAACCAACTGCCGACATTTGACAACGGACAGCCACAGTGTCAAAGGGAGTGAAACTCTAGTCGAGTTTCGTTATTGCCTGTTATTGTGTGCACTCTGGAATTTTATTATTAAATTGCCAACATTTGCGAATGCATTGATTTTCGGTTCACTCTCTCTCTCTCTCTCTCTCTGTGCCGAACAGTGACAGGCCGTCATTTCCTAGCACAATGGATTGCAGGGATTATATAACGGAATAACAGGCAACTTGTGTCAGCATCATTTGTTTTAGCCAACCACTTTTGATTTACGGCAATTTACCTCCTGCTGATGCTGCTGCGGCTGCAGCTCCAGCTCCTTCTACTATTACTGTTGCTGCTGTTGCTGCAGGGGTCAAGGTGTACGGGCAGGTGCAAAAATAAATAGCTGCTGTTTAATATTGACGACCACGCCCCATTACCCACCGAGCGAACAAATATTGAACATTTACAGTCAGCAGAAAAACGCAAATGCTGCGTCAAAAGATAAAAATGCGCACAGGTTGAAAATAGCAACACAAATTGCCATTTGTATCTTTTTCTATTTGTCTGTTTTAGTGTATTAAAAAGACGAACAAAATGGAAAAAAAAACCACACAACAGGAGCAACAGGAATAGCAGCAAAAGATTTTTTGTTGCGGTTCGTTGAGCACATAATAATTCCATCAACTACAAAAACGACAACAACATGCAACATGCGGCATGCAGCAACAAATGGAGCTAGCCAAACGCTGCAAAGATAACAGCGAAACGGTGGACGCGGCGGCATCCACGTTGATGGCACACCCAGCTGCAGCTGCATTGTCTGAGTGGGAGTCGGTTTTTATTGGTCAGCTCACCCAGGACACAAATGATGTTCATAAATAAATACACTCAAAAATAAACAAAATGTTAACTTAAACTAATGGAAAAACTATAAAAAAAAACTACAGATTTGTTGTTGATTGCTTTAACATGTTTTAAAAATACATTCAACTGTGATGGGAATATAGTCAACGTATTTATATTTATATATATATTTATATTGATATTTCACTGACACACATTTCAAGATTATTATTCTGAGAATATATGCGGTTTATCTGATCATGATCATGATAATACCACTGTCTTCTACCTAACAAACAATTCACAATTTATTTCGAAACATTGTACTTCACTTAAGGTTTAAAATTAGTAGAAATGTGAACACAAGCAAAAGTTTTTTGTATCATTAAAATGTTGTTTAAAATAATTAAAATCATGGTTTTATGAACTCAATCCACAGTTCTGTGGTCGGGCAACAGCAAGAGCTGATGTCAATGACAGGGCGTATGAGAAATGGTTGTGGCAAGCGGCAAGCGGCAAGTTGCAAGGGTGCTAATGTTGCCCAGATGCTTGAAGCTTTGACACGCTTCGCTTATTTTCAGGGGTGTAATATTGTAATTTTCACATATTTTCAGCTTTTGTTTTAAGTTTGTTAACTCTCCGACATCAAGCTGCAAATGATATAAGTTGCGTATTTTATTTGTATTCACATTTCACTATTTTTTGCCCAACCTGCGCATCCCATAAAAGTATGCTATGTTTACATGTAACACATATGTGCACATGTATTTAAATGTATTTATTTGATGAGCACGCTCAAATCACTTGACTTCGTTGGTGGCATGAGGAGGGGGCCAAAAACTTTTCTAATTAAAAATGTATGGCCAGCATGGGTTAATGGGCAATCATGGGTAGGGAATGTGGCGCTTTCACAAGTAGAAGAGTTTCATTTTCACGTTGTTTTTTTTTTTTGGGTAAACGACTTTGAATAGAAATTACATGAATTAATTCTTAAGTAATTTCCGTGCATAAATTAACATTCATTTCAAAAAACAAACATTAAATAACGAATCTACAAGAACAGAAAAATATATTTGCCACAGATGCGCTTAAACTGAGTTTGCTTTAAGTCGTAAGTTGGTTAATTAAAATTGTTATCAATTTGTGGAATTCGGAATGTTGTTCATTTAATTGACAAGCAGATATCTTAGGCAAGGCTACCCACTTATCTGCAGAAAATGCAACAGCTAATTGACTTCAGCTCAAAGTCAATTATCGGAAAGTTTAGGAAAAACAACACTATTAAATAATTCAGCTTGTACTTATCGAATTGAATACTCTTTCGAATTAAAAGAAAAACTCTTATTATTCATCTAGCAAATCCTTTACAAAACTTATTTACAGTTTTAGTTTTGGAATGTTAAAATATAAATAATATATTCATCTAAACTTTAGAAGTATAAATTATCTGCTGTGTTGTTCCTTATAATTATAGAACCCGCTGCAAGTTACTCTATGCAATACAAGTCGTATAAGCTTAATTATCAATGTGATTGACTGTTAATGCAGTCTAGTTGGCTGCTTAACTTAATTTCAGATACTTTGGCAAACAACCAAATTGGGTTGTTTTCTTCGCTTCTCAAACGGTTCATTTAATTGCCGCCATCTACTGATTTATGCAGCGACGACATATAAGAAACTGGTTCTAGTACCACAACTATACAGATTCTTCAGCAATATATTCAATCTATTTTAAATGTAAATTTGCTCGATGAGTTGTTTGCTCAATGGGCATCATCTGAGCTGAGCTGAGCTGAGCAGAGCAGAGCTGAGCTAAGCGCAGCATCCACAAGGATTGACCCAATTGATGCGACTTTAGTGGAAGTTTCTTTCTTTTTTGTCCAAGTGCGGAACTCTACTATAACTGTTCATTCAAACATAATGTATGCTAATGAGCTCATATAAATTATTATGCAACACGCACACTTACACAGTTAAAATAGACTATAAAAAATTATATATATTCTATGACATGATATATTCAATATTCAAAAGAGTTCGTCAAGTTCTTAAATAACAAAATATACGTTTTCAACAACATGGCATAAAAGCAAAAATATAAATGTAAACAAAATGGTTTAAAAGCATATATTTATTAATATAATAAAATCAAAATGTTTTTAGTAATTTACTTTCGCTTAATTTCAATAATAATGTACTAATTCCACTAGTAAAATAATTTTACATTTACATCATTAACCAATTCGCACAATTGATAAAAGAGGAAACTGTGAAAATGTTTGGCGTTTTAAAATTGATACAAATCATATTTTAGCAAATGCTCGTAATGAATTTTTAAACATGTACATGTGAAATTAGTTGAATTTTCTTTATTTGGTATTCACTTTGGGTTTCCGGCCACGCCCAAAGCACGGTAACCGTAAATGTTACCGACACTCGCTGAATTTAAATGGCAATCAATGCATAATTAATTACTAAGTACATCAATTGGCTGGTCAAACCGGCACATCAGAAAATGCACACATAAAGTTCATTATTGAACTATAGAATTTTGAATGAATGCCAACTATTTGGAAATTCGCGTTTATTTGTAGTCAGAGACGGAGAGGGGGTCTATCATATCAGAGCCTGTACTATGGAGAAGACTAATCACTTTTTAAGTGAAAAACATTCTTAAAATGATGGATAAAATTATTGCACACTTAAGCTGGAAGCTGCTTTCACAAAATATATAAAAAAAAAAATGTGTGTAGAAATAAGTTGGAATATGATGAGCTTATTTTTGTATTTGTTTTCTCAACATTAAACATGATTTCTTGCTTAACGCAGAGCGATGACATCGGTTTCTTAATCCGGATGAGCACAAAAACATGGAATCATCTTTCAACATTTTGACACATTAACGGCACAAAAACAATTCATTTGCCATAGTACACTGTGCGGGTGTGTATGTGTGTGTGCACACGCACAATATTTTGTATCTATTTGCTCAGATACCACAGCGTTGCATGCAATAATATATATATATATAGTTATCTGATATTTGCATAATTTCCACAGAGTCAAGCTGATTGCGAGTGAATAGATACGAGAATAATTGAATGCAAATAAATCTTTTGTCTGCAGTTTGTATATTTGCAGATTTGCCTGGCTCTTGACTCAATTTGCAACAATTTACCAATAAACAATATAAATAGCTGATAAGAGATAAGCCTTAAGTGGGGAAAACAATAATAGACACACACACACAATGACAAGGATAAAATTTAAAAACATATTGTATGGCTACTATTTGAAATTACAATTTTTGTTTACTTACTTATTACGTAGTTAGAGTAGAGTATTTGGTAGATTCAATTGAATAAAATTACAAATTGCATTTGTGTGCGAACAGAAAGTAATTGTTAAATGGAACCAGAAATTGCGTCTAGAATGGCAATGGACCAAAAAGCTTTTAACTTGCGAAATAAAATGTACAGAAAATGTTTGAAAAATGACTTTGCATAAGAATTGTGTGTGCGTGTTTGTGTGTGTGTGCCGCATTTGTATATGTATTTGCGTAAGTGTAACAATGAGCAATGAAATGCTTTTTATATATATTTAATATTTAAGTAAAGTAAAAAATGAAAAGCTTAAAAGATGTAAACTGATGCATGACTTAGTGCAAATTCTTATGTGTGTGCGTGTGTGTGTGTTTAAAATGTATGTATATATCTATAATGTTGTACATTACAATTTTAGGCTCCATGCTGGATTTGTTGTGCGTCTTCGTTGATTTCATTTGAATGCTTTGAATCCTTGCTGTTTCTTGTAGCACTCCCCTCCTTTCTCCTCCCCTTTCTCTCTCTGTTTGCGTGTCACGCGTTTTATTTGCTTGTCAATCGGCTGTTTTTTGGGAATTTTGTGATTTCTTGAGTTTTTAATTAGTTGGAATCCGATAGGGATTTCGATTTCCTCGATATTGTTTGCCTTCTTGTTGATATGCTGCCCATTCCAGTTGAATTCTGTTGGGTTTAATTACATTTCTGCCGCATTTAACAGCTTTTTCGGCACTTCATTTCACAATATTTACTTTGGAGTTTTCTTCTTTTGTTTTTCTGGCGTTTGTTTGCAGCTCAGGCGAAACCGTTGAATTGAGTTTTTGCTACTGTTTTTGAAGTTTCTTCTCCGCTGTTGTTGTTGTTGATTTTTAATTCGAATTTGTTGCTTGTTTACTTTATTTTTGTTTTTTAAAGTTACAAAAAATGTTGGTATCTTCTTTATTTTTTTGGTGTTTGTTCAATTGGATTGATTTTTGATATTATGTACTAATAAAATGCATGTAAGTCAGTCCGTCGTTTCACAAATTGTATGCCGTTGAGCTGTAACTGCAATATATCTGAAGTTATACAAACTGGAAGACAAACACTCAAACGAACTCTGCCACACAGTTTGGGCGCAATTAGAAACAAATTAGCAACTCAATTGTAGCAGTTAGCTAAAGTTTCGCAAACGTGCATACACACAGATACACACCCACACACACACACACACCCTCTCATCCATACACACACACATACAGAAACTTCAATTACAGGCGTCATTTGTATGGCTTTTATCGTCTGCTTCCGTCTGAAGCTGAAGGAGTCTATTGGTCTGCCTTCTCAATTGCTGTTGCACTTTCGGACCACGCCTACTAACATCGCCATTTCTCAAATCATTGAGCACGCTCTACAGAAACACACACACACACACACACACTCGCACACACACACGCCCACACACTCAGTGATAAACGCACTGCACTTGATGCTCGGCCATTAATTTCTTCTTTTTTTTTTTGTGTGTTCTTTTTTTTTTGTTTGTTTGCGTCTGATTTTGGTTATTTTTCTTTCTTTTTTTGTTAGCAATTGCAGGCGCTTTGATATCGTTGGCGAGATACGTGGAATGCGTATAATGTGGCTCCAAGTCCAAGGCGTGCACAGCGCTCGGCGCTCAGAGGAAAAGACAACTTGATCACAGCATGGAAAATGTTCAACTGACCGAAGCGCGAGCCTGCTGCCACGCTTAGCCAAACGCTTTGGCAGCAGCAGCAGAAGCAGCAGGAGCCGCAGCAGAAGCAGCAGCAGCAGAATCAGCAGCAGCAGCAGCAGCAGCAGCAGAGGCAGCAGCAGCATCTGGCTTTATCAGTTCGTATCGCTCGTGGAGGCGCCTCCTCGGATATGCCAATCGGTGGCGTTCGTTTCGTTGTTTGGCTCGGTTTTTCACTCGTTTGCGATGGGGCCGAGTGGCAGCAGCAAATGGAAGCAACATGTTAAACTCACTCGCAGCATCCTTGGGTGTTGCCTCTCAAGGCTCACTCAATGCCCCAGCGTCACGTGTTGCACGTCATTTCGAGTGGAAATTGTAAATGAGCTTTTACTCAATGCTGCCTGCTGCCTGCAGTTTTTGTTTTGGTTGCGCCAACATTTCGCGGCCCAAGTAATGTGGCAAGAAGCGCGCGCAGAGGGCGTGTTCCCGCTCCCCATTGTCCTGCTGTGCTGTTGTTCCATTGTGTTGCCTTTCCTGCCTGCCCCCTTTTAGCAGTGCACAGCGGAAATTATGTATATACATATATATATATATATGTGTGTATGTTGTTGATGCCGCCACGCTTCTTGCGTTATGTTTATCGATAAGCCATGCTGATTCATTAAACGTATGTATGTATGTATGTATGTAGGCATAAGTCACGCATCACATACTTTTCCCTCATAGCCGTAAGTTTTCATCAGGCATTTGGCAATCGAAGACAGGACCTGCTTTGCCTGCCAGTCTGTGTGAATTTCTGCTCCTCAGTTACTAGCCACAGCCAACAGTAGCAAGCAAAGTGAGAACTTTGTTAACAACTTTTTGGATATGCACTCGCTGGTGCATTCACACATGAGCGCACAGCTGCATATAGCTCGGAAATTAGAGTAATGCACAGCGGGGCCAGCGGTGTCATGATTAATGCTGGTGGGGTCTACCAAAGGGGCGGGTTGTGGCACAGCAACTAGACTTGAGACGATGTGATGCAATTATAAAATGCTCGGAGGCGCAAAGTCTTTGGTAATAAGCATTCGCATTCGCATTCGCAATTTGTAGAATGAGCCAAGTTACAGAAGAAACAGCAGCTACTATTTTTTTTTTTTTTTTTTTTGTAGCAGTATATTGCTCAAAGGCCAAGTCGCCGACACAAGCCCAATCCCAAAACATAACTTGCCTCGCACAGTTACACAGTCAAGTTGGCAACACAATATATATATTCCTACGGCAATGTGCTACGACTATATTTATGAATTTGATGCCCATAATTCGTTCACTTTGTGCATTTTATTAATAAAGTTTGCCATCTGGAAAAAAAAAAACCAAGTCTGAGTTGCTTGTCTGCCACACGATGTTCCTTCTCTGTGTGTAGTCCGAAAACCAGGAACAACATTTAAATACGAATATTTATGTGCTCTTTATTCTTGAACTAAAGTCTTGCTTACACTTAAGCAACGCTTCATGAAATTAAATCTTACATTTGATTTAATAAGTAAAGTTTTTTCCCCTCGTCGACTGCTTAAGCAAGTATTAAAACTTGGAGGCGTCTTGCAAAAATCGTGCTCATTGAGGAAATTTGAGCTCCTCTTATTATTTTACCAGAGTTAAGTTTTGCACGTAAAACCCAAATCTGCTGTCAAGTTTTCGGTGAATTTTACACATTTTACACATATTCAATAGAGTTAATCGAAATTCTTCAGAATCTGAATTTTATATTACTTCTTATGAACAACAATAAAAATATATTTGTATGCAAAAAAAATTTATTGAAATTGCTGTGGAAACATTTCAACTAGTCTAATTCATCCCAATACACTAAGCACGTCGAAGTCCAGTAAAAATCAATTAGCTCTGACAATTTGTGCCTTATTAATCTTGGTTGCGGCCAGGTGGCGGACGTGGAGGCATATTTTGACCTTGTGGTGGACCCTGTTGACCCGCGCTCCGGCTGAGGAAACCTGACTTTATCATTCCACCAAAACCTCTACCAGGCATTGGTATTTTTGGCATATCTGGCATTTTTGGCATATCTGGCATTTTTGGCATTTCTGGCATTTCTGGCATCATAGATGCCTATAAAAAAAAAACACATAATATGGAAAAATATGAGGAGCTTGACCTTTTTTACCTAAAATTTTGACTTACCACTACAATGGACAGCACCAGAAAAAATACTCCAAAAAATGCAAACTGCTTCATAGTGGAAATTGTTACTAAATTTTCTAATGCACATTGCATTCAGTTTTATAGGGTTTGTTTTTAATGAGCTGATTTCTATCGGCTATCAAAATGCAATTGCCACAAAAACGATGACAAAAAGGCAATTAAACAATGATAGAAAACAAAAATTATGGTTTTAATTTCAATATAGCATGTCATTTGGATAAAAGAACAAATTGCTGTATGGACAGCGAGGCAAATTTGCTTAATTATATTCTTGGTTAATGACCCTTAATGCAACATTTATTTGTTTATCTCTCAAAGTAAATAATTAAAATTGAAATCAATTTGCAAATAATAATAACTGTGTATAGAAAAGTGTGGGAACACAAACAAAGCTTAAATTTATATTTTTGCAAGCAAATTAAAGCAATTAAATTTAGAGCTATCCATTACCAATCATTGCATCAATTATATAATATATTCCACAACTGTTTACATTTTTCAATATGAAATTAATGCGATATTTGCCAAAAGCGAGATGGTAACACAGTTGAGGGAAGTACCTTATTGTGGTCAGAATATTTGTAACACGTTAAAGGAATTAAATTAGCAAAAATACCTAAATCAATATACAATTATAGTTATAATTTAGATTTTAGTTTACTGCACTTTACTACATTTTAATCTCTCTATGCAACTAAAAGTCAAGTTTAACCTATATGGTTGTAAAAGTGTTTGTTTGTTGTTTAACTTATGTTAAAAGAATTTTTTGAAAAAGTACAATTTTAACACTATCTTTTTGCATAAATTCCAACATAAATTTGTAGCTAGTCTTAAACGAAAGTTACAAAATAAACAACGAGAAAGACACACAAAACACACAAAATGCTAAATTGATAAGTAATAAAATGCAAATATTTGCATGAAATTGTGCAACAATTTAGGACTGCAAATGGTGTGCTTAAAGCCGAATTTACTTAGTAGCATTTATGGTCATTTCATTTCAAGTCTGACCCTTTATTTTTGCTTCCACGTGGAGAGATGACAGCTGGCTTTTGCCGTTATTTCCCCACATGAAAATGTCACCTGCGGCAAAGGCAATATCGCTTAGCGCCACTCCGCAAAATACCTTCAATTTGAGATTAAATTTTTGCCAGGCTGCTTGCCAAACAAACAATTTCTAGCTTGAGAATGGCAACAAAAGGTTGCGCGAAAACCCAAAACTCTGCCCCACCAACCACAACTTGACGGAACACCCAATCAATGTGAAGGGAGAGTCTGTGTGTGTGTGTGTGTGTGAGAGTTTGTTCTCGTTTTTTGAGGTAATAAATATTCGTTTTGCGGCAAAATATGAATATTGAAGATGCCTACCGCTCCCATAAAATCAACCGCATGAAAAGTTATCCACCTCCGACTCAAAGCAGTTGAGCTCAAAACTACTAAAAGAAAACTGCCTCGTTTCAAATTCACAGGTATAAGAGGTACACAATAACCATGTGTACTTACACTGAGAAAAACAGGCAGTGTATTTAATATCCCTAAACATATAATAACAAGTTGTTTTAAGGAATATCAAATACAACAGAATATTGGCAAATGAATAAGATTATTAATTAAATTAAATTAAATTAAATAAATTAATTACTAAATAAATGTTTTATTTGAATGTATTTATTGTTAAATTCAAATTTTCAAAATGAAACTATAATTAAAGTGAATTCAACAATTTAACTAGTAATTATTTATTTTTTTTTTGTCTACTGCGAACAGTTGACTCGATTTGGAGAGGAATTGAATCTTGTAATAATCTTTATCAGCTAACATTTAAAAGGCATTTAAAAATCGTATTTCTTGCAAAGTGTAGTTTTAGCTCAGCTCATTAAAAATATCATTGTATATATTTATATATATATATATATATATATATATATAGTTGGTATTACGGCCAGTGTAGAGTCTGGCCTGCAGCCCTCATATATTCTTGTACATAGTAAATGAGATGAGTTGAGATGCGAGATGAGAGGCACTAATGAAGTTTCGTTTGGTCCTTTTAAGGACTGGCTGCCTCATTGTTTGACTTTGCCGCCTGCCCCCTGTCGCCTGCCCCTGTGCTTACAAGTCACAGCTCATAATGTTTGCACAGCCGACGAGTCCTGTGTAGGCTCTCTGTGTGCATTGGTGTGTGTTGGTGTGTGTGTGTGTGTGTGTGTGTGTCCTGTTGCTGTTACTGTGTGCGGGTTTGCCAGTTTTCTGCCCTGCTGGCACTCCACTTATTTATGTTTATAATAGGATTTTTATCAAAACTTTTCGCCGATTTCCTTTTGTAATGAGTATTTAAAAAAGACACAAACAAATACTTGCCACAACGGCGGCTGACAGCTGACCCGCAGCTGCTGGCGTTTGTCTTTTGACACGCCCACCAGCCGCCCCCAACGTTAGCCCGCAGAACGTGCGGCAAGCGCACATTTTTGTGTCGCCGCCCATTCACACCATCAAGTTTTTTATAATTTTACACCGATTTGGCCTCATTATACTCATTATTTTCGAGTGGTAGGGTGGGGGGAGGTGGGGGGGAGGGTTGGTTCTACAGACCACAGTCGAAAACAAAAACTAAATAATTGCCAAATATTTGAGAAAGTTATTCTGAAGCGCATCTCATTATGGATTCACACTGACGAATCCACTTCAATCAGCCCACAGTCCTGGGTCTGGGTGTTAGTTGTGGTTTCGCCTTTGGACTCATTAACCGCATTCGCTTGAGGGTCGTCTTTGGCCAGGAAGGTAACTGCTATTGTCCGTCTATTTTGGAATGTCTGTACTGATTATACATTTAAAAGCCGAGTTCGCACTGAATTCACTACTTAAATATGCCTAATTTCATTTGCCGTTTCCCGAGCACTCCCGGGCACGCTGCCAAGTCGCCTTCGTTTTGCCACGCAATTAAAACAGTGGCCAAAAGAGGAAACCAAATCCAATTGCACGGCACTTAAAGGCAATGATCTCGAAAGTCAAGGACCTTTCAGCCATTATTTTTAGAGATGAAAGCAACTGCCAACACGATATCCTTAATGCTCTACTTTAATGAACCACTTTAAAGAGTTGAGCATTAAGTCTGGCCAAAAAATACTATCAGAAGAATTCAATTATTCTCACATAATTAAATGCAATTTTACATTTCGTCGGTTTAGCATTACTTGAAGGATGAGCTGCAAATTAGTGCGCCTAATTTTATGCAATTATTGTTGGTCTACTGAATAATTAAATATTTGAACCAGGAGAACAGAATGAAATCTAACTGCTCGCAGCTATATTAAATAATTAAATTAATGAGATCACTTATATATCTCTGACATATGATAAATACAATAGTTTTACAAAAATAATGACTTGGCTTTTATTATTGATCAAGCTTTGTCTATAACTCCAAGGACTATTGAAATATATAATTAGATTTGCACCAGTTTATGAGAAATTTATAAAGCGCACATTTTCTAATTAAAATTTTGTTATTTACTTTAAGCTTATCGATTTTGTGTAATATGAAAATCGAATTTTAATTAAAGTTAAATAAAAAAAAAATGTTTAAGAGTATCGATGTAAAATACTTTGCATATTTAAAATCATATTTTTTTGGTTAGTTTTAGATTTGAACTTAATTTCTCAAATATATCTATTTGGTAAATAAACCAACTAGGAAAATGCATTGAGTGAGAAAAGTTACTTAAACTACGATGAAGTTTAAATATGTATGTTGATGCACAGAATGAGCGTACTCAAAACAGATGGAACGGGTAGGCAAATAATGACAAGTTGCCAAAGCATCATTAATCATAAAAGGGACTCCATCCAGAACAGAGACGCAAAACTAAGTAATCCGAGCAAAAGGGGACTAAAGGTCGTCGAGCTGTCGATATTTGTTTTGCGGGTTGCTCAAATTAGGGGCAAAATGATGATGAAAGTTGCTCCTTATTGAAGCTCACTTTCTGTCAGTATTTCGAAAATCCAGTGGAAAAAACTTGCACATTTCCAAGTAGACATTTATTTTTATTTTATTTCGTTGGGTTTGTATGTTTGTGTGTGTGTGTGTGTGTGTGTGTGTGTAGTGGTTGTGTGGCACGAAATTATGTTTCTCATATTTGTTTGGAATGCTTTTTTTGTTGTTGGTGCGTTTGTGCTGCTAACCACAACAGTGGGAGGGGCACTGTGACACACACACACACACACACACACACGCATACGCACAGGACATTCTCTTTGTGTGTTGTTGTCTCCGGCAAATGGAGGCTTTGGGTTTCGGCTTTCAGCTGTTTGCTTTGGCCACGACTTCATCCAAGTCATGCAGATTGCAGAGGCAGCAGTAGAAGCAGCAGCAGCAGGAGCAGCAGGAGCAGGAGCAGCAGCAGCAGCAGAAACTTGTTTGTTTTGCCTGCTGTTCGCTCACTCGAAATACTGTAAATATTTTTAATTCTTTGCCAGCGCCAAGGGCCAATGGCAATGGCAATGCGTTTGTTACTACAACAACAACAACAACAACAACAACGAGAACAACAAGAACAAAAACAACAATAATAATAACAACAACAACAACAACAATAACATCTAAGGAGGGGCAACACACACACACACACACACACACGCCGTCGCCGGCATTTCAGCTTTTAAGCTAAAGCTATGAAAATAATTTGGTCCTGAAATACTTGCGGCTTTTGCTGGGCAATCGGAATGCTTTTTGTGGTCCAAACAAGAATAAAACCAACTAAAGCATAATATGTATGATATAAACAAAAGACAGCGAAAACGCCAACGTTTGACGATGACGATGACGATGATAGCAGCGTGTTGATTAAGCCAGCAAAATGAAATAAAAAAATATGCACTGGCACCGGGGCACATTGTTTTAAGTCGCTTGACGTGGTAGTTGCGACCACAAAGTGCCACAGCAAGTGGATAATAACCAGGCGAAACTATGTGCATTTGTTTTATGCAGCAAGTAATGAAACAACAACAACAACAACAACAACAAAATGCATAACAGCGGCAGCCAACCAAAATGACAACGCACTCAGCCCGCGGTGGCAGCAGCCCAGGCAGGCAGCCAGCGAGCAAGACAGCAAAATGAGGCAAGCGGGAAATTGTGTGTGTACACTGCGAGAAAGTTTATCCTCATCCCTCAGTTCCTGCCACGCTGGCAAAGTCAAGAACGTCAACGGCGCTGGCGACGTCATCAGCTTCTCAGCATTTTTGAGCAGCACAAACACACACACACACACACACACACACACATATATATATATATATTTGTAGTTTTGTGAAAAGAAGGCGCAAAGAAGTCTTTGTGCCACACAGCGGCTTTGTCATTGGCGCTGATTTAACTTAAGAAATGCATAACTGCATTTTACATTTACCACACAGCACACAATGCACCAGCAGCAGCAGCAGCAGCAGCAGCAGCAGTGGCAGCAACAGCAATGCCACAAGAGCGCTCGTGCGTTCAACTGTGCGTAAGTGTGTGTTGTGTGTGTGTGTGTGTGTGTTGGTTTGGTGTGTTTTGTTTGGAGGTGCTGGCAACCCCCTAAGGCCAACACACAAATTAGTTTTAACCAGGCATTGTCCCGCTGTGGTGCACCCCTTTGTGGCCACAGTGGTTGCCGATTAAGTGCAGCAGCAGCGGCTTCGACTGCGACTACAACACTGACTGTGGCTGTGACTGCTTCTTCAAGGTGCCACGCCCCCGCCCGTTGACATTTTGGCACCCTTAGAAAAAGTTCGCTTATCGCGACGGTTGCAGCAGCCGGCCGCTTTTGACTGCATTTCTAATTAATTTAAGCATGATGCTAATGAAATAGGCCAACAGCCGGCGGAGTTGATCAAGACTGGTCAACACGAAAGATAATCTTGTTTTGCACAGAAAATACATTAACAATGTCTACAAAAGTACTTTTAACCCCATTCCGAATTTGATTTAAATCCAATGCCAAACAAGGCACCATCAGAAGTCAGTGGAAATCCTGACTTCAGACACTTTTTGATTATGAAAAAGATCAACATTGATTAAAATTGTAACTTGAATTAAAAACGCCATAGCAAAATAATATTTCAAAGCTTAAATTGTGTAAGCCAGTGAATTATAACTGTTGATGGATGCAGGCAACTGACAGCTGTGGGTGGGTGGTGGTGGAGGGTGTTCAATGTCACCATTTCAGAATCTATCGACAACCTCAAATAATGGCCACAATGCAGATACACAATGCAACCAAAATATCGAGCATCACGCAAATCTATGCCAAATGTACGCATACACAAACACAGATTGTAACTGTAACTAAAGCAGTGTGTGTGAGTGTGCAAGTGTGTTTGAAATGCAACATGTGATACGATGTCCTAGTTCCGCCGCTATTACTGTGCTGTTATGCAACACAATGGCACACATAAACGCATGTTAGCTTAAGCAATCTCCACCGAGTTTGAGTTGCCTCTGAGCAAAAGCTTAACTTGAGCCAAAGCTCGCATCGAAAGCTCTGCCTTTGCACTCGGTATTCAAGCAGAGGCTCAAGTTTAAACACAAGCTCAAGGCTGTTATGTAAATGAACATAAAGCTCTCTAAAATGTTTAACACAAGCTTAACATTTAACGAAACGAGTCAGTTGAATACTGTAAGCTTTCAGAATGATAATATAACAGTTCAACTATTGAAGCTTTTTGCAAAAGCTACACAAATTGGTTGTAGTTTTAGGGTTAAGGATGCTTTCAATCAGAACATACACTATTCCATGGTATAACAATACAAACTATTCACATACAGATAAACAATTGAGAACTGTAAGCATAACAAAACTTTTACAGCTGATTCTATATTTTTATTTTGATAACCGGGTAGAGCTCTTGTAATAGCTTAAATATAAATTTCAATTTAAATTTAAAATAAGCCCTGCCAGGACATCAAAATTTCGTGTCTCTTAATTCTTTTGTACTTACATTTCGTTAGGTATTCTATATTTGAAATATAACGAAACAAAACACAATAGACACGGCATTAGAAATGTTAGAGAGATTTTAGTTATAACCGACTTCATAAGAACTTATAGGTTATTGCACACTTATCATGTGTGTATATGGCTCAAAATAAGCCACAACTCTTAATTAATATAAATGTAAAATACTTGGCATGCGAAGCTCAAAAGAAGGATATTGCACACTTATAAATATATCACATATATATATACATATTAAAAATATATATCAGATATATTGTATGCCTGAAACTTGTTCCATTAGAGTTGCATTGCTTAAGACTAGAGGACTGCTTGACAGGCATGGATATCTTTTAACGGGGCTAAAAGCATTTGGTTTTTCAACAATATAAGGATTCAAAAGTCACTTACCCATATCATCAATAATGGGTGCCATCCGAAGTGTTACGCCGATTAACATCAGGCACATCAGCAACAGAAGGCAGGCAGTTGCAATAATTGTCCAGCGTGCGCGCTGCGAGAGATCATGTGGATCGATTACCTGTAAACGAAATAAATATATATTTAATAAGTAGATCTGGACATCTGCATGGGTATATGGGCTACACACCTTCACAACTTCTGTATCCAAATCCTGTACAAGTATTTTGGGTTTTTTATGGCGATGACGTTTTTTGTGCCGATGCCTGTGAATAGAGAAAGTAAATATTACTAAAAGTGTAAGAAAAGAATTTTCAGTGTTGAATCGAATATAATGATATAAAATAAGGGATGATTTATGATTCTTGAGATGTTTATTTCTATGCAAGGCGAAGAGAAAATATGTAAATATCAATATCCATTATAAAAATTGTTCACCTTTTTGTAAACTTTTTGCTTAAACCGCATTTATATCAGTAGGGAGCTTAATCAATTACTCTGAAACTCAACACACCTTAAAAGCATATACACACGTACTGACACACACCCGCCCAGCCCTCTGGCATATCATCTGCACAAAAACAACAATAACAACAACAGTTGCTGCTGCTGCAGCAACAGCAACAGCAACAACAAGAGCAGCTTAAACATATTTACTCTATTTCCGTTTGGGTTTTGCAAAAACTTCCGCATTACAATGCTGCCACAAATTCCCCGCTCGCTGCATGGCCCCATCAACGAGTTACAAATACAACATGGCGTCTGGCTACCGTTACTCATTTCACAACGGAAGTGCCTGCTGCTAAAAAAAAAAAACAAAAGAAAAACAGTCGAAAAACAAGAGACAGAGAATGGCAACAGCAGTTGCTGGATGTCATTTGGTCGGGTAGTGGGTTTTCACGTTCACGGCATGGCCAGGTGGTGACAACGAATGCCGTTACAGCTGACAGCTGGGAGGCACAAAGCATGTCAATCAATTTTTGTCTGCTTTTCGGAGGCGGGAATGCATTAGGCGATGTTCGAATAAAGCTTTTCATCACACATTGGACACATTTATTAGTGCAGCCCAAGGACGCCAAAAGGACACCATTGTCATGGCTATCGTACTGCACGTCTGACCAGCTGGCGAGCTGCCCAACTGGCCCACTGCCCAATGTCCGCAAATGGCCCTAATGCGCATTCATTTATAAGTTTTTCTAATCATGTCTCAGCTTCGCCAAACAGCGGCAACTTACAGTGGGTCCAAAAATTGAAGTTTCTACGTTCAAATAATAAAGTATGGTAACAGTAGAAATCGCAGTAACAGTGACATTAACTGTAAGACAGATCTGTAGGTACATTAACAGTAAGAAAAAATTTTAACAGTACCATTAACAGAAGCAATAAATAAGAAAAGAAAAAACACTTTCAAGAAAATAATGCTTCTACAATTTTGGTCAATACTCTTACTACAGATTCCGAAACAGAAATCACCTTAATCAATTGGTTAATTCAGTTACTTCAGCCCCTTTTAAGACTTGTATAAATTTGTTGTTTTTGACCACTGTGCAAATGTATGGATTCAGTTTGATTGACGTGAAGCGATATCGTGTGCGACTCACCGATGCTTTCTGCGATGTCGCTGGTGACCAATGCCGCCAGGCATCATGTGCTCAAGGTCGTCGATTTTATCGGCGTCAGTGTCCATGTCCAGCTGCAGGTCGCAGGGCGAGTCCTCGGCATAGGGGCATTGTCTGCGGGTAATAAATGACATTAAATGACAGTCGACTTTTTTCCCCCATGTACGACATATAACGGGAATGGACTGCGCTTAAAAATAAATATACAGACTTTTCAACACATATTCAACACATAAAGTTTAAACTTTGTGGAAATTCGACCAAGGCTGAAGGTTTTATAACGGATTTTATTGGATGACATATTTTATTATATTTATTATGTGTCAAGTATAATTAGCTGATTTGTAAGAGCTGCAATTGGGTATCGTATAGTCGAAAACTTTCAAGGATGTGTGTTAATATAGATTGAAATCATATTTAAAGTAACAATTTAAAAAATAAAATCAAATGGGGGTTTAAAGTATTGGAGAAGTATTTTTGGGAAACTAACAACTTAACATATCACATCTATTAAGATGTGGAAGTCTAGTCTAGAGATTAAATGATGTACTGTTTAAACAGTAGCTCAAACTACGTACTTACATGGTCTGAACATCGGGTGCCAGCCCGAGCACATGCACGCAGTGCTGCAGACCATTGGGTGTGGGATAGACAAGCGCGGGATCGGAGCAGCGATGATGGCGTTCTGTAACCAAATAAAAAATAATTGGTCATAAAATGAAGTTGGGAAGAGTTTGCTGCTGGAACTTACTGTACTTCCGCTTGCGACGTCGATACTCATCGTCGCTGCCTGTGCTCTGTGCTGCCGTCGCAACTGACATGGTCAGCGTGGGCTTAAAGCTCTGAAAGTGTTTCTCCTTGGCGCGAGAAGCCGCTGATTTGGCTGTGGTGCAGCAGCCAGTGGGCGCTACACTAGAACCCGTCGAGGTGGAGGTCATGCGATGCAGCTTTTCGGCAAGCTGTGCCGGCAATGGCCGCTCATCCTCATCTGCATCGGCATCCTCCATAGGAATAATAATCGCCTCTGGCGTTGCCGGACGGCGTATCGCCAGCAGTCCGGTGCTTCGTGATTTGAGGCGTCTCGGCTCTCGTCCGGCAGAGGCGGTCGGCGTATTTGCATAGCTGGGCAGTGCGTGCAACGATTGGGAATCACTCTGGGCCAGCACAGTGCTAACAGTCACATTGGCGCTGTCCTCGGACGTGTTCTGCCGCGAGAAATATCGCGCATAGGCAGCCGCACCATCGAAATCACTGCCACCCGAATAGCCGCCGGAGTAGCTCTCTGTGCAGGATAATTGCTTGGGAAGGAGTCGTCTGCGCTGCGGCAACAACATTGGCTCCGGCAGAGCATGCTGCTGCTGTTGCTGTGACGGCAACTGTGGCAAGGGCAGCGATTCGATTTCCAGAGCCACATGTGGCGGCTGAGCTGGCTGATTCGGCATGGCCAGGCTGGAGGGAACATTCACGTGTAACCGCTGGGTGAATAAAGGAGGAAAGAGTATTAGAATGAAATGGTCAATAAGAATAAAGAGCGGACAATTTCTACAGCTGAGCCAAGGGAAAGCTTGCAAAATTTGCATAAGCCAGGGGCAGGAATGATTTAAATATATAATTGAATTAACTCACCGCCTGCTGCGGCTGTGGCAGCAGCATCGAACGCACCATGCTGCGTGGAAAGATGGGGCTGCACTGGGCACTGATAGACTTGGCCTCCAGGATGCGCAGTCGCTTGGCCAGACGCACTCGCTCGCGTGCGTCCGCATCGCCGTGGGCCATCGCAATGATTTCGGCGCCGCCAAAGCTGACCGTGCAGCGGGAACTGGAGTAGGAGAGGCTCTCGAGACTGCCGTGCAACGAGGCCGTCAAACTGTCATCCGCCATGGTGGAACTGTGCACATTGCCGCCACGTGCGCTGCCACCAATCACAGTTGCAGTTGCTGTTGGGGTCGCCGTGGCCAGCGAGGTATTGTCGAAGCAGGAGGCGACCGGTGTGAGGTAATCCGGTTGATCGCCGTTGGTCGTTGTGCTCATGGAATGTCGCATCTCGGGTGGTCGGCCACCACCGCCACCACCACCATTTACATTCTGCTCCTCCTCGGAGCTGCTATCCCGCTTTCCCGCTGGCAGCGGTGCGGGTGTATGCGTCTGCGCCTGCACTAGGAGACTGTGGCTGTGCCGGGGCAGCGTTGTCTGGTGACCCGACGAATTGCTCAGCGTGCTGGCCACGCTATCCTCCATGCTCTGCGCCACCTTTCGCGAGCTGGAGGCCACTTCGTTGTCGGGGGCAGTGTTCGCTTGACGCAGACTTTTGCTCGGCAGCTCCTCGTCCTCCGGCGCAGACTCATCCTTGCTAGACCGACGACCGAAAAAGAGTTTGCGCGGCAGTAAAATGCGTCCAATGGATTTGCGCTTCTTGCGCTTGGCCCTCTTATGCTCCTCGTAGTCGCGTTTAAGGACCCGCATCTTGCGCTCGACGAGCGTGCTGAAGACCGCCTCGTAGGTGAGCGCACGCTGCAGATCCAGCAGTATATCGTTGGTGGAAACCGCCTTGTCCAACTTCGTGAGCAACTGCAGCGAATCACGACGTGAATGCAACTCATCTCCATGACTGCCACTGTCGCCACTATTGTTGCTATCATCCGCATCGGCCATAATGTTTTGGTTTTGTCTGCTCGGAGTGTTGCTTGTTTTTTTGGCAGTTGCTGCTGCTGTTGCTGCTGCTGCTGCTGCTGTTGTTGTTGCCAATGACTACTGCAGAACCCCCCAGTTGGCGCATTGATCGATTTGCTTGCCAAGTCCTGGCGCTTGTCATGTGCATGCCACGTTACGCGCTGGCGGCCACATCGATTTGTGGCTCGTGCACCGCATATTTGCCCAGTTCTTGCTGCCCGTTTCAGTTGCCAGTTTTCTCCTTCTCCTTCCGCCTCGCACTCCTCCCTTTTATCTCTCTTTCGCACACTTTCAATTGCCAGTCAATAAATTTCTATTGTGAGCTCAACGATTCCAAGTGACTTTAAGTGGCGCTTACTGCCAAATGGCGCACACCTGCAATGCAACGAAGACAAGGAAACATTAGACTACCAAACTGGTTCAATAGCCCGTTAAGTCGACAAGGACGCAACCCACTCCAAACAGCAGGGCGTCATTTAGCACACTGTCTGTATTTTATATGCTCCTTGGTTTTTCATATTTTTTTGTGATTCAAATTCAGATTCACCCATTCCCCCAAACCATTCTGTTATTCATAAGTGCTCCTGAATCCTACTTGTTGCACACACTCTTGAACACACACACACACACACACAGGTGTGTCTTACTCACATTGGCTTTACATACAATTTTCTTTGCGAAATCGTGCTTCAAATTCCTAGAATGTATTTCTCTACATTCTTAGATACAAGTATACAAAGAATTAAGTATACAAAGTTTGTATATAAAATCGAAAAAAAAAATACTTCTCTAATCAATTTATCCGTTTAATGAGTAAAGTAAGGTTATTTTCAATTAGTAATGCATTCATAAATATTACGAACCAATTTGAATTGCTTGCAATTGGCATTGGCCTGGTTTAGACAAAGCTCAAATTGTTCGCTTATTGTTTGCACGATTAAAACTAAAAGCAAACTGAAGGATTAACCATATTTAAGATTTTGCTGACAAACAAAACATTTATAAAATATTCAAAATTTATTAAACTTTGATTGTTGACAATATTTATGTGAGATGTGAATCAAAAACTACTCCTTCAATAAATATATATATACATATATATGCATATGCATGAAGAATTACTTGGACAATCCCTAGCTACATATGATGTTGGCAACTCTTTGCCACAGGGGATCAAAGAAGCCGTTCGTTTTGCTGACTGCTCGATATGACGGCATTCTTTTGCATTTACTGTGGCACTGGGACACTGTGCTCTGGGCCGTTGGGCGTGTGCCAGTGACTTCGATGGCGACAGGTTGTCCCCATGGCCGATGCGCTTTCTGTCGTCGCTGCTGCAACTGCTGCTTCTGCTGCTTTCGTTTCCAGCAAATAAAAATATACAATGGAAGTGGATATTGTTTTCATTTCCGCTGCCACAGTCATAGTTGCCATTCAGTTATTTTCATGTTGATGGCGACACATTTGAAATATGCACAAATAAACCAACACACACACAGAGACATTAAAACATATGTATTCGTGTGTGTGTGTGTGTGTTTTTGTATGTCTGTTTTTTGTAGGCCTGACACTGACAGAAATGCGAAGGGCGTACACAAAAAAAAAGGGGTCATAACAATCAACAGAAAACGAACAACAAGAGCAAAAATGATTAAATGCAAAACATGGCAAAGGCGGCAACCGCCAACAGCCCTGAGAAAGTTGCACATTTAGGCGCTAGAAACTTTTGCGTGCACTTAAATGCCAGATGGCTGAGAGGTAATTAAACGATACGGCCATGTAATAGAAAAAGTTAAAGTCAGCCGCTGAAAGCATAAATTTCCACTCCAACATAAGCAAAGTTAACCGCATCTCCATTACCATGGCCTAGTACTTAGTAATCGTATTCCCAACCATCTGCCGACGGCCATGCTGCCTTCCTCCTGCTGCCGATGCTGCGGCTGCCTGCCTGACTGCCTAAGCATCTTATCTGCTTGCCTCTCGGCTGCAGAATACAATATCAAACAAGCCAAGCGTGCAAACACAACCTGGCCATATCGCAGAGAGTGGACTTAGTGGACTAGGCGAGGAGGGGGGGTGGCAGAGAGTGAGAGCGAGAGCACACATAAGCTAAACAAAACCACATGCCTTAACTCGACTGGGACGCTGCTGGCGGCGCAGGCATTCTAAAAATAAATCATTCGAGGACATAAAGAGAAGGCAAGCAAAAATTATAACTGTTGCTGCCGCATCTGTAAGTAACAGCTGCAGCAGTAGCAGAGCTCGCTCAACAGTTGAGCATTATTAAACGAACAAGAGCACAACTCCTGTTGCTGAGCTCTCTCACTCTCTCTCGCGGACCACCGCTCAGCTGCTGTTAAAGCGCTGTTAATAGATAGCGCTGCTTGTTGCTGAACATGAGAGAGTGTGAGTGGGCGGGTAGTGTGTGTGTGTGTGTTTTTGTCAACAGAACTTTTTTTTGATACCCATGCAAATTGCACGTTTTTATGCATTTCATTTTATTAGACCGTGTCTTGAGCTACTTACTCTAAGTTTCAGATGTCAATGACAAGTATTAATTGGGTTCATTAGTCATTAACATTGGGGCACACATGTCGTATGCGCAATGAGTGAATTTAAAACCGTAGACTAACTCTCCTGGCTAAGGCATTGCCACTGAGATAATTATTAATATTAATGAGAAGCATTTATCCGCTCAAATCCGACATAGAATTATTAATGCTAGCGGCAGCGCACACAGTCGCTGCTTAAATTTAATCAACATTGCACTAGCTATTCAATTATTGACGCCACTTGTCGGCGCAACGGCCTTCACACAATTTGGAGGTGGGCGTGAAATCAAATGCAGCGTATATACACAAAAGGCGAATGCCAAATAAAACATGCACATGGCTTAAAACACACGACACCGAAACGAGAGATGCTCAACGTCAACAAAAACAAAAAAAAAAAACTAACAACTAACTCTGAAGCTATGCTGCTGAACTGAGAGATACTTCATAAATAATTTAGAGCATATGCTATTAAGCATTTAGGTAAATAATTTAAGAACTTCCTAAAAGAGCACTTACTCATTTCAGTGAATGTTAAAAGTGGCAATTACGTATTATAAATAATAATTCATTTTGACAGAAAGTACATCCTTGTTCAAATTTTAACAGAAATATACCTTGTATATTTCTTGATATTTAAGATATCATAGAAGAAGTCTCGAAGTTTAAGCGCGAATTCAGCTTGATTTGACTCCTTGTATTGAAAATACCCTTTCTTGGTTTGGCTTTCAATGCAGGGTATGAAAACGAAAACGAAAACGAAAAAAAGAAAACGCTTTTTGCACTGCACACGACCTTTGAAATTAGAGTTCTGAGACGGGCACGTAAAGTTTGTATTTGCATTGGCGTGTGTGTGTGTGTGTGTGTGTGTATTTGTGCTGTGCTATGCTGTGTAACCGTATACAACAGCACATTCAAAATGAGTCCTTGGCCGCAACGAGCAGCAGCAGCAGCAGTCCCTGCAACAGCCACCGGTCCTCACAGTTCGCTGTTTCAGTTCACAGTTTCAGTTTCGGTCTCAGCCCCCAGCACCGTGTCAGATAATTAGTGAAAACTGTCTGTGACGAAGAGTATGTCGCCGTGGTCCGAGTCCGAGTCTCCACGTTCACGTCCACGGCAATGTCAGACCGTTTCAATGTACCCGCCTACCCCTATTCCATCACCCATCAACCTCTGACACCTGCCCTCCCCTGTGACAGCCTTCGTCAGAATGAGCCATATGAAATGCAGCATGACAGTTTCCTGACACACAAACATGAATATGAGTGTATATGAATATGTGTGTGTGTGTGTGTGTGTGTGTGTGTGGGTGTGTGGCTGTATGCTGTTGTAGCTCTTGGCTCAGCTGACAGCCGTAGACACCATTTGGTGTTTTTGCTGCTGTTGCAAGTTCAAATGTTTGCCAACATTCTTACGACTTATTTGCAACATCTTTTCACTGTGAAGGGAGGTGCTTTGAGCTGCCCGCTTGTTAAAAGCAGTTCAATTTTATTTACAATAATTTATCCTAATGTATACATATATATATATGTATATATAAATATCATCACAAGCCCCACATAAATCTATTATCAATGAATTGAAATCGTTGCAGTAGTCCTAAAATTCTGGCAAGCAAATAAGCCAAGTTAGGTACGTAAATTGAGGTTTTATTGATTTCCAAGCACTCCATAAATAGAACATATCAAATGACCACGAGATATATATATAAATATATATTTTTACTCAATGTGTGTTCGCTTATAAACCTAATTAAGCAAAAATTAAAATAAAAAACAATAGAAAGAGGAGATTTTTTAACTTTTAAAAATGCAATCGATTTAGTTACGAAATTCTACTGGAACTTTGAATGAATTAGAACTTTTTTACGTACTTATACAAATAAAAAATGGAAGAACTAAAATCTAGATTAGCTTAATATGAGATCGATACATACAGACATGTGTTGGTTAACCTATGAAATACATATATACACAATATATTAACCAAATTCTACTTCTGTTAGTTAAATTCATTTCCACAATTGTATTATATGATATATGTAACCATTTGGTTAATAAGTTCCAGTTTATGGAAAATGTTTATATGTCTCACGAACATGTAATTACAATTGAATGCCACCGAATTATATTTAAATGAAAACTGATGTGTTTTGTTTATTTAGTTAGCGGCGCGTATTTTTAGACCTTTGACATCAGCCCATCATGCAGCACGGCAATCATCTGCAGCTGGCTTGCAACATCCATCTGTGCTTTGATATAAACATGAGATCTTCAATGTTTACAGGAGAAAAAAATGTTGTTTTGTTTTGGATGTGAATTTGCTGAGTTTGCCTGCTGCTTGTTATTGTTGTTATTGTTATGGTTTCTTGGCATTTTTATGAATGGATATCGCTTATTGACATTGTCGGCAACAGCAATAAAAATCATTTAATTTTTCCGGTTAAAATACCAACTCAATTGACTGACAGGCCGGTGGTTGCCTGCCCGCTGTTTTTATATACAATTATTGCGTATACGCAGCGCTGTCCTTGCAGTCCATTGCCTCGTTTGTCCATTAGTTTTATGAACTCGCTATGGAAAATCACGAAAGCACTGCTTATTTATTTGGTTGTTTCAAGCTTCCTTCAGCTCGGTTGTTGCAGCTGTGTTGTTGTTGTCATTATTGTTGTTGGCTATGGCAAAACATTTGTTACCGGTACCAACAAGCCGCCTCCCCCCGCATAACAATCGATTTGTGCTGTTGCCAGGACGTATATACATATTAAATATGCATTACAATTGGCCTGATGGCCAGCAGACCTTGACCGCCCACTTCACACCACGGACCACTTCCCGTGACGGTTTCCCCCTTACCACCTACCGCACACATTGGCCCAAAAAAAAAAAACTTCTGTTGCTGTTTTTCTGTGCATTTGCAGGCAACACTTTAATTTAATGACGCGTTCGCTTCCAGATCACTTGCAATGCCCCGGCACAGCTGCTGCTTTGTTCAAGTTTGCCAACTTAAACATACACCCAACAACCTCAGAAACACACACACACACACACATACATACACATACCAAGCCACTTCTCATCCACTCACTACACTGCTGAATCTCGAAACTTCGACCCATTTGCCGGCTCGAAGGGAGTCGCTAGTTGGCAAAGTATGTAATTTGAAAAGCCTACACAGTCTCTGGGCCCTGCATACTTCATAACTTTAATACCCTGCACTTTTAAATATCATAGAGGTATATATAATAAATATATATTTATTCATATATGTCTATAATGTACATCTTTGTATATTGTTTTTATATAAATATTTATAGATATGCCTATTAGTTCTCAGTCGAAATACACACATCAATCAGAAAATTGGGTATATGACAAAATATTTATTTACAGTCGAAATTTTCAAAAAAAATGAACTCCGCTATGAATGGATTTACGAACACAGTTCTTTCGATATTATGTGGAGAATTTTTATCTTTTTAGAAAGCATTTTAACATAGTTTTGTTCTACTTTCACTAAATATTATTTAAACATACGATATTTATAAATATTCTGAATATAGGAGGTATCCATGCCATACAGTAATTACATACAGTTATTATGGCTGACCAATCAGAATAAATACTCCGGATGAATTATGCAAAAAAAAAATTATTATAATTAAAATTCAATTTACATTACTTTTTTACAAATAAAAAAAACAGTTGCAATTTAATACAAATTTTTTACTATAACCAGCAACAGTTATAGTTACTTTTTAATTAATATTACAATTAGTAAATATCAAACAAACTAAATAATTTTTTATGTTCACAACAGATTCTGAAAAGAATAAATTACATTTTAAAACAACTTGAATAACCATTTTAAATGGCTTACTTAAATATGATAATAAGCAGAATGGACTAGTTAATTTTGTTTTCGTTGTATTACTATGTACTTCATTTGTATTAGAGATTACCCACTTCTGACTATACAAAAAGTAATTAATTGTGCTTAGAAATACATTATCTTTACTATCGTGCAACAAAAACAAGCAAATCTAAGCTGATTATCCAAATTAATGTCGAAAGTAGAAAGCAAAGTGGTGAGCCAAAATACCAAAACCAAAACCAAAACCAAAAACTTTTAAAAGCATTTCGAATCTCACACTTGTCGTTTATAGCTGCTTCCTTTTCCTCCGGCGGCAGCTCTTTAAAAAAAACACTTATTTTCAGTGCGAATCAATTGCAAATGAACACTTAGCACAAGGAAGCTCTAATGCAAAGGGGGTTACAAGAGGAGGGACGACACACATGTTAAGCTATTAATTAGAGAAACTCGGGCGACACACACACACACACACACATGAGGCACACACATGGCTGACACAAAGTGAATGGCAAATTTATGGCTTTTTATCGTTGCAACAAGTTTATCTCGTGTTCCTGCTAACTGGAGCTCATTACGACCCTGTCTGTGCAGCTGGCTGCTGGCTGCTGACTGTGCGATTTCTGTTGATGTGTGTGTGTGTGAAAATAACTTGGCGTAAGAGTAATCCACATAGCTAGCAACAACATTTTTGAGATAGTAGCGCACTGAAAGTTAATGTGCTGATAAAAACCCACACACACACAACAAACACACACTAGCACACCTAGAAAAAACATAGATTCCAACGCTAATTGCGAGTTTTATAGGTCAATCGATGGCAATAAGACCGATTGAAAATGTTGAACAAAATCTAGTCACAAAATTCTATATAACAAAGTGGTGAAAAATGCAATTCTTGCTGAGAAAAGTGGCAATTTAAGCAGCGTGCTACTAAACACCGGCAACCACAGCCACAACCAAAACAACAACAACAACTACAAAAACAACAACAACAACAGCTCATTGTTGATTGCATATGCCTGATATATGTGGCTCATGCATTTATCATGATGTGTGAAGCCGACAAAAATAATGTGGATATAGCATAGAGCAGCTGAGGGAGTGTCTGTGTTTGTATGTGTGGTTGTGTGTGTGGTTGACTTTAGGTGCCTGGTCCAAAGCAAAAGCCAAAGACGCCGCAGCAATGGGAAAACGGCTTATCCTTGAGATATAAACTGACATTTAAGCAACTCAGGCAAGCGTATGCATTGCATTTCATAGCACACACACACACACACATACATTTGCAGACAAAAGTAAACACAGCTGCCAGGCTTGCCCTTGTGCCTCAGCTACACCCGCAAGCACCCCTTCAATCCCACCACTCTCGCATTCAATGCAATTGACTTGCAACAGAAAAAAAAATGCAAAAGTGTTGCATAGAGCTCGGCGCTGCTTCCTTTTCAACGAGCAGTATGCCCCTATGCAATACATTGCCCCCACATCTCCCCCCCCCCTTCGTCACTCCCACACCTACACCATAACATTCAACGAGCAAAAGCTGTTTAGATTGCCAAGCCACCTATTTGCATTTAATTTCGTGAATAACGTGCCACAGATTAGCAGAAAGCAGCACACAGCACGCGGCAAACGGCTGAAATACAAGTTTAGCAATTAAATTAAATTGCATTTTATGTAAACACAAATTTTATGAGCACTTTTCGTAGCTGGTTTGCGCGTTTTTATTGAAATTAAATTGTTCGTGTTAAATTTACCTGCAACAAATTGCAGACTGTTTGTGTCTCTGTGTGTTTGGCTGTGTGTGTGTGTGTGTGTGTGTGTGAGTGTTCTTTTTGTGGTATGCTCTGGCACGTCCACGTTGCACGTTAGTCAATGTCATGTTGCCTGCGAAAATCAACACTAGCACACCCAAGCACGCTCACACACACAAACACTCACACACACCACGAGACATGCAAACACTTTGTGGATTTTTTTATGCATGCGATTCTGTTTGTACGTGTTTCCATTTGTGTGTGTGTGTGAGTGTGTGTGTGAGTGTGTGTGTGAGTGAGAATGTCCAGATATGAAGTATTTGTTCGCTGCGCTGCTGTCATTTGCTTTTTACACACTTTTCTTTTAAATACCCTATACACATAAAATAGTCTCAAAATGTATGTGCTAAAATAGTGAAATGTTTACGCACACAGCTACTTTATGGGCAAATGTAACACAAAGAGATAGAAACAGTAAATTTATTGAGGTTGTTCAGATCGCATACTCCGTTTATAGTTCAAGTTATATTCTGCCATAATCCTTAAATCTGATAAGTTGCACAAGTAGCCGGAAAGTTTCTGGGCAATCAGCCAGTGCAAATAAGCGTAATTAAAAAAAAAGAAAGGAAATAATTTTGTATTGTTTGTAAATCGTTTTTCGTAATTTAAATGTGTCCTCAACTGCCTCCAGGTCAAGTGTTTTATATTAACAAAAAAAAAAAATGTTAATTGTTGTGTATAAATTACAGCCCTGAAATATAAACGAATAATAAAAACTACTATATATATTAATATTATTAAATGTACTTAAATAGCTGCTTAGCAATACGATACCAGATAAATTAAGACTGATTAAATTAATATAGATTTTCTCTTAAGTAGAGCGTATCTGCTAGTCGTACACTCCCGAGCACAAATTTCCATCTTTTCTTAAAACAAACTGGCGACTTATAGCTTTGTCATCAAGCTTGCGGTTCTCGGACAGAAGCAATTTATGCGCTTTTTAAATAACTCTCTCTGGGTTTAAAAGTATAAAACAAAAAATGACTGCAAAACGAGTTCGCCAAGGTCAACCAAATACGACATAACGACCAAAAGTTATTATATTTTATTTTATTTTTTTTTTTCAGAAAACCTCATTTGATCAGACCATAATGAAAACAAAATATATATTATTATTCGGAAATTTGCCAAGTTGAATTAAATGTTAATTCGGTGCGGGCCTCTTTCTACTTGATAGATATTTAATGTTTTTTTTTCCATTTGGCTTTTGCGCTTAACTATCTGTGTCAGTTTATCACTTAATTAGTTTACCAAATATCGTTGCCAGTGTTGAATTGCAATTCCCATAGCTATATATCAAATCGCATCAGCAAATGGTTTGCGTCTGATTTGGTGGCCAACCGCAAGTTGCAAATGACATTTAGCTTATGCAAATATTATTTTAAATTGTGGTCGCATTTTTAATTTGTCGATTTATTTAGTTTGTTAAAGTTTGGCTAAAGCGAAATTCGGTTCAGCTACTGAGGCGAATGCTGTTGCTGCTGTTTGTGGCAGCCACTTTTAAGAAATACTACGAGACTGAGACCCTTAAGTGCTTTCGTCTCTATTCCTTCTACCAAAAATGTTGTCATGCTAATTGCATTTGGTTGGACTCCACCCCAAAGGCAAAATACATTAAATTTTACAAAATATGAAGAAGAAAACTTTTAAGAGTGGCTTTCGACTGAAGGACGCACAATTGAGGATGCGGATGTCCTGGCATCCTGTTGACATTTGCTTGGGCACTGATTACCAACAGATCTGCTCAGTTTTTCATCCTATTTAACGACAACCAATTAACGCCTTTGTGTATTACATTATATGGCTAAAGGTGGTTGCCAGAATAAGTAAAAAGCAGCAGAATTTTCTATATATATTGTTGTTCTGCTATAATGTAAAGCCTAAGGGCATTATGGACTTTTATTTTTATTCTACCGAAGCAGATAAAGTTTGTTGTAGACTTTAAAACAAATTTTTCAGCTTTTCACAAAATACATCAACAAAAAAAGCTAGATTATCAATATAGTTAGTTGTCCCTTTGTATTAACATATAAACAGCGTAATTTTATTTGTGTGCATATAAAAAAATAGGATATGTTTCTAGTCGAGCAACTCATTGTTAATTATTGTAATTGATGTTGTATATCGGCTTACGCAATTAAAATCGGTAAGCAATGAGGTGAAATTTACGATTTATGATTGCGGCTGTGACTTGCATTTGTAAATGTAATAATTTATTAAAAAGGCCATCAATTAAGCACAATAAATGTGCACAACAAATAAATTCAATGACAAATAAAATTTGTTGCTGCTGCTGTTAAAAAGGGCAAGTCAGACACAAACAGGAGCCGGAGCAGGAGCCGGAGCAGGAGCAGGAGCAGAAGCTAAAATGTGTTGGCTGTGGAGCATCCGCAACATGACCGTAAAACGGGAAATTGCTCTTTAAAGCTGGCCCCCAGGCAAGTAACATGATGTGTGTGGGTGTGATTGTGTGTGTGTGATTGTGTGTGTGAGAGATGGATTGTATGTGTTTGCTTGATAATTTGAAAATGCAAGTCAATGTCACGACAAAAACATTTTTTTGCTGCTGATGCCCACATATTGTGGCTTGGAAGCTGTTCTATGCCATAAATATGCCGCGACGTATATCGATGATTAAGAAGTTGTCATATGCTAACCATAACAATGGCAACAGAACAACAATGGAAGCCTTTTGTGTTTGCAACAGTGTTTGTGTCCATGTCGATGTCCTTGTGCGTATTGTTGGCTTAGTCTTAGGCATAGCCCCAATCCATACACTGAGACGATATTTGGTAAGCTTACTAAAACTATAAATTATTTAGAAACAAATAAATCATAATTGAAATGATAATCCTTTTGACTACATATTTGGGGAAGGTATTTACAAAGTAAATATTCAAAAAATAAAATATTTATGCTTTGTTTAGTTGGATATTCTCTAAAATACTTAAACTTAAATACTTTAAGATTCAAATTGAGTACAGAGTATAAAGCAAAAGTAAGAGGAAAAAACAAACTTCCTTCGGAAAGTGTTTGCGTTCTCTTTGAATTTTCTGCTTGACTTACAATTTGCTCAGTTGAGTTAACGTGGATTCTTGTGAATTTATGTTTGATTTGACCAGACTTTTTTCTCAGTCACCAAATTCGCATGCCAATGGCAAGCAGATTTGTATTATTTATGTTGCGAACACAATATGCTGCCATATGCTATGTACATAATGTATAATGTTCATACATATAATATATGTATATGTATGCGCCCGCCCCTAAAAATATACGGTAAATGTGGCATATGTGGCAGACCTGCACATGCCATGTTCCCACAAATTCGCTGGTCGGCAAAATATAAAATACACTTTCGACATGCGTTCATACAATAAACAATTTGCCTGATTTGGCTTTGGTTTCGGTTACGGTATTGGTAACGGTAACGATGACCTTATAGCCACCTATACTGAGATTTATGCGAAACTTTAAAACACATTTCCATTGGCAGAAGGGGGAAAAAAAAGGATTGCTGAAATGTGTTAGGGTGTTTATAAGGCCGAAAATGAGACGTAAAATATATATATGTATATATGTATGTGTGTAAGTGTATATATTGTCACTTCTGCCAAAAATTTTCCATAGCTCATAAGAAACGAGCCGAGTGCTCCGCATCCAAAAAGTTTACAGTTTTTCGTTACTCATACGCCATGTAAGCATAATGGCGAGACGTCATTTAAATGTGGTAGAATGCCCTAAGCTGTGGCTAATATATCAGCAGCCTCTGGCAGTGACACATATACACAACGAATAAACTTCTGCAGATATTTACATTTTTGCAGCATTTCAAGAAAGAAAAGCTGAGTCGCTTTTATAACAAATTTATTTAGCTTGTCATTGAAATAATCTTTAGTTTGCAGATACTTTCTTGAATTTCTTAAATGCATAAAGACGTAATAAATAATACTTACATTTGGCTTGCCGAAAAATTTAAGCCGTTTCGGGGAATCCTTTCAGATGGAGCAGCTACTTAGTTGTGTCCGAATAATGCAATATTTTTAGTATAACTTTCAAGCGCACTTCAAAACTTATTTATTATATACAATGTTCATTTTCAATATTTATTATTTCTTATGTAGCACATAACTAGAAACACACAGCCTAATTTTAAAGCTGAACTAGGCGGGGATTTAATTTAATATTTATTTGATTTTCAACAACATAAATATTCAGTTTTATTTTTAATACAAAGTTTGGTTTTCAACAATGTTATAAAACCACCAAACTCACACAAACATGTAAACAAAGAGCGTTGTTCTTTGAAGTGTGCAGTCCCTTGGGAATTGTTAATGTTGGGGAAGTTCGCTATTAGCTTGTATATAAACCTATTTATTATAAGATAGCGATAAACACCTTTATACGTATTCACTTCAAAGCCCAACAAAATTGTTGTTATTTCCGTTGGACCGCTCTCGGACATGTGTGGGTGTGTAGAATACACAATACACATTTGTATATAAATACATGCACATACACAGAATAATATACCAGTCGTTTGTTTATTTGCACGGGAATGTTTTTTGTTGTTTTCTTGGTTCCGGGCAACGAAATTTCGCCACCGTGCCAAGCATTTTACTGACAATTAATTGTGCATTATTTTTAATTAGGTCAATACATTTGCCTTCTTTTTTTTTTACCCGGGGGCAGCTGTAGACGGAAGCGAACAATGTGGCCAGATAATTAGAAAAGGGTCCTAACCAAGTTTTGTGCTTAGCACAGCAAAAATTCTAACTAGCTTCATGTGGTGCACACATTTCAATTAGGGGTCGAAGAGGCATCAGGCTTTCACATTTACTCTGCCACATTCGTTGTACATATATAAATATATATATACATATATCATAGGCCAACAGCTAGACACTGATGGACAGGGGGGAAGAGCTGTGAATTGGCAATATTGTGGTTGCCAAAAATGTCACAAAATCGAGTTACTAGCAGAGAAAAGGAAGCTATTGCGATTGCCAGCTCTTCCAACCAATACATATACATTCGGAAAAGTATAGTATATATAAATATAGTACAGTGGTCTCTCGCAAATCAACAACCTTGTAGAATGATAAACAACTTAATCAATTTATTTTATTATAAAATTGTATATTCTAATTTGTGACAGTTGTAATTTTTTTTTTTTGAGTTACAACTGCATTTTATTGTTTTTTGTGTATGTATGTAGGTAGAGTCAGCAAGCTGCGAATGCTCAGACACTGAGCAACAACGGTAATTTACACTCATAATTTATCTGTGCAGAGTGTGGCACCTACACAAATGTTGACATACTTCAAGGCGCTACTCACACAGAGAGAGAAACAGAGACAGAGAGAAAGACAGAATGAGAGGGAGAGAGTATTGCCACAAAAATGGAAAATCGGGCAGCGGCAACAGCTTCAACTTGTTGACGTCGTCGGAAGCAGCCGCAAGTAGTGGGCATCAAATATTGGAAGGACGCGCGAGCCAGCAGCAACAGAGCAGAAAAAAATAAAATCAAATCACAAGGAGCTGCTGGATTCAACAATTTGTTGAATTTACGTACACACGCACATACACACAAACACACACACACACTCACACACACAAACAAGCACGCGTATTTGTTTTGTGTAAGTGTGTATATATATATATATATATTATATAAAATGAATAAAAGTATGTGTCGAACTTTTTTCGCTTTATGTAAAAACGAAAGACACACACACACACATACACAGATACGCGGAGTGCTGGGCAAACGGTTTGCCGCAAGTCCTTTGTGTGTGTGTGCTCAGTTCAAGAATATAGAGAAAATGTAAAGGCAGGCGGAACGACAGGTTCCAAACTGGAGCCACGTATCCAGCGTTGAAACGTTAAAGAGCAAATAAATGGCTCGAAACAAACAAAAACGATGAAAAGATGAAGCAAAGCACACACAGGAAAAAAAGTTAACCGTCAGCCAACAGCCAAAAGCCCCAAAATGTGCGTAAAAGTCTGTCGAACTTTATGTAGTTGTGTGTGCCAGTGTGTGTGTGTATTTCCGTTAAATTCACTGTGTGGGCTTCTTTTATTATTATTTTAAATTTAATTTAAGCAAATTGCTTATGGTGTATTTTCGAATTTTATATACGCAATGGTAAATGTTAAATTATTAAGTTTGTTGTTTATACACATTTCTTTATACGTTTTTTTTTATGCTGGATATTGAGTTTGTTCTAGGAATTTTTCTTGTTGTTTTTATTTTGTATGCTGTTGAATTTTTTATGAAGTTGCAGCGCACACACTCACTAGATTGGTGGGTGACGGCGAGAGAAGTTCGGAAGGTGCCCGTGGGGACGACTACGCGCAGTTTTTGACTGTGCTCTGCCAGTATGGGTGGCGTGTTTGCGCGTCTCCGCTTGTACGCGCGTATAAGTGTGTGTGTGGCGGCGTACCAGTGTGTGTGAGGGAACGCGTTGCCGACGATGCAAACAGATCCAAATCTCGCCCAACACTGCTGGGGATGGCGTCTGGGCGCTAAAGCTGGCTACATAGCAGCTTCCCGTCGGCTGCTAACAGCGCACTGTTATGTTAAAATGAAGGGGCCACACAGCAGCGAATGCGGGCAATAGGTCAGTGTTAACAGTGAGTGAAGATGCTGCCGCAGTCACTGTTACTGTTGTTGTCCTTGTTACAGCTGTTGCGGAGAGCTCGTTGCCTCTGTTAACATAACTGCTGTCGGCATCTGTAGCAGGCACAACTTTTTTTATTCAGTTATCTTTTTTTACAATCTGGCTAGCCTTAGTCTCTTATTTATACGATGCTGTTGCATGTTTTATCCCAAGCATCTGTTTTCTATCAAAAACTTTGTTGTGAACATTTACAACGACCTATTCTGTGCGTGTGTAGGTGTAGGTGTAGGAATATACACGTATGAGCACGTTAGATGGGAAACGTTTTATGGCGGTGCTTCCGTTAGCCAAGCGGAAAAATGTTTACTACAAAGAAACACAACCAAAGCAATATGCAGAATGGCTTTGTCTCTCTCTCAGTGTGTTTTTCTGGTTGCTGTTGTTGTTGTTTTTGTTGTTATTTTAATGTATGGCGGATAGTTGTGCTTGGTCTAATGGTAATGTGGCCATTTTTTGTGCGTTTATTTAAAGCAAGCATAAAAACTATATGGAAATTGTCAACGCAAGCCTAAACTCTAATAGCAGAAACTGATGATGTATATATATATATATATATATATATATATATATATATACATATGTATATGTGTGTGTGTAGAGGAGTCGAGCAGGCAGATGCTGCTTTCCAAAGTAAATTAAAGTAGCCAGAAAGAAAAAAACATTTAAGTCAGCCAAAAACGCAGTCAGCTAAAATGTAACGTTCGGAAACTGTGGAGGCAGGCTGCTCCAAAAGTGCGCAACTGTTATTGTTGTAATTGTGACAGGACGCGGCGTGCGTAAAACGCAACAACAACAATATCAACAACAACAATCGACTCCACTTTGCTAATGGAGCTTGGTGCTTACATTGATGTTGCTGCTGCTTCTGCCACAAAGGGAATAAGCATGTTTATATATACAACTACATATGTACACCCACACTTAAACACACACACGCACAATGAGCTGTTGCTGCTGAGGCACGCGCCACTTTGATTAGCCTACTTTGAGGCGCATTTTTATCAATTCGATTTGCATTATTCAAGGATATCCAACATCGTTCAGCTAGTTTTTTTATGTTTATATATATACATAAATATATATATATATATATGTATCTATATAATGTTTGTCCTAAGTTTGCTTTCATTTCACGTTCATTGTGTATTCCTAACTGGTTTAACTCGCACAAGGACTGGGAATTGGGGGTTATTATCCGAATGGGACAGCCGAGCGCAAACCTGCGAACGTGTTGAGTGCACGAAGTAAACTGTTTGGTCTCTACGTACAATGCGACAAACGTCGCAGTAACCGCAACAGAAAAGAGAGCCTTGAATGTTAAGTTAACAGCAGACTAACAGCGAACCAAAGTTGGCCAATAGGTCAGTTACACTGCAGCTGCAATGCGTTGCCGCATCGCACAAAACACAATGTGAAAAATTAATTTTCATTAACAGACACTGAGAAAAATGAGCAAGCATTCAATTAGCTAGTTCTAAATATTTGACTAGAGGTTGCCCTGTTTTTAGCTCTGAGAATGCCAAAAATGTAAATTTATTAAATAATTGGCATAAACGATTTAACGATAAAGCAGAAATCAGATTGTTAGCAAAACTTATATGGAATTATCTAAGAAGCTAAGCAATTGAAGGAAAATGTCTCAATTGCATTTACATATAATACGCAACTTCTTAAATTAAAATTTATCGGTTTTTTTTTATAAGTGTACATGTGAGTTTAATAAATTTAAATGTACACACAGAAATAGTAGCGCAAGGTTATTTTCGGGATAATAAATTTACAATATTTATGGTATTGCGATAAGATTGTACCTAAAACGGCATTTGGCTTCACGCCCATGCTCATTTGCATTTGAAAACAGATTCGAACGAGAGAAAACGCATTCAATTGTAAATATATATTATAAATATAAATTGCGAATTATATTCATTGCAGACCGCGTCAATCACAACCATATTTGAGCTATGTAACTGTATCAATATTGTTTATTTTTTTTAAATGATGATACCTTCAATAGGAGTATTTACTATAATGTATGACTCAGTATATCATGCATAGTTTAATTATATATTCAATTTTGAAAACTAATATAAAAAAGTTTTAAGTTAGGCAAAAATAAAAGATTTCCTTTTCTTTTGTAAATATCGCGAGGATATTGAAAAATTTATTAAATACAACTTTCATTTGATTTGCGGAGGTGTTAGTGGAGTTGTTGTAAGTATATTGATACAACGAATTGTAAGGATAACTAACGGTAAAGCTAAGGATCTTAACGGCGATCGGTTTTGCCGGTGCCACGCTTGCCCGAATACAAATGCCTGGGCATCTTGGTGCCAATGAAACGATCCGCCTCGCCCTTGAGACCCATTTTGGTGACCTTCTTGGCAATGTCGCGTTTGGCACGAACTTGCGCCTTCTTCCGAACGGAAACATCTTTGATGCCGAGCGTATCGCGACTGGGCGCACGTTTGATCGGCTTGCCGGTACTCCTGACCACCGCTGAGGATTCTTTGTCCAGCAGTGGCTGCCTGGGCGTTGTTTTACTGCCCACGGCAACCTGTCCACGTCGAAGATCGACCACAGATTTGGTGAAATTGGCGTTCTCGTTGCCGGACATGTCGACACCCAGGCCCTCCATCGTCTCCACCAGTTTGCTGACGGAACGATCACGCACTTTGGGCTGCTTGTTGCGCGGAATGATGGGTTTGTTCTTTCTGGACGACAGACGCTTCTCGTCGCGCAATTCGAAACGTTTTCCTCGTATCTCCTTGGCCATTTCACGAATCTCCTTAAGCGTTTCATCCATAGACATATCAGGCGGATTGTAAACGCCACTCGATTCGCGCAAACCCTCCTCCCGTTCCAGTTCTTCCAGTTTTGCGAAAATATTAGCATCGATGTAGTCGGCGATGTTGTGGCCCTCCAGGAATTCTGGTATCACATCGTAACGCTCATCCTCGGGAATTTCCGCATAGTTCTTCTTCAGGTCGAGCGTGTAATCATCGCCCATCTCTTCCTCAATCTCCTTCTCCAGCTTGCGTTTACGCTCCGACTTGGCCGCATTCTGTTCGAGACGCGCCAGAGCCTTTTCTGGTATACATGGAGCTCGAACCTTATCGTCTCGCGGTGCTGGCGTTGCTAAGTGCAGGCGATTCAGTATGTTGTCTACCTTCTTGGTGCGCATCTTTTGGTCCACGCGATAGGAGAGCAGACGCTCGCAGGCTTCCGTTTTCACCTCCATAACGCCGGTCTCCTGCACTGTGGACATATACATGACAGGCACCTGTTTATCCTCCTCCAGCTTGGTAATTATTGCCCGTCGCTCGGGGGACAAATCCTCTGGCGTCAAGATGTCCACTTTGTTAATTGCGAGAATCAACGGTTTATTTGTGAAGAGTGGCTTGATGCTCTCGAACAGCTGCACCTGGTCCTCCAACGAATGACCGCACTGCTCCGAAATGTCCATGAAGTAAAGGACACAAGCACGCAAATGCGCCAAGGCTGTAATCGCCTGCATCTCAATCACATTACGCTCCTCGAGCGGATGGTCGAGTATGCCAGGCGTGTCAATCACCTGCCAGCGCAGATACTTGTAATCTGTGTGTCCCACATACAGGGACTTTGTGGTGAATGCATACGGTTGAACCTCGACGTCGGCGCGAGTGATTTTGTTAATAAACGAGGACTTGCCCACGTTGGGGAAACCGCAGATGATAATCGTGCGGGAGTAGGGATCGATTGTGGGCAGACGCGACAAATGCTGACGAACTTGCTCCAAATATGTCAAATTAGATGCCTGACGCTTCAGAATTGTGGCCATGCGACCCAAGGCAGCCTTCTTCAATTGCTTGCAACGATACAGGGAGTCACCATACTTCAACAGACGCACATAGTCCTTGGCCACGCTATAGAATTATAAAAAAATTTTTATTTTACACATGACAGATTTCCAAGTACTCACTTGTCTACCAAATGCCTGGCTGTGTTCAGCTGGCCCAGCGCCAATTTGTAATGGTCCTTGTCGTAGAGTACGTTCATCAGATCCGCATAAAATGGATGCACATCATCCAACTTGGGAAAGTCCTGAATGATCTGCGATAGACGATCGTGGAAGTTCTGTTGCGTGTATTTCACTTTGCGCGTGTAAAAGGCACGAATTCGCGAGATTTTATAGCCCTTGTGGACGACTGTGGGCGTCTTACGCTGTGTCTTCGACAGCATAATGTCGATAAAGTCCTGCAGAATCATACGAAATTGGTATTATTTATATATTGCGCATTTGTAAACACATTCATTGAGGTTATGTCGGCAAAGGAGGGTGCTCCAAGAAACATCAACAAATAACAATGTTGCAATGCTTACCTTTGCTGGCGGAACCACCATTATTTTTTTGAAGTTGTACAAACTCATTTTCGGAGTTATTTATTTATTTTCCACGGTAATCAAAGGAAAATAAACAGGAATCGCTTGCAAAAACACCACGCGGTGCCTGCAACAGATTCGAAAAAGAGATGAAATAGAGTGTAGGGATGGCTTGAAACATCGATAACAACATCTACGAAAACATCGCAAAAAGCATGACGAAAATAAATCGAGTGTCACTTCGATAGTTTTACAATTATCAACAAAGTCGGCTCATGTTGCAGAAAATTAACAAAATAAATTACTTGGGCAACAAGTGCGTTTCTAAATCGCTTTGTAGTAATAATGTAATTTATATTAGCCAAGGTATAATCGTCGCATGTGAGATAAGCTCCGCATTTAATAAAAACAAGGCATGTTGTTCATTTTAGGAGCATAGCTTAATAAGCGAATCATACGCAATATCAACAAATGCTTTAAAAATGCTGGGAAACAAGAGCGGCAAACCCTTCAAATGTGACCAATGCAGTTACACTTCAAATCGTCAGTTTGACCTGCGTCGTCACAAGCAGCGTCATGCTCGGGTGAAACACATCGAAGGCTACGCCTTCCAGTGCAGCGAATGCCAATTTGTAACCAAATGGAAGCGCAACATAAGACGCCACATGCAGACGCACGAGAAAGCGGCAGTTGCACACACGGAAGAGGATGTGACCGAGGAGGTAGCCGAGGAGGTGGCCGAGGAGGAAGCCTTGGAGGTGGCCGAGGAGGTGGCCGAGAAGGTGGCCGAGAAGGTGGCCGAGAGGGAGGAAATCATAGAGGAGTTTATCGTCGAGGTGATGTACTGCTCAGAATTGGATTCTGAATTGGATCTCGTAGGGCAGGAAGCTCAACAGGCTGCAGTCAGCGCAGTGCTGCCAACGGACGAGACCGATAAGAATAAACGATTCAAATGCGATCTCTGTCACTATACGTCCAAGCGGCCATTCGACCTACGACGCCACAAGCGCACGCACGCCAGAGTCAAAGTCAAAGATGGCCTAGGCTTCAAGTGCGGCGAATGCAATTTAGTGACCAAGTGGAAACGCAACATGGCTCGGCACATGATGAAGAAACACCAGAAAGCACCCAGCGAGGCAGAGGCTGAGACGAAGCAGTCGGCCGAACAGTCATCTGTTGTCTATACATTGGAGCTGATGAAACCAAATCCAGATACATTCACGATATATGCCTCTGAGGAGGAGTCATTGGGAGAACTGATATCGCCAGGAGTGGGTAAATCCGAGACACAGAATCTAGATATTGACTTGCCTGCAGCAAATCAGATTGATCCCGAAAAACGTTTTATGTGTTCTAAATGCGATTATTCAACAATTAGAATGTTTGACATGCGTCGGCACTGGCAAGTGCACTCGAAGCCGAAGCAAATCTATGGCATTGCCTATCAGTGCAACACTTGCTCCTACATAACCAAATGGAAACGAAATATGCGACGTCACGTAGAAAATCATAGACGACCTGTACTTCCAATAGAAGCGCCTTCCGATACGCAACAGTTTAAGGTTGAGGATGAAAAGTCTGATTTGGACTCACAGGTGGATGAAACCATAGAGTATGATCCCGAAGTGCTACCATCATATTGGATTGCTCTAACACCATAGCATATAAATATTTAAATGTTGGAAAAGCTACGCCCTTAAAGCCTCAACACTTCTGCAATGGATTATTCCGAAATCGTATTTGGGGAAAGGCCTGTAAATAATGACCAAATAATTTTTTGGAATATTGGAGTAAATACATTATTATTATTTGCAATAAAAATTACATTTTCATGAATTTGATTGATACAGTGATTTAATATAATGGCAATAAATTGACCGTAACATAAGCACAATTTAACTTTTAATTTCACTTAAATTTTAATATCAAAATGCAATGCAGTAAAAACATAGCGAATGCTAAATTTTCTGGAAAAAAAAATTTGCGTGCATTGCATATACAATTATATATATATTAAGACATATGTATTTAAAATTACATCTAATGTGTATATCATCATTATTTGCAATTATATAATAAACTTAAATAATATATAATGTATCAATTTTGCTATCGATACAAGCGATAAATTATTGATGTGAGGATGTATTTTATATCGGTGTGACAAGAAACCGATGTTCGTACATCACTGATTTCGATGATTTTAACATAGACAACCTTACGGAATTGTTGCTTAAATTTGCAAAAATTTAATACAGCTTTTGCTTGGGCACAATAAATATTTAAAGGTGAAAAAACAAATTAATTAAAATGGCCGACGACTGGGGTAAGTAAATGCACGTGGGTGCGTCACCAATAATAATAACGTGGGCGCTGCGCATGTGGCGCTTCGCTGCCCCCTGTAACACTCCCTTTCCCCTGTTTTGGGCGGCTGATAGACAAGAAAGGAGGCAATCAAACGTATGGCAAACGTGCGCCCAACCTTGATATTTGTATATTTTTAGCAATTGTATATTAATCGAATATTCTTTTTGGACTATGTCCGATCTCCGCAGAATCCGCCGCGGACAGCGACATTGTCATAAAACCGAATGCATCTAACAACATAAACAAGTGGGAGGGCGAGGACGATGACGAGGATGTTAAGGTGCGTCGAAAACACAAATTAAATCAAATCTATTATAATCTGCAATTCATGAAGTCAACAGCCAGCTCCACTATGGCTGCTGTTTGGCACTCAAAACTTGTTTGTTAAAACAGTTTTCACTTTTGTTTTGCTGGACACGTGTTCAATTTGTGAATGCACTTGGTGTTTTTGGGTTTTGCTTGTGACTCATTTCAAACGTATGCAATTTGTTGATGTTTAGGAGAGCTGGGAGGATGAGGAGGAAAAGAAGGATGAGGAAAAGCCCACAAAAACAGAAGCGCCGACCAAAACCAAACCAAATAAGGTTCTTAAAGCGAAACTTCTAGAACAAGAGGTATGTATTTGCAAATAAGTTGAAATTGTGCATACTAATAACAACTATTAAAAAATAGCGGCTAAGCGAGGAACAGGAAGCGGAACGTTTGGACAACATGTCTCCGGAAGAGAAACAGGCGGAAAAGCTGCGTCTGCAAAAAATTCAGGAAGAATCGGATTTGAAGAGCGCCCTCGAAACATTCGGGTTGACGAGTATAGGCGGTGGCCTAGACGCCTTCAATCCGCAGACCAAAGAGGAATTCAAGGAATTCGGTGCCACATTGAGCTGGAAGGTTGCACAGTACAAAGAGAGTCCACACTTTCCGCAATTTATTGAGGATCTGGTGCAGGCGCTGTGCGTCAACCGTGAGTGATAATAAATATCTTTTTATCTATATACATAATGACAATAATGATTTTTGAACCAAGTGACCGCCACTGACATTAAGAAGGTCAAAATTACCGTGGAGAGTTTACACTCGGAAAAGATGAAAATGGAGAAGTCCGTTGCCAAGAAAGCTGCTGCCAAGAACAAGGGAAAAGTCACGCTGCGCACAGAAAGCAATGTAGGTCACCATAACAAAAGAATCGATTAGCAACTGCTTATTAGCATTTTCTTTATTAATTTTTTGAATATCTGCAGGATATTGACAGCTACCAGAAGTATGGAAATGATTTTACCGACGATTACGACGACTTCATGTGAATAGGATCAATAGTTACACTCGTATATATATATAGTTGCTTGTTTATATCGAGAGAAGAGAGTTCTTGTTACAGAAATTGCGCAGGAATTTAAATCCTTTTTGTTGATTGATGATTGCAGACGCCATATTGATATAAATATATATTTGTATGTATATATATATATATGTTCATACGTGTATACATTGTTCTATATATATGTATATATATATTTATATATGTACAAAATCTTATGACGGCACACCACTGCATCTGTAAAATAAAATATATATATATATATATATATATATATATATATTTAGAATAACTAAAGCCGAGTCAAGTTAGCAATCAAGAAACCTCAACGATTATTAAATTTACAAAACACACATAAAAATACAAACTACAGAATAAATTAGGTACATGAATGGCTTCTTGTAAATTCACTTTTGTATAATATTATAAAGCGATATTAAATGTAAAACAAGCTCAAGTCTTATTTTTCTTTTGGGTATATCTTGAAGTTGAAAATTGATAGATTTCGCCAATTCCAAATAAATTACAAATTAATCGAGAAAAAAATATCCGTAATTAAAAAATTTTATAAACGAAAATTAATTCAGTAATTCAACTGACCGATATTTCAATCGATCTGCAAACTATGTTTCAAATATATATATCAAGCTTCGATATATTGGCACTTGTGACGTCAGTCGTACAGAGACATAGCTTTCAGCGATGTAATCTTATATTGCATGGTTGGCAATGCAACTCTGCGCATTGTGTGGCAACACTGGCCACCAGGCACGTGTGTTGAATTCAACAACAAAAGTAAACATGACGGAAAGGAAAAATCCATTTCTTGCCGGTATTAGCAATAATATTGCCAATTGGAATTCGAATATATAATTCTAGGCCAAATTTTGCATTACAGGCCCCTCCGACAAGGAGTTGCACAGCTCAGAGGATGAAGAGGACATTGGGGATGAGGACACATGTGACGCTTCAGAATTGGCAGCTGCATTTCAATTTCAATATACACAGGACGAAGCATCGCTCACCTTACAGCGCGATTACGTTTTGGGTCTGTGTGCGGACAGTGGGTATACACGCTTGGCAGCAGGTCTCTCAAATACAGCCATAAAAATTTTCGATCTAAGTGTGTCGGCTGCTTTGACACCAGTGCTCGTAGAGCGAGTGCCAGTTGTGGCCAGTCCAAATCAGAAAGTAACCATTTGTGGCGTACGTTTTCTGGAGGATGATCCACATAAGCTGCTCGTGGGCACCACAAATGGCCAAGTGCGTTTGTTTGATTTACGCGCCACTGGCGAACAAGCGTGCTTTGAGTATACAACAGACTGCCAGGTGCCAACCGTGCCAAAATCAATAAGTTGTTTCGATCGCAACGCAAATAGTCGAATCATCTGCTGCGGCACGGAGAAGTATATGGACAATGTGTTTATGATATTCTACGACGTACGCCAACGCAAGCAGCTTGGCGTCTACTGGGAGAGTCACGAGAATGATGTGACACAGGTGCGTTTCCATGCCAAGAAAACGGACCTTATCTGCACGGGCGGCACGGATGGGCTGATCAATGTGTTCGACATCAAACAGCAGTATGAGGATGAGGCGCTGCTCAACACAATCAATACGGAGGGCAGTGTGCAGCGCCTCAATTGGCACCAGAATGTCTACGAACAGGACATCATCTCGTGCATCACGCACACCAACGATTTTAGTAGCTACGAGTGCCTAGAGGGCGACGAGATCATTTCGTTTGATCGTGCTGCAATTACGGCGGGAATACATCGCAAGAATGCCGGCAATTTCAATTTAATAAATGCCCACAGCATGGAAGACGATGGCGTCTTTTTGCTTGCGGGAACCAATTTCAATCGAGGGTGAGTTTAACCTGAGTTTATTAAAAAAAGAGAAATTTTTTATTTAATTTTGTTATCTTTTATCTAGCGAGGTTCTGCGTTCGGTGACTGCTCCGGCTAAAAATACGCTGAAACCGCTCACAAACTTTGTGGGCAACAAACAGATTGTGCGCGATAGTATTTTCGACGCGAAGCGCAATTTGCTGATAACTGGAGGCGAAAGTGGCATTATCTCCATATGGACACCCGAGGCGAGCAGCAAGAGTAGCAACAATAACTTAAAGAGTAAATCGATAGCATCTAAGAAAAACAGACTAAACCCATATTAAACAGAAATAGTAAATAAAAATACAACTCTTTTTAAATTTGTCGCCAGCTGTTTTCTTGTTGCCATACGCTGTGCTGCTAGTGTTGCCACCAAGTTGAATAATTTTGCTCTCTGACACAGGTTGCTTGCTTTCGTTACGTATGTGTGATCTAAAACGTAAGCGCGCTGCAATAGCGTATCTTTTGTAGTGAATGCTCTTTTCATTTTTTGAGGGTGGATGTTTAACACAAAACGGGTGACTTTTTTTTAGAAACTTAAAAAATCGATGCTTAAAGTGCCATATTTATGTAGCACTTAAAGACAAAGCCAACAAATATATTTCAAATGCCAACGCTTTTCTATTTTTATTTATAATACTTTTTCAGCATAGTGGGAAGGGTGGTTTAAAATTACCATTAAAAAATAAAATCAATAAAGAAATTTGTTTGTTTTTAAATATTTAATTATGGCTTACATTTTCCAAATATTCTGTATTCACTAGATTTTTTATACATAAGAAAATAATTTAAAAAAATTAACAAATAAAATAAATTAATAGGTTTGATGCCAAAGAAATTAATTGTAGCATAGATTCATCTATTGAATTTCACAATTAAAGATCTTAATATATAGAAGTTAAATTTACCATTTAAAAATCTGCTTGGAATGCTAATTTTAATTTCCATCACTTTCAGTTACCATTTAAAAATATAATATATTAAAAACTTTCAGCTACCGTCTAAAAATCATCATGGAATATTTCTCATATTACTTAAAGACACAAATTATGACTCTATTAACACAGCTAAATAAAGATAGCATTAAATTATACTGTCTCTCTCTCTCTCTCTATCTCTCTCTCTCTCTCTATCTCTATCTGTTTGTGCTCATCCGTTGCAAATGCAAGAAGTCGCCGCAAGCTGAACTTAGTAAAAAATTAGCACATCCTTAAGGCAAATGGCCAGCCTAATTTCTCAACTACTCAATTTCAAAATAGTCGATTTCAGTGTGTCAATTAGTGCTGCAGTAGGCATTTCGAATGCTTGCCCACAAATCGTGTAATCCTGTGCCACTGGCCGAGGTCCTGGCTAAATGCTGAAATGTTGACAAATACAACACCTACGTTACAAATAAAATTGCTACAGAAGTACCACCTAAAACGTAGCAGCGAACAGCGAAAGGACTAACCGGAACGACATAATTTTCACAAATTTACGCCAAGCGGCGGGATTGAAAACCCGAGTTGGACAAGCAACGGTTGCCGCCACCGTTGCAATTTGGTCCTGCGGCGCATACAGGATCGGTGAGGCCCTTGTTCTGGAGCCACTCACCGTGGCTAATTTGCTCATGAATAAATTTGTGATGTTTAGAATTCCATTGAAAATGCATTGCTAGAAGCTGACCGAAACGAAGACCAGTCTACGATTCCCTCTCCCTCTCTCACTCTATCTCTCTGTTTCTCTGTGAGCCTCGTCGAGCAACCAAAATATTATGGTGTTCCCTGCTGTTAGCTCACAGTCAGCGCGAATTTGCTGCGGTAAGTCGATGCTGTTTTTGGGTCTGCCAGCGCGTCCTTTTGGGCCTCGATTTTTTTTCTATTTTGTTTGTTGGTTCTTGTCGTCGGCTGTTGTCCTGTGATTTGACATGTTTGTTAGCAGGGCGCTTGACCCTGAGTTTTGTGTGTTCCACTTTGATGTGATTCGTCAATGCGGTGGACTACCGGCTACCGACTCTGATCTCTGTCTCCGATCTCATATCTCATAGCTGTGGATGGGCACATCTTTGGCGGATACCCAACAGCGTTTGTTGGCGAATCTGTGTCGGACAGTCGCTTGTTTGTTTGTTTGTTTCCACACTGCTCTTCTGCTGTTCGCAGTGCTGGAGTGGCTTTCGTCAGGCTCGGCATGGGCTATCCCTGGCTAGCCATGGAACCCCCTAGTGGGTCGTATACCGCAATGCGCTGTATTTATAGTAAACGTATCCGATCGATTGCGGTTCTGCTTAGCCTGCATATCAAGGAGTCCAAGGAGAGAAAGACAGAGATAAACACAGAGATACAGAGAGAGAGAGAGATAGAGAGAGAGAGATAGTAGTAGAAATTGAGACAGAGAACTATGTTTGCACATATATTGACTCCACTTGGTTCCTATGAACTGATGATTGTATTTGTTGTATATTTCCCTCTTTGCACTTATTTACTTTTTTACTTTTAGCCTTAGTAAATATAAATATTTAGACTAAGAATTGTTGAAGTTAAAAGATAAAAATAAATTGGCATAAGCGAAAATAATATATTTTTTATTTATTTAAATTTCCACTAAGATAAATGATATGATTTACATTTAAAAATCAATGTAGCAACAAAATACTTCCTTTTGAAGGTATGCATAAAGCAAAGAATCCTCTAAAGGAAGCTAACTTCGTTGCATTTGGAACAATACATATAAATAGACTGAAATAACTGATTTAATTCTATAATGATAATGTTACACAGCTCCTAAATATCCTCACAATAATAGTTATTCGTTAAAAAAATCTATACACAAATATATGGAGAACAAAATTAGTCTTTTAAACGTGTTTTTATCAGGCAAAACATCTATTTAGATTCATTGCGTAATAATAAATTTTGAAGCAACTCTTTGAAATACTTATCCAATTTTCTATTGTGGCCCGAAGAAAGCTTAAAAAAACTTATGGTTTTTTTGGGGGGGTTAATTTTACAGATATGCTGTTTTAAAAGCTGATAATTAAATCTTTTAACTCGATTAAAGCTCAATCGGCAACTTTATAAGCCTTATCCTAAATCTTATCTTAGCCAAAGTTTCCACATTAAATAGCAATATTTAATTTATACTTGCTTGCAACTCAACACACACTGCACAGATATCTCTCTGATAGAATTTTTATTCTCTACTCACTCATTCAGCGAATCGGAGCAGTTTCGGGTGGGTGCGGGGTGTAAAAAAAAAGAAACCACAAACTATTCGACCGCACAATATCCGACAATGGTTCACCTAATTATTTGGCTCAATTGTAGGCGGCTCTTGTTGTTTGTTATTATCTGTCGCTTGTTGTTTTTGTTTTTGTTTGTTTGTCCGACACTCGACAAAAAGCGAGCCAGTTTTTAAACGATTTGTTTCTCTTTTTATGAGTTTTTTCCATTGTACGCATTTTTAGCAGTGTTCGCTGCTCTACAAACGTCCTAATTGCGGCACTTAGTTGTTGTTAGAGTCCTTGTGCTGGTTGGTGTCCTCGTGAGTTCTTTTATTACGCGCTCGCATTTCCACTAAAAATTGTGCCATTTTTTTCTTTATATCCTTAGGTAGTTGTTTGACGAACGCGCCTTTTTATTGGTGCACCTTCGGCGAAAATCGGAGCGCAACAACCGCAGTCCAGCAGCGAGTCCTTCGCATGAGTCCTTCGCTGTGACCTGCGGACTGGCATATCACATTTCAGTCTGCTCTGTACCATAAAAAAAAATACATACATATAAAAAATAATTAAAAAATTATTGCATACAATAAAAAAATTATTGTTATAGTTACAAGCCTATAAAGTTGTGATAATATAAAATCTTTACCAAACGATTCTTTTTCATTGGCCACTATGAAGATTATTTTTTAATATTTATTTATGTTATATATTTATATTTAATAAATAACTTGGGAATCAACATGCTCCACTGGGTCTAAGGACTCGTTGTCGCTTCTTATGCCAGATGTGATGCTTTGCACCAAGTTTAAATATTTTTATTTATTTACGGCAATTCAAAAAAAAAAGAGAATACTTGAAAAAATATGCGTGGGTCCTTGTTGCGTTTTGGTCCCGTTTCGCATTGTTTGCGGCAAAGACAAAAATTGTGTCTCAAATTTATGGCAGTAACGTTTTGGTCCCGTTTTGTTCATTGTTTGTGTGGCAAAGAAATGGTTCAAAAATTATGGTAGAATATGCAGATTTTTATGGGCTGTGTTTCGCTGTTGAGGCTTCGCGGAATTTCGGCCGTGTCCTGTCGTGCATTCCGAGGACCGTATTAGGAATGTAGATCAATGTTTTTTGTTTCCATTGTGCATTTTTTCGCTGCCCTAGTTTTTTTTCCCCGAAGCCAATGCGACTGCTCTAATTTTTTAATTCTTCACGGGTTTTTATGATCGCTGGAAAAACAGTGGAAAACAACGAAACGAAAACTCACTGAACCGTTTTCTCACAAGGTTACTCAGCACCATTTATAGCCATATAGACTAGCTCTACTTACCTGTTAATTGTGGCCATAATTCAGTGTTTTTAACACAGTTCTCGACATCCATCCATATTTTTATTAGGGCGTGTCCATTTGTTTGCCATCGTAAATCTTTCAAACTTTGAATCTTTTTAGTTTTTAGCTAATTGTTGTTAGTTGCTTGGAAACTAAGCATTCAATGGATTAAAGTTAAATATATATTTTTTATTAATGAGTGTAGAATTTAACAGTTAAGAGTAGATTAAATGATTTTTATTAACTTGCGTAAAATAGTTTCTGTTTCCGGCAGAACTTTTAGCAATATCCTTTACTAATTTCTATATTCATGAATTAAGTCGACTATAATAAATATAAACAGTTGGGAAAAACCTATTTATTTCGAGTTTAAAATTCTTTAGGCAGCTGTAAGATAATTAATTTGTCCAACTTCTGGGAATATTGTTGGTTTCAATGAGGATATGAGTTGTCAGCCTTCAGAAAAATATGTCTTAATCTAAAGCATTCAAATTTTGAGTACATAAACAGACAAATTTGGTTTTTTATCTCTTGTTTATTTCTAGCTTTAAGAGACTAAGTTAAAATTTAAGTTAAAATTTTTTAAAATTTATATTTTTTGATTTTTTATTACAAAATTTGTCTTTATTAAAAATATTCTATCAATATTTTGCTTTAATAAAAAAGATTTGTGTTATGTGTAGCTTATGTATATGTGTGTGTTTTGTTGTTTTGTTAAGATGTGTGTGTTTGTGTGTGTATGTGTGTACTTCCCATAATCAGCATAATCAGCGAGATCGGCGCTTTGTGAGCGCAAAATGCCAATAAAGGAGCAAAAGAGCAACAACAACAATAATCACAAAGAGGGCTTCCAAGTATTGAGGTTTGGGCCAAGCCGATGATGCCGAAAGTGTTCAAATCGCGACAATGGTCGCGGTGATCGGGTAGGGTCAGGGAGGATCAGGTAAATCAGGAACTCAGTTTCGTCAACGCTAAGTGAAAGGTTAAAGGTGCTGCTAACTGGCCTGTTGCTGTTTGCTGGTTGAGCCGCCATAAAGGGTATTTACTGTCGCTGCCGCAGTGTCGCGTTTATTTGCGTTTGGGCCCAGAAAGAAAGGTTGCTCATTCTGCGAGCGGCGTGAAACAAAAGCGCCTCAAATGCACAATAGGCAAGGTTGTGGGTAGGGTTCGTCGGGGCACTGGGCAAGGCAAGGCTTGTCCATCGACTTGACCAGGTCAGCCTAGATGATTTGGATGAGTAGGTAGGTAGTCGAGGCACTCGGCGAGTTAATGCAAATTGCCGCGCAATATAACCCAATAATTTTAACTAACTCACAACTCAGCAACAACTACAACAACAACTGGGAGAGTTACTTAGTAATGCATAACAATAAGTTGAGGCTGAAATTGAGACAGAGAAATGCTGTTGCCGAAGGCATTCAGCCACATCGGTTTTCCAAGGGTTCTCTGCTCGGCATTGACTGGTCCAGAATCCTGTGCGTTAATCCGTTTTGCCATCAGCGACATTATTACTCTATTTTCCATTTCTCTCTAAAATTTCGAACATTTTCTCAACATTTTCACTTTCGCCTGCGGATACGAGTTAGATTTTATTGCAGCATCTTGAACAATCGCCTCAACTCGAACTCAAACTCGGAATTGGATGTGCAGTTTTGGAACCATGCTGTGTATTTTGTGTGCTGTCATTGCTCTAGTTTTGCTTTCATTTCCTCAGTCATAGCTGGTGATTTAGGCAGAATTCCGCTGTCCTGGCATTGTCGCCGACCGGGTTACCCTCAACCTACGAGTTTAACTTGCAACTTTAACTTTACCAAAACGACTTCAACTCCATTTTCGACTCTGCTGGCGGAGTTTCCATATGCCTCTGTAAGTTTATTTGTTTGTTTTGTGGATTTAGAGATTAGAGAAAAGGGGCTCGCACCCAGCAAACTTTTGGCCAATGGCTTTAGACGCTGATCTGCTCGCCTTTTCATTAGAAAGTCACACAAACGCATAATGATGACAAGGGGGATTAAACCCATATACCTACATGACATAATTAGCGGATTTAGAAATTGGGTTATTTTTCCCCTAGCTTAAACCTAAGCCAATCGAAAAGTCCAAGCAGGTATTAACTTACGCAAGCCAAGAAAAAAAAAACCAAAAAACAAAGAAAGAGAAAAAAATTATAATAATATTTCATAGCCCGGCAGCACCTCAGTTTCAGCTCCAGTAAATGCCACCGCCCAGTAACTGCTCTCTTGGTACAGTTGCGCATTTTGGACAACATGATTATATCATCATAATAAATGTTTGCCGCAACTAAACTGAAACTTTTCAAATTAAGTTTCAACAACTGCGCCCCCAAAAAGTATTTCATTGTTTATGCATGTGCGTGTGTGCGTGTGTTGCTGTGTGTGCGTGTGTTGCTGTGTGTGTGCGTAAGATGGTCTCGGTGGGCGTTGTCCAAAACTTTTGTTTTATGAGCACAGATAAAGTTCATTTACTGTTAAAGCTACTACTAAAACACACCACCCTCGCCCGCCCTCGACAGCAGCATGTGGCAAGTGTGAGGCCGTTAAACGTGCGGCATAATATTAAGACTTCATAAAAGAGCAAATTATTTGGCTGGCAACATCGATCGATATGGCAACCTCCACCAGCAAGCACAGCCAGTGGCGCTACTGCTGCTGCTGCTTCTCTTTCTCCTCCGTCGCCATCGTCGTCGTCGTCGTCTTCTCTGTGCATTATGCCATATCATTCTTTTGCCTGATGAAGCCGATAAAATCCCATTATTAAGGGGGCCACTCACGTCTCGTTCGCACCCGTGGCGCTGCCCGCTTGCGGACAAGCGAAACAAAAGATTCGCTCATACGCTATGAATATATGAAATCGCAGCCAGTCGCCAGTTCTCAAAGAGAGCAAAATGCTGCTCCCGCTGCTTGTGATGCTGTTCTTGCTCCCGCTGCTTCTGCCTCTGCTTCTGCTGCTGCTGCTGCTACTGCTCCATAATAACTTGATTATGGCTCTGCAGCTCGTCTGCGCTTTTCCTCTTGCTGCTGCTTTTGGCTCATCCTCGCTGTTGCTGGCTTTTTATGTGTATTGTTCCGGCATCGTAATTGCCTTCATCGTCGCATAATTGTCAGTCAGCAGCAACAGCAGCAGCGGCAGCAGCAGTCATCCTGGCAGCAGCACCACAACATTAGCACCATCGTTCATTGCACCGCGGCAGGCAGTGCGAAAGAGCGGCAACAGCTGCAGCAAAAAGGCACACAACTATCGCCATCTCACTCGCACACAGCGAGCGAATCGTTGATTGGCTGCGCGCGTTGCCTGCGTCGGCCATTGCTCAGCGGCCGGGTATAAAAGAGAGTCGGGGTAGCTGAGAGAGGCACACTTGAGCTGTAACCATCGCAGAGTCAACATCGTTTCTATCGAGAGTTCCGTTATCGAAACCGTTTCGAGTCCAGTCGAAGAAGTTATTTAAAAGGGAAAAGAAAACTGATCAAAATGCACGGATACCGCACATACAACATGGAGAGCCATCATCATGATAGCAGCAGCGCCGTTGACCAGAAGCCGCTGGTCGTCGATCTGATCTCAACACAATACGGCAAACCACAAACGCCGCCACCATCGCCAAATGGTAAGTTCACAGCACACACCCAGAAATGGAGCCACTGAACATTTGACTAACCAAATCATTTTCTCTCTCTTGCCTACTTGCAGAATGCCTGTCCAGTCCAGACAACTCGCTGAATGGCAGTCGCAATTCGGAGATACCCGCTGATCCGTCGGTTCGTCGCTATCGAACTGCATTCACACGTGATCAGCTAGGCCGTCTCGAGAAGGAGTTCTACAAGGAGAACTATGTGTCGCGTCCTCGCCGCTGTGAGCTCGCCGCCCAGCTCAATCTGCCCGAATCGACGATTAAGGTCTGGTTCCAGAACCGCCGCATGAAGGATAAACGCCAGCGCATCGCCGTCGCCTGGCCATATGCCGCCGTCTATTCGGACCCCGCTTTCGCCGCTTCCATCCTGCAAGCGGCTGCCAATAGCGTGGGCATGCCCTATCCTCCATATGCACCAGCTGCTGCTGCCGCCGCCGCCGCTGCTGCCGCTGCGAATCCGATGCTGGCCACTGGCATGCCCACAATGCCGGTGCCTGGCCATTCGCCCTATGCCCAATATCGGTATGCACCGTATCATATTCCCGCTCGCCCCGCGCCACCTGCCCCGCACATGCATCCACACTCGCATTCGATGTCGCATCCGCACTCCCACTCGCATGCGATGCAGGGCGCTGCTCCCATGGGCTATCCGGCGGCAATGTTGGGCGCCGCCGCTGTTGCCGCCATGCCGCCCAGCTATGCCGGACAGTTGCAGGTGCCAAAGACGCAAACACCTCCGCTCGATCTGCAATCGTCATCGTCGCCGCACTCCTCGACGCTCTCGCTGAGTCCCGTCGGCTCGGATCACACCAAGGTCTTCGATCGCAGCCTCAGTCCGCTGCGCTCAGCGCCCGCCGTCAACACCATCAGCTGCCCACTGCCCGCCCCAGGGCTGCTCATGGCCAGCAGCGGCAAGCGTCCAGCGTCGGATATGTCGCCGCCACCAACAGGAACGACAGTCCTTGCGGAGCCAAGGCCGAAGCTCTTCAAGCCCTACAAGACTGAGGCGTAGGCGTAGCCGCGCTTATCTCATAATCCTCTCCCCCCTACCACCCCTCCTCTTGCCCACTCCATCGATTGTACAAATTAGCATTAATTGTTGTGTTGTGTTCCCCCCCTATCCCCCTTTGTCTACTTATTCTCAGTGTGTAGAGTCACATAAAGTCAAATTAATTTATCAGTTGTATAATAATGTAATTTAGTTAATTTTAAATGAAATAAAAGCAAAAATAAAATTATAAATATTTAAATAATATGTGCAAGAACTATTTAATACTTTCAAAAAACCCAAATATATATTTAATATTTTCAAAAAAAATATTTCATCTTTAAATTTAGCAAATTCTTTTTCATTAAATTTATTTTGAAAATGAGCAACAAACGTTGAAAAAAAGGTTTGATCCATAAAATGTAGTCCACTGCCAGCTGCAGAGGACTTACCTGTTCTGCTGAAGCGCATTTAATATGCTGACAATTTTATGGATCATGTGGAGAATCCTTTATCCCTCAGAGAGAGAGAGAGAGAGAGAGAGAGAGATAAAACTGCAGCTGCAAATTGAATTGCACATTTTGCGGAGCCTGCTGATTGACCTCGAGCCTAGAAACTGTGGCCAATTGAGTGGCACACGCTTGGTTCCTAAGGACAGCCTTCGACCTTCGAGCCCTAAACGGGGCCACCCACAAGGCTGCAGCAGGAGGAGGAAGAGTGTGTGGCACAAGCCAAATCAGTTATTAATGCGATTAAGGCAAAGCACAACGAGGACAACATTCGAGCACAAGGAGACTCAATGCGATCTGTCACACGCAGTGCATGCCAACTGTGTGTCCTTGCCACAGCCAGCATGCAGGCCGACTCGGGGCATGCCTCCCTGCCACGCGTCAGGTTGCATTCAATAGCCAAAGCCTGTCAATGCGTATCAGTGTTGGCTAATTAATTGTCGCCGTGTTTGTTTTGTTTGTTTGTGTCGCCAATTGTCATAATTGAGAAATCATCAGAGGCACAAGGACACACAGGACACACAGAGGACACACCCAGGGACAGAAGTGACGCAAAAGCTAGAAAGCCAAAAAGGCAAAATTGGATAGCAAAACAACTGTGCCCAAAATCACAATTTGTATTTAATTGCCAGGGCCAAAACATGTGTTTCAAATTGTTCAACTGCCTGGCTACGAAAAAAGGGTGTCAATTGCTTGGCTTATCAACACCAGCCAATCCTCTGAACCCTTAAACAGATACTAAATGCATGTGTATCTGTCTATCTGTGTGTGTGTTTGTTGTGCTTGTGTGTGCCTGTGTGTGCGCTCTATCAAAACATGTTTTGACAGCGCATAAAAAATGTTCGTGCACCCTTTCGACTCTTTTGGGGGATGCAGCCAAGTGGCAACATTTTATGATTTGATAATGCTCAGATACGTGCAGAGCAAGGAGATAAAAAAAAAGACAGCAAAAATTGCTTATAGCGGTTGTGAACGACTATTTGGTTACCCCTTAACAGACTGTAGTTAACCACAAAATAAAATATACCTTTTATTCACTTGATATATTTAAAAGAAATTAATTGACAGCTTTTTTATGGTCACTTTAGAATGCTTAAGAAAGTTGCACATGTTCTACTTATATTACAAAATGTGGTTTATATAATCGATAATTATCGATAACGATGCTAGTTATAGTTATATAGAATTTATCAACTTCAGTTTGCAATTTCATGATACCCATGCAAAAGAAATTACAGGGTATACAAAAAAACTCTGAGACTGCCCTGGGGACTTTGATGCTGACTGCTGGGTTTGCAGAGCACAGTAAATTAAAAAGCGGAAGCGGAACGCTTGGCCTCAAGTGCGGGCAGGGGCGTGACTGGGCGGGGTAAACAACTCGATTAATTTCTGTTTAGGGGTGTGACCGGCCCCGATTTGCAGGTTGTTGTTGATAATTAATCATGTGGGGATTAAGTTGCAGAAAACATCATCAAGCAGGTTTATTGAAAAATTATGCGCTATAAAAAATACAGAAAGAGAGGGAGTAAAGGAAAGAGTGAGAGGGAATTAGAGACAAGCGAATTACAAGCGAATTGCTGTGGATTAGCGAGTGAAATCTGTTAAGCAGCAGCTGCAAGCAAACAGAAAAAAATAAGCCAAGCCAAGCCAAGCGAGTTGGCTGACAGAATTCAGTGTATAAGCCATATAAATGTGGTATTATTATCAATTAGGCGGCTATATCTAATTCCAACTGTGCGTCGATTTTATTGCGTTCACTCAAAGGCATTTGGCACTCGAATGAATGGCGACCACTTCATGAGAACTTCTCCCACAACAACAGCAGCAGCAGCAGCAACAGCAGCAGCAACAATCAGCGGCAGCAACATAGAAATCAACAGACAAAACAATGCATAATTCAATAGCTTCAAGGCCCGGCCCAAAACGCATTTATGGAGCGCTAAAGTTGCCTCTTACTGCTGTGTGAGATGTACAAACAAAATTAAGTTTTATTGGTGCGCAGTCGCCGCGATGATGCGTGAGAGATGAGGATGATGAGTGGGAAATTGAGCGCAGCTGAGACCAGCCTTCCCCCCCCCCCCCCATCTGGCCTACCCCTACCGCAGACCCTAAATCAAATCCCTACTCCTTCTTTTGGCGTATGTGTGTTGTGTGTTTCTTCTCTGATTTCTTTTAATAGTGAATTAGCACCTCGCACTGTCGGCCCAGTGTTTGACTTGGCTTTATGGCCATCATCTGGCTGACTGTTTGTCTGCTGGGCTGCCGTTGCCCACTTTCCAACAGCAACAAAACATTTGGTTTCGGTGTTGCCTCTTTTTTTTTTTTTTTGTTGGTATTTTGGGCTCCGTCGGCATTTGCACAAAAGGCGGCTTGTGTGCCCAGGCGACCGCAATTTAGATATCCACATTTACACAGCTTTGCATCACAACTCCCCCTCCTCCCCACTCCGCTTTATGATGTACGAAATTCACACTAAGTGTCAATGAATATAAAGTGATCATGGCACAGTCACAGCCTCAGTCTCTGGCTCAGACAGTCCCACTACTATCATCAGAGTCCATTCGAATCTAGGGAGTGACCGCTTAGAGATCGGCAAGATCTGAGTCGTATTGTGTGTGTGTGTGAGTGTGTTATACAACTGGCTTCATTCCCAGGGCTTAGTCAGTTAGTTGTCTCATTCATTTTTAGCATCATTTCCTACAGGAATGAAGCTTAACACCCAATCATAATTTAAACACTCCACAACACAGTTGCAATTTGCATTAAATCAAAGAAGATTCGACATGAATTCTGATGCAGATTACTTTTATAGTCGGTATTTAATTAAATTAATTTTTTTACAATGTAATCATATCACTTAATAAGAGGAACACTAAAAATATGCGATTTATTTCATTACTTAAAGATGACTTTATAAATTCAACACATATTTTCAGCAGATTGAAAACTATAAGAATAAATAAAAAGATTTAAAACTAATAAGGAAAAAAACTATATTCATAAAGATATTGATTTTTTAATGATAAAAGGGTTACAAAAATATTTGGGGAAACTCTGTATAATGTATAAACTATGAAAATAAGTTTAGAAAATTAAAATTGTATACCAAATTAAATAAACTTATTCTGATGTTTTTTATATTCATGAAATAAAAGTGCTGTTGAAAAATAAAAGTTAAATAATGCACGTAGTTTGATAATTTTGATATTATAACATTTTCTGGTAATATTTTAATTGTTCTTTAATCGAACATTATTAAATTGCAATAGAGTTTATTTTGGCATTTTCAAAATATTATTTTGTTGGCCAGTGTTTTGGTTATATTGCGCAAATGATATTTTATGCAGATGCCAACTGAGTTTTGTATTGTTTTCTGTTTTTTTTATGTTGTTTTTCTGTTGGTTTTAGTAACCATTTGCGGTTTCCTCATACACACACACACACACACACAGACACATACACATACGTTTACATGCACATACATTAACAGACGACTATGTTTAGCTGTTGGCCCAAAACGGATGAATAAACATCTTTGTAAAATGATGATGCCGGCGCACAAATTAAATTTCACACATTCAACACAGCATACACAGCGAGGCAGTCACTCGCTCAATCAGTCAGTCATTCCGACAGTCAGTCATTCCGACAGTCAGTCAGTCAGTCAATCAATCAGTCGGTCATTCAAACAGTCAGTGAGTCTGTTGGTCAATTAGTCACTCGTTTGTAGTTTGTCGTTGTCTGTGAAACAGCCATAAGCATAAACCATATTCATAGACATAAATTATTATAATTTGATTGGGTCTGTGAGGGGGTGTGTGTGGAGGGGATATGTGTATGTGTGTGTGTGCGTGTGTGTCTCCTCGGTTGGCATTTGGCCAATTTGCACGCTGTCCATTAACGGGACCATGCGCCGCTTATCTGACTGCGTCGCCAGCCTTTTCTGTTGGCCTCATCATTTTCATGGATATTAACAACTGATAATCGCGAACAATCCAAACGGGGCCAAAACTTAGTTAGGGTGGGGGGTGGTGGGCAGTGTGTAGCAAAATGATGTCAGCATTTTTTTTGTTGGGAATTTTTACATTTCCATATGCGATTCGCTGCGGTGCGAAATGCAATTGGAAGCGGGTTGTGTGATAAGCTCCGGATAATTGCAATCAAATCACAACAAAAACAGAAAACATAAAACCGAAAATTGCCATAAAATCTGACCAGTCAGTAAAGAAGGGGGGGAGGGTGAGGAAGAGAGGGATGAGGGTTGGTAAAATAAAGCGAAATAAAAATCAATTGCTGTTGATAGATGCTGCGGCAATTTGGAGTTTGGGTCAGCTGTAGGGGTCGTGGAGGGGAGGGCTATAAATCTGCAGCTGAGATAATGAAACTAGAATGATTGCGGCAATCACTGGTGTGGCGAGTAGCCAGCTCGCTGTGGAACGTGCCACAATGAGAGTCCTGGACTGGGCTGTGGCTGTTGCCAAGCAATGCGCATGACGAGAGCCCAACCAAAACACACACACACACAGCCACACACACAGACTGGGATAGGATGTGAATAAGCATGGCTGGGCATACATTATGTACTATATAGTGCAAGTGACAAGGACTACTCTCCAGCTCCTGGTTCAGGTCCAGTGGCAGTGCCAGGTTGAGGTCCTGCGCATTTGAGCGTGTCAATTTTATTGCGGTTTGACTTTGCTGCTCAAAAAGTCAGAGCCAAGCAAGGAAATGCCCAAGTCAACTTTATTTGGCTACACATCAACTGAGATGAGATGAGATGAGATGAGATGTTTTTTCCTTCTGTTAGTTTGCTCAGTTCCTTATTTTATTTGCCTTCATGATTTACAGCGCTCGTTTTTTTCGCGTTATTTTTTTAGGGCTTTAATGGCCATCGTAAAGCCGCAGTGGGCCCGGCCCGATTTTTACTTCGACTTCGAGTCCCTGTCCATGTCCATGTCGATGTTGAAGTCGATTCGCGCACTGATTCTAAAAAATGAAATCAGTTTTTATGAAATTTTCACGGGGCGGCGGCTCGTTCAGCAACGATCCTTGGTTTGTGCGTATTGTTTTTCGAATGTGCGCCTTATCCTGGCCAATGTCCTTTTCGCATTTTCTGTGTTTTTTCATCTTTGTTTTTTGGGTGTGTGTGTTTTGCCTTTGCCTTTTTACCTAGCGATTTTTATGGGCAAACAAATGGCAGCGATTATATTCGGTTTCGGTTTCGGTTCTGTTTTTTAGGCCATAAAAATTAGGTGGCATAAAAAAACTGCATTGGAATTCTAGTTCTAGTTTCAAAATTTTTAGGTTTTCAGATTTTCACATTTTTGCAGTGCAGATTTTTTTTTATATTTTCGCAGAATTCGGAAGCGGAACAACGATCCTTCACTGACCTTGCCGTTTTAAGAGCTATTCAAATAATAAACAAAAAATTGACTCGCTGCGGTGCGCAAAATATTTTTTAGAACCGCCTTTCGAAAATGTCAATTGTGATCTGAGCTCATCATAAAAAAGATCAAAACAACGTTGCTAGAAATGATTTTTTTATTATTGACCTAAAAAAGTTAAAACATAAAACAATGCAATGGCCAAAAAGTCACTACGAAAACGGACTGGGAAATTAAGTGTGATATAACGATTATTTACAAGGTTACCAAAAAAAAAAAAACTAACTAAAGTCGAAATAATGAAAATGGGACTGGGAAACATTTATATTATTCTGTATTAAATAAGTGATTTCCACAGGGAACTAAAAAAAGGGCTGAACAGAACAGAAATCGAGTGTATTTTTTTATTGTATATTACAATTACAGAATATCTGTCAAGCTTCGTGTGTTTTCTATATGGACAGATAGGAAAATGTTTATATATATATATAACATATAAATATGTACTTAAATATAGAATATATATATGTACTTATATATATATATACTTATATATATAATAAACTTGTTAGTTCTAAAATATATTTTCCTTTTGCTACTACAACTTGAATATTGTATCTATACATATATTTCAGCATTATGTTTATCGTCCAGGAGAGTAGTTAAAATATAGTATTCATAAAAGTTCTTTGCAGATCTTAATTTCAAGAAATTGTACCCTTGTCTATAATTAAGAGGAGTTAACATTTAGTTCAGCAAATCAAGAAACTTTTATTGTATGAATATAATATATTTCCTCTACCATAGTTTGCATTAAGTTCTTTATAATTTAAATATATTTTCCGAAAATGTGGAGAGATCTTAGAATTGTGAGGAACACACATTGGAATTCTTTTTTATGTTACGCATAATTAAAGGAGTTGGATTTTGTACGTGGAAAACCGCAGGATGCATATCTAAAAACAACCTCAACATCAAATAGTGTTCGCCGGCGCGAATTCCATCGAAGATTCTGCAGATTAGTTGGAGAATATCCTTATTTTTGTTTTTGAACTGAGCCGACACGTTGCAGATGGAACCACAGATGCAGTCAAAGTAGCATCCACATGCAAATTACGCAGATTAATTGATGCAGCGGTCACGCCCATTAGACAGCCGCCCTGCCCTGCCCTGCCTTGCCCGTGTTGCCTGTTACGTTAACAGCAGCCGTGACCTTCGACCTTTTAGTATCGCTGTAATTGTTGTTGTTTCTGGCTCACTGCTGGCATTTTTTTCACAGGCAATTTTTGACTTCTGCTGCTGCTGCTGCTGTTGCCTGTTTTGTGGCTGTCATTTTTAGGCTGCTAAAAATCGTGACATGTTAGCCAGAATTTTAGGCCGGATTAAGCATTTTATGATATTCGCGCCGAGCCCAAATGGTGACAATAAAACGCTAAGCGCTTTCCGCTAATCTCCAACTGTAAATGCATCTTTAAATTTGTAATTCTGCTTTTTTTTAATGAACAAATTTCAGCAACACTTCATCGACTGCCCCACTCCAAAAAAAAAAAATAAAATTCTGCCAAGCAGCTGCCATTTAAATGTCTGTTCCGGAACTGATCAAACCAAAATAGTATCTGAGTAGCTGAGTATCTTATGGATGCGTTTGCTGTCGCTGCCGCTGCTATTGACAATGCAATCAATTAGCATACAATTAAAAAATGCTTAAACAAGGAAATCAACTCGAGCACCCACAAACAGATGCACAGATACAGATACGGATACAGATACAGATATGGACTTGCCATGGATGCAGATACAGATGCATGTTGTAAGTGGCTGCAGATCAAAGCGACGACGACAACATAATTGCTCGTTCACTTCACAGTTTTGTGATGACTTCGACATGGCCACAGCAAACACTTAGTGCTCCATAGATCTGGATACATATTTATTAGTGTATCTTTGTATCTTTTATGTCGCTGCGGCTTGTCCCTGGCTGCCCTGGTGGGCTCTGTGGCGCCACAAGCTCCTTGCAACTGCAGTACAGCTAATTGAGTTTTAAGTAGCTTCCAGCAGCATCCACTTGAACGCTGCGGAAGTTCAGAGTCCTGCATTTCCTGCCCTTGACTCTGACTTACACACATCTCTATATATATATATATATATGTGTGTGTGTGAGTGTGTGTAAGTGACCTTTTTGGCCTGTCCTAAGTCCAACTCTAATCCACAAATATTTTCAACTCTTTGGCTCTAATCGCTGCCTCTAATCACTTCCATTGAAACGCATAATTGTGCCATTGATTTTGATACGCCTGACCTCTGACCTGAGCTCAGCTTGAACGGCTTGCCAATTTTTGGCATTTTTTGCCCGCAGCCAAGTGCCAAATCCTTGCTGCACACAATGCTCACAGAATGGACAACAAGTAGCGGCGAATTATCAATCCTATCATGCTTTTATGACAGCCAGCAACTCTTCTCTGCTCCTCGCGACCAGCTTGTCCAGTTTCGGGCGAACTATGAATTTGCATATCCTTTGCCGCTACCCGTTGCCCATTGGCCGTTGGCCGTTGTCACCCCTTTTGCCGGCCATGCTGATAATCCTTCTAAATGTTTGCATTAATTTCGAGGCGTAAACGGATTAGGGCGTCGTCTCGGGGCGTTACCCGCAGCCGGAAAACCGCCGAGGACACCGACTTTGACCTGTACCGGCCACGCAGCAGCAGAAGCAGCAGCAGAGGGAACGCCCCTCGTCCTGAGATGGGCTTAAGCCTTTCGCATTTGCGCTGACTTCTGGACTAAGTCTGCGCCTAATCCGGCAAGCGAACGGGTTGAGCCTGCTACTAACGGGATTAACTCCGATTACTCCAGATGATCCGCAGAAGTCAATCGGCTGTGCATGGCCCTAATTGCTGCGTTGCCAGCAACTCAAACGGAGAAACGCTAAACTCTATTAAATCCGAGCATCAAGTTAAGGATGCTGCTGCTGCTGCTGCTCTGTTTATTTGTTTGTTTTCGTTTGTTTTGAGAATTGCTGGCAATTAAGTTGGCGATTTGCTGCGCCTATTTCAGGCGGAGCCGTAACCGGGGGCGTGTGCACCAAATCCTGCCCGCCATACCTGTCACATAGTCCAACAGCAGCAAACAACAACAATTTGGCCAATTCCAATTCAAATTCAAGGCCAAAAAGTCAAAAATAAAAACTTTTCATCTGCCTTTTTTTTATTTTTTTCCTCTGTGTTTTTTTTCTTGGCAAATTGTGCAGATTATGCGAGGATTATGCGTTGATTATGCACAATTATTACGTGCTGCTCCTGCCGAGCCATGCAAAAAAATAAACAACATTGCAAAATTGCATTTACGGTTCAAGCTAAATCCTTTGAGCACCCCTTTTGTCTCCGGTGAGGACCTTGACGCATGCTGCTTGCAACTTACGTAAAATTTCATAACCCTACGCGCATTTCCAGCGAAAAAGGCAGCCATCCTTAGCCCTATCCTTATGCCTATGCCTATCCCTATCTGTATCCTTTTTACCTCTTGCCAATCCGTTGGCTAAAAAACAGCGACTAATTTCCGCTTAACTGCTGATGAAGTCAATACAACAATTGCCAGGTAAAATGCGAAATGCGAAAAAAAAACGCTGACAATATTTCGTAATAAACACGCAACCAATTTTCGCTTATATAACGGGTTTTTGTGCAGTAAGAGTTGTCGAAAAGTCAAAAGAAAGAAACGTTTGTTTTTAGCATGAAACATAAAAAGACAACAATTTCTCTTCCCCTCCATCTCTCTGTCACTCACTCTTTCACTCTCGCTGTCTCTTTGTGTGTGTGTGTGTGAAATTGACGTTAATTGCAATTGCTGGCAATTATAAACGGCGCAGATGTGCAGCATGGGCGTAGGTGGTGGGTGAGGGGGTCGTGGGGGTAAAGAGCGTGGGTGATAAATGTGCGTGATTTGGAATGAATGTGCATCGATTAAAACCGCAGGGCAATCAATTTGCGCCTTTTACTCGATTCCCAACGCCAAATTGGCTCGCAACACAACCAATTAATGTCAGAGGCCAACCCCATGAGCAAAACAATTAACGCAACGCAAGCAGAGCAGAGCAGAGCAGCAACGGATTAGGGGTCGGAGGTGAACATTCCACACGATAAACTTGCAATAAAGTCAAGTCGAGGCGTCTAATTGCTGTTAACTCAGCTCAGTCAACGTCAAAGGAGAAAAAACAAATACAACTTTGTTTGTTGTTGTTACGTTTTGATTAAACACAACCACGTCGCACCTGTAATGGTAACGGTAAAAGCAGCAACGCCAGCAGCAACGTAACAGCATTTTCAACGTTAGCGGTAGCGGCAGCATCATCGTTGTTTGCATCATATACCGCAATGAATAAGTGACTATAATTGTGACTTTTAGAGCATTTTGTCGACGGCCATTTTTATGAGACACCCAAAAAAAACAAACAGCCATGCTCCCTCTCTCTCTCTCTTTCTCTCACTCACAGCAGCAGCAGCAGCAGAAAGCTGTTTGGAGAGCATTCAGACTACGCGCTCTCTCTCCCACTCTCTCTTGCTTGCTCTCAGTGCGTCGACTCACTGCCAGTGGATGCCTGCTGATTGGCTGTTGGGTTGTGGAGCCATTGCACCATTTTGTAAGCGGACACGCCCCAACATGCTGCTAGCGACGACGTCGCAATGTGAATGCCTCTGCTGCTGCTGTTGTGGCTCCTGCTAAGAGCTAATAAAGTAAAATGAAATAAAATGCTGCCATAATTGGAGTCGTTAATGCTAAACCCATGAATACCAAAAAGTTTTACAGTTAGTGCAGCTTAGCTGGGGAGCTCTCATAACAGTAAATTGCACTAAACGACTGTCTGGGTAAACATCGAAATTCAAATACTTTTACATTTAGAAATCTTTAAATTACTATGGATATATGCCTGGAAATAAGTTTTTCATAAAATCAATCATAGCGGACAACGTAAAAACGTACTTGCTATTGTAACGTAGCCAAATGTAACGTAGGCACAAATACAATTTTAGTACATTTCATAATTGTATAGCAATCAGCTTCTGCAAGCTACAACGCAAATATTGCCACTGCTAAAAATTTAAGAGCAATACAGATGCTGCCAGATGGCTTCAGGAACGAAGTGTGAACGTACTAATAATTTGTGGCTACCTTTTCGATAGTCAAATAAAGCTCAGGGTCGCTCAGCAAATTGTTCGATATGCTGTTTAATGCGATAGTTAACCGTACCCTTTGAGTTTAACAGTGGCACAACATTCTTGGTAACATCACCATTTATATTCGGAAAAAACATTGGAACGGGTTGGACGCGGATAGCACACGACTTTTTTTTCTGCGGAAAAAAAAACTAATTTATAAGTGCAATAGGCGGTAATACAGGGAAAACTTACGATTTTAGTGTACAGCTCTGTTTTTTGCAACGCGTCTCCACAGTTTTCGCGCAACGAAAAGCAGCACTCGAGCAGACAAACAAGCGAAACGAACGAAGGAAAAATCGGAATAAAGTGCGCCCAAAAAAAAGAAAAAAGAAAGTGAAATCTAATGCTAAAGAGTCAATTTCTTATAGTCGCAACGTGATTTACAAAATTATATACAAATAAGCAACGAGGCAATTAATTTATGTGACAAATTGTTGAAGCATCGAGAATGGGAACGAAAGTGCAACAACAAAACGATGTCGCTATCGCTGCAGCGCCAGGGGCAGAAGCGGCCGCCACCCACAGCAACGCCAACGCCAATGCCACAACAACAACAGCAACAAGAGAAGCAGAGGCAACAGCAACACCAACGCAAATCAGCGAGTTAAAGTCAAAAACGCTGCCCACACATGCCACAGTGGTAATCATTCCTGCCGCCCAGGCATCCACGCTGGCCACAAATGCCGCCAAAAAGATACGGCGCGCCTTCTCCATGCCACGCAATCCGTTTCGCTGGTCACGCAAATTCAAGACAATCGCCGCTGCCACAGCCGGCTCACCAGCAGCGGCGGCAGCCGGCAACGCCAACGTCAGCAGCAGCAGCAGCTGCAGCAGCACAGCCATTTCGTCCTGTGTCAGCGGCGGACGCGGTCGCAGCGGCAGCATTGTATCCCTCAACAGCTACGAAGCAGCGCCGCCCTCCGATGCGCCCATGGGCAACGAGAGCCACACAATGGGTCAATGCAACAACACGAGTAGCAACAACAACAGCAGCAACAAACATGCACGTGCGATGCGTCGTTCGTCCTTCAGGAAATTTCTCAATCGTATTGCGCAGCATTTGAGTGCAACGGTAAATGTTGGGGTAAGTGTAACTTTAAATGTTAAAATGTATATTTAAAATATATTCACATACAATCAGTGAGCATTAACAAAATGCTACTTTTTGAAATTTAAAGTGGTTAAAAATTGTTTAATTGGTTGTTGAAATTACTCGTCTAAATATTAAATTTAAAATCATCGCTACAATTTGACTTTTTGAATGTAAAGTCAAAGTTGTAATCAAGCAAAATCAAGCGGCTACTATAAGTACATATGTATATGTATGTATTTTTGTGTGTGTGGTGAACTAATACTGTCAACTGCACAGTGTGTACACACTTCTTCTTTCTTTGTTCAGCAGCAGTCGCAGCAGCAGCCGCAGTCGCATCTCAGCGACGTTTCGCCCCCTCTGATAAGATTTATGTGTGTGCGTATATTTATAAAAACATCATCGTTTGGTGTCGGCGTTATCGTTGCCTTTGTTTTGCTCCGCTTTGCCGCCGCTTCTTTGTGTTTTCCTCTCTCTCGCTCTTGCTCTTGCTCTTGTTCCTGCTCTTGCACTTTGTTGCCTTCATTCTTTTGAATAGTTTGACACACATACATGCACACATAAATATATATGTGTGCATGTGTTATTTACATTACACACATTCTTCTTAAGTATACGCCAAGATTTGTGTCCTGCATTACTGCTTGCCATTCCATTTGTTCTTGTTATTGTTGCCACCCACTGGGTGCACAATGCGCTGACCAAATCGGCATTTGCCACGTTTCCATGTAGCGCAATTGTTTCTTCTCAATATGCCGTCTTCTGAGTCATAATGAAAATGCGTGATGATAACAGAAGCTTATTCGGTGTTGCTTTCTTTCACAATACGCATTTACATTTCTGAAATGGTCATGTACTATGTACAGCCAGCCAGACAGACAGACAGACAGACGGAGAGGGAAAGAGCGAGCATGTTAACTATGTGATATGTGTGAAATGTGGAATGCAATAAGAAATGTACATGCAGATTACATTAAAGGCAATGTGAATATGCAGACAAAAATATGTAGGTCAGATTTCTTTGAAAAGGAGCATTTGCATATGAAATAAGAAATCACTTCAAATAATAATTATTTATTTGTATGCCGCAGCATCATCTTTCAACTCAATTAGATAAATTTCCAACAGTTTTGATAATTATACTTGTTCAGACAGAGCGAGAGAGAGCATATCAGGTGCGACTTGTTTTATCTATTTGGTTATTTCATTTTGTTTTATTTTTTCCAGAACTTTTAGTATAATTAGCTTGCGGACAGCGTATGGAAATTGATGTTATTTTTAAACAATTGCTGTGTCATTATTATTTGTATAATTTATTTAACCGTCTGAGTTGACGGCCAGCCTAAAATGGTTGCAGGTGTGTGAGGCTGGACGAGAGGGGCGCTGTGACCAGGTACCGAGGGGGACGTTATTGTTTCATGGCTCGGCAATTGTTCAAACAACAACTGTATATGTTGGCAACATTTGTTGGCGCTATTCGCGCCATGTAATAACAAAAAACAAACAAAAAAAAAGAAAAAACTGCCTGCGATAACCTCAGCAACAAGAACAACATTAATAACAACAAGAGCAACATGCAATACAACAAAAACAATAATAACAAAGCAAGCGGAGACAAAAGTTACAGGTCGTGCGCTGTTGGAGCGTAGCGTAGCACAGCTGTCAGTCGCCAGTTGCCAGACAATGGACTTGGGATCCAGTCCTGAGACAAACTCCTCGCGGCAGATTGACAAATGTGTGCCACGCTTCTGCCCCAAGACAGCAGCACAAGCAACAAGAGGTAAACAGTGAGCGAGCTTAAACTGAAGGCAAGTGCAGGGCGTAAAATGACAGCGACAGTTGTTTACGCTCACATTGAGGAGTCTGCCTTTTCCTCAACTCCCTGCATTTAATTTGATCTAATAAGTGATGCGCAAACACAGCCAAGCTAGACACATTTACACATATCTCTCTATATAGATGTGTGTGTGTGTGTGTGTGTGTGGTACATATTATTTATTTGATATTGTTGATGTTGTAATAAGCGTGTGTTGATTAATTGTAGAGTGCAAGACCTTAGACGCTACTCTGACCTCTTACGCGCCATGAATTCCAAAACGACGAAAGCAGGGCACAAAACGCTATTTCAAAAGCACGAAACGAACTCGAATTGGAGGCGACTTCAGTAATCCAATATACAATGCTGCTCAAAGTGTTAGTCCAGTTTACACTGTCAAATATAGTTAAATATAATTAGAGCGATTAAATAGTTGGTGCTGTCAATAAAAATCGAAATCTAGACTTGTTAGCCTAAGAGTGGAATTTAAGTTTTTGATAATTGACAGTTCAATATGTATTTTATATATGCAATGTGAACTATTATGCTGAGGCGTACTGTTAATTTGAGCTTTTTTTACTTTTTTTTTATATGAAATACAGTTATTGCAGGCGCTGTACATACAAATTTTTTTGTAAGTTGGCCAAGCAAAGACCTCGTATCATTAGCCAACTTACGACTTTGGCACCTTTCACCAGCTTGGCAGCGTTGCCTGCCTGCTTCCCTGCCGTCTTGCTGCCTGCTGCTGTGGTGAGGCAATTGTCCATTGTTGCTGCTGATGATGCTGTTGGTGCTGCTTGTTGTTGATGTTGCTGTTGCTGCTGCTGATTACCTCACGCTCCAGCTGGGAGCCTCGGCTGTTGATTTATGATTCACGCTTCAAGCATCTCGCATTGATTTTATTCAAATCGTCAGGCCCAGGGCAAGTGCAATGCGAATATTGTGAATAAGCAGCAATAGCAGCAGCCGCAACCAAAAAACAACAACAACAGCAACTATTCAATTTGGCTTATTAAAATGCCAATTGGTGCATTGCGCGTGGGTCGCTGCTCGTCGTAGCTGTCGTAGTCGTCGTTGTCGCCGTCTATTGTGCAAAAAAAAAATATAAAAAATTGCATGCCAAACACTAAAATTGCGGCAGCTACAAACGGCTACAAATGGTGTATTAAGGTCAGACATGGGTCGGGTGGTCAAGGGGTGCAGCCAAGGAATTTTGTTAGCATTTCTCGTCTAGCTCAAGTCGAAAAGAAAACACACAAGAAAAACGAAAAATAAAACTAACTAAAACTGACACTCAATAATGAAACGTGCGACATGAAATTCACACGCCGCAATAACAACACGTGATTTTGTGTGGGGGCTAGCTACTAGAGAAGAGGGGGGAGAGTGGGGCTGCTTGGGGTGTTTGTCATTTTGCAAGCCATTTCCGTAAGGTTTTGGGCACCTACAGTTAGATGTGTAATACTAAGTATTAGTGTAGTTTGTCTAGCAAATGTTGTGGTTGTTGTTGTTGCACTTGTTGATGGTCGAGATTAGTACGTAACAGCGTGTGCCTGACTTGCGTGTATGTGTACGTGTGTGTGTTTGTGAGTGAGTAGGTGTATATGTGTGTGTGCCACTGTTTTGCTGATTTTCTATGATATTCAAGTGCTGCACATGTGTGTGTGTGTGTGTTTCGCGTATTTCCGCCAGGAAAAGCTAACACGTAAGTTTTGCGCTTTTTTGTAGTTGTTGTCGTTGTTGTAGCAGTTGTACAACAAAACACTGTGCGAATTATTATTGCCTGTTGTTGGTTTTGCTACCGTGCGCACGTTTTTTGCTCCCTCTCTCTCTGTCTCTCTCTCGATCCCCATGCTTATCTTCTCTCTCTCAGGTCGGTCGATCTCTTTTGCTCTTTTGAATTCGCTTTCAAGGTAAAATCAATTGAGATCAAACTAATTGAAAATATACGGGTGTTTTTTTTTTGTACCATTTTATTTTTGCTTATATTTTGTGTGTGTATTTTTGTAGAAACATATTTTCATAAACAAATGTAAAAATAGTTGCCTTGCAGCGCCAACAGAGCAACTACAAACATTGTTCAACTAAACTAGTTTTATTTTTATTTTTTTTTTGTTGGTCTAGCTAAACCAGAAACTAGCAGAGAGCAATGCGAATTGATTAACAGACGCAGTTCATTCACTTAAGCAACAATCAGAGCTGGAAAGCGATCTGAAATGTTGTCTTTGTGAATGTTGCTAAGCGAAATATGTTAATCAGCAACTAAAGCTTAATGCACACAACTCGTCTACTTATATGTGAGCTATCAGTTAAATATACCACAATAATGTTTGTCTGTGTCTGGAGGTAAACTGATTTCCACTAGTGATTATAACTCTTGTGAAATTTGTTTAGAATGCTATTATTTTGTCAAATGGTTGCGCATATAATTTGAGTGTTAACTCAATGTGTCACAACAATAATTGCGAAAATACAACCCTGAACTGTCTCTTGATAAGTTTAAATATGTATTTCATATAACAATTAAAGGTCATATGACTGAAATAGCCTCTGGTCTTAAAAAATATAAATCACTGCCATAGGCTCAGTGAGCGGTAAAAACTTGAATCTGCTGCTGGGTCATAACTCTATATAAAAGTGTAAGTATATATAATGGCATAATTAAATAATGTCTGGCAAATGTGTACTTAACTTACAGCTAATTGCACACTTATAAATCTCAAACTATATCGCCCATTATATAGTGAGGAGATACCCTTAATACATATACATATGCAAACAATGCATTTATACGACTACTTTAAGCTGTCATTATTATTGTCAACAAATTCGGCACAGTCTTAACTTGTGTGAGTTATGCAATCGGCTGTGATAACATTATAAAATGTGCAAATTTGTCAAATAAATAAATACTCACATTCACATTCGTTTGCGTTTAGCGCCACTGATAAGCACACAATTCACACAGTCAAGGTGCTGCTGATTAGTGAACCTTGGCAAAGTAGCAAAAGGTGGGCGTAGTTTCGGCCACGTGTTGCAAGTGCGCTTACGTAATTAACAACAATAACAATAATACAATACAATATTCGGTATGGGGAATGAGCGGCTTGAAACATTTGTCAAGTGTGAAAGTCATTTATCAAATGTCTTACAAGTGTCAAGTGTATTCGGTTTCGATCGGTCGTTTGCTTCAATTCAATTGAATTGGAATTGAAATTGGAAACGATCGTACATCAAGTTGTAGAATTAATTGCATTAGCACGAATCCCACAGAGCGACAATTGCCTTTAATACATTGTCGACCATAAATTGCAATGAGACAACAAACGGAAACTAAAGCACTTGTGGACGTTCTGCCTAATAATCGCCATATCAGAGATATAATCGAACGCTTATAAACAAGTTATGCCACAGCGCACTAAAATTAATTAGTAATCAATTTAAATGACGATTGTGCCTTGTCACGTGATCACTTTCCACTTGGCACCTCAACTTGCCATAATTTAAACTGCATCAATGAATTGTATTGCATTTATATATATAAATATATATATATATATAAATATATATATATATATAAATATATATATATATATAAATATATATATATATATAAATATATATATATATATAAATATATATATGTTATGACGCTATAACATGGCAATCAAAACAAAGCTGATTAGTAATAGTCGAACTAAGTTACTCATCTGAGTTCGCTGTTTAGCAATCGAAAAAACAAATACATAGTAAACTTCTGACTACATACGTTTGTATGAGTGTTAGTTGTAGTATATAATTTATAAATTCCAAAACAAAGTTGACGAACCAGTAGAATAGACGACTAGCAGCCAGTCTGTTGCTCTGGTCCTCTCTAGGCCAAACCCAATCTCGACTCGTCGTAGTCAAAGCAGTTATTTCATTCATGCTGGCTGGGCTTGCAGTTCGGTACCAAATAATAATAACAACTGCAACGGCAGCTGCAACAACGACAATTATCTTCAATTATTTACAATTACTTAATAAAAACGTAAGCATAACAGCAAAAACAATAACAACAACAACAACAACAACAGTTGCTGCAGTGATGCATGCAAGTGCCACTTGCTGAAGTTACGTAAAAAAAGAAATATAATCAAAATAATTGTAGTCGTAGAATGATTACCTTTAGCAAACAGATAAGTATTCGACGCCTTTTGGCGTTATCGACACACATTGTTTATTTTTTTTTTTTTTTGATCAGTGGAATTTTTTTGTATAGACAGACGAAAATAAAAAAATAAACACATGAAGCATGTTTTTATGTATTGCAGTTCAAACAAATCGAATTTCGATACATGCGAACAAATAAAATGATATTCACACACACAATTCCACCAAGATAAGTAAGTGAATACATGTATTTATCGACATATATATATTTATTTATTTATTTATGTGCGCACTGTTGTATATACGGCAATGTCGATACTTGAAACTGGGCTGGCATTTTAATATAAATAAACAAAACAAAAGCGAATGCAAAAATAAAGATAAATGCGCTAAATTTATAAATAATAATGATGATAACATTTCTACAGTAAATTGAGACAAGTGGCTACAATTACGCAGACGATGGCGACGCTGACGACGTCAACGGTGTCGTCTAAGACTTCTCTACTCAATTAACAATAACAAATATTGTATAAATATTGTCATATCCAGCTGACAATACCCTGTAGCCACTTAAGGACTCATATGTGTATATGTATATATATTAAGTAAAACAACAAATACTTGCAATTTAAGTATATAATCAAATCTTAGGATATGTTTAGATAGATATTCACATGACATGCGAGAAACTTAAACATAGATGTGTGGCTTCTTAAGCTTACCTACAGATTAGTTCAAATACATATACTTATGTATTTATGTATACATCAAGATATATTGCCACACCGGTTTAGATGCCCGGCAAGCGTGGCGTATGCGCAACGTTAGAACGCGAGCAATAAGAATCGACAACGTCGCCGTCGTCTCCAGCTGTGTGAGAAATGCTTTACATTTTGCCCAGCTCTGACTCTGACGGCAGCGATTAGGTCACTAGCCACCGCACATGTACATATGCAGATATATAGATATCTATATATATATCAATGTGTACAGATTTATATATGTGCATATTTATATACATGTGTTTAAAGTGAATTCCACTCAATTTACTTATTGAGGCTCGACCATTTGTCGGCCAGTTGTGCGTTTGAAATGCCTTTGATTCAGCAACAGCATTGGATCAAATTTAACTATGCTCTGCCCCTTTTCAATGTTGCCGCCTCTCTTTTATCTGTTTCTTCGACTTATACAATTTGGGTTTAATTAAATTTTATTTAATGGACTAAGCTGCTTATACCCGATTGCCTTGAAATCTAAAACATTTTCAGCTTAATTTCATATCTCATCGCAAACCTATAATTGAACTAGACTTTAATTAACTAACGAAATAATGCGTAATAATTGTTTTGAAAAATTCCAAACAACATAACGACTATACAAAATAACACTGACCGGAAACTTTGTGTATCGATTTTGAATTAACAACATTTTTGGCAGCTTGTTTAGTATCTATCTGTCAGCTGACTTTCACAGCTGGGCACATAAATCTCTTTTAACTGTCAGCTAGGATAATGCGGTTCATGGTTGCTGACCTCTTTCTAAGTGGGGAGAGGAGTACCAGGCAGCTTATGAATACTCAATGCCATTTGTCGAATGCAGTCCGTTTCAATGCCAGTGCAATGTCAATTAAGATAAAGCAACGGATGCCGGGTTCGCTCTACAACAAAATAACAATAACAAAAGCAATAACTTGTTGCTGACACACTTGTGAATGTATTCACACCGTCAGCTGGGGGGAAGAAAGGGGTGACAGGCACACGGACAGATAAACAGGCAGACAACAACGTGCACGGCTCCGAGTGCAATTGGCGGTGCAATTGGTGTCACAGTCAGTTAACAACAAGTTACAATAAACCGCCAATGACGTTACTTAGCCCCGGCCAAACAACTTCTTAAGCTTTAGAGATTAGGGTGGAATTATTATCAGAAAGCAACACACAAATTATTCGAATTTATTAAAGTTAAAGGCTTTTTAGAAGCGCACACAACAGTGGTTACAGTTGGGAAATAAATATTTAACTAAAATCGAAATAATATTTGAATTTTTATAAGTATTGCTCTTAATTTAGTGTAAGTCTAACTACTGACTGCTTCTAACTTATAGCACTTTCTCTTTCTCACTCTTTATATCCTTCTGTATCTGTAACTCGTAATTGCATCTGTTATCTGCATCTGTGCCACATCCAAACAGTCGCCAGAGAGCAACAACACGGCGCATCGCACAACTTTCATAGAAATCGTGCCATTCTACACCGGATGCTGGCGACGAAAAGAGGTATGACTGCAAGCTGAATACCCTTTAGTTATCTTGTGTCTGTGTGTGTGAGTGTGTGTGGGTGTATTGCTTAAAGCCAAGTACATATCCAAGTGCAACTTTCAACAGCCAACTAGTCGTTGCTTCTTGGCCTGGCCAATTGTGTTTAGTTTTTATTGGCACCAGTTTTATATATTTTTATTTCCTTTTCTTTTGTCTTTTTTTTTCTCGTTTATCTATATATTTTGATTTCTTTGGCCCAGTGTTTTGCGTGGGTTTTTGCTTTTAAAAAAAAGAAACCGGCTTTTGATTTCGCTAAGCGCTTCTTTTGGTCTTTTTTGTTTTGTTGCTCTTATTGGTTCCATTGACTGAATCGACTGCTCCAAGACGTTATAAGCTTTAAGTGTAGCCGGCCCCTAATAAACTTTGGGTGCTTGGCTCATCGCATTTTGGCTGCAATTCGTACACACACACACACACTCGCATTTAGCATTGACCTCACAGTCGACAAGTAACCTTTGACCGTTAGTTGTGTGTGTGTTTTATTTGTTGTTTCTTACTTTGTTCACTCTTTGTTTAACTTGCTAGTTGGTTGCAGTTTCATAATTTACCAATTTTCCTTGCAACACGAAATGCGTTCAATCCCACTCGCACCACTCGCAACTGGGGCAAGTGGGGCAAGCGCTCTACGTGTATGTGCACAAAAGCGTGTTTATAACATCGTAAATCCGTTCGACCTGCGCGTCATTTTGAACGACACGTGCACCCCAGCCCTCCATATACAAACTAACATATGTGTTTAATTATATATATATATATATAGATATATATATACAAAAATATATTTGTTTATGTATGTTTTGTGTTTTCCAAGTACTGTGTATGGTGTACTATTTTTAATTTGTGATTTGTGATTGAGTTGTTAATTATCAGCATTATCATCCTTCGACTATTCCACTTTATTCGCAATTACACATATATTTTAACAATAACCAATTATAAATTTATGTGAAGTTTTTTGATATTTATTTTCTTTATTTTTTTTGGTGAGTTAAACAATTAAGTATTCAGCTTTTATTTTGCACTCCCATTTTTTGCTTGAGCCATGCATTTGTGTTTTATTATATTCCATTCATGGCCATGTCGCTTTATAGTTTTGTCACGTTATTGTTTAGCTTGAACTCGTAAAAAATAGTTTCAAATTTACATATAATTTCCAATAGTTCCTAGAAAGTCAGATCAAGATCTTTTAGATGATTTATATGATTTTCAGTTGAACAACCGAACTCTTACTATTCAATAAAAATAACTGGAATGACCCCATTTAAATCACGAATCGATTTGTTCTAATCTTTTTTATGTGTGGAAATCTGTATAAATCATTATCATCTATAATTCGCACTATAAATATTTGCACATCGCTTCACAGATTGTGTTCATTATAATCAGATTCTTCCGTTGATAGGCAGCAGACCAACAAATTGTTTTTGTGCTTTCTTTTTCTTATATTTATTGACTTATTTCAGCTTATTTTCAAAATATTTCTTTAATTATCGCAAATTGGCACCGCTCTAAACAATTTTTAATTGGCAACGAAATTGAAACCCAATTTTCAGAAAAACCTCTCCCCCTCCCCCATACACTTCTCATATAGCCGTTGTCCGTTTGCCGTTTATATAAACGAGTTTTCGCAGTCATCAATTCGTAGTCTCCAGTGAATAATCCCCCCAACTCCTCTCATGTTACTTACAGGCTACAAAACATGGTCAAACTGGCATGGGAAATGTGAATGGAATGGAGCGTGTGCCGCCCATTGGGGGCTATCAATGGCCAGCGGACCAGACGCCCGGCGTCATGGGTCTTAAGAATCATGGCAACACCTGCTTCATGAACGCGGTGCTGCAGTGTCTCAGCCACACGGACATATTGGCCGAGTACTTTGTGCTGGATCAGTATAAGGTAGAAGCGAAATCATCAAAACTTGCTCATAAAATTCGATTCTAATACTCAAATAACTCTTTTCAGGCGGATCTAAAGCGTCGCAACAAGATTAACTCACGCAAGTTCGGTACCAAAGGTGAACTTACGGAGCAGCTGGCCAATGTGCTGAAGGCGCTGTGGACATGTCGCAATGAGAGCGATCACAGCACCAGTTTCAAGGCGGTCGTCGATCGCTATGGCACACAATTTCGCAGCTCTACGCAACATGATGCCCAGGAGTTTCTCTTTTGGCTGTTGGACAAGGTGCACGAGGATTTGAACACGGCTAGCAAACGACGCTACAAGAGCATTAAGGTGCGTGATTTGTTGCACTTTCTTGTGTCCAATTGTAACTATTTGCCGCTATCGTTGCAGAACTCCTATGGACGATCGGATGAGATTATTGCCGCTGAAACGTTAGCGAATCACATACGCTGTAATAATAGCTTCGTGCAGGCCGTTTTTCAGGCGCAATTCCGATCATCTCTCACGTGCCCACGCTGCCAGAAGCAGTCAAATACCTTCGATCCGTTCCACTGCATTTCCGTGCAGCTGCCGCAGCTCACACAGCTGACGATCTTTGTGACTGTCGTATTCATGAAGCAACAGCCGCGCCAGCTCAAGATGGGTCTGCGCGTGCCCGCCGGCTCGCCAATTGTTGCGCTACGCGAATTGCTCCAAGAAACGGGCATTGCCGCAAATCGCATGGTGCTGGTGGATCTCAGCACAGAGGGATTCACGCGCGTTTTCTACGACACTCAGCCGGTGGAGACGCTGAGCAGCGTCGAGAACATCTACTGCATTGAGGTGCCCGAGGTCAGCCCAACGCCTAAGTCCTCCTTGGATGCAGCACCCGTTGAAGCGCCAGAGAAACCTTTGGGGGCTCCATCAGCAACAGCAACGGCGCATTCTACGGATCTACTCTTGCTGGTGGCCAACGTGCATAGAACATCAGCTGGAGAGGAAGGCAATACGAAGGCTGTTTGCAAGCGATTTGGAGCCCCATTTAGCATGAAGGCGCCAAGGGATTGCAGCTACCAAGATCTGCAGAAGCGCATGTTGCGCGAGATGTCTTCACTGCTAAAGCCAGAGGTATTTTCGTATGCAACGCCACTGCCAGACATGTTTAAGATACGCCTACAGGATCCATCCGCTGATCCGGACACGTATCTTGAGCAGGTGGAGCATCCGCTGCTCACCGAAATGATTGACATGGCGCTCTCGGTGCTCTCCTCGGAGGCGGGACCCACGCACATCAAGCTGCTGCTGGAATGGAGTGCGCCTGAAACGCACTTTGTCAAACTGCAGTCGGACACCGATGCTATCGTGGAGCACGAGAGTGTGGCGCGTCTGAGCGCCAGTAAGCCCAACGATACTGCTGCCCTGACACTGGAACAATGTCTGGAACATTATACCAAGGCGGAGACGCTCAGTGCAGAGGATGCCTGGCGCTGTCCGCATTGCCAGCAGTATTTGCCCGTGGTCAAGACGCTCGGCCTGTGGTCGCTCCCAGACATTCTGGTGGTGCATTTCAAGCGCTTTCGCCAGCACCAGGCCAAGGGACCGCAGGCGGCCAAACTGACAACGATGGTCAAGTTTCCGCTGACCGCATTCGATATGTCGCCGCATTTGGCACGCGGAGTTCGCGAGAGTTGCAGCACCTTGGGCCATGGCATGGATCAGCCGGCAAACAAAAAATCGCGGTCGGGCGACTCACGTTCCTCCACGCTGAACTCACGTGCTGAGCCCAAGGATACACGCTATGATCTGTATGCCGTTTGCTATCACCAGGGTGATACACTGGAAACTGGCCACTATACGGCGGCCTGTAAGAATCCCTACGATCGGCAATGGTACAAGTTTGATGATCAGCGCGTAAGCAAAGTGCCCGAGCTGGACATCGAGCAGGACATCATCAACAATGAGGCCTATATGCTCTTCTATCAGCGACGCAGCGTTGACGCATCTGCCGAATGTTCTGGCTCCAGTTCCAATTCAGGAGATCATTGGGTCTCCCGCATTGCACCGCCAACAACTGTCTGCAAAGAAAAGGAGCTTGTTGACCCGAACACTGAAACGCCGGAACCCATTGCTACTGCTACAGTGGAGAGGACGAAAGCCAAAGCAGTCGCTATACCCATATCCATACCCATTGTTGCTTGTGAAATTGAAGAGGGCGATGGTGAGTTAAGGTCGGATGCTATTTCCATTTTATGTGCTAATCTCTACTCTCTTTCAGTTTGCGCTACAGCAGATCCCAAGGCTGCCGCAGCCGATAAGGGCTCCACACATGAGGTGCTGAACACTGAAACTTTGGCCTATGCCGATGCAGATCCTGATGCAGATGCGGAGGTGTCAGCACTGCCAGAGTCGAATGCTGAGCCCGCTGAGCCTTTGCCAGCGCCTCCAACGCCGCAGCCAACGCCGGATACTGATGTCACAAAGGGGGCTGCTGCGGCTGCTGCTGAAGCGGATGCCACGCAAATATTTGCCATGGACGAAGACTGCTCTGATACGCAGCGCGAGGCAACTGCTGGCGAACTCGCCACACCGTCATCTGCCGCAGCGATAGTCAGCGAAATACCTATTCCTCCGGAGGCCGCCACGAATGGTCATGCGGCCAGCTCAGGCACCTCTTCAGCCTCCAGTTCGGCCTCATCGGTCAGCTCATTATCGTCGCGGTCCTCGCCACGCTCGCTGAGCACTTCGGTTACGGCTGCCTCTACGCTACAAAATAAATTCAATGGTCATAAGAATGTCGCCTCAGCAGCTGCGGCGCTACTCAATGGCAATGCAACACCGCAGTTGTCTTCCAGCCTGCAACTGTCGCGGCATGCGCTGCACAATCACTGCAATCACAATTGGCACGGCTCGCGCAGTAGCGTTTCGGCCATCGAGAGTGCCACGCAGCAGCAGCAGCAACAACAGCAGCATCAACAGGCCGCCGCAGCTAGTCTCAGTCTGCGGCACTCCTTCTCCACCAGCTCCAATTACAAGTTGCGTGAATGCAGCGAGACTTTGTCCTCGCTGCTGCGCAACTCAGCCAATACATGCAGCAAGGACACGCTGTTATTTATAGATCAGCAGAGCCATCACCATACGAGCGGTCTGATCGAGGACGATGATGATTCGTACATGGGTCGCTCCCTTTGGGTAAGTGTTGTATGACTCTCTAAACGGAGCTCTCTAACTAATCGAAACTCTTTCTCTATAGATTTCTCCTGTAACACCACACAAGTTAATTACCGTCTCGCCCAAGAATTAGTGAAAATATTGATATTTTATTTTTTATTCAGACTCTCACACACAAACGCACTATAACTATAAGTCTAAAGTTTACTTTACATATATACATGGAATATTTCTATATATAACAAATGATTGATGTAGTTGCATATACATATATAAATTGTAAGCAAAATGATGTTATACATACAACGTTTACTTCTACAATTTGCGATTTCGAAACATATATATACCCGTATATATACATACATATATATATATATATATATAAAATGTTAGTTAAGCTATTTACATGATTAATGCATTAGGTTCAAAAGTTGAACAGCTTTTCAATTTCGTCTTAAGTTAATTTATTGATGGCAATAACGAAAATCCTGACGCGACAACAACAAACACTGAGAATTTTCATAAACTAAATTGACATTGCATTATTTTTATATATATCTACGCATATATATTATTATTATTTATTTAGTGAAATATGAGAGTACAATATGATTTGATAACAGTTTCTTTTCATGCAACAACAAGGCAATAGTTTTAATTATATATATTACTTTTGGATTTAACGAGGAAAGTGCATGGCATGTATGAGTAAACTTTAGTTTTTCTATGTGTACACGAAACCAAGTTTCAAACTACGTATTTATGCATTCATCCTGTATGTATGCATATGTGTATATATTAATTTCATTACACGACTAGTATTTGTATTTTAATATTTGCAACACACTTTATGTATATTAAAGAAAAAAGAACAACAAAAAAAAAAAACTTGGCACAGCTGCATATTACTTTTTCTTGATATAATATAATATATACTATAAGAGTTATACATTTGTAATGTATACGTATGTGTAGGAAAGCATTAAACCAAAACATTATATTGATAACAAATGTTGAAAGACTTTGAAGCATTGTTTTTTCAAAATGTACACTTTATTATTGTATACATCAATATATACATAAATATATGAATATGAATGATTCAACTATTGTATGTTAAGAGCATGTTTATTAATTACCGATGTGTGTAATGTGTATTGTATTCATGAATAAACGTGAAATTGTTGGACATAAAATACGATTTTCAAATAAATTGGAAAAGAATCAGCAAATGATAAACAAAAATCATTTATAGCTCATTCCGAAGAAAACTGTGATGAGCTCATTTGGAAACGGATTGAGTGCCATACTTTCTTCATTTCTGGAAAAACTAAGTTGCTTCTCGCCGAATAACGTAAGTTTTTTGGTTGATCCTAAAAGCATGCAGCAATATTTATCGCACAGGTGACTTCGAACTTGACTCGGTCTTCTGCAGAACTCAATGGCAAAGCTTTCTTTACACTTTCTGTGGTCAGGGCCATGGCCACACAACTCTTGTGCTCTCTTTATCTCTTTCTTCCTCTCTCAATGCTATGCTCTTGCTGTTGGGCAACTTTGGAAACAGAGGTTCAATGTCTGCCGTTTGTGCCTCCAGAGAGTTAGTTCAGTTACTGCACTTGCCGCGTCGAGTTCTGTGAAACGCACGAATTGCTTGGAAAAAGGTCAATTCTTGTGAGATTAAGTAAAGAGCTATTAAAGTTGGCAGTTTTGGAGTTTGGTGCCGACATGGATTATCGTTTACTGGTGGTAAGCACAATTGTTTAAATGTTTAGCCCACAGTTAGTTCGTTGCTTAAGTCTTTTGTTTTGCACTACGTCCAGGAATTTACTGTTAGCACACATTCTGGAGCACTATCATATGTATGTGTATCTGATATTTATATATAGACATGCTAATGAATTGAAGCGACGGGCCAATCTGCTTTGCTTCATCCACACACAACACACACACAGTCTCTGTGCGCCTCTTGGGTGTGTGTGTATAATTTTAGCCTGGCATGGAGCAACTTTCCCGTTACCCACCTAACGTATTTAGAACAATTTAAAGTCACACACTCACGCATCAGCTAACGACAGATTCTGTCTCCGTTGTCCAGCGGTGCTTTGTATTTATTCTGCTTTAAATATATAGTCATTAACTTGACAAACACAGTAATAGCATTGCCCAGTTACAGGCCTAGTAGTGGTAATTCCAGTTCTTAGGTCGTGTTGAATGCGGTCAGCAGTAGCTGCAATTAGATAGTAATTGCAAATGATGTATAAACTAAAAAAAAGAAGATAATAATATATATATTTTATATATATATATAAATGAGCAAGAAACGTAACACATTTCGAAATTGAGAGGAAAACTAGTTTCACACGAAACGTTGCCTCATTAGAATAAATAAAAAGAACAAAATCAACACCAGCTGCGACTGACCCAATTTCGCTGTTTTGGAATTCCGAAAATTGTGCGCTGAATCATGTCACGATCGAGATGCAAAGCGCACGCATCCGAAATGAAATTGCTGAGCCATGGCCGAAACTCTCTCAGCTGGAGTCTGAGAAATTTCTTTCAAAAGTGCTGGCCTAATTACAACTGGGAAAAATAATGCGACATGGAAAAGTCGCCCGCTCGAAACGCCCACAATTTCGAGTAGTTCGCCACTTGACCTAAATCCCGGACACATCACATAAAATCTGTGGATAATCTGAAGACATTCTGAAACTTTTGATTTCATTAATATAAATATAAATAAATAAGAAAAAAAAACTACCAAGTGGCAGACAGAATTTCAGGGAAAGTTTTTCTTCTTCCTCAAGTACGCGACAATGAGATTAAGATACAAAAGCAACATTCTCCGGCCAGTGCCATTGGTTGTGGCTGTTACTGCTGCTGGTTGTTGTTTTCGTTGCTGTTGTTGTTGTTGTTGTCGCTGTTTAGGTTTGTTTATTTTGATGCCAGCAAACGGCGCCGCAGGTCGAACAACTTTCGCGCTTTCGCCAACGAGCCAGCGATCTGAGAGCGCGTCTTTGTGCCCATTGGGCCGAGGCCAATGCCACATTCAAAACCACAATGCTGTTCATTCAGATACGTCGCAACGCTGGCAATTAATTTGATATATGCTGAGACCGTTCTTTATGTCCATAAAAAAATGAAATGGATATAAATAACACTATTATGTTAAATTTGGTTTTATTTTCTGTTATTTTTAGAAAATACTCAGCTTTTTGCTGCTCTCGCAGTTGGCGGCGTCGCAACAGTTGCAACACTCGCCATCGCCGTCGGCGGCACAGGCGCAGACAGACTACGGCGAGGAGCCACCAGAGGGTTATTATGCGTTTGTGGAATCACCGAATGCAGTGCCGCCCCGTGTGCGTCCACCGCCCTACACCTTCATCAATGCCGACTGCAAGGATGTGGCTGCGGGCAAGAAGTCAGCGGTGTCCGTGCACAATATTTGCGGTGATCTGAATAAGGGCCAAATACCCAAGAATCCACTTGGCCAAAATGTGCTCGGCGAGCCATATCCCTTGTAAGTTAATATTGCCTGCCAATCATTTAACTGAAACTCCAGAATTCCAACTCTATGCTCTCAGCGAACTGATACGAAACCAGACTTTGAAGTTTCTGTCCAAAACACTGCCCGTGCTGAAGGCAGATGACACACTGCCAAAGGTAACGCAAATAATACGCGACGAGCCTGTGGAACAGCTGGACAACAATAACATCGATCGCCATTATGCCACGCGCGTCACACGCAGTCTGCCCGATGGCGTCCAATCCAATGAGTACAGCTACTTTGATCCCGCCCTGGATGAGGAGCATCAGCATCAGAACCAGCAGCAGCAGCAGCAACAAGAGCAGCGACGCGCCACCGAGGAACGCAAGCCCCGCAAATTCTGTGATGGCGGCGGAGTGTAAGTGCAATTTGTGGATTAACTAAATCAATTATTGATAAGACCCAAGTCCGAACTAACCCTGATTTCTAACAGTTTATACCTTTCTAATCCATACTATATTTATGTTTAATTGACAGCTTTTGCACACTATACCGCGCCATTCAGGGCGACACAAGTCCCGCTGTGGCCGCTGCTCAAACAGCAGAGCGTCGCGAGGAAGTTGGCCCAATCCGCTATGAGGGACCACCGACACCGTGTCCGGCCAAGGTGGAGTATGCGACGCCAGTGTTCGCCAAGAACTATCAGGGCGCCTGGCGCTATGTGGTACAGATACCCTACGAGGGCTACTTTACCCAGACCGTGGAGGTGACGCGCTGCATCCAGGCCCGCTGTCATTACCTGGACGGTGGTTGTTTGTCCTCGCCTCGCTGGGTTAGCCTGCTGGTGGCAGAGATATTCTATCCAAATGCGGAGGACACAGTGCCGAGCAGCAGCACGACGACACAGGCACCATCCGTGCAGGACTTCCAGGCCTACCAGCAGTATCTGCAGAAGCGAGCGGGCGTGGCCAACGCCTCCGATGGCAGCACTAATGCACTAAATGCTGCTGGCGGCCAGCATGCGCCAGCGGATGCACATTGCGATGGTCATGACGAGCTGGGCTGCTTCCAGGTGCGGCTCTATTACGACTGGTTCTTGATACCCGGCAGCTGCAAGTGCTGGCGTCCGGATTACTTTGCCAAATATGTACGCCGAAAGTCGGTGGCTGACTTGTAAAAAAAAAAAAACAAAAATAAAATATAATTAAACTTTAATCATAGTATTTAGAGCGAGGCAAGAGTGTGGCATGAAATGCTCATTCTAGCATTCCATCAAAATGGAACGCGCAGAGTTTGCATTTCTTGCAACAACAACAAACAAACTCAAACAAAAAGAACTTAACAAAAACACGAATATAAATGCACACATTTATATATTAACATATATAAAGATATGTTTGGATGTGTGTTGAAGTGAGCAATTAGCTTTCCTTGACTGAATAATAACAGGCGAATCGCGTTGAATTTCTACTAATAAATATTTCTGCTATAATTGAACCACTGTGTATTTTATGCCTGGGGACTTAGCTACAGATACAGATACAGATACGATGCTCCAGCTTCAGCTAGGCTATGGCACGCGCTCTTGTATTGGTATTTTGTGAATCTGTGTGTGTGTGTGTGTGTGTATTAGTCTGCACGTGTGTGTGTGTTGTGTAGGAAAATCAAAACCTGTCCCGCCAGCTACTCAACCAGTTGCGCATGCGTGCGCTGTTTGGGCTCTGCAGTCTTCCCAACCAGTCGGTTGGGTTTGGGTGTTGTGCCGCTCTTTGAGACGAATAGCGCGCTGCATTACATAGCCACAATAATATAAACATTGCTGTTGCAAAAAAGTTGTGCAAGCCAAGACAGGCCAAGCCAAGCCAAGCCAAGCCAAGCCAAGCAAACCCAAGGCAGGCAAACAAAGCCTTGACGAACGGCCTCAAAAGGCTGCCATAGAATCGAGTTTCCGCATCAAAAGTTCCCGCTGCAAGTGAGTAATTAAAAGAGCAAATTGTTAAAATGTTTGTTTATAAACAAAGCCAAAGCAATTGCAAACTTGGCTATGCTATTGTACCGTTATGAATACTTTTTAATTGTGTTTATCATAGGTTGATTAAAATAAAAAACAACTTATTTTTTAGAATACATATCTAATAAAATTGTTTGAAATCGAAATTCACAAAATATGTATTTATTTATTTATAGTTTAATAGAATGGAATATCAATATGAAATTTGCTTTGTTATGATTATGGTTTTTTTTCTGTTGTATAATGAAAATTAATTGCAAAATTATTACGTACTTTGAATATGTATATTAATTAAGAATTAATTAGCATGGGTTTCCCATCTTTGTTTTTGCGCGCTAGTTGCAAGTTTGTTGCCAAAGTCTTTCGTTGTGGTGGTATTTATGCAAATGAATTTATTCAAAATATGTATTGAGCGCACAGAATGTGGGCGAAATCTTTAAAATCATCAATTTAATGTATGCACACTTTCCATTTTGTTAATTTCCAAGCAAACATCTGAGATTTAGAAGACGAAAGAGATGATGCTCTCCAACGGGAGCTGCAACAAGAGCGGCAGCCTCAGCTCGCTGGACGCGCTGCCCAAACAGTTTGTACTGTCCATGAAGAAACTGTTCGATATACTGGATGATAAGCATAGTGGTTATGTGCGTTATACGGATATTGAGAAGGGCTGGCAGGATGATGGCTCCAAGGGGCTGCCACAGGGCGTGCTGGATTCACTTCATCGTGTGACACCGCCCAGTGGTCTTTTGTCCTTTGACCGTTTCTGTGCTGGTTTAAAGCTCTGCTTGTTGCGCAATCAGCAGCACACACAAAATCCGATGCCAGTTCATGATAAGCTGAGCAAGCCGCCTCGCCCGCCATCGGCACCGCAGCTCCTTAGTTTGAACCATGAGACCAGTGCACCCACAGCCAAGGTGCGTCCGCGTTCACAGCTTACACTGAGTACGCCGCCCTCGGTGAGTCCTGAGCTGGAACCGGATGTCGAGTATGCGACGCCAACGCCACCACCGAAACCACCGCGCCAGTCGGCAACAGCTCAACCGTTGGCCAAGGCGGACATCCGCAACGCACTGCAGAACTGGCAGCTCAGTCTGATGCACAGCGAGAGTCTAAAGCAGAAGAGTTTGAAGACGGCACGCGAGCAATTTGAGCATCGTGGCTCAGCGGATGGTGGCTCTTCCTCCACATCAGCAACGGACTATGCACTAGGCAGCCTAACTCTGGCCCTGCCACCCAAGAAGGCCAACAATAAGAGACGGGAGTCACGGAGACACACATTGCAGCATGGCATCGACTACAACATGCTGAAGCGACTGAAGCAGCTGGAGGAGCAACGCGAACTGTTGCTTTTCGGGCTGGACGGAGTGGAGAAGGCGCGAGATTTTTACATGCAGCAGGTGCTCAACGTGCAGGAGCAGATCAAGTATTTTGGGCGACTAGGCACTCGATTTGTAAGTACTAATATATATATATATATATATTTCGATAACACTTTTGTGTGCTGCAGGAACAATGGTCGGAGCTGCAGCAAGAGAGATTAAACTATCAACGTGCCCGCGTTCTGGAAGCCAATCGCAGTTTGGCTTTATTGACAGACACTTGGGAACATGGCGGTTATCCTCTCCATATTAATCTCGCTCTGCCCCGCAAGTCCTTGCAGCACCTCAACTTCAAGTCCTACGCAGCCAATGACGCCGAGCTGCTGGCCTGCGAGAAGCAGGCGCTCATCTCGGAGCTGTACGAACAGCAACAGCAGCAACATTCACAGTTTCATAACTTGCGTGTCGCACGCACGCGAAATATGACAGACTTTGTGCTTAGCCAGCCATCGCCAGTAAGCCAATCCTCCGCTGGACTGGGCGATGCGGACGTCGTCTACTGAAGCCGACTACAAATAGAATCGTTTTAAGCATTATGTAAATACAAACATATATTTTATTAAGTGGCTCAACAATGCAAAAGGTACTACATAATGGCAACCAGTCTAATTTGGATTTGGAAAACGTCTCATATATTTGTTTAGCTGTTTGTAGTTGAGATTGTTGCCGGGCTGCACGACTCCCTGATTAACGTTCTTTTTAGCCTCGAACTTGCGGTCCATGTAGAATTTGTAGCATTTCTGGAACTGATTAATTTCCTTGTTGCAATACTTCTCCACGAACTCGTTATCCTTAAGGCAGGCAAAGAGCACGCCCATCTCCTGCAGGCACGCCACATCCGAGCCAGAATCCGCCTTGCCACTGACTGTGTTTTTCAGTCGCAGTGGTAATATCTCCTGGAACGGCACCTCCTTCTCATTCTGTGGCGCACGACCGCGTGCCGCAAACAGTGCTCCTGGTATACGCATCTGTCAATTATTATTTTTATGCACTTTTTCTTTCAATATTCCCGAATTATTGTAAATTTACCTTTTCTTATCTTTAATGAGTGTGTGCCGCTGCAGTCAGCTGTGCGTTGTTACGTCAAAAGCAAAATAGAGTGTTTGCCAACACTGAAAGACAGCAGTTTTGACGTTAAACAACACTGTCGGATGTCAAACTCTGGTCAACTAAAAAATTACACAAATAAAAAATACATATGGTAGAAGTAAATAATACAACAAAACATGGATGTTGTTGATGTCAACCAGCAGGCGCCGCACCTCGCTGACTTTGCCGGCAATAATGAGGCGGACAGAGAACAGTTCGATGCCGTCGACATCATGAATGATGCGAAACTCTCGACAAATGGTGCTGGTGGAGCGTGGGAACGTCAGCTCTTTCGGTTTCATGAATACCACGGCTCCAACATACGCTTAGAAGACGATGCAACAGTCGCCTTTCGCCGTGCCAGCTTCGCCGACGCACTCACATTCTCCGAGCGACCACTGGTAAGTTTGCATTAAACAAAATGTAAAAATACGAATATATGCACATATGACCAGGCCGAGCTCCAATGAGCAAATTGATTAATGTGTTGCAACGTTTCAGGCACCTGGTGAAATTTTCCTAGTAGAGATTGAGAAAATCGAGCGAGGCTGGTCGGGACACATGCGACTCGGTCTGACGGAGCTTACACCGAATATTATTGGTAAACGCAGCGAGGGACTGCCACACTTTGCCTTACCCGACTTGGCCAATTTAGGAAATAGTTGGATTTATCCAATCTCTAAATTCGAAATGAATCAACGACAGGAACAGTGCGGAGATAGTGTAGAGCCCATTGCAAATGAACCGCCACATCGTGAGTATAACAATACAATACATTTTTCCTTGAAAAGTAATTGAACTACTTAATTCTCGCAGGTAACCTTCTAGGCGATGCGACGCATGTGCGTACGCCGCGCGGCTTACTACCGAAGCGACTTCTGCGACCAGCTATGGACAATGGTAATTCAGATATCCTGCTCACTGACAGGGGCTCGCGCATTGGCATTATATATGTGCCCACAGAGACTGATGCGTCAAAGGGTGAATTGCACTTTATCATCAATGGCGTGGACCAGGGTCCAGTATCAAAGGAAATACCATTAAATAGTTCCCCACTATACGTTGTTATCGATGTTTATGGCACAACAAAGCAAATACGCATTATCCAGTTAGAGGGCAGTAAGTATTAATGCTCCATCCATCTAAAAAGCCTAACATGTTAATGTTTATTATAATTTTATACTTAGTTCTGTCCTTGCAAAGTGCTTGTCGCAATGTAATACTGGAGCACATCGCAGCTGGCGCCATTGCGCGCCTTCCACTGCCGGAGAGCATTAAACGCTTTTTGCTACGCCGAGATTAGGAACTGAGACAAGGCGCACACACACATGAGCACTTTATGTAATAAAGTGTTATGTTGGTGTGGTGCTGTTTATGCATGAGCGTGCGTCGTGATAGCCTGTTTACCAATTTATATTTTATACGCATTGTAGGCAGCTGAAGTGCCGTTCATTGACTTGTCATTCCCAACAAGCGCCGGTTGGCGTTCTCTTTGCTTGCCCGCCCTTAGAGCACAGCACTGCCCAGCCGAGATCAACGCGGGAAATGAAAAGGCGGCTTTCTAATAGGGACGGTTTCTCCATCGGCTCTCTGTGGTGATGATGGATTTTAAACGAATTTGTATTGTTCATTCTGTAGATATAGCTTATAATACTTTGGTTCCGTGATACCAGTTCTTTATATTTATATTTTATATATGTAGTATATGTTTGAAAGCATCACATGTATTTTACTCACTGTTATATTACAGCCAGCGAAGAACAATTTTCCCCGTCTTACAACACGTACATACCTCGAAATATGTACAAAGCGCTTTAATTGCATTGCAAAAAAATAGCAAACCCTATTTAAATGCAAAGCCGAGCTGCTACGCAAGAAGCTCCCAACCAAGCACCGATCTGCCTTTTAGCCGTTTCGGTCCATCCCAGGGCGATTTCCGTTTCCGTTATGTACCTTTAAGAATATTGTTGCTAATTGTAAATTAAGAGTATAATTACAATATGTAGTATATAGAAATCGATTTAATAACGCAACATAATATAATAAGGGATAAAGTGTACTTGCATTGTATGTAATAAATACATGATAATATATATATATATAAAAGAAGACATAAAAGACGAAATCGTTGGATTTTCGAAAAACTTAACTTTATTCAAGCACCGCTCTTGTGTACATCTCTGTTGTTGGGCATTGTGTTTTAAATTTGTAGTATATAATACGTATGAATATTGATTTGTGGTGTTTGTTACGACTTGGATGAGCGATTCTCGGCCAGTTTGGCCTTGAAGAGAGCCTTCAATTCCTCGGCTCCTTTGTTAGTCTCCTCGTAATAAGGTAGCTCAGCCAGTTTTTTAAGCCAGGCGTGCACTTTGGGAAACTTGAACTCATCAATGAGAGCGACCTCATTTACGGATGTCACAGTGGCCACACAGCAGAAGTCAGCTATGGTCAGCTCATCGCCACATAGATAAGTCTGATCCTTGAGGAATGATTCCAGAATTTCATAGCACTTCTGCACGTAGGCTATCTTATCGATGGAGCAGTCAGTAGACCCAAAGTAGAGAACAGGCTCATACAGAAAACGCAAACGCGCAAAAAGATGACCCGAATCCAAATGAAGGCGAGCATCCACATTGGCGCGCTTTACCAAATCCTTGGGGTATAGCGACTCCTTTCCTTTGCCATATTTCTCAACAAGATAAGCGGATATGGCATGCGAATCTAAAATGGTAGCATCACCATCGACCAGCGTGGGAATGGTGTGCTGTGGATTCAGTTTTAAAAACTCGGGCGTCAGATGTTCACCTTTCAGTAGGTTAATTGGGCTAAAAAAATTTGTGTTATTGTTAATTGGCTAAATGCATTGCTCAGAGCTGATGTTCGGGTTGTTCTTACCGCAGTTCAAGTTCAAGTCCAATAGCCTTGGCCGTCAGCAAAACGGCGCGCGATGGTGGACTTAGTGTGGCATAGTAAAGTGCTGGCTTCGACATGACTTCAGCTAAGTGATTAGATTTTAAACAAACTTATTAGATGCTAAAATTATGCAAAAACAAAGGCATACAAGTTTGAAGATATTAAGCCAACAAGCTATGAGTACAAGTTAGATCGCTAATTTCTAAAGTAATCGGAATTCAGTATTTCACAGAATAAGCGACTTTTCCAGCCCTAAATGTCTCCATGCCCGCTTCTATTTCACAATAACAATAACAATAACAGAGGCCTGATAACGCAAAGTTAATTATAAGCCGATATCAGCACTCTTGTATGTTATACACGGACACACATGCATTAACCTGAACAAATCTAGCAAGAAGCTATACAGGCGATGGGCATTTATTTAAACATATATGTATAAACACATAATTATACCTCCATATAGATACATATTTATAAAGCGACAGAGCGCTGCAGAGCAGACAGACAGAGCGCTGCACACAATATATATATATATTTAATTAGAGAGGGGTCAGACAAACACACACACACATATATATATATATATATATATGCACACACACACCCACATAGTAAGCGAACTAATAGGAAAAATACTGCCAGATCTTGCCATTAACATTGCCGGCGATTTGTTGTTTTTATTGCGCTTATATGTACTGTGTGTGTGTACGACTGGCGTGAGAACAAAGCAAATACACAGTAGTAGTATATAATTTACTGTAGTCCCCTCTACATATATACACACAAACACACACACATAATTATATGGTTGTCGATTAGGGATTTTGCGCATCCAATATGCAATATAGACGACAACTTACATACAATAAAACAGGCAACAAGTTTTGTTTCTATGACCGCTCACTGTGAACTCGGAAACGTGACTAAAACCGAAACGTAACGAATTAGCGCGAGCAGCACTCACTAAATGACAAAAAGTGGGAGTGGAAGAGTGCGCCAGAGCTTAGATCTGAGATCATATTTGACACTCGAAAAAACTTATGTGTACCAACATGCAAAATAAAAGTACAATTTTCAATCAGTATATACGAATTCTATATTCTGTGGGGATACCGATGTTTAATTTTAAATATTTAATTGAAAAAAATACTTTTCTTGGTACGTTTTAGTGAAAGGTACAAATATCTTTAAACACTGATCGCTTATGGAGGTTTTTATCTGTATTAAAAAAAATCCAAGTAGGCGAATGTTGGAGAACAGCAAATATATCATTGGTCTTTGTATTGGTGAGAAAAAAGTTAAAAGTGTATTTATCATGGTTTATTCATAGAGTTTTGGTACATGTGTAAACGAGTAATCACGTTGGCGAGTAAGTGATTACTATTAAATATGAATTAATAATAATGAATATAATACCAGCATTTTCGTTTGCTTTCGCCATATACAATCAATGGAATATTAAAAATATGATGACTATTGTCAAATAGCAGTCACCATGGAGCACAAAACACATCAACTAAATATAAAGATTGGAAAGCAAATATTTTACAATTTGGAAAATTACTTTAAAGGGAGCATTATACAAGATTTACAATCAATAGCTGGCTTATGCAGACATGCATATCGTTGTTTAGAGATTGTTCGAATGCATCATCACATTAATTATAATGTTCCTACTGCATTAATGGGTTAAATTAGTTGTCGAGCATGCTACGCTTAAGCGCCTCCTCCAAGTCGGCATCATAGCTTTCCGCCTTCGAATAGTCCGCTGAAAACTTATCAGTTATCTTGGCCAACGGCTCCTTTCTCTCCTTGCCGGTGGCACTACCATTGTGTTTGCTCTTGCTCTTGTTGGCATTGCTGTCATCGAATGAGTTGCCAAAATTACTCGAAAAGTTATGAGCCTCGAAGGCATCAAATTTAGCAAAATTATTGTCTAGAGTTGTTGAATTCGCATGCTTTTTCTGTCCGAAACTATCCTCAAAATTGTCATTAAAAGCATCAAAGAGCTTGGATTCCGTTGTCGAGCTGCTGCCTCCACCGGTTATTGCGAACGCATCAAAAGCTGCCGATTGTGATTTACCGTTTGATTGTTCGAGGGGTTTAGTTTTAATGGAGTCAAGGTTGTTGTCATTAAAATTGTCATTAAATGCTTTGAAAAAGGAATCATTGAGTTTGTCAACATTTGCATTGTTAAGCGCTTTCTGTGAGGATTGAGTAATTGTGGTATCACTTCCTGCTGAGGCCTTGCTTAGCGCAAAATCATCAAAGTCGGCGAAGGCATCCAGCGATTGCTTTGGAATCGATGCGTTCGAGTGATGTGACATCGCTGGGCTGGCATTCAAGTTGAAGCCGTCGAATTTTTGCAACAATTGGCTATCCAGCGGCGTTGCGGTCTTTGATTTGTTGTTATTGTTATTATTGGGCCTGGCACCTAGCTCATCTGAAAGTGAAATGTAATTATAAATTACTATGTGCAATTTCGTTATTTCTTTTAATCTTACCCTCAGAGCTAAAGTCCTCGGCAAAGGTCTTTTTGCTAGCACCCGATGTTGTCGTGTCTGCATCTTCATCTGAAAAGGGATCTTTAATATTGAATGGATCTTCGTAGCGATAATCTTTGAATGGATCATCCTTGAAGTCCGTCGGTCCTTTTATATTTGCTGGCACTGGAGTTGGCGCCTTCGTGCTACCAAATGCATCAAAGATGCCAGTTCCTTTGCCTGTTCCACTTTTTGTTGCCTGTGTCTGCAGCGGTGTATTGGAACGCGACAAATCTTGGTTATTTGTGCTGATTGCTGTCACAGTTGATGCGGATACAGATGATGATGTCAATGTCAATGGCGATGAAGTTTGTGGGTGCAGTGGCAGTGTTGAAGTGCTTGTGCTAGCTGCTGCCTTACTCTGACTCTGAGGATCATCAAACAGCGAAAAGCTATCGAGCAGCTTAGCATTTAGCGCTGGTATGGGCGTGGTCGTGTTTTGGTTACTGATTGGAATGTTTTGCAGCTGTGTCAAATGGATGAAATAAGTAAAAACAAAAAAAAACATATATGTGTGTGTATGTGGGAGAAATAAAAATAAACGTAAAAAAATTAATTAACAAAAGAGTGAGGCATAAAATAAATATATATTCATATAGATAAAAATTTACTTGATATTAGGGAATTGAATTTTCCATAAACCAAAAAAAAGCTTTATTTTGTTTATTTATACACTGGATTAGCTGCTGTGGAGAGAGAGAGAGAGAGAGACAGCGCGGGTGAGAGGGGGTAGGAGCAGGGAGGAGCTCACGCGTAAAACAAAGATCATTTAACCGGATGCGACAAAAATGTTTCTTTATTATCGTTATGGTTATATTTTATTTATCATAACTCACTTGTTATATGTATTATTATTAATGATGTCGAACATAGATATTTTCTTGTTTTTGTTTTCATTTTAATTAATGCAGAACTTTTTTTGTTACACATTATTAGGGTTCCCATTATATGTATTATAAGTATGTATGTATTAAACATTAAAATCATTGCACGGGAAGCTTTATGTTTCGGTATCTGAACAGTTTTGTGGTGTGTATGTTAGTAGTATTATAACCATGTATATGTGTATGTGATTCAAACAAATATCGGATAATTTCTCCATAACATATAATAAATAGTTCTGTGTAGGACTAGATTATCAATATTGACGATTATCCACTAATACGCAAACGTTTTTCGATCCATTTCGAATTTTGGCTAAACTACATTCCTAGTCGATGGCTTTGTGTCTTTAAGGTATTTATAATTTGAATTTAACCGGCGGTTGGAGAGTTCATTCCATAGCTCTAATTGGAAAGCAATACGAGTACGAGTTCAATGTAACTTCTGATTCTGTAAAATTAGTCAATAGACAGTAAAGCAATTTTGGAAGCTACATGCCAAGAATGTTCGAACTATTTATGTATTTCTGTATGTGTGTGTGGATCATAGTCGTATATGCGCCTAAGTAGATGTGGATCAGCAATTATATATGTATTGTAAAATTGTTATAAACTTTAGTATTATATGCAGAAACAACAACAATTTGCATTTAAATTCCTTATTTGAGTTAAACATATATCATTCTATCATTCACTTTGAGACTAGCAACTCTTTCAAACTAAACATTTCGGCGTGCACTTATTTATTTAAGAAATATGTAATATGATAATTTGATTTGTTTGGTCATTAAACGAAACGACGATTTGCAAAACGCAATCTCAATTAAGCAATGCTAGTAATTATATAATAGGTTAAATACAATATTGCACAACATTTCAAAAAGTGACGTTCATTAAATTTATATTTTCATCTTTGACTACATTAAACACGACATAACGTTTTCTTTGGGGCATTTCTTGACTTGATTTTCAATTGATTTAAAGTTCACGAATTCGACTTAGTACATTTATCTAATAATTAGGCATGAAATTGCGAGTAACGGCCTGTGTGCAATACGAATACGAATAGGCTGCCGAATCGAACTCTGATATATGTGGAATATATGTAATATGATTATAAATATGCAACTAGTTTTTGTACGCTTAAAATTTGTTTTCTTCATGATGCTGGGCTCAATTTTTGACTGAGTATGTGTGTGTTTGTGTTAGTATTATTATATTAATTATGTTATATTCTTTATATATATATCTATATATATTTATATGCATTTATTGAAATGTGATAATTATTAAGATGTTCACTGAAAGTAGAGAATTGCAAGAGATGAAAGCAAATAGTTAGTTTCGTACGGGCAGCAGAGTTAACGCAATGTGGATAAGGGTCAAATACCTCTTACATTGTTGGCCAAATCAAAAAGTCGTTCAAATCATATGTATATCGATAAAAAAATCAACAATTCTACTTAATAAACAAGTGCATCATATTAGTTTATTAAGGTGGGTTTTAGCAAATTGAAATTAACACAACTACAACAATTTCTAAGATTGGTTAGTTAAAATAATTAATAATGATATTATTAATAATTAAAAATTATGGTATATATAGCTATGTAAACGCAAACAAGAATATTTACAGCCGTGATCGTGAACTAATTAACAATATAATAGTTATTGCTGTTGTGCGGTGTACATGCATTACCACCGATCCCAATGTACTTTTAACTTGCTACCAACCTTATTGTCAAAGTCTTCAAAATCAGCAAATCCTCCGCCGCCGGCACCACTCGATGGCTACAAATCATGGACATATTAGCTAAGTATATTCGAATAAATAGTTCTCACAAATATTATACCTGGTTTGCGCGCGGTGGGGCTGGTCTAGGAGGCGGCACCTTGGATTTCTTTGGCGGCAAAGCTGGACTAGGTGACTCTGGTCTTGGTGGTGGGCCTGAACGCTGGGCATTGGGACTGAGCACCTGACCCTGGCCAGTAGGCGCGTGTAGCGACGCAAAGGGATCGCTTCCAAAGTCATCTTTTCCAGGCTGCAATATTTATACCATTAAAGTAATTTATTTTTATATTTACAAATCATTGAAAGTGAGTCTACCTCCGGCGTTATAGCATTGGACTTGTTAGCACCAAATGCATCAGCACCAAATGGATCGCGTTGCGTATGCCCGAAGCCGCTGGTATTGCTCTGGCCGAATGCATCGAAACCGCTGTCGAAGCCAGTGCTCATATTGAAACTATCGTCAAAGCCACTGCTGATGACAGGAGAAGGTTTGCTGACCTGTCCACGGAAGGGATCGTTATCAAAGCCATTGGTTGCCTTGTTGGCTGCGCCGCTGTTATTCTCCCCAAATGGATCTTCTGTGGGTATTTCGATTTCCTTCTGCAACGTTTTGCGCGCATCATCAAAGTCGGGCTCAATCTTCAACTGGTATTCGGAGACTAGGTCAGCATTTTGAGTCTCCAGTGCGGCTCGACAAATAAGTAGCGCATCGGTCATCTGACGTTGGGTTTCTATTAGCTGCGTAACCATGGAGCGCACCTGTAATTCCCGATACAAATGAATAGGTTATAGTTTCTATACGAGAATTGTACACTTACGGAGCTAATCTGCAGTTGCGTACTTTGCAGATGTCTGGTGAGCTTAGATAGTTCGCGATTGTTGTCATCGTATTCCTTTTGCAGTGTCGACTCCTCATCCTTGAGCTTCTGCAGTTCCGAGCGTTTAGCATTCAGCTCGCCCTCCTGCTCATCAATGGTTTCTTCTTGCATTTGACACTGATCGCGTATCTTGTTTACCTACAATAAGATGGACAATAAATTGATTAAGAAGCAAAATCTGTTGAATTGTTTTTCAGCACAATAAAAAACAACCATTACCACAAAACATGAATGAACGAAAACATACAAACACAAACAATATTAAGAAAATATATATAATAAACAAACCTGAACATTCGTGTGGGTTATGTCAAGACTTACGTTGGCCAACACGGCCAGATTTTGGATTACCTTAACGTACGTATATAGTTTTTATTTTATGTGCATTCACCAGTTTAGTATGAGTAATTTTGTTTGGAATAATAATTGCGTACCAATTTGTGTTAACAATGGGGAACATAATAAATAGAAAAAGGGAAATTGAAAAGAAATTAAAATGGAAAAAATGTAAAAACCCAAGTTAAAGTTAAATTAAAAGATAATAGCAGCTGTTAAACTTAAAATGTAAGCCATTTAAGCAAAATCTAGACCAATATCTTGCAATTATAACTACTTGAGCCTGCAGATCATCCAGACGCTTTTGTGCCTCGCCCCGCTGATTCTCTAGCTGCTTCAGTGTTGCCGTCAAAGTGTCTAATTCGCTCTGTAAGAATCGCAACCAATATTTTGCAAATAACAGGCTATTTTGAGGGCTATATGCAATACGAACCTGCAGGCTGCGAACTTCACCATTTTTGATGCGCACATCGGCCTCCTTTTGTGCGATTTCCGTTTCGAGAGCGCGTCGCTCTCTGGCCAGCTCTTCGATCTCCTTTGATATCATTTCCAGTTCGGGATTCGAGTAAGTTGGCTTCGTTTCCTGCGGCTGCAAATCGACCCCAGAGACGGTAGCACGCATCGAAGGCGGCACCATATTGGCAGTGAGCACTTGTGGCGGATCCACACCGCGCTGCTTGCGTTCAACAAGCCACATGGCCAAAGCAAACTGTTCCACGGTCAGTTTTCCCGATTGATTGGTGTCGCAAAGTGCCCTGTTAAGTGATGAATGTAAATTAATTAGTCAGCAATGATCATAGTTTCATTTTTCATAACTTACCAAATATCGGCAAGGCTGCGCTGCGGTATACCCGATTTAATGAATATGTCTTTCACCTCGAGACCGGAAACAAGGCCATCTTTGTCCAAATCCGACTGCCGGAATATCTCTTCAAATCGTAAAAGCTCCACAGTCCTAACCACCCAATCGGCATTGGCTGTTACTGAAGGAGGCGCACCAATTGGTATCAGTGGCTCAGTTTGTATCAGCGGCTGTGAGCTGACTGCGCCTACCGGTGGAATGCGCGTCATGGGCGGCACAGCAACGGGAAGTGGTGGTATAGCTGCCGGCGGTGCAATATCTTTTGGAAAGTTGGCCACAAAGCCACCATCGCCGAAACCCTCGCCACTGGGTGCACGCGGCATTGCAGCTCCCGCTGGCTGCGGTGGCGGTGGCATGGCGGGCTTGGACGCTTTGCGCAGCTCTGGCGGCAGCACACTGGGAACAGTGCGCTTCTGAAGTGTCTGATAGACGAGATGCATGGCTACAATAAACTCGTGTTTGTCCAAATTACCGTCCTTATCCTGATCGGCCAGATCCCAAATAGTGCCCAGTATGTTCATCGGCAGCTTGGAGTCCATCAGCACGCCCTTCACCTTGTTGCCCGGCAGCATGCCATTACTAGGATTCAGCGATTCAAACAGCTGCTCGTACTTAAGCCGATCTATGACACTTATGGTCCAGTCACCACCAGTGGAACCGGCGCCGGGGCCCGCAACTGGCACCGACTGAATGCGCGAAGGTATCGCCTTTGGTATTTCACCCTAAGAAAGTGGACGATATGGTTATTTTTAGTGGATTTGAGTTTGTAATGGCTTTCTGCCACATGCAAATTAAAACTTACCACTTTCGGCGGATTGGGTGTATGCATGTAGATGTTATTCATGTTGCCCACCTGGCCTGCCTGCGATAGTGAGACTAGCTTGAGGGCCACAAAAAAGCCTGGCTTGTCCAGGAATCCTTTACCGTTCGGATCTGATAGATCCCAAATTCGACTGAGCACCACATCGCTGAGGCCAGACTTTTTCAAAAACTTTGCCGCCGTCATCGCCTCAATGGCACCCGTGCCCTTCGGGTCAATCTACAAATATCAAGAAATTGGGCACAAGCGAAAGCCAAAAAAATCAATAAGGGGTTGCAAAATTGACCCGCCACACACGAAATTGCAGTGGACTCATTACCTGTTTGTAGTATGCCTCATAGATGAGGTTGTGCTTGCCGCACACCCGAGCAAAATCCAAATTCATTATGTGCCCCGTTTCTCGTATTTAGTGTCCAAATTGAATGCAGAAAGCAACGGCCACTGCCTTGCTCTGTTATCACTATCACAAAATCGATTTTTTTCTTATGGGGTAATTTGAGGGCGGAACTCGCTCGCTTGCTCGCTGGCTAGTGGTGCGAGTGTCCTAGTTTTTCCACGTAACGTTTTTCATGTACAACTGGAACAGTTATAATTTTGCAGTTGGGCACATTATGGCTACAATATAATTACACACTCGAAATTTAATTTTTGCTTTTGCCTTTTTCAGCATCGGCCTCTAACTAGTGTTGAGCAACGTGCAACAATCACACTCACAAACGGTTGTTTCCAACACTGCAAACAGGGCTGCAGCTTATACAGTTTGAGATCTACTGAATTGGATAAGATTTGAATTTTTTAAATTGTAAAACATTTTGAATAATTTTTCGATATCTTATTTTGAAGTAAATTTTTTTCTGATTTTATTTGTGTATAATTAGCTTGTTAGCTGACTATCCCACCTAGATAAAGAAATAAATACGTGAGTTAATCGCTTAAAGTAAACGTATTCGACAATTGGTGGCTCCACATTGACAGTATAGAACTTTTCCAGGCACCACGCCCACCTCGTAGTTATAGTTCCAAGTCAGCTCGGTTCCGGACCGTATGTGGTTGGCTGAGAAAAACGCGACCCAGGGAAATCGAAGATCATGCGTGTCCACAAACACGTTCTGCACAAACAAATTGGGTGCACAAGAATGCTGTCAAAGAAACAAGAAAGCAAAGATCGCGGTCAGAAGTTATAGCTGCACCTCATTACGGACACACTCACATTAAAGTAACGACCCAAGTTGCCAGTTGACTTTGCATCCATAATGTAGGGCGCCTCGTCTTTGCCAAAGAGCCGGCGCACTGAATTCTCGCGCACTGTTTCATCTAGGTCGGCATTTGGATTGAAGTTTATAACTGCGCGCTCCTGCGAATCCGGCTCATTTGAATTGTTCGAGTGGCTCCGCGATGCACGCAGCTTATCCTTTTTGCGCGGCTGATAGTACTTGGCGGGTGTGAAGTCAGCATCGTCCTCCGGATCTGGGGCGTAAGTGTCTTCCTCCTCCGCTGGCGAGTGTTCAACATCAGATTCGTAGCCCTCCTTCAGTTGCTCTGCAACCTCAATATAATCCAAGTCGGCGAAGTACTCATCGCCAGCATCCAACCCGCCCTCGTTGGCCATTGTTTCGGTAAGCAAGTAGCCCGCATAGATGCAAATGAATGCGCCCTTTGGTATATCGTTGACGCATCGCAGACCCCAGCCCCGATTCGACGTCTTGAAGACCTGCAGCTTCATTTCCAACGAATGCTGGACCACTCGATTTAGACAGTTCTTCTTGCACTTACATCGCGAGTTGCACTCGTAGATTCCGGTGGGAACATGCTCGTGAAGACGCTTGTATTGATAGCCGATCTCCTCAATTGGCTTGTTGGGATTGCAGTACCTGACCCCCCCAACAGTTAGCTGCCAACATGCGCATTTTGATTTGTCCTGCCAACATAAAATAGGAGTTAGAATGATTATAGCAAAACTCGCCATCGATAGCTTACCGAGCAATCATCTTCGCAGTCACACCCCACGAGAAACTCCTCGTCGATATTCAGATGCACTCCCTCAGTGGGTATGCGCTGCTTGGCATAGGTGCAGTGCGGCGGCAATGTGTTGTCGTAGTAGTTTACCAGCGGTATTGCCATTTTCTCTTGTCCCTTTGATATGTCCGCCTCCTTAACAATAGTTGGATCAATAGAGTACTCTGCCAGGCAGCGCAAATCCGGCGTAAAATCAAAGTTTTCAACATTTAAAACATTATCTGTCGCACGCAGATACATGTGCACCTCGGCCAAACTGCGGAGATTTTTGCCACAAGGTCCACGATAAACGATATTGCCCTTTACCTTCTGCTTGAACAACAAGCGCTCCCAGCCAGAAAGCAGCGGCTTAGCCAACGGGCTGTAGCTATCCAGGCGATGCACAATCTTGAACAAACAGACTGGGCTACATTCGTGGGGTGAGTACATTTTGGGCGGCAGATTGCGCCTGGTCGTAAAATAGACAACATGGCCCTTAGGCCGGCTCTCATCGTCTACGTATATGGTTGAGTTGTTCAAATGGCGAACGGTATTGCGCGCTGCCGCAGCAGCAGCAGCATTGGCAGCTGCCGCAGCAGCAGAGCATGATGATGACGTGTTGACGTTCTGTGGAACAGAGCTGCTCTTGCGTGCAATCGCACGCATTTGTTGGTTTACCTGTCTGTTGCTCGTCTCCATCTCCTTAGTGTAGCGTATGAAGGGTTCGGTGCGCTGCAAACAAAACGAATATTATAAACAATATACTTAAGGAAATTTAATTGTAACTTACGCGCGGCACACGATGCTGTTGCATGGCATTGGCGTTTTGCGTCTCCTTGAATACTGGACCTAGGCGTAGGGAGCCACGATAGATCCACTCGGTGTGATTCTTGTCATCATCGAATTGCACCTGCACCAGGCTGCAGTCAATGTCAATCACGCGTGCGTAAAACCAGGTGCCGTTGGATTCGGTGTTCATGTTTTGGCCACGTGTGCATTGCACCATTGGTCGATCGACTGAGTATTTTTCTACATACTTTTGTATAAAGTCTCGCGAGCCGGGGTGCACATCCTCCCATACTTTCTCCGATGCCAGGCAAACCAAACGTACATCGTTGTGCTGCACATACTGTGTGTAGCCATCATCATAGAAGATTAAATACCTAAAGCGATTGGCCTGTTTCAGAGGCTCGGCTATAATTCCCGGATAGAATGCGCTGGGTACGACGCACTTCTCCTTGCCGCGCGACAATGTGCTGCCATTAAAATAGGCTATAACGCGAGTGCCTGAATAGTTTAATGCAATAAATAAAATTGAATAGTATGTTTAATAGCTGTAAGTAACTTTTGAACTGCTTTACTTACCGATAGTCAGGCGTACTGGCGGCGGCTCGAAGTAGGCTAGATGTTTGGCTGTTATTGTTTTGACCATTTGATATGTCATATTTAGATACTTGATCTTATAGCTTTTTACCAAAATGCCGCCCACTGTTGAACTTTCTGTAAACTCGATCACCTTGACGGACACCCAGCTTGCAATGGCTTTGTTCTTCACAGCATAGTAGGTTTCGTTTAGTTGAATCGGAGGTCGCTCTATCTCACCCGCTGGTGGCACTTGCTGCAAGGAGTCAAAACTCTAATTATGACACTATTTGTTTTGGTGATCAGTCAATCATACCACATAATCGAGCATATTTTGGTAGAGGTCAAGAGCAGGCATGTGTTTGTGCACTACTTGGCAGGAGCTATACAGGGCAAAATGCATTTTGTCAGCCATATTCTGTAGCTTGCTCAGCTCCTGGTTGGCCAACTCGATTTCGCGCCCTATGCGCTGTGTTTTTGATTGTAATATAGTCTTGGACCAAGCCATCTGGTCTTTTATCTCAACTCTGCCCATAACAGTTTTGATAGCATTCTCTAGTTCATCTTCAATCAGTTGCAAATCATTTGATGAAAACTCGGATTTGTCTGCGCATGGAATTCAATTTGTAAACAGGATATATTAGGTTAGACTCTGTACATACCCTGCTCTTGACAATTTTCCTCTTCGTCACTGCTGTCCAGAGCCACAAAGTCTGCGTGCTCCTGCTTAAAGTTACGCAATAGCAGAGGCTGCTTGGCCAATAGAAAACCAGCATAGTCCTGAAAGATATTGGGAGAACAATATATTATGAGAATTTCTATATGAAAAGTAAAGCTTCAAACCTCGTACATATCCATTGCTGTGTCATAGCAGCCCATGCAGATGTATTGTCGCTTGTGTGCCTTTCTGGGCACCTTGTAGTAGTTGAGCGCTGCCAGGCTCGCCAGCATATACTGCTTATGGATCTTCTGGCAGTTGCAATTGAGGCAGTCCTTTTTGTAATAGATTTCAGTATCCGCCTCAAATTCGATATTTTCTTTCGTGTCACCGTCTGTGCTTTGCTCGACTAGGCAACTGCTTTCGTTAGTCTTGGGCAGCTCATCTACCTCCATAGGCTCTAAATTTTCTGGTTCTTCTTGTGCCCCTGACTTTGCTGCATTAGCTGTCATCTCTTGCTTTTCTGTGTTCTTTTCTGCTGAGTATTTGGAAGAAGATGTTTTTGTTTCTTCCATATCCATTGATTTGGCTTCTGTGATGTCTTCGTTTTGAATTTGCGTTTTCTCGTCATCTACTTTATTGTTATTGGGTATGCATTTTGATTGTTCCTCATCTTTCAAATTAGATCGTGCTTCTTTATTTGGCACGTCTTTTTCATCGTCGATACCTTTGTCAGGACTACTAATCAATTCAACGCTGTTGTCGCTATCCACTGTACTATCCTTTAAATTCTCCTTATAGGGCCACTCTTCCACTGCGGGACTCCCAATTAGTTCAATGTTGCTATCTAAGTCGGCTTCATTTGGTTTGAGTGAATCAGTTTTATTCGTTGTAGGGCGAGCGATTTTTGTACTTGCAGTTTCAGTTACCTCCTTATCCTTGTCAGCCGAGTCAGTTTCATCGATAATTGGACTACTGATTAGTTCAATGCTGCTGTCCAAATCAGTTTCAATTGGCTTATCCGAATTAAGTTTTTCTATTGAAGAGTCTGTATCTTCTTTAGAGTGTTGCATTGCTGTTATATCGCAATTACTTTTTTCTAAATCGAGTGCATGCGAACCTGCGGCAAATATTATCACTTTCAATTCATTATTTTCATCTATTTTACTTTCATAGGTGAATGTTTCATTGTTCTTCTTAGAGTCTGGTGCCATCGGCGGATCAGCCAGTACATCATCTAATTCCATAAGTTCTTCACAAGCTGTCAGTTTCTCCTCCTCGACATTCTCCTCTACATACATTGTCTTAGTTTTTGCTGGCTTCGTTCCCTTCAAAGCCATTTCACCTGAAGGTGATGTGGGCAAGTCGTCAACCGATGTCGCATTTTCGTGCTTCGAGCAATCCACATTATCAGATGCCGAGGCCATGAAGTATTTTGCGCTAATTTACTTGAATTTTCCAAAAAAAAAAAAACAAAGCATCGGTGTTTAAAAAATTCTGCAGGAAAGAACAAGAGTAGATATTTGGACGGTGCTGGAAAATGTTTTTGTAGGGCGCTGGCCAACACTGTAGCAAGAAGAAGACGATAAATCATTCTTAGATGGGTGTCAGGCAAAACAAAATTAGTAAATAATAATAGGATTAGAAGTACAGTGATTACACTTCATGCTAGCGCCAATGTCATATTTAATAAAAATTTTAAGATAAATTAAATAATAAAATATTTAAATTTGACTTTCGCGCAAAATATTGCGTTTAGTAAGAAGGGGAAAATGCTTGTTATTAGACATTCACAACGAAACTATACGTTTCACACGTGCTGAAGTTGTTTAAATATTGTATTTGATTGTTTCGCATGTTATCAAAAAGTAATGTCGGGAAATGACAGAGATTCCGACTCTAGCAGTGACTATGAGGTGGAATTCCATATAAAACCTAAAAGAGTGCGTCGCACGGTCAACGATGACACTGCTGATCTTTTGGGAAACTTTGATGACGAGAAACGAAAAGAGATTTTTGAGGGGACTTATGTAGACAAAGAAATTGAAAGAAATCCAAGCGATTCAGGCAGCAGTGACGAGGCTGATAAATCAGATGAAAACGGCGACCCTGAAATTGAACAAGTTGCCGACGCGGCGGGAGCTGACAGCGAAGCCTCCGCGTCCGAGGAGGAACCCAACGAAGATGGTCATATAACCAGTGACCAGTTAAATAGCCTGCTGCGTGGTGCCTCTAAGGTGAACCGGCACGTTCTGTACGTGACAAATCTGAACTTTGAGACTACGAGGGATGATTTGGAGTCTCACTTTGCAGTTGCAGGGACAGTTAAATCAATACGCATCCCCAAAAAGCGACGTGGCGGCTTCGCCTTTGTGGAAATGGTGGACTTAGCCGGTTTCCAGCAAGGCTTTAAATTGCACAACACCGAATTGCAAGGCAGAAAAATTAAAGTGCAAATATCAGAGGCTGGAAAAAAGAAGTCAGCCAACAAAAAAAACATTATGAAACAGAAAAATCGCAAGTTGGCAGAGATGCGAAACGAACAGAAAACGTTTACAAAGAGTGGCAAATTCTTCGATAAGGATTTGAAAAAAGATAAGGCCAAGGAACTGCTGTTACGCAAGCGCTGGCGTAAGCATCCTGCTCCTAGGAAAAACTAAGAATTTTACTATATTATACCTTATACTTAGTAAAACACTTTTATTTTAATACACATATCCAAACAAATTATAAAACCACAATATATATTCGTCTATTGCCATCTTACAATGTAAAAATTACGTTTGCCCACGCGTAGTAGGGAGACTCCATTACGGAGTATATGTATGCCTGTTGTAATAACTTCTGCGATGTTCTGCACACGCTTCTGGTTTACATAGAAGCCACCGGCATTGATTATACGCACGGCATCAGCTATAATTAATGATACAATTGAAACAACTGCGTAATAAGTTTAAGAGTAACTTACTTTCGGTGGGAAAACACTTGGCCTTCATTGCAAGCTGCAGGATCGACATGCCCGGCTCGGTTAGTATATCGACGACGGCAGCACCTTGAAACGTTTGTTTAATTTCAGTATAGTTCAACTCGGCCAAACCATCAACGTTGCCTTTGTACAGCGCATTGGTAACACGCTCCGCTTGCTTTAAGCCATGTTCTGTGGACCAAAAGAATTTATAAGAACCTCAAATAATTATAGGAGCTATTTCATTTACCACCATGAACCAGGAGGGTGACATCTTCTGCCAGCAGCGTCTGTGCCTTGCGTTTTTCTGGCTCCTTGGCATGTTCCCGCATCAGATGTTCCACCTCGGGTAGGGGAATAAATGTGAACAGTTTTAAAAGCTTCTCCACTTCGGAGTCGGGCATGCGCAAAAAGAATTGGTATAGTGCAAATGGGGATGTCATCTTCTCGTCTAGCCATACAGCATTTCCAGCTGATTTTCCAAACTTGTCGCCCTCTTCGTTTGTTACTATGGGCAGTGTCATACCAAACACTTCTTGATTGCCTTCAACGCGGCTTATTAATTCATGGCCCGTCATTAAGTTACCCGTTTGATCGGAACCACCCATTTGAAAGCAGCAGTTGTGTTTACGCAATAAATGCAACCAATCGTAAGCTTGGAAGATCTGATACGTGAACTCAGTGAAGCTCATGCCGTCCTCCGACTCCAAGCGAGACTGCACGGAGGATCGAGATAACATCGCGCCCATACGAAAATGTCGACCCATATTGGCAACAAAGTCAATTAGATTTAGATTGGAATACCATTCGGCATTGTTAACGATTCTATGTCAAATGGATAATACAATATATTATATTATTATAGTATTACAATTGTATAATACATGAATATGTTACTCACGTAAGAGGGGCGAGAGGAGAACTATTCTTTTGCTTATCCCATAAGCAATCCTCATGGTTTTTGAACACTTTGCGCAGCTGAAGTTCAATTGCCCGCAGATTCGACTCTATAACTGATACTCCCATTTGATTGCGTTCCGTCTTACGCCCACTTGGGTCACCAATTAGGCCAGTGGCGCCACCCACTAACGCTATGGGTTTGTGCCCAGCCCGTTGGCAGTGCAACAGACCCATGATCACAAGCAAATTCCCAACGTGTAGACTGTCGGCGGTTGGATCAAATCCTGCGTATATAGTTTGAGGTGATCTCATGAATAGCTCTTTCATCTTTGGCCTGCAAAGTCATTGTTTTTAATACATAATGCGACTGTGTTTTCAAAACAAGTTACCCGGCAGTATCTGGAAAAATGCTCTGAAAGAAACCGCGGTCTGACAATTCCAACAAATTTTTGTGTGTGAAAGTGCGTTTGAAACTAGTGCAGCGGCTGTGCAGCTGCCGCATGAGGCGAGATCTCATCGTTAACATTATGCAAAACACAACATATATTCATTCATATATTCTTCCAGATAATTAAGAAACGCAAAGGAAAGGTTATGGCGAGTGATTTGCAATTCGCGGCTACAGCTGACAAGCATCAGCTGTTTTATAGTGTCTTGCGATATAAGGTTGTAGTCTGACCACAAACTTATGACGTCACGCATGGAATGCTCTTTCCTCAGTAACCTTTTGTTTACACAACATTTACTGTGTCTGTGTGATTGTTTTTTATATGCACATTTCAAAACAAAGAAATATTTAAGTGCTCAGTGTTTAACTTCTTTCTGTCTGTGATGGCAACGGTTTGCTTTATCGCTTGACAATGCTGCTGAAAATACGCCATGCGCTGCTTGAAGTGACAAATCAATCAGCAAAGCAGTCAATAAAGCAATCGGCGATAATAATCAACAATGAAATCATAATAAGTTCCAGCAACATATTGCAGACCCATATTCGTTTAGAAGGAGACGGAGAAAAAATTATCAAGAGCTTGCAGCAGTGCAAGCTGGTCGATGCTCAGGATGAAAACTGTGCCGAGGGTAAACTGCTGCGCACTTTTAATTATTTGGTGACCTTTGATCGACAACGCCGGCCACTAACACATCGCAGTGTCCAACAGAATTCCACCTCCCACATATTGACTCGCTATACGGCACAGCCTCTGTACGTATTTTGTGCTGCTGAGGTGTCCAGGAATTTGCACAAGATTTTGATGAACGCCGACTCTGATGAGCAAAATGTGCTGCGTTCCAGTTTTCTGGTATTGACCATGCGAAACCTAAAGGAGCGTGAATCCTTCAAGCGATTTCTTCAAAATATTGCCAGCTATTTGCGCTACTTAAAGCCAATTCGGACACTCGACGATGTGCTGGTTATGTGCTCGCCCTTCGGCTTGGAGAACTTCTACAAGACTATTAGCATTGGCAAGGTATCCAATGTAATGGGTGCTTCGCTGTTTGGCCTATCGAATGCCCTGCCATTGGGTTGCGAGGGGGCTGCCGTCTTCAACAACAATCTGTAAGTGAGTTAGAATGATGATAGTGCTAGTGTCATTAATAACCATCTATTTTAGGCGACTTATTGGCATTATTATCTGCACATCATTCCAGCGAGACCAAGAGAATGTTAATCTGACCTTGGCTGCCAATTTTGGTTATCTGCTCCGCGATTTTATGGCACAGTTGGGCACGCCAATTAACTTTTCAAACCTACCGCGAGAACCATCAACTTTTGCCTGTATTTAACAATTATAATATTGAAAATGCATATATTAACAATTTCCATTTGCAATTGAAGGGGAGCGCACAATTGTGGTCATTGGATCAGCTGGTCAGCAAGGTACCGGAACTTTTATTAAAGTGCACAATAAACGTTTTATTCTAACATGTGCCCATGTTGTTGGTGATGTAAATATACATTTATATAAAGATTTCGAGAAGTCTGCATCTGTTATTATATTTGCAGCCAAATTCACAAGTACATTGCCGTGCTATCGATCAAGAATTCAAATCAGATGTAATTTGGTGCAATCCGGACGCGAATCGTCCCTACGATTTGGCCCTGCTCACCGCTCCTGAAAATATACCAGAGCATTATTGTGTACGGATGGCACGCAATCGGGCTACCTTGGGTCAGACTGTGTACAATGCTGGTTTTCCTTACTATGTGAACTTTAACTTTAAGTACGACTTTAACCCGTCCATATTCCAAGGACGCATTATTAAATGTGATCAGGGCGCCATAATGTCCGACGGCAGCGTACAGGCCGGTCAGAGCGGAGGACCAATGTTTGACCAAAACGGCAGCATTCTCGGTGTTTGCGTCTCGAACATTAAACATGAGGACATTGTGTATCCTAACATAAATACTGCCATTCCTACATTTGATATACGCCAAACATTACAGGAATTTGCAAAAACAAGTGGTGAGTTTTACAAATCGTCAACTATTTTAATAAGTTTACTATATTTTTTCGATTTCATTGAGTTCTAGATATTAAGGTGCTAAACAACCTTGTCGCAAATCAAGATGTGTGTCGCGTCTGGTCTTTGGAACTTCCTTTTGTACAAAGCAAACTTTAATTCGTTTTCAAAAAGTTTCAATCTTGTAACATGTGTGTGTATTGTAAGATGTATTGAACTACATTTAACCTGTTTTTCGTACTTAAAATAAGAAACATATAATACATATATTTTAAAACAATGAATTTGTCGGCTTGTCCAAGCAATCATTAACATGACTTTGCAAAACAGACAGCGAGTTAAACGACTTTGAGCAAATGGGACAGCGCAAAGAGGAATCCGATGTCGTGGCTGCTAGTCCAGTTGGATCTAAAACCTAGAAATGGAATAAGAAACCAATGCAATTATTTAAATGCATCTGCCTTGTCTTTACTTGCATACTCTTACTGGTCGCTGATTTTCTCGCAGGATGCTTTGAACGGCGCCTGTTGCTGTATGGCTGAACTTTTTGGATTTGTGCACCTCAGCTAATCTTTCAATTAATTCTTGATTGCGACGCTGTAACGCACGCAGATCCCCCAGATATTGCTCCTTTTCACCTGCATACTTTTCTCGATCAGCGCGCTCCATTTCGAAATCATGTCGATATATATCAATCTGGGCTTTTAAATATGCAATCTCCTCATCTTTTTTTACATCATTTGCTTTTAGCACATTGACATCGGCACTCAATGAATTTATTAGCTCTTCTGCGCAGGTCAAGTTTACCTTAAGACAGTTTATTTCGTCGACATAGGTTTTCTTCTGTAATTGAGTAGATTATTTATATCATTTTGATAGATTTATATACATTGTACAAACCATGTCTTTGATTTCGAGATTTTCAGCCAGTAATTGAGACACCTGTCTCTGCAGATCCTTAACTTGACTTTCATGTTCTTCGTTGTTTATTTTGGTTTCGGGTTTCAAATTGTCAACTTCAGGCACAAAATCGTAAGAATGCTGTTAAAAGCGAAATTATTTACTCTATGATTAAGATTACAAATAATTGCAACTACGCATATTGTATTTAAAGCTGATTTGTTATCGTGCCTTTAGTGGCCATATAACAGCGTGATACGATTCACAATTATCAAATAACTTTAACTAATAGAACTTACCAACTGGTGCTGTTGCAGCTTGTCAATTTGAACACGCATATTATTAATTAGAGATGATTTCTCTGACACACTTTGCCTAAGATCATCGTGCTCCTTCTGATGTAAATCTTCAACCAGACGTATTTGCTCCAAGTTTATCTTGAGTTCCTTTTTAAGTTGCTGATTTTCCAAGGTAAACTTTTCAATTTTCATCTCACATTGCTGTAGTTGCTTTTGATATTCTTGCTCTCGGAGAGCTGCTTCCTGTCGCCATTGCTGGGTTATTTTATAATACTCCTGCATCGTATGGTTGACTTTGTCCAATGTTTCTACATAGAGAGATAATAATAATGTTGGTAGGAGGACATATCTTCATATATAAAAGCTAAGAAGAGAATAACTTAAGTTTTTAATTAATAAAAGTGCATCATTTAGATAAGAACTTGTTTTAAAGTTTCCTATATTACATTATATAGGTTGCCTTGATTAAAACAGATAAGCACTTTTATATAGCACAAGCCGATTAACACTGAACTTACGTTTTAATCCTATGTACTCGGTCATCATTGTCTGCAGCTTAACGACATCCTCAGCACAGGCTTGCATCGAGCAAAGGCTAGGAAACTGTGAGTAAACGCTGTTCTGCTAGGAATAACAAACACAATAACCAATTGTTTCTTATATATATATATATATATATATATTATGCATACCTTAAGTACATCGGCCTTGACGTCGCCCATAAGAAAACTAGCTGCCAAAGAAGTTTGCTGAGAGGGCAATGTTGTGGGTAGACTACCCTCTGTAGATTTAGTCTGCACCGATAAAGCGCTCGGGGGACCCAGACAGGCTGGCAAATCGACATTATTTTGAACGGTCGGACCTTGTTCCACGCTTCCATATTCTTCCTTCTGCAGTTCGTCGTGACGAAGAGAGTTAGCATGAGAGCGGAGCGAAGACAAAGGCGAACTGCCCAAAATAACGAACGACTCTTCGTCAGACATTGTGCATCGACTGCTGTCAGTTCTATTACTAAAGAAAAGAAAACAATTACTACACAATCACTTAAACTACCTGTGTTGTGGAGCTGATTTATTTTGGGAATCCCCGTAATATATTCAAATTGAAATGATTCTTATAAAAAAAACATGCCGCAGACTTATCGATTGTCGCTCAACTATATTTCCGACTTGCCCTCTTCTTTTTTGCTTAGATGTATTTACATACGTGCACTCATACATATAAATGTATGTGTAAGTATTTGTCATTTTATCTTTCGTATTGTGAATCATTTAAGAAATCATTTCCCCGCTTGCTACGTCATTCCAAATATTGTTAGTATTACTCATATAAATTGATGTGCAAACCATATCTGTTGTTTTGTCTATACCGGCCATTGATTAAACTAGATTTGTTTACCTTTTTTTCGGGGCTTTTCGCGTGAGTAATAAATTAGTTATTATTATATTTGTACAATTAGTGGTCTCTCTGTAAGTGTGCCCAGATTGAAATTCACTAACAGCTGTTTTTCTTAGCGATATTTAAGTAATGCACAGAAAAGGAGGATTTTAGTGTCATTATACAACACTGCTCGAACATGGCCGGCCGTTAGCACTTGAACGCGCCTTCATTCCAATTTATATTTGTAAACATTAAGCGCACATAACTTGGCTTCTTAATCTGAATAAATACGAACAGACATTATAACTTATATGTAAAATATTAATAACAAGCCTTTTTCCTCCAATTATTTTGATGATTAATATTGATATGCACTTGAAACAAAGCCATGGGGAAACCGGATAAGCCAGTTAAATCAAATTACATGAGATTGTAATTTCCAAATTTAATTTAAATTGCTGGTCTTTCAGAATTGACATTATAAGGATTATAAATGGCTTTAGAACCGGAATTTTTTTTTTTTTGCATATTTCCATTGTTTCCATTGTTCGTTTCAATTTACTCTCACAACCATGCATATTTATTTATATAATATAGGTTAATGAGGCGATTGCGTGTTGATTACTTTAATCAAGGAACTGGATTCCGCATCTGTACAAGTGAATGATTACTTTATTGCCACTTTAATTGCATAAACATCCAAATGCAAATATAATCAAATTTTACTCGGTTTAAATATAACTTTTCAAATAAAAATATGAAATATGTATTTTATTTTATAAGAATCTCTATTTCAACTTAAAGCTAGTGCGCACAAATAAATAAAATTATAGAAAACTTAAACGTTGTTGTATAAATTGTAAATACACAAAATTAAATTAAAGCTCAAGTGCATCGAAACCATTTACACAATTAAACAAAAAGATTATTCATGCACGACCAAAAATATCACATTCAAAACTCTCCTCCATTCAATCTTACTTTCAGGCATACGACACACTCATTCATTTTGCTTAAATCTAACTAGGATCTAGTGAAGAGTAAATATGGAACCCATTGGACAGCTTACGCCTGCCCCTTGCCATAGTAATATCCGGCGCTGATCAACGGCTGCGACTGCGTCTGGCGGTATTGGCGTCGCACCTGTTGCAGATGCGGTGGCTGCAGCTCACGCTGCAGTGCAATGGCCGCAAAGTGTTGTTGCTTCAGTGCACTGATCGTGGCTATCTTGCGGTGTCTGTTGGGACGCGGCAGATTGTCGCTGCTGGACAGCCGATATGTTTCCAGATCATCGTCACGGGGCAGCGGCCGATGCTTATCCTCTTCGACAGGGGTGCCATCTGGACGCAGGCGCATCACCAGCGGTCCACTTAGATACCTTTGCGGTGGCTCCGCAGAGAGCGCGGCGGCAACGGGCGAATCACTCGATTGATGAGCTGCTGCTGCCGGTGTCTGTTCGCTACCATAGCCATAGGCCATGTCCATGTCCATAGCATAATTGTGCTTATGCTCGCTGGCGCTCTCGAATAGCGGATTTTCCTGCTGCTGCTGATGGGTGAGTATGATAAGCGAGGAGGCTGGTGGTGTCGGCACTGGCTGCGTTGGTTTGCGTGTGGTTATCAGCGTTGCGCTGGGATGGTCCCGCATAATCGATGACCAGACTGCGGAAAGAGATGATAAACAATCAAAATCACGTACTCTTATCGCTCATATGCGCTCATATGGGTTAAAAGCTGAAAACACGTTCCGCTTGCTGATGCTAGTGCATCAGTGGATTATCGCATGCGGAAGTTAATAGTGGATTCCCACGCTTCTGCTTTCTGGGACTGGGATTGCTAGTCATAAACATAGGCGTGTGCACAATGTGCATATATGCAATACTTACTGAGCTCATTGGCATCGCGCTGATATGGATCGAGTGCTTCCAGTTGCGCATCTGAGAATGTCTGCAATTTCTCATAGCCATAGCTGAGCAGATTGTGCTTGCATTGATTCACTGGCAGGCCGCCGCCCACTGTCGTCTTGCAATGCACGCTAACCAGCTGAGCAAACGTCGAGTATAGGTAAGACATCTGTAAGAAAACGAGAGAGAGAGAGAGAGATGGGAAAATAGAGAGAGGGGCGAAATTAGAGATAGATTAGAGACAGTGTTAGGCAACCAACAGCGGCAACAGTGCGTGTGAGTGATGCGCTCAAATGAAATGCATTTCAAAAGTGTGTCGCGTTGAGCAATCTGCTAAAAATGGGAGTGGACGTCTAATGTGGGGGGGGGGGGGGGAGTTGGGCCGAAGGGTTGTGCCCGCAACTGTGCCCCAGTTTTGTTTTTGTTTTTTGTTTTCTCTACGGTTCAGCAGCCAAAGCAGCGCATGCCCCAAGTCTATCTATCTGCTATTTGTGTTTAATTTGCTGCCATTCTTTGTGCTCAGCGAAGCGTGGTTTTCAACTGTTGCTTTTGTTTTTACGACAGAACATTCTACGCCGGATGACACATGCTGAAGATGCGCTGACGTAAAGCTACGCGACAGCCATGCTAATTAAAGGCGACACTTTTATGATAATCAAATGTAGAAGTTCCCAAATCCGGCATTTCTTCTTTATGGCGAATTTTAAATGCAAACAAAGAAAGTATTTAGCAGTCTGTAGAAATGATGTGTGTCACACATGTATAAATATATGGTATTTGTTTGTGTATAAATGTCTTCTGTTCGATTATACATCGCACCTTGATCTGGTTAGATTTGCATTTGGTTTTCAATTGTATTTCGACTTTACTTCTTGGCTCTGGCTGTGAGTTTTACAATTTAACGCTGTTTGCATAACGATCATGCCCGATATACACAAAACGCTGTCTCAAATTACAAATTACCGTTAAGCCCCCAACAACAATGGCAACAACCTGTGGCGCATATGTTTATTGACCACAAAACGTGTACAAACTGTAAAATGCAATTTGAGACCAAAAAAATATATGTACACACAGCTACTACTCTTATACCAAATGTTGTTTGTATTGTAAGGCAATTCGTGTGCAACACGAATTACTCAATTTACTCAGCACATTTGTACAAATTGATGATATTTGTACGTGTAGGCTGAATGTACATATATACATATGTATTTGTACATATAGAAGTCTACATATGTTCGTCAGCAAATTAAATATAATATATACGTTATCTGATTGGTAAGCCTTTTTTATGGTCCAGTCCCTGACACAAATATTTAGGCAGAATAAAAAAAAATGTGTGGCAAAAATTAAGCACTACATTAATTTATGGCGGGTTTTTATCAAAGTCACATACTTAATTTTGTATATGTATGTATGGTTAGCAGATCTCAACTTTATTAAAGGCGGCAAATAACTGAGATCGCACATGCCGATTGTCTGGCTTATTGTAATTTATTAGCAGCTCTCTAAATGATTAACAACCTGACATCAATTGCAATTAATTAAAAAAACCAAACACACTTCGATTTATAATTGAAATTTTAGAATTCATATATGTTAATATGATTGTGTGTGGGAAAGCTGAGAAATGTACAACTGTTGAGCAAGTTTTATAAGAATCGTTCTTGACCTTAAAATTATTAATTACACTAATGAGTTATTCTAAAAATAATACAAAATATTTGCTTGCTAATCAGTATAATGGATAGCAGCTTGAGGAAATTCCAAGTTTTTGTAAAAAAGACAAAGTAAACAACGATTCTAATTATTAAATCATAAATTGTCGACATTTTGGTGCAAGCCCGGAACTAATGTCTTATGAAAAGCCAAGTATTTTTTTCTTGCTATACAATATTATGTTATGTCTGGTTCAATAACCTGCTGATCTGCGCAGTACACGTTGATCGACAAAAAAGGCAAAAAAAAAAAACCAATAAAAAGGGTAAAAATTTCAACAAAACTTAAAGAGAAACGACGTTTGTGGCACAGAGCCCAAAAAAAAAGATATATATAAATACATGCACAGACCTGCTCAACGTGATTACCACTTCCATTGGATAAGTTCAGCGTTCATAATAATATAATGATGACGATGCTGCATTTGTGCTTATATATAAAGATATTTATGTGTTTTTACGTAAAAATGTAATGCGAACATAATTTATTTATTGAAGTTCGGGACAAAACCGGCCAAACGCGTTTGCCCCTAAGCAATAAGGGCAAAAAGCAAAAAAAATAAATAAAAACAAAAACTGTTAAATGAAAAACAACAATAACATTGTTTAATCATTGGACTGTCGGCTTGTTTTTGCAATCGAAAATCGAAAGCGATAGAGACTCGATGAAGCATGCGGGCAACGGTAAACTAAATTTAATTAAAAACAAGGGTGCCGCAATCTAACATAGCTGGACAAGACAATGCCCTGTACGCAGCTCTAAATTTCCATCGCAGAGAAAAAAAACTAATTAATTTATATAAATATTTATAAAACTATTCCTGCATATATGTATCCATAGACCTTAATTAAGTTCGTAAAAATCGTGTATAAATAAATTCATTCATTCAATTACCAGTTTTAAACACATTCTTCTTTTACCCTCTTCTCTGTTTAATTTGTTTTTTTTTTCCTTCTCATTTTGCGAATTGCGCTTTAGAACTCAAACTTTTGCAATTAATTACCCTTTGGAAATTATTTTCTCATTTATCTATGTATATGCGGGCACCGGACGTACAATACACATGCATATATACATATGTATATATACATATACACATGTAATATACATACGTACACTATCGCATTACAAAGGCAACTTTACTGCTATTGTTCTCTCCTAACCATTATATAAGTTGCTCAGAATAGAATAACAAAACCAAAGCTGTTCGGGGTTTTTTTTTTAAGGCGCAGTTCTCAGGCTTTCTGCTAAAATTGATGCGCTGCCAAAATTCACACACATTTATATGTAGGATGTGGCTGTCAACTAAACGAAATGAGAATCACGACTGTCATTAATAATACTCGATTATAGTATGTGAAGTATGTATGAATGTAAAACATTTTAGTTTACAACATTTTGAATGGCCGCAGAGTTCATTAACTGTTTACGAGCGTGTAACGAGCACCGAACTGCCACCATTAATAATTGATGCCACATTGGTGTCCGAATCCGAAGCCCAAAGACTTTGCGCAGGCACCTTTGGTGTCACGCTTTGTTGCGCAAAAAAGTGAAAAGCTTTTTTTTTAAATGTTTCTTTTCTTTTTTTTTTGTTGGTTTGTTTGTATTTTTTTTTTATTATTATGTACAATCCCCTCTCGTCGCAGTCTAAAGTAATTGTACATGTAAATGAAAATAGCTGTTGTTTTTTTCCTTTTTTTGTTTTGTTTATCATAAACGAAATTTAGCGATTTGTCTTGTTGTCATCGTCACGCTCCGCTAACTGCAGTGCAGCTTATTTGGTTTTATTGTTCACATTTGATAATTGCTTTTCATTATGCTGGGAAATGTTTGCTGCCGTTTATGGCAGCGTTCAAATAGCTTCAAAAGAGTCGGTGAAAAGTTAGAGGGGTAGGGTAACTCCCAACTCCTATTCGTTTGCTTAGCTATGAGGAGTGGTTCCTTGTAAAAAGCAGTATATTTTTTTTTTTTTATCTATTTAGCGTTACATTTTCAGTCTAATAAGACCAAATTACATTCTAAAGATAATAAAATATGTTTTTTGGTACACTGTCTGTGTAATTAAATTATTTCTACATCTCATTTAAGGAGAAATATATTTTCTCAACTTAACATTGATTCGTAAAAAGATCACAGAGTATTTAAAACAAATTCTGAAATTAAGAATTAACATAGCCTCCGCTATCATTTTTGTAATATAAGCAGACTCTTAATAAAATCTCCTACTGGCCAGTCAAATATAAATAAATATACTTCTTATATACTTAATTTATTTAAGCTTTTGGGTAATTTACGTTAACTTAATCCAAGTTTCTGGTCAATGGCCTTTTCTAAATTTCTGCTTCTTGGAGTCTTCCACAAAAGTCTCGAGCTTTTCTGAAGAAACAGTCATTAAACGAAGCCTGTTTGTGTGTGTCTATAGACATACATATATAGAAATGTATTTGCAACATGCAAACACGTCAACAACAAATAGTAGGCTCGGTCGCAAATACCAATCGATAAGAGCTAACTCAAAAATCTAGACTGGCTGAGCGTGCATTTAATAAAACGCAAAATATTTTAAATTGTATGCACGCTTCCGAAGGATTGAAAACATTGATTTACAGAAATTTTATGATTGTTAAAGTTGACAATGTCAAGTTCAGGCCTCTGATTTTCATATTTATGCCAAGGATGGCAAACATCCATGTTCTTCAACTGACTTATTCATATCAAATATGTGAATACTGTAGTGAAGTGGCAACAGCTTCTCTTGTTTGATTATTTTTTGTTTTCTTGAGTATTCATTGTTGAAATTGTGAATCAGTTAACTATTATTTGGATGTAGTCTACGACTGCGATACAATTATGCAAATTAGAGTCAAATACCGCTCACCGACGGTCGGCATTAATGTCTGCTGTCCATGCATATTCAGTATATTAAATTATTCAATACAAAATGAGAGATATAACAAAAAGCGCAGTTAAATTTTACACATCTACTACAACTAATTATGTGCGGAAATTTGTATGAGTATTCAGTAGTCTCTAAGTATTTATAATGCTCATTGGCAACTTATCAAAATATCGAAATTCAGATCTCATAAAAATATTGATAATTATGTGTGTAAAATGTGCGAATAACTGTGCTACTTTTAGCTGATTCTCAATGCCAAGGACGAGTGCACAACTCCATTGTCATTTTAACTGGAGCGTACGTGGGGAGTTAACGTGATTTGCCAGCTTGGTGATTACGTTCAATTTGCAGACTAAACTATGTTAATTGTATATGGATAAATAAATTGATATATATTTGAACTTACCTTTTCGTTACGCGACAGAAACTCCCAAATTGGTATTGCCGATGCTGAGCTCATTTGGATAACAACGGCGCTGATCAGGCAGCTGGCCAAGATTAGTTTCGCAGCGTTCGTCATGTTTGTTGTTGTTGTTGTAGTTGTCGTTGTATTATGGCAAAGGTTGCTTGATTACCTAAGATCCAACCGGTCACCTGTGTCAATTGCACACCGTTAACTTTAAAGTTGTGGCGCGTTGCAAGACTTTCTATTTTGCCTCAATTAGAAAATGCTTTTTGGCCCATTTAAAATTAACACCAAAAGCCAAAAACAAACTTTCTTTTGTCAAAATGGGGTAACTGCAAATTGTGCTCTTTGTTTTCGCACTTGATTAAATTTTAGTTAACAACAAGCTGTAGTATAGCTAATATCGTTTTACTTGATTTGGCGTTTTTTTTGTTTGTTTTGTCTTAGTTTAAAATGCAAAAAGCTTGTTTCGCGTTTCACACCCACAGTTAAAATTCCTCACATATACACACATACACGGTCACACATACAATTAAACAAACTGCCGGCTCTGTCTGCGTCTGCGCCTGCTTCTGCGACTCGTCTTCAAATGAAGCAACTGTCAGCAACGCACACGTATTTAAGCTCTGAGCACGGCTAAACGGGCGATGAGCTCGTGTCACGTCGAGCTCTCGTATTTTGCCTAAAAACACATAAACGATGCATCGTGTATGTGTTAAATACCACGCTCAGACATGCGCTCAGCTCCAACGGAGAGCAGTGAGCAGTAGAAGAGCTTCAGAGAGCGCGAACAGGTGATCTCTCTCTAGCTCTATCTCTCGTATTAGACCAAACACAAACATACACACAGGCACAGAGAAAACTTGTTCTACACGCTTGCAATTAAAATAGAAATTGAATTAAACAAAAGCAAATACATTGCAAAATTTTCAAAGTCAAGTCTATAGGCGTCACGACATTAGGTCTGATCTCGTGCCTAACCAAAAGCAGTTGAGCTTCATAAAGTATATATATTTTTATATATTATCCACATGCAATTAAAAAAATATGCATATTTGATTTTTCTTAATAAAAATTGCAATTCACGAGCTTTTGTTGTATGTTGTCAAAACAAAATGCGAAATGTTTAACAATCAATTGCTAATTAAATCTAATAAAAACATATACATAGCAAATGGCGCCAGCCGGACTTACGATTCTGTTTGAACTATAATTTGCGTGAAATCGACTCAATTAATAGGTAAAGAATGATTAAAAAACTATAAACAAAACACAAACAGATTTAATATTTGGGGTGTTTGCATTTCAGAAACCAGTTTCAGAACCTTTTCATATTTCAATGCGTAAATGCGATTATTTTGAATTTATACAAGTCAATGCACTGAAATTTATTATGAAAACAATATTTTTACACACAACTTGTATTTTAACGAGATCTTATTGGAGGCTCGATGTGAACAGTCATCAACAACGATCGTTGCATTATTGTCTCAAATGATGACAAATATCAAGCGATTATATGGAAAGCCACCGAATACCATTAATCAGTTATATTCCTTTATGCTGTCGAATTTGTCATGCAGCTGCTTCTCTCCATTTTCTTAATCATACTAATGCAATTTGCTACTTAAGAAGTAAGAAGTTTATTTCTGTTTAAGTACCGGCTTTATTTTAACCATTGCGCACACAAATTTACAAAGAATGACATTTGATAAAATCTACATAGGATATTTGAAATTTACAAGTAGCAAGTACAACTCTTACAAGCGATTATATTGCATGAAGTTGCCATCAAAACTGGAACTGGTATACAAATCCCTATCGTCCTTGTTATACATCATGAAATCGTTTCCTTGCCCATCATCGTCAGAGCCAAAGATCGGAACATAGCTGCTAAAGCTGAGATCATGCTTCAATCGCTGATCCGGATCCCGTCCCAGGTGTATAACTTTTGCATATAACTCCGCGTCGGTCTGCAGTGCATGATCAAAGTCCTTCCAGTGCACAAACTTGACGTGCTCGCTGGGTATAGCATTTCGATTCAACAGCTCCAGCAGGGTATTCGAGTTAACCGGCTGCACAACGTTCAGTTCCCGCTCCACATTGGCACCGCCATTGGTGTTACCCAGACGACGCTTGCTCATCTGCGGCTGAGCCCCATCAATATCCATATTCCACAGCCAGGCCAGTAAGGGAGTGAGTGTTCCCTGAAATACATATATATTTAGAATAGACTTGCTAGAAATGTTTTGCCTGCTTACTTGTTGATCGCTGCGGCCAATGCGTGGTATGGTCTTCATACCTTCGTCTCGCTTGCCCAGTCGTGGCACATTCTTGGTGATCTTCAGAAAGAAGCCGGGACTCTCATCGGCCTGTCCTGGGCACCAGAGCTCGGCGAGAAGCAGCACAGTAAACAACAGGATAGTCACCGAATTCATGTTGTCGTCGAACTGTGACAGGAACATGGCAAATAGTAGGAATTTATATAAAACTTCAACCCACATGCCAGAGATTAGACGAATGCGGGCGGCAGCTGCTCCGACTATTTGCATTATCGATCGAGATCCCAATTGACCCAGTTGCATAACTTAGAACTAACCACATTTCAGAAAGCTTACAGGCGTTGGTGTAATTAAGTGTATTTAAATAATGAAATAAATAAAGTTTAAATTTAAGGAATGGTAGCCATCATCAGATCAACGAACTTTGCGCCCACTGGGCAATCTCGGTGGGTAGAGCCTGATAGCGTTGAACCGCCTGCTGTATCTGTCCATATGTCAGAGCCATTTTGTGCATTTCAAACTCCTTCTGCACCTTGCCCAATCCGCTGTTCGTTAGAGGCAGGATGAGCTCCACAATGCGCAAATGCTCAAAGGCTTTGAGTACAATAGCACGCTCCACGCCCTGCATCGTTGTGGACACCTTGGCGAACTTTGTGAAGCGAGCAAATATGACTTCAAAGTTGAACGGATCCCTATCGTAGATGCTCGAATGATGCTTTATCGCAATGATGAGACACAGTTCAAGCACAGAGAGTCCACAGAGCAGCTCAACTTTATCATCAGACTCGTATTGGGCCGCCAGCGTTGTCAGTTGCTCGCCTGTAATATGTGGAGCATCCGGCTTTAGTTGTGCCACGAGCCGATATATAAAGGTCTTTAGAAATGCCTCGCTTATATCGAAATCGTAGAGCATTTGCAGAGTTTTCTTTGCTGCTGGTGTCTTGATAAGCTTGGCAATCTGTTTGTTCCAGTTCTCGGCATATCTAATATCGAAATTGTACTCAACACCGTCAAAATGATTTCGCTGGAAAGTGAATGCTTCCGATTTAAGCAGTTGCAGGCTGTCAATTCGATCAACAGACGCCTTCAGCTCTTTACTGCTGGGTATGCTCATCAGCTGCTGAAAGAGTTCTCCATATTCCTCAAATTTATGTGCACTAGGAAACAGAAACACTTGTCTGCAAATAAGTATAAAGAAGTATTATTATAACAAGAGTGTTGCAGATTGAATACTCTAATCTGGACAGAAAATTGAAGCTGATTGTCGATCAAGATAGCTTTTAAATTGACAGATTGATTTTAAACCAGTCAGTTGTACAGGCAGGCATGGATATATTGACTTGACTAGGAATGCTGGTTAAGAACATATTTACGTCATTTTTAATAAAGGACAAACGTTTAATAGTCCCTGAACGGGTATAAGATATAAAAGACCCATATCCAAATGCTGTTTAAAAGTCCTGCAGGGTCATTAAAAGAAACATGATGCAAATTTCAAACTTACCTATGAGAGAATCGCGATTTGACTCGTTTTTCGAGTAGCTCAATGACATCCAGGCGACAAGTTACGCCGAGAACACAGATTGGCGCCTGAGCCGACTGCGATACATCAAAGAGATTGTAGAGTAGTGTTTGATTGTGATGTGTGCAGAAGAGATCGAATTCCTCTAGCACGAATACTACGCTCTTAGACTTCTTATCGCCCGCCTTGAGGCACTGCAGCAGAAAGGCCAGATTCTCGGCAAAGGAACCAAACACTTTGCCATCGGCTGCATTCTCCAGTCGCATTTGCACCGTAATTGATTTGAGAGCCAACCGATCGTCCGTATACAGATTTCCATCGAGGTGCACGATGAGCGTGTTGTCCACAAACGTTTTGTTTTTCAGCAAATCAGTGAGCACGGCATTTATGAGCTACAATATTAAGTATTAGAACGAAAATCGAAGGCTGCTTTGTATATTTTTTACTTACTGTGGTTTTTCCAGCCCCACGGGGACCAATTAAAAGCAGCGAATTTGATTCACCCATTTCCGCAGTGCGCTGCAGCAGTTGACGGACATTGGAACGCTCCGCTTCGTAGCCACGCAGGTTAGTATAGTCGCGCTGCAATCGCTCCTTTAAAAAACAACGCGTTTTTATTACTTCGTGTACAGAGTCGTGCATAATTCAATAGCTTTGATTTAATCACTGGGGTTTGATTGTGCACTTAGTTTGTTTTGAATAAAAATTGACGCCAAAATATCAGCTGTTCAGTGGTGGCATACTATCGATAGTCAAATTGATCGATATAAACCATTTGGTGGCTTGGAAGTGAAACTGTTGTGCAACGGTTCCATTAAAATAGGTCCACACTTGACGAACATATTACACAAAGTTCAGTTTAGAGCTTGTCCACACTTAACGAAATATAAGAGCTTTGATTGGCAGTTCATATTTGAACTCAGCATAAATTGTACCTCAATTTATTTTAAATCGGGTAGGCCTTTCAATGTCAACAGTATACTCTCATTATAAATAAAATACAAAAATAACATTTAACAATCACTTTTAATTTTTTTGCAATGCCACTCGATGTGATAACTACAGATCAGCTGAAGTACCATCGTCTGGTGGCCGACAAGGATGAGGAGTCGAAGGAACGTTGGCAAAAGGCTTTCAGCTGGTATCCGGGAAGGCAAAACATCGACTTTAATCGTGTGGCACAGATCTACTGCGATAGCTATCACCAGTATGGCCAGGAGGCATTTATGAAATATGCACGTCGTCGACGGCTGAATGGAAAGCATTGCTTCAGCAAGTCCGAGGCCTTCAAAGTAGATGATATAGAGGAAGAGGAAAGTACCAATGTGGTGAACAGAGATGCAAAAGTGCCACTTACTGAGTATGGAGAATATGGACGATTTAAGCCCACACGCAGACACTATTGCTAATCACCGATATGGAATACCAAATTTATAGCTAAAAGATCGTAATTATATTTATAAAATGGGTTTAGAATGAAATTCAAACTCGCAAGTTTCTCATATGCCTTACTAGATGGCGCTAATAAATTGGCGACTTGTGATATTGACAAAAACTATATGTTTACGCTAATTGTCTCTTCTAATGAGGTACACATTAGGAAATGAATTAGGATCCACTGCACGGGTGTACCACAATCCACAATCCTTAATAAAATCGGTTGAATGAAAACTGCCTGACACTCAAAACAGTCGCCTGGTATTTGAGCTGTTGTGCAACGGTTTTCTAAAAACAACTCCACACTTGACGAAAGTTCAGCTTAAAATTGAGCTCATCATTTTACCGCACTTAACGAAATATTCGAGTTCTTTTATTTTGGGCGCTCACCTTAAATCCTGCTCCCTTTTATTTATTTCTATGCGAATTAGTTTTTTTTTAATCTATGTTAATGAAACTACAATTTAAATAATAGTTCTAAAGATAAAATCATGTATGAACAAGATTTTATTAACTACGACTTAAAGATTAAACTCATTGAATGTGTGTGTTATTTATAATTTTAATCACACAATCGGTTTACTTTTAATTGTATTTTATAATAGTTAAGACAAACACAAATTAGTTGTAATTAACACGAATAAAATTATTTAAGATTCATATCTTTCTGAGTGATTGTATTTAGAGAATGAAATGTAGTATATCAAGTAACTTTATAAATTGCGGAGTTCAGATAAAGATAATCTGATTATTTATAAGCGTATTTTCATAATATTTGCAATAATTACATTACTCAGATAAACGGAGAATTAAGATTGAGAATTGAGATTGATTGATGGCTGGGTAGCATTTAACTCAGAGATTTTTTACTAATGCAGCAGGATTTAAAAATGGAATTGGGTGGTGGAAGCGGAGATAATGTGAATGATGGAAAAGCTCATTTCATGGATCTTAGCAGCCGTCATACACCAAACTTACAGTCAACCATTTGAATTGCTGAGGATGCTGTTATTGCTGCTATTGTATGTTGTCCGAATCCACGCGTTTATTGGCTGATGATGATGTGCTCAGGCATGGATTCGGGTGACTTTGGTGCAGATGCTGCGTTGTTGTGAAGATGATCTTTGTGTGTGTATACATAACTATTACAATTTCATTATACTCACATGTGGGCAAACATTACTAGTAATATTGTCGTTGCCTCCAGCATTATTCACTTTCCACTTTAAATATGTCGGTGAGTAACCAGCGATGATAATGGACTGTTGGAGTACTTGTAAAGCTGCCAACGCCTACAACTACGCTGTCTACACCTGAACTCACACATATCGTAATCGCTATATATACACCTGTCACCTGGGTCGGGATCGGGTCAGACTGGTCAGCAATTTTTGGCAATGGCGTTCACTCATCTATTGGCAACGCCTGCGTAAATTCAGCTGCCCGTCCGTCACTTACACGTACGAGGCATCTGCTGAGGTTGGAGTCAGAGCTGGCTGCAGGGCAGAGCATCTCCAGTTGGCAGTTTTCACTCATGCTATGCAATTAAGAGATCATCATGGACGTCGCGTTGTCCAGCGTCCAATGCTCGACATCGCTGACAATGCAACTTTGAGTGGACACTTCATTTAGCCACTTCGATTTGCATGACCGTGCGCATAATTAACAAGGTGAAAATGTCAGTTCAGTTAACCAGTAACCAGTAACCAGTTGATAGTCAACTTACAGCAAGTGCTTACTGTAACACTGCCGGGCTCCTGGTTCACATATATATATATATATATATATCTTCTTGTTGTCTACTAGTTATAAAGTTCGCACAGGTAATTACCTGCGACCGCGAGTTGGTTGCACTTTTTATTTAGCACCCGAGATGACTCGACAAATGTAAATGAAAACAGTTTTTATCCACAGAAGTGAGCAAAGTATTAAAAGAAAATAGCTCGAGAGCATTGGGCGTAAGATGTGCATAATTATTTGCCATTTGATTACAATAAAATATTAAGATGAAAATAAAAAAAATTTAGATTAAAAGATTTGTTAATAAGTCTGATTACTGATTAATATATATCTGTATTTAGAGAAATAAGTTATAGAATAAAACAAGTATTTATTATAAGCGAAATTTTGGAAACAGTAGGCCTGACTTAAGTAAGATTTTGTATAAGTTTATTAACTTTATAAATATTCATCAAAGCTAAAGATTTACTTAAAAATGTAGAGTCTCATTATATATAATTAAAAAGAGAATTAAGATATGTCCCCTATACTAGAATGAAAACACTTGAATAAATACTGCTCATTCTCATATTTAAAAATATAATTATTTTGATGTTGTAATTAAAAGTAAATATAATGGTGACGTTACAGATCTAATCTATAAAAAGAAATATGCCTGCGAATAATCTGATATTACATTGATTTACCATACTAATAATATCTTGCGTAAATATATATTTCTCTATTAATTATTTACATTTAAAATAACCTTTGCAGCTAGGCATATATGGAATCCATAATTATGCTTTATTTAGTGCATATTGCAGTGGTTTTCTCTGGGTTTTCTTTTATGTATGCGTAGTCCAAGCAGCTGCTGGAAATGATTACAGGCCTGGACAGGTGCGAGTATTACCTTCCGGCTAGACGAATAATATAGGAGAATCGATTGTCGTTTGGCGCGTTTGAAAATAAGTTGTATATGCAAATTATGGCGCAAAGTTGATTGAGTTCAAAAATGCGGGCAAGTGTTTTAGCAAATGCCGTAAAGACAAAGTTTCGTTTTGGGGTAGTGTAGGAATCAATGAAACTTTAATGCAAATTGGGAATTCTGTGCCAACTGTCTTTGGGAAGTCTGCGTAAAATATTTGCGATGCATTAGCCACGTGGCTGCATTCACAGCCTACGCCACTGATGTGCCAACTGTGGCCAGGCGGAGGTGTTACTGGAGTCGGGAGCAGGGCGTGGGGGCGGGGGCAACGGAGTAACAGCGGCAGACAAATGCGTGTGAAAAATCATCGACGGCGTCCCACAAAATCGCAATGCGGACAATTAAACGGTAGCAATAATTGCTATCGAGTGAAATATAATAATGGCTATAGGGTAGATGTAGATACATGTGTGTGTGTGTGTGTGTGTGTGTGTGTGTAGATACAAAACATATATTTTTATGCATGTGTGTTTGTGCTTTGTCGGTTATATCTTGATTTGGCTTGAGAGCTTTCGATGTGCCTGTTTTCTGCGGTTTATTGTTTGCACAATTTTCCCATCGATGCGAACTTTTTTTGTTGACTCATGGCCAAGAATAAGATGAAGCTGAAGATGAAGACGAGGTCGAAGCAGAAGCAACGGCACAGGCATCAGCAGCAGCGGCAACAGCAACAGCAACAGCATCTGAACCAAAAATAAAAACAAGAATAAGTACAAATATAAGCAAAAAGTTCAAGCCGCTGCTGCTGCTGTGGGTGTCGCTCGAGCTGGCATTGTAAAAACAAAGGCAACAATCAGCAGTTGGCCAAAACAAACACACAAACACGTACACATACACATACAGAGATAGAAAGAGGGAATTGGTAACTGCACTTGACGCCTGAACTGAGGGTATTTGGCTGGCTGTGCGCACCCCTTTTTGCAAAAGGTAAACAACATTTGCGGATTTCACGCCAGGATCAGTATAGAGAGGGAGAGAGCATTGCTGATCCTATTAGCCGGTACAATGCCAATGACAATGGCAGCCCTTGACTGACTGGCGCCATGTCTGCGCGCAATTACACGAAGGCGGATTACCGTCCGGCAAAAACACAAAAATATAAAATAAAATAAAATAAAATAAAATACAAGAAAGAAAAAGGGACTTAATCCAGTTTTGCTTAACTTGGCCAGCAGGTAGCCGCCTGTGCAACAAGTGTCGAAAATGCGTGTGTCTCAAAATTTCATCAACTTTGCTTTTGGTTTCTCGTTCTGCCGGAAAAGCCAAATAAACGAATAAAAGCAGCAACAAAAAACTTGAACAATATAAAAGAAATATATTTTATATATATATAATGTGGCAACTCATAAATGTTAAATAAAATAATACAAAAAACAAGACAGTTGAAGCAGCAGCTGATGGCCAAATGTGACTTCAAATTAAAACGCCATTGGCATTTTGGCACGCATAGACAGGCTCAGGAACAGACGCAGACGTGGAGCCGCTCATCCGTCATAAGAGCAACAACAATAAAAAAAAGCAACAAAAAACATCAACAATAAAAAACAAGCTGACTTCTTTGAGCTGCCGAGAATACTCTTTGGACACATATATCATTTATATGCAGATGTGGTTTTTATCTTGGCCAAGGGCCAAGCAAGAACTCAATCTTCGTCAGATTTTTCCATTTCGATATTCATTTATTCATCACAGTTAGCTACTAAGTTACTAGATTAATAATGATATAGTGTATGGAAGTTTGACATGTATTGTTTACAAAATTTTAAAACTATTCTTTTTGGGGATTTTAAAAAATTAGTTTAGTTAAATTAACGAAAAATTTAGCATTTAAAAAACATTTTTAATGCAGTATTTTAACACTTAGTCTTCTTGTGGTAATTTACACATTTTTTTTCCAAATTAAAAATATAACTTTTAACTCAGTTAATTAGCAAGTCAATCTGGATAAAATTCATCTTTAAAAAGACTTTTTAAGATTAATAATTTGCAGTTGTAAATATGTGTTTCAGTCTAGGAGAATATTGAATACATATTTATTATTTGTTAGATTTGGTCAAAAGAGGAGAAAATTCAATACAAATTATTATTTGTTAGATTTGGTCAGAATATCTACAAAAGCAATAAATTGTAAGCCCAAATTTTCCAAATTAGGTTTAGACTGTTGCAGATACATTTAGTTGCATAATTGACTAAGAAAAAGATGGCTTAAAAGCTGGATAAAATATATTTGGTTTAGGTTTATAAATTTGGTTAACTCCTAAAATATGCCTATTTTTCGGCAGATTGTTTTTTAATTAGAACTATTTGGAAAATATTTTATATTATTTATTGCTTGTAAGGATCATCTATTTTTATACAAAATTCGATTATTAATGGATAGTTAGGACAACTAAAAAGTGTTATACCTTTTGATAGAGCATGTTAACAATAAAAAAACGAAGCAGCTCTTTTGGCCGGCAACGTTTTGACGTTTCAAGTTGTGCCGACTGCCAAAAGCTAATTTGCCAATTTCTTGGACTTGGTTAGGTCTTAGTTTGAATTGCCGCCAAAAGTGCCAAGGGGCTTAAAACCAAATTAATCGGGCCAACATTGAGGCGGCACAAACTAATGTTGCCTAGACTCTAGGCAGGCACACCAACACACACACACAGGCAGGCACAAAAAAGTCTGGCCAAATTAAAGTTACGCTCATAATTCAATCAACGGATTATCAATCACTGAGCTACTTGTCTTGGCCAGTGCGTCAACAGCAAAAAGAGCAACAGCAACAGCAACAGCATCATCCAGCTGCAGATGGCTTCGAAGATTCTGCCAGTTGGTTGAGAAAACGTGGCCAAGTCAATCAGGCATCAAAAAGCAACAACGGCCAAAACACGTTTGAAAGTCATTAACTTAAATGATTCACTTTCTGCCCCATAAATTTCGCCACTAACTGGAGCCGCTGAGCTGGCGCTCAGAGATGCTGCCTCAAATCTGCAAGCTTCGCGTTCTACCTCGCCAGTCAACCACCCCCATCCCCACCCGCACAGGCTCTTCCACAGAATGTTCCATTGTTGTCATAAATTTTGTATGGCAAACGTTAAAAATTGCTAAATAATCGCCTTAAATGAGTCTATAAAACTAATAACTGAAATTCGAGTGGTCCGAGAGCAACAAAATGAAGTAGCTCAAAAAATGGCTTGAAGTGAATTTTCATTACCAGCGGAAGTCGTAAATCAATTTTTTTTTCTTCCCACTCAAAACATAAAAAAAAGAATACCAAAAACTACATGCAACATTTTTGTTGTTGTTTGGGCCTAGAAATCTGTGAGAGAGCGTCGCTCCTGAGCTGCTGGGCTGGTGTCTAGCGGCGTCTGGAAGCGCATCCGCCAGACAAAGTTGCTGCCCAATTCGAAAATCAAAATAAAATAAAAGAAAAAAAATTGTAGCTAAGACGACAGCTATAATGATAGGGGCCAATTTTGCCGCCACGCAACACGCCATGCGTGTGTGTATGTGTGTGTGTGTGTGTGTTTTATATATTTGTTGACTTGGCTCCAAAGCAAAAAGTATTTCTTTTGGTCTTTTTTTTTATTTTGGGTAACGCTTCCGTTTCAAATACGCCAACATGGCGACACTTTCAGACCCCCCCCCCCCCTCTCCAGCTGACAGTTGACAGACTCTTGCGTGTTTTTGGCCAGAGGAGAACAAGTTGGCCAGCACTGTGTGGCTTTGGCAATGACATAAGTGCTTAGAGTTACATAAATCGGCTCATTATAATACCAATGGGATTATCTATGGACACCACACACAGAGCACGCACACACACACACACACACACACACGCACACACACACACACATATATATAGCATTCATAATGCCTGTGAACTGTGAAATCCTTTTAGGCGGAAATTATGAAACAGGACAATGCCGCACAAGTGTTGCGGCAGATTGAGCAACAAAAGGGCCATAATTGTTAGTGCCTCTTAACACACAATGATGCGACACAGCCACAAATCTGTAGGTGTGGCTGCCAGCCACAAGAGTACATTGTCTCTATCTCTATGTCTCTCTCTATCTCTTTCTCCAGCACTCTCGCAGTCTGGTCCTTTTGTGGACCAACTAATGAGCGGCAGCAAAAACAAACCATAAAAGATGTAAAAAGGTGCCACATTCCCATCTAATGCAACCTGCGGCGGCGGCAACGATTCCTTTGAGCCCACCTACAATGTCTGTTGACACTTGTGGCAGGCTGCCCAGCAAAATTGAAGATTTATGCCCCCAAAACATATTTGGGAAATTAAATCATTGCCGCGGACAGTTTTATGGGCCAGGCCCGTGACGGTGGCGGCAGGGGTAGGGGCAGTGGCAGTGGCAGCGGTTCCAGCTCAGCTTGCTGGTTCTAAGCGGGAATCTCTACTATAGCCTATAATAGCCATAACTACGGCCTCCGTGTAGAAGCTGAACAATGCCCGTTGAGCAATTGGGTAAAAAAAAGTCAATTATGCGCAATTTGCTTAAGCAATTGACAATTTGTTTGTTTGTTGTTGTTGTTGTTGTTGTTGTTGTTGTTGTTGTTGTTGTTGCTCGTTGCGCGTTGCTCGTTGCGCGTTGCACGCATACTTGCGCAAATAAATTGACAAATAGGATTTGCGTTTTGTCTATTTTCCATTTTCATTTCCATTTGAATGTTTTGATTGTTTTTTTTTTTTTTTTTTTGTTTTGTTGTTCAGGCCATTTTGGTTTTGTGAATTAATAAATTGCCGCCAATTTGCCGCCAGCCTTGCGAAGCGTGGAAACTTTTTTTCAAGCAACTGGCTCATGGATACTTGCCTCCAAGTCAGACTATCCCAATCCAAATTTTTTTACTACGCATTTTGCTCAGTAATTAGGAATACAAATAAAAGTTATGCTGTAAACACTTTTAATAATTAATTAAAATCAATTTGAGGCTGAAACTCTTGTCATAAAAATCATTTTAGCTTGCAAAAAAATTATTTACATAATTTATTTTAAAGGATTTACAAACATAAAATAAAATTAAGTATTTAATGAGAATAATATAAAATAATAATAAACAACATTGATAATTAATATATGTTTTTATTTACATAATATTTTTTTTATTTTCATTTTAGCTTGCAAAAGGAGGAGAAATTTGTTTTTATTTACATAATTTATTTTAAAGTATTTACAAACATAAAAAAAAATTAAGTATTTAAGGAGAATAATATAAAATAATAATAAACAACATTGATAATTAATATATGTTTTTATTTACATAATTTTTAATTACAAACTGAAAATAAAGTTTAAGTATTTAAAGAGAATAAAATAAATTTCTAAACAAAATTAAATGTTATGATTTAAAATTAAAAATAGGAAAGTAAAATTAATATTTTATATATCTACGGATATTTTCTAAAACCACTCACAAATCGAACTTACAGAAATATATTAAAGGGCGAATAATTGAGCAATCAGCTCACCAAAATCATATAAAACTCGACCTCGCAAAACAAAAATTCACCACTTAAAATAAAAAAAAACCTACTAAAATCAATTTTTATCGCTGACACGCAATCAAAACGGAAGTTGAGTTCAATTGATTGGTGAAATTATCAATGGGAACTTGGAAAAAGAAGAGCTCATCTGCGATGGAGATCTTGCTGTGTTGTTTCAAATAAATGTGTCCATTGGAGCGTATGAAACGAGACCGAACTGTGTGATCTGATCTTTTCAACAACAAACATTGGTTGCCTCGCCTCAACCTTACCCCCTGGCCCCGCTCTGCAATTGCCCGGCTGCTGAGCATTTCATTTGTGGCCAGTCATAGCGCCAAAGAGTGCCCAAACAAGCTGGACAATTGAAGCAGGACTTATGAATGAATACACACACACACACACACACACACACACACACACACATATACATTCTGCTGCAGTTGCAGTTGAACCCATTTTCTCACCTGTTAAGGTTGTAAAGATGCAACCAAAATCGTTTATCGCTGTCGAGATCCGCTCCTCGGGAGCAGCGATGCCCTCGCCCTCACCTCTCACGCCCGCTGTCTCTGTCTTGGCCATGTCTCTTTGGTCGTCTTCGATTGACTTCGATTGCATTGGCATTGCCGCCGCGTCATACGATTTAATTGCTGCGATTGTGTCAGCACTTTTTTTTTTGTAGTGTATATATCTATATATATATATATATGGATTTCTTGTTGTAAGTTGTCTTCATCAGCAGCAGCAGCAGCAGCAGCAGCGGTAGCAGCAGCGACAGCCTGGCAGCATTTGTTGCGGAAGGGGGCGTATTGTGCCCAATCCCAGTCAGACTCGGAGACGGACACGGAGTCGGAGTCAGAGACGGAGCCTCCTCGCTTAGAGGCGCTCAATAATTTGATGATCATAATCAATGGCTGACTGACATTTGCCGCTGCTTGTGCGCTCAGTGCTCAGCTTTTCCTTTTTTGCCGCTTTGAATTGAACTGGTTGCTGTTGTTGCTGCTGTTGTTGTTGTTGTTGTTATTGTTGTTATTGTTATTTGCCCGCACAATGGCATTGTTCGATTTGGGCATTTCATCTAACAAAAGGCAGCGAAACTTGTTGAAAGCCGTTTTATCCTTTTGATGAGGCGCTCAGCACCGTCTATGGCCATGACGTGTTGCAAAGTCAAGTATGTGGCGCGGCCAGTTGAAAAGGATGCCGCTGCAAGGAGAAAGCCGTACAGCAACAGGATAAAATGGCAACGCGAGAGACGCCCTAATCAAGGCAACTAACAAGCAAAACAATTAACAATTTCAGCTTTTACTTATATTATATCTGCCAAGATTTGTAGGACCAAAATGTGTGTTGGGATTTTTGTTTCAGTTTAATGCTTGAATCGCATGCGTAGGTTTTCTATAACGATTAAAACCCTCATATGTCAACTTGGCCCATTCATCATAATACGCCAAGACGTAGACACTGAGACTGGGACTGAGACTGAGACTGGGACTGAGACTGAGACTGAGAGTGAGACTGGGGCTGAGACTGAGGTTGGGACTGTGTCTGAGATTGGGAGAGGGACGGATATTCAGTCGCCAGACACTTGTACCGCATACACAAAACGCTGATGAGCTGAAATCTCATCAAGAAGTGTCTGCATCAAATCTACACTATGAAAACTGTGGGATTGCTGGCAACGTTGATAACTTTATGAGTAACTTAATATCAAATTAATTACTACAGTTGGATTAAATATTTATAGATGCAGGGTTAGGTTTTTAAATAATTCTCGCATTTACAGCAATCGGTCGTGCAGAACTGGCAGATCTGCCAGATAAACTAATTCTTAAACAAAAAAAAAAGATCATTTTTGCACAGCATTTTGTAATTTAAAGCATAATCTAGTTCAGAAATTCAGCGCAGAACATTTTTTATTTAATAATTAATATAATTTTTTTATATGTCTCATATTAAATATACCATAATTTTGTTAAGTGTATTTTTCATTATCTTATTTACAACTGTTTTGTATCTTTATAGATTTTGGGACTTACAGCACCCACTTCAAACTGAAGAGACACTAGCTGGCTGGCTGGCTGGCTGACTGCCTTGATGACTTAATTTTCATTTCAGTCTGCTGGCTGGAAGAGGGCCTACGACAAGCTGTAACTGTAGCTGGAGCTGGAGCTGTTGCTGGAGCTGGAGCTTCTCTAACAGCAGCAGCTGCTACAGGTGCCCTCTGACTGCTGCCTGCTGCCTGTTGGCTGCTGGCTGCTGGCTGCCTGCAGTTGGCGTTGGAAATGGAGTCAGAGTTGATGATGGAGACGTAGTCGTGGACTGGTCGGTTGCTGGTGCTGGTGCCGTTGAAAACTTGAGAGTCAGCGCAGTGACACACGCAAGTGTTTGGCTTGTCTCTGGACATGTTAGCTCCAAACTGCTAACTGCTTACTCCGGTTTACCCTCATCATCCGCCGAGTAGTTGTGTGCTATGCGCAATGATGCAGCATTTTTTGTTTTTTTTTTGTGGTTGTTTCTTCTAGCCAAAAATCTTCAACTTGAATGTATTTGCTTAAATCATTATGGTAGCGCCTGCTGCACGGCAGATGATAAATCTATCTTTTATTAGCATTTCCAAACTCATGTTGAGTGTGTGTGTGTGTGTGTGTGTGTGTTGCACGTGTTGCGCTAAATGACTTGTTTGGACTTTTATACAGTTGTTGTGCTGTTACTTTGACTAATCCAATTAATCCAATTAAAAGTACATTTTTCATCGAAAATTTGTTTCATAGAGGAGTTAAGAGTCGCCATTTGCCAAGAACGAGAAAAGATGAAAGAAAGAAACCAAAACTGCTCACTGCTCAGACAAATTCAAGTGAAATCATTAATAAAAATAAAGTTCTTTTTTTTTTTTTTTGTATTTTATTTTCATTTTTGTGGAGATTTATAGAACCGTAAGGAAACACCCCGAGCAACTCGTGCTGTGGCTCTGCGGCCTCGATGGCATTTGTGTCTTTGCGCCATTTCCTTTCCATGTCCCAAATGGGTGTCGTATATAAATCGCGTGCTGCACTGGAGGTCTTCAAAAACGCTTACGAGTTGATGCCCAGCGGCTAGGTTTGCTTCCACATCCACATTCACAACCACATTCACATTCACATCCACATCCACATCATCAGTGGCAGCAACGGCAGCAGTGGCAGCCGCCTGTCTGCTGCTTTGTGGCCAGATCTCATTCATTTTGGGGCTGTGGCACTGGGTGTTAACCGGCCACGGAAAACGACCAAGCCAAGATCAAGACCTGCAACAGGCTGTTGCCAAAGCTGAAGCCTTCATGCCTGCGGTCATGTTGAGCGAACAAATACGCCAAAGAGCTGCTCCAGCCCATGCCCCTGCCCCTGCCCCTGCTCCTGCTCCACCTCTTGCTGCTGCTGCTGTCTGCCTTGGCCTGCCTAATGATGAGTTCACTGTTGTTGGCTAAGAGCGAAAATCAGTTCCTCAAATTTCAAGTTAAGGGCTGCTGCTTTTGCTGCTTTTGCTGCTGTTGTAAAACAATAAACACGAAATGCCAAAAAAAAAATAAATAAATAAAAAAATATCCAATACGCAATGCTAAAAACTCTCAAATGCCGCATGTTGAATGCCATGCGATTTTTAATGGCTGGCAGATTGATTTCCTGAAATCCACAATATTTCGCACAATATTTCCGACTGATATGCGCCGCAACCGAAGCTGAAACCTTGAAACGTAGTCACGCAATGAGCAAGTCCGTACAGGGAACCAGTTCGCCCCACTCAACCTGACTCCAACAAACATGCCCCGATCGTGATAATGATGTTGAGTGCGTGGTGTTCAGCCCCATGTTTTCCAGTCCAGTCTACAGACTCATCTTCTCATTATTTACTTGGCAATGGGCTTAACCACTTTGCTAACATGTTTGTTTTTGCTTAGAAAAGTGCGCCAATTTGCTCCGCAAAGTAGTTCAACAAAAAGTAGGCGAGTAATAAACAATTTAAAGAATGCTTAAATTTTTATTAAACTCATTAAAGTTGTATTAGCATATATTAATTATTAATTATTGCTGTCATCCCGCAACTTAACAGCTAAAAGCTGAAGACAAATACTTGAGTAAAAGAAGTTATGTAAAATAACTAAAAATATTAAGATTTTGACACACTTTAATTAAGCAATAAGAAATGCATAAAGCGGTTAATTCAATTAATTAATTTAATTAAATTACTTATCATCTTACATTTAAAATAAAACTAATTTATTTTTGTATTAATTATATTTTTTAAATTAATATAATACTCGTTCTTCATCAGAAATGGGTTGTCTACCAAATAATTTTTTTATACCAAATAATATTCCAAAGAGTTAAAATATTTTTAAATATTTAATGCCTAGTCCAATTTTTAAAACAAAAAGTAATAAATTATATAAATAAATTTATGGTAATTCTTTGCATATTTTGTAGTAAAACAATATTTGTTGTTAATCATTTTTTAGCTAGAGTATATTTATTTTGGTGCATTCATTCCCTTTTTGGACTTTTTCCTGGACTTGGCATGTTTTTTTTTTTTGGGTGGCGGCTATCATAGTCGGTCGCTGTGTAAGCCCCGCCAGCGAAATGCAAAAACAAATTGTTTGTGGGTCAGACAAGAAGAGCGTACAAAATGAGAAGCACAAAAATAAAGTAGAAGAGGAGCAGACGGGTTTTTTTTTGGGCAGCCCTAACAAGCGGACGGAGCAGCGAACGGAGGGCGTTGCAATGTTGCTGCTCCAAAAGCTGTATCCGCAGCAGCAGAAATTCAAGGAAAACGAGCAGAAGGCGCTGCAGTTCTTTGGGTACACTCCACTGGCCGCAGGCGGATCTTGTCGGGATTGGCCTCGTCTGGGCGACTAGGCAGCACGGAAGCCTAATGGCTGCTGCCAATGTGATTTGTGATTTGTGTTTTGGTATTTTCTGGCTGCTGCTGCCGTTGCCTGTTTCCATAGAAAAATTGGCGAGAAATCTACTCCATGGCCTTCTATGCGCTGCAATGCAATGGCAATGACAAAGCGACTGCAAATGGAGCATCGTCGAGAAGTAAGCGGGCCTGGCTGGCAGCATGCTAATTTATGAAGTAGCAACTTTGCAGCGACATGGATGCGGTAATTATAGCTTGGCAACTTGTTGCCAAGCCCGCTTGGAACAAAAGCACGCCAAAACTACATGAGTGAAAAGAAAGCCACAGCCACAGTGAGATTCACAGTTCCAGTTTTCAAGCTGCATCTTCTCAAGCCAGCCAAGTTGGCCATGTTGCACAGAAGCACTTCTGCTGCTGCTGTTGCTGCTGTTGCTGCTGCTGCTGTTGCTGCTGGTCGGGACACAGCAACATCAGGTTAACGCGCCCACTCGGTTAGCGCTTAGGCTGGCAATAAAAAAGGTTTTTTCGCCCCGTGGCGTTATTTATTTATTTATTTTGATTTTGTTGTTGGCCAGCCTGCGCAGAGCAACATTTTGCAGTGCAACATGCGGCAGCAACATAGTTTACACACCTACCAAAATCAAAATAAAACTCAGGCCCGTTCTGCCGGCAGCAACATGCACTTAACTGGTAGCCGTAGTGCACTTTATAATACACAACATGGCCATGTTTTTGCCACGGGGAGCAGGCGTCGTCGCTGCCTTGATAGATGCTTTGCAGCGTTGGGGCGTTGCCCGCCGTGCAACATCAGCAACATAAGCAACATCAGTAACATTAACAGCAGCCACAGCAGCAGCAGCAGCAGTAACCGTTAGATGACTTGTGAGCTTAGGCCTCATTTGCATGGTAAAGTAAACTGGGCCAAAAACTGCTTCTTGCCGCGCATCAGCAATAACCCATTTGACAGCAGTAGTTGCAGTAGGCTGGCGCTAGCAATGACCTTGCTGCAGTCGTTCGGATCAGTCAACTGATCCGGCGGCAACCGGGAACAAAGTAGAGCAGGCAACGCGAGCTCATTAACGAAAACGCCCGCACAGCAGGCAACCTGTACAGGTATAACTCTAATTATAATTAGCAAAAACCCTTCCGAGTGCATGGCGAATTCGCAAACGATTCGTTGCGATTGACGAGTCGCAAAAAAATATTGTGCTGCGGATTAAAAGCAACAGGGTATTGAAACTGGAGCGCAAAAGTGTGAAACCTGTACAGGTTGTGCGCGCAGCACAGTTAAGGGTGACTCGGCTGTCTGCGCACAAATTCTAAAAATACGGGCTGAAAAAGAAATTAAAAGCGCAGCCGCCTCTCATCATCATCAACCCACACACACACATACACACACACACACACACAGTCACAATCACACACTCTCGCAGGAGCATAGAGCCAGACTTTTAAGATGCCGCCGACGTCGACTGTGGCGCCGCCGCGCAGAAGAATATAAATCATATCACTCATACGGCCCAAAAGGGTAACCCGTTCCACTGTCTAACGTCCTGCTCAAAAAAAAAAAAAATAATAAATATCCTCTTGATTATATTTATAAATTAATAATATATATATTATTCTTTTTTTTTTTGTGGAAATATATTTTTATAAGCAAAATAATTATTAATAAAAGCAATACAAGGAAAACAAGTATTTTCCTTTCAACTTCTCAGAATTAATACTGAATTGTAAAAAAGAACATATTTTTTTTTTTAATTTGCCAAACTGGCCACTTATCAATTAATTATTGATATAAAATATAAATACAGCAAAAATACATACGAATTCAATATGACAGACTACTTTTCAAATCACATCAAACAGGCTTTGACTTTAATCTATATTTTTTTGTGTTAATTGGCCCACAAGAAAATCAAGCTAAAATCCATGCAGTCGGCTTCGTTTAAAGTGTTGCGGCTTTTGTTGTTCCTGCTGCTGCTGCTGCTGCTGCTACTGGACGATGCCAATGGTGATCATGTGGACAACAGCACAACTCCACAGTGCTGTGCGGCGTGGTGGAGGCTGAGCTCCATGCAAAGTATTACGGCGATTCGATTGCCACCCAACTCCTGCTCTGTGCTCCTGGAGTCTGTGTTCTTTTGGCTAACAGCCAGACTGCTCATTGCATAAGAATTTCCAATTGCAACACTGAATCAAAGAACAAAACAAATTTAACACATTGCGCATAAGTTAAACTGCAATTGTTAATGTTTTTTTTTTGTTGATTTTGTCGCCTATGTTTCGCCTTTGGTTGACATAATAATTAGATAATTTGTTTTAAATCATTTTCCATCTCTCACAAAGGGCGCACATCTAATTAAATTGTACAAATATTTGTAACAAGTTGTTGCTCATTTTTTTTTTCTGAGTATTTGTGCAGCAGTGTGACGCCCAGTGCGGGGGAGGGGGAGGTCTGTGTCTAAGCCCATTGGGTGTTATGAATGGCTGAAAAAAACGCTGACAAATGTTTCCGTCAAAACACCAATTTCACTCCACTTGCGGTTAGCTGTTGCCTAAGCTGTCTGATAATAGAGCACAGGGCGCAATGCACAGTGTGGCGAAATTGATTTAAAAAAGTGCTTGGAAGAAGAATTTAATAGTTTTTTGGGCTATGTATATTAACAACTCAAATATGCATTCGAATGCATATGTAGCACTAATATAGATTGACTTCTTGATTGCGTAGAATATTTGCATTTGTATATATACTTATAATTCGTAAATTATTAAAATTTCACAGCTAATATGTGGTTTTGACAGTGAATGCAAATTATCATAAGATTAATGACAGCCAATTAATTTCAAGAAACAAGTTGCTTTGCAACTTCGACAGCTGCTTGACACTGTGCACAGTGCACAGTGAAATATTTGTTGGTGTTGTTCGGCTTTAAGCTTCAGTCTGTCAAAAACGATTCAATGCTAAATTTAACTTTAGATGGCCAAGCAAGGAAGGCAATCACTCAAAAAAAAAAGTAAATAAAAATAGGAGAACAAAAAAAAAACCATCAACTACAATATAATTTAAAACGAATTAAAAGCGCAGCCGTTTGAAACCCCCCGCTCCCTGGGGCATGGTCACAGTTATAGATTCCCGGTGTGAGAGCTGCCAGTTGTGACGCACCCAATCAAAAATAGCAACAAGTTAATTTGAGCCAAACGTCCCACCCAAATAAAAAGTAAACATTTCTAAATTTTTTTTTTGGTGTCTTTTTTTTTAGTTTAATTTTTGAAAAGTCATTAGAAAAAATGTGAGCCAAGCAATTTGAATATTTGATGGGATGTTGTACATACGTTGGTTAATTTAAGGTGATAATTGCTTTTTAATGTGACACAACTAAATTTTCGTGGCTGAGTTTTGTCGTTGTGTGCCGGAAGTTTTTCCTATTTTCGTATGCGCATGTGCAGTCAAGAGGCGCACACGAGCACTTGTTACGTGGATGGCCAGGCAACAACAATAGCAACAACAGCAACAACAGCAACAACAGCAGCAGCAACAACTTTGGTACAACAAGTACTACAAAAAAGTGTCAACAATTATTTTCAAATTTGAAAACATTTCATTTCGACGTTGCCGTTGATGGCCTTTTGGGTGACGCTGCTTAAAAGGTTTCCCAGGTGTGAAATTGTTTCATAGTTGGGGGTTGTTGATTTTCGGCGCAAGCACTAGACCAGATTGAAGAGGTGTGTGTGTGTGGGGGGTGGAGAGTGTAGAGGAGGGGGTGGTGTGTTTGCTGAAGCAAAAATCCTTTGCCAGTCAAGTTTGTTGCCTAAGTCTTTTGATTTAATGAATTGGTAGAAAATAGTCAAGAAAATCATCGGTTTTATTTATTTTTGCTAAATGGCGCTCGTGCCGGCATGATAAAATTGCACTTGCATAGCGGCTGGCTGCTGGATCAAGTCGAGCAACAGCGGCAACACCAACAACAACAACAAAAACCACAGCAATATTGATACTTTTCAATGAAAACATCAACAATGAGCGTAAGTTGTTGCCGTCGCCGTTGGCGCTGAAAATTTATTAGCAGTGACGGCCAATGGTGGCCAATTAACGCAGGATGCTTGAAGCGCCAACGCCACCAGCGATGTTTGCTTGAAAGATGCCGCCAGGCAAGCGTCAATGCCTCGGCTCGGCGTGCAATGAAGTCGTTCGTCGTAGTCGTAAAGTCTGATTTATTTCGAATTGTATGGCAAACAGACGGGAGCAGCTCCTCCAGCGCCATATGGACTAAAAGCTAATGCTCAACCACGGGCGGTCTGCTCAGCCTCTGCTCTGTGTGTGTGCGCGCACTCTGGCTGACCCAATTTGGCGCCTGCTGCGGCGCTTTCATCAGTCGCCTCGTACATCATAAACAAATTCATAAAAGTCGCCGTCGTCATCGCCGTTGCCAGCTCCATTCTCAACTCAACTCCAAGTTGCATTCATAAAATTTATGGCGTTGAAAGGCGCATCGAATGTGATTTTGTATTATTATTATTATTTTTTTTTTGTTTTTCGTTTTCTGCATATTTTTTTTACTAGTTGATTTTGTTGTTGTTGTTGTTGTTGTTGTGCAGCTATTGCAAGAAAAAAAAGAGTGCGCGGTCAGCTGGACTCATTAAAATGTAATTTGAGCGCGGTGTTTCGCATTTCATTTGGACAAGTGAGCGTCAGTTTTCATTTCTTTTCATTTCACTTCACTTCACTTCACTTCATTCAACAACCCCCAATAAAACAAGCATAAATTGTCCTCTGTACTCTGTCTCTGTCTCGCTCTAACTCTTGCCGTTGGCTGCACTGCATTTGATTGATTTATAGACGCATGCCATCTCATTCACTTCGTCCCTTTCGCTTTGCGCTCTTGAGTTACTCCTCTCTCACCTCTCTCTCTCTCTCTCTCTGTTTTTCTCTCGTCTCATTTGTGGCACATTATTATTTAAATGATAAATTGTATTGCCCGGGAACTTTGGCTTTTTGGGGTCCCCGCTATTTCCCTTTTGCTTTTATTGCCCGCCTTTGTAGGTGTTTCCGTGTTGCCTTTTCTTTTTTTTTTTTTTTTGTTACTTTTGGCCGCCTTTAGTGTTGACCTCTCCCCCTCTTTTCGTTCATCCATCCATCTATCCATCCACAATATTTTGAAGAACCCTTGACGTTTTGCTCTTTCTTCTTTGCCTTCGCTGCTGCCTTTTCTCGTGGGCGTTTTGCTGTGCATTTCAAATTTTCCGTTGATTTTGGGGTCGCTTTAAGTGTTCTTTCTGGGACTAGACCCATAAGCACAGTACAAACTGTGGCCCGCTAACAATATTAATCGTCTCATTTGTCCAACAGCATTGCGGCGCTTGGCTTTAATTTGGGCATTAATGTTATTTAGTAATAAAATCGATTAGGCTTCCGTATTTGAATGCTACGTTTACTTAGCGCTGATTTTAATTTCACTTTAGTTACTGGGGCGTCGTACAAAATTGAGACATCATTGAGTAAAGTGCAGTCCCACTTATTTATTTAGCAGTCAACCAATATTTTAATTAAATTGTCATATAAAAGTTTATTGCATTTAATAAGCAATTGTGGGATTTATGTGTTTTGTATTTTTTTTTTTTGGTTATCTGATCTGAGAAACTCTGCTTAATTAATGCCATTACAAATAACACTAAAAGTATCTGCATTCGTATCTCACCTTTTCATTAAATATACCCATTAAAAATTAATCACTATTTTATAGTTACATGTATTATAAATATTTATAACCTTATTATTGTGGCGATATCCCCTTAATTGAGCATTGAAATGTCTTTATACGAATTTAGTCAAAATCAATTATGAATTGTAGCGTACGATAAAATTATTTGTGACAATACTTTCAAAGTTGCTCTCAAATTTATTGCCAAATGTTTAAAGTTGGATAAGCTTAAATTCTTGATTGAAACAGATGGCAGTGCTTGAATCAGATCAATTGTGTATTTAACTATGTTTATGTCATTTGAGTTATTTTAATAGACAATTGAATTGACTTGCAAATCGTTTAATTTGACATATTTGCACTGCACGTGTGACGACTTTAAATAGATTTATGTGCGCACAACACACAATACACACACATCACACACAACACACACAATCACAGAGTTCACAATGGGACAGTTGTAAAGTAAACAATGGCAAAAGTCAGTCATAATTTGCATTTAATACATATTTCATTGACTAATTGCAACAATTACAAGCATTTTACTGACTACCTTCAAATTGGAGCAGTTGAGCCGATGTGCCAGGGATTACAACTTGAATCGGATCATTGTGCAGGTGCCCAATAGTAGTATCCATTATTGATCATTGCACGTTTCTTGTCTAACAATAAGATATTGCTAATTGCTATTGCTCCAGCGGCTGCTTATGAATATGCATCAGCAACTAAACCGGCACCAGAAACAGTAGCTATCTGTACAAAAAAAGCCCCGCCAGAGCGGAAATCCTCCTCGGGCGTACAGGTGACAACTTTTGTTGAGTTCGTTGGACGGGCGGGCGGGTGCGTCGGGGGTGCGCCGGAGTCGGGCCAGTTTGCGGTCCGCTGTTAAAGGTTCTGTTTGTCTTGTGTTTCTTCCAAAAAGTGAGTCGTCTTGTGAATGAAATACATTTTGTTGCGAACAAGTTTTTTTTTATCTTTTTTTTTTGCCGACAGCGCTGCAAAGCGACAGCGACGTGTCGCCATTTTGAATTTGTTGCTCAGCAGTGGGCGGCGTCAACGGGAGAGTGAGAGAGCGCAGCGCAGGCGCTCTCACCATACATGCATGTGTTTGTTTCTGTGTGTGCGTGTGCGATGTTTGTGTATGCCGCTGTACAGTGGGCGTGCTAGCGCCGTGCAAGTATATTGGTGAGCTAGCTATGTGTATTGTGTTATTGTATTTGTATTTTGTACCTGTGCAGTTGAGCGACGTCAAGTTGCTGGCCAGTTTGACTGGTTTATTGCTTTTGTTGTTGCTGTTTTTGTTGCTGCCTGTCAAGTTGCTCAGTTTGGGCAAGTAGATGGCGCTAGCTGTCTTGAAGTGGCTTTAAAATTAAAGTAATGTCCTGAGACTTAAGCCATTGAATTTTCGTATGCTGTTAATTCTAGCTGAATATACTATATAGTTCATATATGCAGATAAAGTTAAGTAATCATTTTAAATTACAAGTTGTATTGATTGGAATCGTCAATATTTACTAAGATAATAAATACACAGTTTATTTGCGTGGTCGCTTTTAAATGCAACTGTTGATTGCGTGCCCCACAAAAAGAAATTACAGGTTCAACAATCAATTTAATAATTGAGACCTTTGCATTTAATCAACATTATTTAAAATGTCAAAATATTTGCACTTTCAATGGCAGCACGCGTCGCCGTTGCCGTCGCCGTTGTAGCCGTCGTCGTTGTCCAAAAACCGTAAAAACCAAAGAATGCCTGCTAAAAAAAAAAAAAAACAAAATGTAACAAAAAACAAATTTGCATACAAATAAATGTTGATAATGTTGTAAGTCCCCCAAAGAGGGCAAAGCTGCTCTTGCTGCTGCTGCTGGCCACGCCTCAAGTGGGTGGCTGGAGGGGGGCGCCACAAAACTAGACGACTGCCAACTACAAATGACAAAAAAACACATAATAAAAAAACACAAGAAAAAATAGAAACACAACCGCATACGCTATGGGCGCCCCCCACCTGCGTTGTCTCTTCATTGATGAAATTTATGGTATTGGTGCGGTTTCAACACCAACCGCTGCCGCTACAACTCACACAGACGCACACATTGACGCTGAGCGGCGGCAGCGACGCGACGTCAAACCGGTTCACAGCCCTGCCATTGGTTTTGGGCTGTGAGCACAATCGGGCCGCTAGTGGCGTCTCGCTCGCACACAGCACAGCCAGAGCGCAGCTGTTGCGCTCGCACGCGACAGCGACAGCGCCGCAAAGCGACAGGCTGTGCGCGAAGTGCCAACAACGACTGCGGACCAGGGCAGCGCGCAATCGCAGCGCTGAGCTCGTACCTAGTCGTATACGCACTTTGTTCGTGGTTGGTCGTTGTTGCTGTCGCTCGTCGCAGCGCCGTTCGCCGGGTTCGTCTCGAGTCTCGATTTACGATTTACGTTACGATTCTGCCGTTTCTCAGCGATTCTCTTCGATTCTGATTTCGCGCTGCTCGTCGCTCGCTCGCCCGCTCGTTTTGCGCGTTTTTGCTTGCCGTCGCGCAAACTGCACAAATTGCACATCGGATTGTTGCTTTGTGGATTGCTATTTGTGGATTGCTTGTTCAGTGTCTCTTGTCTTGGAGTGTGTGCATTTTTTTCCATCTGAATGCCAATTAAATGCGCGCCACCACACAACAAAAAGCATTCAAATACAAATTGTAACAAGTGGTGTCATCAGCATCAACAACATCAACAACAGCAACATCAATAATAACAACAACATCAACTGCAACTGCAACAGCATCATAAATATCCAGCATCATTATTAAAGGTTGACCCAATTGCGAGTGCAACAGTTTCGAGTGCAAACCATCAAATAAATAAATATAAATATTTGAAAAGTTTGAGTGTTCGCCACAAGTGCAGCTAAGGATTTACGCGATCTTAACAAAAAATAACAATCAATACTCTACAAACGTTTCTTAAATGTGCAATTAAAACTGAACTACACTCATAAAACACATATCACACTCACCTACACACACTTACACACTCACACAGACAGCTGCCGTTGTTGTCATTGGTTTTTGATATTTTTCTGCACGCGCGTTTTAAAGAAAAGCCGCCAAAATTCTTGATAAAGTGGCCTCAATAGGCGCCAACACGCTCAATTTCACGGACCTAGGGAGCCCCTACGAGGGGCCTCCCAGCACCCCACAATCGGGCATGGATGCGCCGGACGCACCACATACGCCCAAATATATGGACGGTGGCAGCACTTCAGCCGCCAGCATCACGCCCGGCGTCCAAATACCGGGCAAGTCCGCCTTTGTGGAGCTGCAGCAACATGCCGCCGCCGGGTGAGTTTTCAATAAAAAAAAAGCCATGCATGCCACATGCAATATGCCACTAGCATTTAATTTTGAAATCACAAAATATGAATTCATTGTTTGCCTATCAGCGCCACAGAATCAACCAACAGAAATGTCAAAAGCGCTCGCATGAAGGACACACGCTCCAACACAACTGACAATCTGAATGACTGACTGACTGACTGACTGATTGTCTAACTGCCTGACAGACTGACTGACTGACAGCTGCTTGCCCCTTCAAGCAAAGCTCAGATTCAGCCTCAGTTTAAGTTGCGACCCGGTTGCAGTTTTCGATTTTCTTTTGTTATCAGCCCCGCGTCATCAAATCCTAATATAACACACCCAAAAAATTGACTTTTTGGGCGTACCAAGCTTTTTAAAAGACTTTAATTTGGCTCTGTTGTGCACATTAATGCTAATATTTTCTGATTTTAACTGGATTTCATTTTAACATTCATTCAAATGCTGCCATATTTTATATGAAGAAATTGGGTTAAAAAGGAGTTCCAACTAAAAAATTTCCTCATTCAAAGCAAAAAATTGGAATTGAATACCTAGATATGGAGATACCTAAACATAATATATATATTTTAAAATATATAAACAAATAAAATAAATAAATTATGAAATCTAATTACTTAGTAAAATGATTTTTGTCGAAAGAAAAAATAAATATTTAAAATACTTCTGAAGTATTTAGAAAATTCTAGCATTTCGACTAAAAACCATACCTTTCAGAAAAAATGTGGTTGCTAAATTTATAGTAAAATATTTGTTTATTAATTGATAAAAAGTGAACAAATTCAGTAAAATCAATTCAGAAATCAAATTTATTGAATTGATTTTAGGAATAAATTTTATTCTTGGCGAATTATGAGCACCCGTTGATTCTACAAATAAATTTATTTCTTTAGAGCTTATGTTAATTTCATATCTTAATTATTTCAATCAACTGATTTATTTAATTTTGTTCTGTAATCGAGCTCAATAGTTTAATTGATATATACTGGCATAACCATATATTCACCTGAACCACGAATTAGTTTACATATTTAAACTTGTCAGATGCAAATCAAAAAAAAACTGATCAATATAAATATTCCTTGAAAACAAATCAATTAAATGCAGCTGTCTTAATATTCACATTAATCAGACTTTAAATCGCTGTGATAGCTGTAAAGCTAACTTCTGGCTTTATGTTAAACAAGCAAGTTTTCGATTATCAGATTGCAAGCGAACATATTTATTGACATCTGAACAGCTTTATCAGTTTATGAAAACATCTATCTACATATTTAAGTATATATTTACTCCCTCTTCATTCCTCATAATTCCTTTTTTTAAAAGCTGCCTTCGTTGTTATAATTTTGTTTTTGTTTCTTGATTAAAGAAGTCTCTTGATGTAGTTATTGGACTCTCTCACATATTTCTGCATATATCAGGGCAACTTTTCCGGGTTTGGCTTATGCTGGTTTTCTGTTCTCGCTTTAGCTTTGGCTCCCTGCTTGCTGCTTGAAAACCCAGCGGCAATGAACGGAAGCCAAAAATAAATTCAATTAAGTTCAGTTTAGACTGCAGAGCACTATAATAATAATAATATGAGTGTAAGTACTCGCTTTGGAGGGGTGCGTTAATATTCGTAGGGCACTGAAAATATTATTTATGTCATTTGCTGTGCCGTTTCTCTCCCTCTCCTTTGGCTCATACAATATGTGTGTGTGTGTGTGTTTTGCAAACGCACGATTCGATTTTTCATTATACATATTTCATTGCATTTTGTGTTTTTGCGGTTTGGCATTTTGTCATTTTGTCATTTTTCTAGTGGTGCGTGTGGGCAACTCCAAAGTGGTTCGTTCGTTCGTTCGTTGGTTGGTTAGTTAGCTGCTTGCCACATTGCGGAGTTGAGTTGCGGTTTTCTCTTTTTCCTTTGCTGCTGCTGCTGCTGCAGTCGCCAGTTGTTGGCAGTTGTCAGTTGCGGCGTTTCGTGTGTTGTTTCCGTTTCCGTGTTGCCTTTTGGCCCCGCTGCATTGAATATTTCATGCCGTTTTATTGGGCAATCTTTCGTTGGAAATGTTCAAATGAAAGCACAGCCCAACGAAAATGCCAGAGTTCTGTCGCATTTCGAATGCTCGGCGACCCCTGGGAAACTGTTCAACTGTTTTGTGTCTTTTTCTACTTGGTAGTAAGTAGTCTTGGCCGTGCCTAAAATAGTGTTAACAAAATATTTACTACCTGTTTGGCTAGCCACACTCCCGGTAGTATAACATTTATATTGATTTTTTTGCCCATATACAGTTTAGGGCTTTAACAAAATAAAACTTTGTTTTTTTTCCCCCCCGTTTTTACATTTGTTGTGAGAGAAAAGTTTCGTTTCGACGCTTTGTGCATTAAACATGATATTTCAGTTGAGCAGAGGTTTTATTTAGGGGCTCTGGAATTTAATGTACGTTGTACAGCACTGAAAAGTGTAGGCAAAACACGCAAACTTTGCTTGACTCAGTTTTGTTTTTTTGTTCTGTTTTTTCGATTTAGGTTTTCATTCATTTCTTGTTCTTTGACCTAAACTGGCGTGCCAAAAGGCCAACAATGAATACTATATGAGACACAAGCTGCAAGAATATACAAATTGAAACTTTAAATATTACGACTTTTACGGTATACTTAAAAAAAAATTGCACTGTTCTGATTTGATATATTTTTTATTTGATTTGTTATTGCAGTTACGGCGGCATACGCAGCACTTACCAGCATTTTGGTCCACAGGGTGGCCAGGATTCGGGCTTTCCGAGTCCACGCAGCGCCCTCGGCTATCCGTTCCCGCCCATGCATCAGAATTCCTACTCTGGCTATCATTTAGGCAGCTACGCGCCGCCCTGCGCAAGTCCGCCCAAGGATGGTAAGTACTAAATCTCATTGAATTCAATAAAAACAAAATACAAAAATAATATAAAAAAAACAGACTTGTCGCCAATCCCCTTACAATTGTCTGACTGTCTCACATCATTTAAAGCTCATCTGCCATTGTTGCCTGCCCTCTCTTGTCTGAAGATCTCTCGAGCATCATGCATAGCCTTTGGCCTCAGCTCAAGATCCCAAGATCTCAAACTCAAGCTCTTTAAATTCGCACTTTTTGGCGACACTTGAACTCGAGTGGGCAACGCTCTTTCGAGATCTTTTGTTGTCGTGTCAAATAACTTGACTGTGACAGTTCCCGAAACAAACTCTATTTCATTTATATGAATACTTCAATTGAATATCAAAAAATATACAAATAGTAGGGTATATTTTATTTATTACTGAAATGTAAGAACCTTTTTTTTTATTGTATATTATATGATTTAAAATCTTAACATTTTAATTTGTTTAGATTACAATATTTTACTTAAACTTAGCTAATAGATTTGACATACAATAGTATCCGGTTTTTATCACATAATACTTGATATTTTTATTGGCTTATATAAAACTGTTTTATTTTTATTAAAGTGGTTACATTAAATTTCATAGACAATTAGCTTTTAGTGTTGAGTAGGCTTACACTTGCTTTGTTTTTATAGAGTACTAATAGTCTTTTTAAAATATTAATAAAAATAAAATTATTAATAGATTTATATATATTATATATATTAGTTCTTCTATTAAATAAATGCATATAAATTCGTTTTATTTCGATAATAAATGCCTCGCATTATTGCGCGCTTGACTGTGACATTTTTTTAACAATCGCATTTTGTTAAACAATTTTGTTGCTTATTTTCGTTCTTTTTTTTTTTGTTATATTTTTATGCGTTTTGGTTGAGCAGTTTTGTACGTAAGTGAAAAGCAATTCATTTTGCCAGCTATTGTTGTCGACAACTCAGACAAAAAGCAATATACACAAAAATATAGTATTTCCATGCGATGAGCGCGATGAGAAGCGCAGTTTGACTTTTTTTGGCACACATTTATCACACATACGCCGCATCGGCTGAGCGGGCGGGCAATTAACCTTGAGTTGACTCGCAGCACTTGAAAATTGTTATTGAGCAGCTGTTTATACTAAAGCCGAGACAGCTGATCGTTGGCCAAGTTAAGTAATTGCGCGCCAAAAAGACTGAAATACTCGCATATACAAATGCTAAATGTTTGGCCAATAATGAATGGCCTACTGCCACACACACACACACACACACACTCATAAGTACACACAAACATATATATATATATACATATATATATGTAGTAATTATAATTGCCGTAATTATGTTTTCGTTTGGCGTAATTAATTACACCATTCTTTGGTTGCTACCGCAAGAGACATGTGCAGTAGCAGCGATCCAATGACTGCTCTCAGACACACACACATACACAGTCGGACGCACACACAGCTACGCACACACGCACGCATTAGGGACCTGGTGTCAGTCTGACTAATGGCCCATGTGGCATGCCGGCTTTTGGGTGGTCACTGAAAACATAAAATCATCTTGCCATCTCGCTTGCACGCTGCCATTTTGTCATTAAAGTCACAGCACGTGCTGCACGGCGCCAATATTTTGTACACACACATACACACACACACACACACACAGATACAAGCACTTGGACAGGTAACGGTAACGACTATACTATAACTATATATGGGCGCTTAATAATAGTTGCTGGATTCGCGTTATTTATTTGAACAATTAGCGACGCGTCACAACGAGTTGCAGTTACCGCTTGCCGCATGCCGCTTGCCCCTGCCCGCTGAGCTTGTGCACAAAACGCTGTGCGTTGTGCGAGTGCTTTGAACTTTTGCTTTTGTTTATATGGCCGTAAATTGTTAATTAAATTTAATTACGTCCCAACTTACAAGTTACTTAGCGTTCGATTTGGCGATACCAAAATGTTTGAGTTGACTCTTCGACTCATTTGTGCACCATTTTTCAGTTTCCAGTTGCGTTGCTCCTGTTATGCATTCCAAAGGCATGGGCGCACTACTCATAAATATGCATAGGTTGCAGTTGCAAGTTATGCCAGTTGCAGACAGACTGTGTGTAAATCGTTGCCATAATTCTTATGCCTAGTTATAAATTCATCATTTGCCCCGTTTTGGGTATAAATGCCTTTTTGCCTCTCAAACCATTTGGAATTCTCTTTGTTTTACTTTACTTTATTTATGCTCCAACATCGTTTCGCTTGTATCTCGCAGACTTTTCAATATCCGACAAATGCGAGGACTCCGGCCTACGCGTCAATGGCAAGGGCAAGAAAATGCGCAAGCCTCGCACCATTTACAGTTCACTGCAGCTCCAGCAACTGAATCGACGTTTCCAACGGACCCAATACCTGGCTCTGCCCGAACGTGCCGAGCTGGCAGCGAGTTTGGGCCTAACGCAAACGCAGGTGAGTTCCATACATACATACATACATACATACATACATATATACATATCTACAGTATATATAAAATGCTTTTAAAAACGAATTTTAATACTATAAATATATATGCAAATTAGAAGTATAGGGATATAAAGTAAATATATAAAATTATTATTATTACTTTCTTTAGCTTGGTTTGAGCAAAAAATTATGATATTAATGAAGTTGTTTTATAAATGAATATAAATTGATTAGCAATTGAAAGCTTATCTTATCCAACCATATATATAAATAGATAATATAAAGATGATTTTTTAAATAATTTGCATATTATTTCAACTTTATTTTGGTATTTATAAGAGACATGCAGTAATTAATCAGTTTTCTTAATTAGTTTCCTAATAAAGCTCAGATTTGTTTTGCAAAAGTACATTAATTTTTTGCAATTTAAAATTAGTTTTTAAACAAGTCTGAAAATGTCTTAAAGCTAATATTTTTTAGGGTACACAAAATATTTGCAGTATCAGATGTATAGCTGTGTTTTTAGATCAAATGCTACATGGAAAAACAATATGTGTATAGTGAAAGTTTTATAATTCTTATATTTAAATTTAATAATTAAAGTTGTAAATAATGCAAGCATTTTTCAAACGTTATTTGGAAACGAATCGCCCTCAATCAGCTCTAGAAAACTATTTCTATAAAACTATTTATTTTACTGACATTTTTGCCCATATTTAATTGTGCAAAATGTTACAACTGCGATTTTAAAAGTATATTAATATGTTTACAAGCTCTTAAGTTGAATGTTGTATGTAGTAAGTTGGATTAAGTATGCATGGAATTTGTTGTATGCATCAGTTGACTCAATTCCCTGGCGATAGAGTCCTGCCCCTGGCAAAAAACATTAAACAGCAGAAAATGCATTTCAAATTGAATTGTTGACATGCCTCTAATGTTGACTGACAAACGAGGCAAGGCAGCAAAGCCAGGCCACAGCGAGGCAACAATAACAAACTAGACGCAAAACCACCTCCCACGCCTGTGACCCTCTCTCATGTTCACACACACACACGCACACACATACACACACAAGTATACACACATATACACATAGATAGCAGACGGGTACTAACGAATGCGTTTAATATCGTAATGTGTGCGCTCTTCTCGTTGTTGTTGTTGTTGTTGTTGCATTTGTTGTTGTTATTGTTGTTGCTGTTGCTATTTCACTCGTTTTGCACGTGTGTCAATGTCAACTTTTGTATGACGACTCAGCAGCAGCAGCAGCAGCAGCAATAACAACAAGAATAGCAACGAGTATCTTTAAAATGCACGCGCTACTGCCCACGGAAAAGAGAGAAAGATACAAAAAAAAAAAGCAACAGAAAAAAAGAAAAATAAATAAATAAAAAAAAATGTATATAATTGTTATGAAAAGGCAAAAAACAAGGCCTGCCATTGTGGCTGCTTGGCGACACCCACCCAGTTTTCAGTTCAAGTTCCCCGTCCACGTCAAACTGTCTGAAAAACGTATTGTTTTTTTTACAATAGTTTTTCCACATGAAAAAAGCAAAAGCAAAAACAAACTGCAAAAAACTATTGCAAAAAAAAAGTAGAGGAAAAAACAAAAAATAAAAAGTAGATGTGAATGAGTCTCGTTTTTGAGAAATTTATTGATAGTGGGCGTGGGCTTCCTAATTGAATTAGTGTGCCACAAAAGTTCACGCACACACACACACACACACACATATCGAGTACAACTGAGGCATATTGTAAGTCAGCTGAAATGAAACTTGTAAAACAAGTTGAAGACCCTGCTGCTGCTGCTGCTGCGGTTGTGTGTATATGTATGTGTGTGAGTGTGTGTTTGTGTGTGTGTGCTGCGTGGGTGTTGCTCAGCCGCAAGTTGTTTATCAAGATAGTTATTTGAATACGGCTGCGGTGCTGCCATGCCACAGACACAAGTCTCGAGCCTCGCGTCCCAAGTCTGAGGCGGGGCGTGCCACACGGCGGCTGTGTAATAAATTTGTACCCAGGCCAAAAGCAGTTTACTTAGTCACCCCATAAACGCTGATTTACAATGGGGGGCAAAGCCCCATAAAGCAGGCTCAACTCCTCGTGCCAAGTCCTCGACTCCATGCGTCCGCAATATGTATGGCAGCCAAACCTGGCAGCTGTCAATCGATGTTCAGCATTGTCAGCGAATGCAGTTTTGGGCGCTAGCCGAAAACAGCAACAGCAACAACAACAACAACAACAGCTAGCTAAACAAACAGCCACGCCCACTGGACTGCAGCAGGCAGGCGACACAATCAATTTGCTTTATCTGCTGACCCTGCGGCATTTAAAACATAACAAAAAAAATGGGGGTTAAACGCAAATTTAATTTATGACTGAGCCAAAGGGTGTTGCCCCAAACAAACTGTTTCTTCGAGCTGATCAAGTCACTCCCGACCAAGTAGTACTTCCCAAGCACTTCCCTAGTCCCGTCTGGCTGCCCTGTGGCCCCGGGACAACTTTCGATTTCGTCCACGCGCGTGTTAATTAAAACCGCCCTCGCATTTCACTTCGGCAGCCGCAACGGAAGTTTTTTATTGATTTGCCAGCGCGCGAGCTATAGTTATAGCCACAACTTGCAACTGTTGTTATTGCTGTTGTTGTTGTTGTTGCTGCTAAGCCAAGTGCTGTCCAAGTGCCCAAGCCACGCCAATGTTTGACCCGTGCAAACAAACCATTGTGCTTTGCCTCAAGATTTATGCGTTACACAAACAACAACTGCATTTGGCCAACCAACAACTGCCATAGCTTAATGGCCTTCATCGGGACACAGGTCAACTTGGCCAAGTCAAAGCATTAAGTTTATGTTGATGTTTTTGCTGCTTACCTAAATACTGGCGCTGCGCATATGTAACTTATCCATATAACGAAATCTAGCCCTACTCCTAAACTGCTTATTAAAATGAAAAAAAAAAATTGTATTTCAACAAATATAAAAATGGAATTTTGTAGTTTTCCACCACATTAATTATATTTTCTACGCTGTTTTCCCCTGGCAAAATTAAAATTTTCATTAAAAATAACAAAACTAGCGGAAAGTCCCAGTAGCTGTGGGTGTTCCCCCTTTTTTTTTACATTAACTACAACTAAATCTGAATTTCTATAAATATGTATGCCAGGGTATACAAATTTCGTCATCATTTTTTTGTTTGTGTTGCTTGCGTTTTTTTGGGGCGTTGTTGTACAATTTGTTGTTTGTAAAGTTTTGCATGTTGAATTCTCGTGTTCGTTTTCGCATTCGCATTGGCAAAATGCTGGCAGGCAACGTTTAGCTCCAAATCCCAACTGACACGGACAGATCGTCGTCAGGCATAGTTTCCCCATCTAGCGACATGTTCTAACACCTGCTTATGAAAAATGCAACAGCAATGTCTATAACTATGTATATGGTTATAGAAACTGTACGATAAAATATTTAACTCAAAACTGTAGCACATAATACTCAGTTTTTTTTTTTTTTTTGTCTTCACTCTATCGTTTTTTATAGTCGCTGGTTTTGTTTTATCTTTTTTTTTTTTTAGTGCTGCCTGCAAAATATAATTATGGTAATTTCATTATTATTATTTTTGCGTCTTCTGCTGTTGCTGGTGCAAAATATAAATAATAATAAAAAAAAACTTGTTTCTGTTGTTGGTCGTCAGCTGCTAGCCCGGTTTCGCTACGCCTGCCCCCTCCGCCTTTTGAGTTGCATCTTTCACTTGGCTTTAAGTACGCGCACTTGTAGTTTGATTTTGAAAGTGCATCCGGTGGCTGCTGGGCGCCAGATCACTATATATATATATATATATATATAAAATATGTATATATATATATATATGTATATATATATATATATGTATATTACTTCATTTACTAACAGGTAGCCATGCATTTGTGTGTTCTCTCATAAAGTTTTGATTATAGCTAAATGCTGGCTACTGTTTTTAAATATTTTCTTTATTTTTTTTGGCTTACACCGCTACTGCTTAATTGAATAATTACATAGAACGTTGGCAGTTGATCGCCAAGGCTTCAATATCAAGAAACGCACCAAAAAAAACATAAAAATCTTAAGCACAAAATACTCAAACTCTGCGCGAGACAAACGCAAACACCAAAGAAAAAAAAATTTCGAAAATCGGGCAAAAAAAATGCCAAAATATTAAACTACGTCGCTGTCCGTGCGAACCGCTCAGCGAGCTGATCGGAAAGCGAAAAAGAACCTTTTAAACTGCGTGTTTATGAGCTCATATCGGCACATTTTGATCTGGTTGTGGTTTCTCCAACAACAACAACCACAAAAGGCCGGGCAGAAAAGGGCGCAACGGCTGAAAAAATTGTAGGAGGCCACGTTGACTCGAAAACAAAGGATTTGAGGATTTTGGCAGCAACATCAAGTTTATGTTTAGCAGATGAACTGCCAAAACGGCGCTTGTGGAAGCTCTGCTCAACGCTCTGCACACTGCGCAAAATGTTCGTGCTGCAAACACTTGGCAAAAATATTACAAAAAAAAAGTGACTATTGCTGAATTTCATTTAATGTGTTTTCACAGTGAATAATAATGTTAAAAACTACATGTTTTATTAATTAGACATAATTTAAAAAATACAAACAAAATGCTGTTAATACGAGAATAATTCGCAAGCACAAAGTGTCTGCATGAGTGGAAAACGGTGAAATTAACCTCAGAAATTTTATTTCTTAATGTTAAATATATTATTTTTAAATTAAGAACTATTAGGAAACTCTTATCAGTGAATATGTTGTGCTAACATTTTGCAACTGACTTGCTTGGCTGCTCTGGCCTGTCTGTAAAAATCAACATCGCCTGCTTTATGTGCGTGTATGTGTGTGTGTGTGTCCCTGTGTGTGTGTGTGTATTTGAGTGTGTTTTGGTTGTGTGTTGGCTGCTGCACGCAGACGCAAAGGTAGACGCATCGCCCACGGTGCACACCTTCGCAGCAGCCTTTGTTACTCTTGTTGTTGTTGTTGTTGTTGCTGCTGCAAGCGATAAGTCTACTCCTCCCCTAGCCCCAAAAAGAGCATTGGCACTGAAACACACCAAAGGTCATGGACTTTACTTAAACAAAAAACCAAAAAAAAAAAAAACAAATATAAAAAAAGAAACGAAAAATTCTGCAGAATTCCAAAGAAACTTTTTTAAACCTATGCGAAGTTGAAATACTTCGCAAACAATAAATTTCAAATTAATTTCCACAGCCATCGCATTGCGTTTAATGCGCACAAATAGTTTTAATGTATTAAAGTGATCAAAAAAAAAAAAATATATATATATACAAACAAAATAAAATAAAAAACTAGCACAACTTGATTTAAATAATACAAGTGTCGAGTTAGTATCAGCGGCTAACTTGGAGCGACAGTCGCATAGCGAACAAAAAAAATGAAAATGAAAAACTGGCTGACCGCATTTAAATGCTCCGGCAGCAGCAGCAGCAGCATGAAACGAATGTGGCGGCAGCAACAACAGCAGCAGCAACAGCAACAGCAGCAGCAACAGCAACAACAATGACAACAACACATCGTATATCAGTGATTGCCTGATTTACGCTCGCAATGTCAATTAAATTATGGCACATAATACTATGTAACTCAGCCTGCAACAGCAATAGCAACAGCAACACAACACACGTCTTAATCACACGCACATTGCAACAACAACAACAACAACAACAACAGACTTTGAGTGACCCACCAGCAGCAGTTGCTATTGATGCTGCTGCTGCTGTTGTTGCTGCTGCTGATCGTCGTTGTCGCCTCCCTATGTCGAAATTTTGCACCGTACGCTCGCGTAACAGGAACTTTGAATTAAGTTTGATCAGCGCTGTTGTTGTTGCCGATGCCTATGCTGGTACTTGCTACAACAGTAGCAGCAGCAGCAGCAGCAGCAACAGAAACAGTGGCATCAAACGCTCAACAGCTGGCAGCGACAACAACAATCCAGTTGCCATTAACAATGATGCATTGCCCGAACCGGAGCCAGCGAGATCCACAGACAGCAGACGTATAGCAACGGGGCAGCAGTCGGGCGGTACAGGTGGGGTGGGGTGGGGTGGGATGGATACTCAACATTCCCACTCGGCCACTCGTTTCACTTTTGGTGTCGCCTCATCTCTCTCAATCTCAATCTTAATCTCTCCACTCTGAACTCATCGAGTGACAAGTGACCGCATTTGCATATTTTGAGCGAATCTAATGCACAGCTCATCTTGAAATGTATCTTCAACTCGTCCACTTACAATTTGTATCTTTCAAGAGCATGCTTCATAGTTTTTTTTTTTTTTTATTACATTTACACACATTTCTATAGTATTGTTTTAGTTTTCAGGGCTTACGTGCGGTTTGCGCAATCTTGATTGTGGTTGACATAATTTGATGAACAAACGAAAAAAAAAAATAAAGGCTATAGCGATGCAGGTGTTGATAGATCTTTCAAAGTCCGTTGAAATATGTGTGCCAACAATAATTTTGGATAACTCTACTTAGAGACTTTTAAAGAGAAGCTTTGAGTTGGAATTACAAACGATCTTTGATTTCTTAAACTAAGAATGTTGGCTGTTAAAAAACAAATGTCAATATTATTTATTATTCTAATTTAATTTTTTTTTATTTACACATTTTTTGTTATAGTATAAAAACTTATAACATACCATTACAAATTGTTTTATATGAAATTTTGCTTATACATGACAGCTACACTTTGCTAAACATGAATGTTTCCTCTCACTTTTCGCTTGGTTCCCGACTCTATTTTTTTTTTTTTTGCCGTCTTTTGAGATTTGCATGTCTTGTTTATAACCAGTTATATGTACAGGCTGACATCCATTGGCTTCGTTATTATTATGAATTTTTTTTTTTTCATCTGCTTTGCCAGCAACATCAACTTTATACAATTTAACTATCTACAAGTATCTATCTTTGCATCTATCTTAATAGCAATAGAAAGCAAGTTGGGCTGTTGTATGCTCTAGTTTTGCTTATAATTAAGTTTTGTGTTTTTTTTTTACAATCGGGTAGCACATAGCCTTAACATCCTGTGGCTGAGCGGCGGACAGCCGCATCCACTTCCTATTAGCAGATTCAAGAGTGGCCCAGGCAGGCAGCTGAACGGATTTAACGCTTGTCGCCGGCGTTGAAAGCAATATTTTTGTGGGCTTTCAAAATGCACAAAACTGGTCAGCAGCATCGTCAACTTAGCCAACAACAGCGCAGGAAATTACAAAATAAAACCTGGCAATAAATATTGAAAAAAGCAAGTAAAAAAAAAAAAACAGAAACTAGCCAGATACTTGCAGTGTGGACAGCAGATATATCTTGAAGCAAAGTGAGAGTATTCAAATAAATAAATTTTTATTATTATTGGCTAAGGCCAGAGCGAGAGAGAGGGAGGGAGCAGCCGGAGGCAGGCGGACGACAGCTCGTCTGGTTCACAGTTTTTGGGCATGGCTTAAGTTATTGACAAATAGTACGTGGCTAAAGGCAACTAACGCTGGCGTTTGAGGTTGGCGGGTTAATTACGAGCACTCAACCGCACACACTCACACACACCCATCAACAACAACAACAACAACTACAAGTTGTAAACAGCATTGAGTGTGGCTCCTCCGACTGTGGCTCAAGGATGCGTGCCAGTCGTTGTGTCTACGCCTGCCGCTGAGTTTGCGTCTCAAGATTTCAGTTACGCGATAATCACAATAATTATTATTTTATTATGAACCAAAAAAAAACAACAACAACAACAACAACAAAAAAATCAACTTTATGAAGACGAGGCATTGACGGCACTCGTTCCAGGCAAAAACCAACTTGGCAACACCCGCCAAGGCAGGCCAGAACCAGAAGTTAGAGCTGCAGTCGGGGCCACAAAAAAAAAAAAAAAAAAATCGCAAATCCAGGTTCTGCTTTATGATGTATTTTTAATCGATGCGTTGAGATTTTGGCTGCGCTGCCCTCTGGCTGTGGGTGGGTGCTCCACAACGACAACCACAACGACGACGACGACGATGAAAGCGCTGACGTTTAAGATGACTCAGCGAGAGTCTCATGTTATAATTGGATCTCATATTTGCAAAATGTGTGCCTCTTAAATAGTTGGCAATACGAAGCGGGCTGCAACCCTTAGATAAGCTTACAGCTAACTCCACCCTCCACCCTAAACCCCCTCGATTATTGCCTGCTCTTACTGGCCTTGTAAATGCGATGCCAATTAAACTCCTCGAATAACTCTTATTGTTGCTGGGGCCATGATGTACTTTGACACCCCAATTAATGTTTAGTTTTTCTATTTTGGATTCGATGGGAGATGCGAGCAGTGAAAATCTTTAGAGACACCAATTGTTACAACAACAATAATAAATAAAAAAAAAAAAAACATTTACAACAATAGCAGACAACTTTTAACGCTTGGTTAATTTTGTACATTTTTCCACTCTTTTGTTTGTTTTTTGTACTTTGTTTTTTTCGTGCTGTTTTTTCCATTATCATGATCGCTGTTTTGTGATATCCGCTTGCGCTGTGTGAAAATGCATAGAAAAATCTAGCGACAACAACAAAAAGTACCTAAAATAAAGCGACAAATAATAGTTAGCTGACCATGATTTCATTTGCTCGGTTAAAAAAAATATTATTTAAATTACGGCTAAACAAAACAAAATACAAAACATAAAAAAAAAAACCCAAAGAATGCGCTTATATAAATTGTGCAATTATCCGCCACACTTTTTTCACTGTTATCCGTTTGTTAAGATCTCATAAAGTGAAACCAGACCCGGTCACCATTCCGTCATTATGAAGTGCTGACCACAAATATGATTTGCATTCCCGGAATACCCATTGGAAGTAAATTTAGCATGGTATAGCTTAGTGTAGAAGAATATACATACATATTTTAATCATTATATATTCATGATTAAACTCACAATTCCAAACAGCTCGAAGCATTGCTTACAGGGCATCTTCTGGTCTTCCACTTTCCTTATTTTAATGTTCGCTTAATAAATAAATATTTAGTCTTAATGTCTTCTGCTTTTTGCCCTTTTCACTTAATTTGTTCACCATTTTGTCATAGTATAGACGCTTTTTTTTTGTTTGTACCCGGCCCTAACTCGTTCCAATTTGGTGGAGCTGTGTGCGACGGCCTGGAAAATGTTTCAAGTGCATTTTTATGAGCGCTCTTTAATTTTGTGGCTATGCGGCAAAAGAATTTGAGTGAGCAGCAATTTAAATAGCGGTAATTAAAGTTGTGGTTAAATAATTGACTATAGCAAGGGAGAAAAATTGAAATACATCCACATAAAAATATAAATGATATGCATTTGAAAATAAACTAAATATACTTTTATCAGAAGCTCTGAGTATATACATAAATATTATTATTATTAATAACTAAAGCTTATTTATGGCAAAGCGATTACTTATGAATAATCTCATTTATTAATTATGATTATTATATGATTAATTGTGTTTTTATTACTTCTATTTTTATCGATATTGCTGTGGTAAACTTTTTATAATATTGTTCGCTTAGCTTATCGCATCATCATTTGATCGATGTTTATAGTTCAGCACTTCCACTAATTCTCATAGTTAAGTAGAAATATATTTGCCTTAAGTCATTGTTACATATGCAGCTTGAGTGGGGCTTCCCAGAAAGCAAATCTCACAAAAGTCGTTACTTTCGAATTGGATACGTCAATAACAAACACGTGATAAGCCATATAATATACAAACAAAAATCGATAAAAAAAAAGTTTCTTTAATAGAATCTCATTAATATTAAACAGACAACTTGGCTTTAAAGTATATCCCAAAACAGCAACAGCTGCGACGACGTATCTTAAGAGGTGGCACACCAAAAAATAAAATGCTATTTGTTAGATTGTCAGTTAGTTGCGATTTGGTGTAGACCCCGTTCCTCCCCCAGATAAGATTTGCCATGACATAAGCAGCAAGTTGCGAGCTGAAATGTACTTTTAGCCAGAGTTGAGTGTCACCTGCTGCAGGCAACGAAGCCGAAACTAAATTAAATATGACTAATATTTTGCAGTGACTGTGGCACACACACACACTCACACTCACACACAAAAAACAATAACAATAACAATAACAAGTAGAGACAGAAAGTACTACAACAACGTTGACTAAGTAAAACTTAAATGCGCGTCGCGCTCTCAAGTTTTGTTCAACAAAAAAATGTTTTTATTGTTGTTGTTGTTGTTGTTGCTGCTGCGAGCGTTCCGCCCCGTCACGCCCTCCTCACAAGCCAGCAAGCAAGGCGACGTCAACTTGGAACTTGGCACTGCAGCAGCCACTGCTCCGCGACCCCCCTTCTTGCTGTTGCTGTTGTAGTTGCTGCTGCTGTTGCTGTTGCTGTTGCTGCTGCTGCTGCTGTTGCTTCTGTTGTATCTGCTTAGAATCTCACCTTGACAATTGTTGATCAAATGCTGCCGCCGATTTATTGTTGAAATATTTTTGCGTCAGCTGCGGCTGCTGCTGCTATTTTTTTCATCATAATTTTGTAGCTACTGCTGGCTGTTGCTGTTGCTGTTGATGGATTACAAAAGCACAACTGCAATACTGACTCAGTTTTAGTTGCTGCCAACAAATTAGAATTACAAAATTTCAAGGCCTTGCAGGTGAATCAAAAGCGAATGAGTATACACAAACGCAATAGTATTCGTTAACGTATTCACTATTCGCTATTCGCAATTCGCATTGCATGCCACTCGCGGCTGCTGCTGCTGCTGCTGCTGCTGCTGCTGTTGTCGTTTGTACAATTTTCAATAGTTCACAGCGACTGTGACTGGAACGAATATGGGAACAGTTTCCGGATTTGACAACATTGTTGCACAACAAATACCGCTTTAAGAATGGGCAACAGGCAAACGCCGGATGCTCATCATCCGCTGGTCAGCGTAGTCAATCTGTAAACAGCTGCGATTGACTCTTTTTAATTGATTCTGCGTATGTGTCTAGAAATGGGCAAAAAAGGCGCATTTCTCTGTGCCAATAAAGTATTAATTGAGTTAGTAAAACGCTCGATTTGCTGCTATAACTTGTCTTACTTTGGCAATTGGCATGTGGTCGACATGTTGCGTTCTTCAGTTGGAGCGAACCCGCTGAATAGGAAACCCCGAAAGGTTACGGCCATTTGCTGTGGATGCAAACCGTTAAGCAGACAACGGCTAACAACTTACTCAGTTTTGCAGGCATTATTAATGCATTAATTAAATAAGGTGCAATTGACGGCGTTCAATCGAAACTTGTTGAAAGTATCTGAATGTGTGCATCTTTCTCCTGTCACATTTTATGGCTCGCTTCAAGTACGTGACTGAAAGCTAACCCGCAGCAACAGCAGCAACAGCAGCAGTAGCAACAGCTGGTGAAATGCTCATGCGTGGCAGCTATTAAGCAATCACCGTAGCAGCAGCAACAGCAAAAGCAGTCTATATAGAAATTGGATCAATATCTTTATTTATTTATAAATTGTTTTACGTGGCTGCCTTCAAGGAGTGCGCTCATTTCTCATTAAACGCAACGCCAGAAACAGGCAGCAATAACCATCAACAACAGCAACAGCAACTTGTTAATCGTTGTTGCTGTATTAGAGACGCGTTGCGTTATATAAACGCACCGAATGAGTCTGCTGCACTACAGTCTACAGTCTTCAGTCTACAGTCTTCAGCACCGGCCTTGCCTAATTGCATATTTATTGTTTATTAAGCATCGCTTCCCGCGGGCCAAGCTTATAACTTGCTCCTGGCTGCTGTTGCTGCTGCTGTTGCTGTTGCTGCTGCTGTTGCTGCTGATGTTGCTGTTGCTGCTGCTTTTGCTGTTGCTGTTGTTATTGCGTCTCATTCACTTTTACGCATTGCCTATATATGCATAAATTAATGAAGCGCGCGCCATTCATTGCACTGCGTCTAGTTGCTCATTGATAAAGATCAATGGCATAGCGGAGACACAACACAACTCTCCCCGGGGAACAAGACCGTAGCCGGTGAACGCAGTCGTTGTCGCAATTGCGTCTCTCTCTCTCTCTCTCTCTCTCTATCTATCTCTCTCTGTTGTAGACAAACCCCAAAATGGTCAACTTGCTGCATATTTTGCATGACTACAGCGCGCAGCTTCAGTGAGCTTCAGTGAGCAGCAGTTGCAGCCAATGTTGCAGCCACGTGCGTGCCATGGAAATTAAGTCAAAGAGTTGGGGGTCAAATGGCTGGACTGCCTCACAACCAATATGCCCCGCTGGCCACGTGTTTCAACTTTGAACGTTGCTGCTGTTGCTGTTACTTCAGCTGATAATGATGCTGCCGCTTATGTAGCACGGGTTGCCATCGATTTGCTTTCAATTTGTTTGGCAGCAATGCTGGCCAAGCGGTGTTAACTTGCGTCCATTTCGGACAGAGATGCGGCGACTGCCCAGGCGTTTCTCTTGTTGTTGTTGGTGTTGTTGGTGTTGTTGGTGTTGCGTTGCTGGACTGGCCTTGAAGCCCTTGAGCGTTTTTTGTTGAAACTGTTGCTTTCTACTTTTTTATTTTATTTTATTTTTTTTTTTTACATTTTTTTTAGTTTTTTTCTTTTACTTGTGTTTTCGGCGCTTTTGGCATGCACATGGGGTAGGCGTTGCCCCAAACAGCCCGCAACGATTTTATTTGGAAATCACTTTTGTTGCACCTACCAAAACCTTAAGTTTCCGAGCCACGGACAGAGCTGGACCTAAAGCTGATGCTGAAGCTTCTGCTGTTGCCTGTTTGCTCAGCGAACGCTGATGCTGATGCTGATGTTGATGTTGTTGTTCTTGGGGTTAAGCAGCCGCCGTTAACAAGCGACTGAGCAAACGAAAGACTTAGGCAACGAACTTGAAATACAAAAACTAAAAAACAAAAAAACCGCTCGCCTTGACTGTAGAACGTTTGCATGTGGCTTTTAATGAGCTGTAGCTTAAAAGCTGAAGCTGAGGCTGAAACTGATGTGGTGGCCAACTGTACAGCATGTGCGTGACACTTGACTCTAGGGCATGGCACAGCTCAACACAGACAACGGGTTGGAGTGAGGAGTGCGGAGTATGTTTTTCAAAAGAAAAGTTTTTTTCTTTTTATTTTTTTTTTTTTTTCATTTTGTTTTTGCCACGACATGGCATTGTATTCATTATCATATTTTTTTTTTCATTTTCGTTTTTAAAATTTTTGTGCTACGTTTTAAAGTCATTGCCTGCCCTGCGGCGCCGTCGTCGTTGTTGTTGTTGTCGTTGTTGCTGTTGTTGCTGTTGTTGCTGTTGTTGCTGTTGTTGCTGTTGTTGTTTGCTGCGGTTGCTGTTGCTGTTGCTGGCTGCATACAAAGTTATAAACAAATTTTGCCGTTGCTAGCACGTTAAACAGCAAACAACAGACAACAGACAATCGCATGCAATGTACAAATTTTCCAACAATGAAAAGGCAGCAACAACATCAATAACAACACCAGTAACAGCCAGAGAAATATAATAACAATAATAAAATGAAAATGCTACGGCCGGCAAGTTGCGTAATCCGTCAACCATGGCAGTCAAAAGAGCAACGCAGCGAGAAAAATAATAACAACAACAACAGCAACAGCAAAAACGACAACATCATCGAAGGCATAAGGCAAGACAATCTTGGCCAAGTCGCCCAATGGCTGTGCCCATTGCTGTTTAGTTTGTTTTGTTTGGGGGGTGGGTGGAGCTGGAACTTGTTGCGGTTTCTCTTGCACAGCAAAACACACGCAACAATTGTGTAGCTCAAGCACACACACACACACACTCACACACAATTGCGCTGCATGCAAAACGCCCGCAACAACAACTGAGACAAGAGCAAAATTAAGTAGCAGCTGCTGCTGCTGCTGCTGTTGCTGTTGTTGCTAACAGCAATCACAAATTTGCAATCTATTTCTAAAACATTAAATAATAATAATAAATGCGTTTTGGCTTTGTTTGCTGTACATTTTTGTGATTGTTTGGCTTTTACTTTTTGGGCAGATAAAAATCGTTTTGGCCGCGTCGCAAAGTTTTATGAATGATTGCCAGCTGTTACCCTCGCTTACCCCCAACTACACTCCTATACCCCTGCTATTTGGCTGGCCGAAAAGCACTTGTTGCGCCAGCCTTAACTTGTTATTGTTGTTGTTGTTATTGCTGCTGCTGCTCCGACTGGCAATCGCCGGCTGTTGACGAACAACTTTAGCGACAAGATCATAAATCAAAATTTTATTTTATTTCGCGCAGCCGCACAGATTTTAAGCTCGCGCGCGCTGACGCTCTCTTTTGCCCCCCCCCCACACTCTTTCTCTCTGTGTCTTTCCGCTCTCCGTCCCAGTCTCTTATTGAAAATTTTATGGCTTTTTTTTCTTTGCGCATAAATTAAAAATTGCCTCTGCCTTGGCGATTGCAACGCGATTAAATTAGATTGCCAGCTTGCCGACCAGCGCTGGGGATGACGCTGTCGCTGCCTAAGCACGTCTCAGCCATATACCCACTGACTGACTGTCTTACTGGCTACCTGGCTATCTGGCTACCTGACTACCAGTCTTGAGCGACAAGTGGCCAACTGGCCGCGACGCGTGTTGGCTGGAAGGAAAGCTGCTGGCGGTTAGATGTCGTTAAACTGAAATGGAAAACAAAAGCCAAGTTAGCCAGCAAAGCCACGCAAATTGAAATTGTACCAAAATGAAAGTGAACCACAGTGCGTATGTGCAATATAATGTAAATAAATTATGAATGGAACAACAGTTGCTGTGATTGCTGCTGCTGCTGTTGCTGCTGTGGCTGCTGCTGCTGCTGCTGCTGCTGAGGCAATTGCTCTTGCTGCTGTTACTGTCAATTTGGTGGCTTCGTAAAGTCGCATTTGAATGCGCCATTAATCAGGCTAAGCAAAATGTTAACAAAATGTAACAGCAGGCGGGAAAATGCGGCATGAGATAATTCAAAGAGCCGCTGACTTAAAAAAGCAAAAAGCCGGCAGAAGTGGTTTAATGTTGGCCAGCGAATTGCAAATTCGCTCACCAAAAAATGTGCTGCAAATATGTTAAAATCTTGTTGCATGGAATTTATGAATGAAAAGCCAAGAGGCAAAGCCAAGTGCCACAGTTAAAAGGCCAGCAAAAAAGACCAGCTTATTGTTGGCCACATAACAAGCAAAATGCTGAGAACAATGCGGGGAAAACACTGCAGGCAGCCAGATTGTTGTTGCTCCTGTTGCTGTTGCTGTTGCTGCTGTTGCTGCTGCTAGTAGCCATAAATTTGTAAAACAGTAACAAAAACAACAACAACAATAACAACAATAAAACAATAACAGCCAAGTGCAACGCTCGAGCGCAAAACAAAAACTAAACACATAAACACATTTTGAAGACAACATTTGCAGCTTGCTCGAAATGGCCAAAATGGAAAATGCAACAATAGCAACAACAATAGGAATTTGGAGTTTGGTTTCAGTTTCTTTTTTGTTGCTTTTGGGGCGTTGCTGTTATCATTAAACGGGCGCAGCGTTGCTGTCTTGTCTATTTACTTAGCAACAGCAGCTTTGGTCTCGGCTAATAAAGTGGTAACTTCCTTGGCGTTGCCTAAAATTTATGGCCAAGTTATACTTGCCGGCCCTCAGTTTGGGGCGTGGCAGTGCGATAATTCATCATAGAAACGGAAAAAGTGAAGTGCAGTTTTCAGTTTTCAGTTTCCTGAGAAACTCGTATTCGCATTTGGTCAGCAGCAGCGCTCCCACACAAATCAGCCAAAAAAAAATCAAAAGCAAACACAGGCATGGGCATGCGAATATGTTTAGTTATACAATAATCGATTGCGTTATCTATTCCCACGTTTTAAATGCTCAACTGTCAAACGAATTAAATGCACAAACTGCGAGGCGCATTCACATTTGAATTAAGACCAACAACGCACTTTGGCAACAGCGACACGGCAAAACCAGTTTTACATTGCACACACACACACACACGCAGAGGTTCACGCTGCAGTTGCCCCCAAGACTGAAGACTGTGATATGCAACAGCAACAGCAGTTGCAACTTGTTTATTAGAAAGCATCACGGGGCACATCTGTTCCCCTGTCACCTGTTCATCAACTGCGGAAGTGATGAAGACTTTTAGAAGAAGAAGAATATGCAGAAACATCACGGATCAAGCGGGTGGTGCTGAATAATTTAAAATAAAAATTGGAAAATTTTTGCCAAAGGTAAAAATTAAATGTAATTGTTTTTTTTAAATTTGATATGATTTAATAGCTAATTCTGCTGATAAGATATATGTACACTGCAAGAAATGAGAAACATCTCACAGCTGGTGACACAATTATTATACACTCGGCAGGTAAAAGCCAGGTTAAGAAGACAGATCTCACATCAGCAGTGGCTGCTGCTGCTGCTGCTGCTGCTGCTGCTGCTGCTGCTGCTGCTGCTGCTGCTGCTGCTGCTTCTGCTGCTACTTCTGCTGCTGCTTCAAGTGACACGGTGACATGCTAATTTCTCGATATTTTGCTTTTGTTGTTTTTGTTTGTTTGCCATATTTGTCCATATGAAAGTGGTACAAATTGATGCGAGAGCCGCAAAACCAATGGAGCTGCAGATGTGGCTGCGACTCTCGAGCCCAAGTCCGAGTCTGAGTCCGAGTCTGAGTCCGAGTTGGAGTCGGAGTCGGAGACCGAGTGCCATTGCCATGACATAAGGCTGATTGACATTTGACAGACTGTCTGCTCGTCCAACTGTCTGTCAGACAGTCTGTCTGACTACACTTTTACTCTCGTGAGTGGTTTTTACTTTTTTTTTTTTTTGCTTTGCATAAATATTTATAGCAATTCGAGTGGGGGGAAATAAATTTATTTGGAGTTTTGCGGTAAAGTATTCTTCATGAAATATGCAAGAAATTCATGTATGTACATATTTTTCAATAGTTTGTATTTTGTCATGCGCAATTTAAGTTTTTGGCATAAATTTCATGTCAATTGCTTTTAATTTTGTTATATAATTTATGGAGTTTAAAATGGAGTTGAAAAAAACCTGCCAAAACATGTTAGTATTATAAATGCAAATCCGACAATTGATCAGCTGCTGGCACAAATATACGACAAGTCAATTTAAGAGCTATTAAAATCTAATATTTATCACCTGAACCGGCAAATGGATATCTTATATATATTTTATGTTGGACTGATTTGTATGTACAGCTTTATAGGTTGCAGCTTACTCAGAAACTTGGGACAGTAATTTTAGAAAAATTTTCAGAATTTATGTTTTTTTTTTTGAAGAGCTGTTGGAGGGCTGACCTTACTTTTCATATACTTTCAATACTTTGGAACCATTACCAAATATCAAAATTTTAGTTTAGGAAGTGTTTGCTTTTTTCTATAGCTACAGCATTTAATTTTAGATACATCGACAATATTCTATCATTGAACTCATATTTTGCGCATGGTTTCTCTTGCGTAACTGCTGACAGAATGTGGCGGCAACAACTACAAAAAATAAAACGAAACAAATGAAAATTCAAGCGAAAAGTTGAAAATTTAAAATAATATCTGTTCTAAATGGTGTTTTTAGCATATTCGCACAGCTGATATTTCAAGAGCTGCATAGATCAAGGTGAGAAATAATTAAACTATTTAAAAAAAAACGATGCTCGAAAGTGGCTCAATTGAAGCGGTGCGCCCCTGCCCCAATTACAATGTTGTGTGCCGCTCGATTGCACATTAAATCGAAACGAAAATGAAAACGTATTTTTTTTTTTTTTTTTGGCCGCCGTCGTCCAGCGGCTGCGTCGTCAATGTCAACGATCCGACGGCGCTGCGACGATCCGGTGGTCAGAGCGATTAGCGAACATGTCTATAGGCAATACCGGTAGTTATCGCTTAATTGAATCACATTGCGGAATGCACATAAAGATCAGGCGCAGGCGCTGTCCCAAAGCTAAGCTCAAACATTGCCAAACTCTTTATGGGCGACATAAAAATCAAAAAAACCAGTGAAATTCGCTAGCAAAGCCAACATCCAAATTCGCAACAATAGGCAGCAATACAAAAATACAACCAGTTGAAGTGCTCGGGGCGAAAAGTGAACGTTTTGGGAATACCCTGTTACCAAAAATATTCTGATTGAAATCTGATCGATTATTTTTCTCTATAGAATATATATAAAGGCACAAATTATTTTTAGCTATTAGCCAATAAGTTTAATATATGATGGATGAATGCTGCCACAGAGACTCAACAATCATACCCAATTGATGTGTATTATAGGGTATTAAAAGAGCAAAAAAAATAAAACATTAAAAGAGCGCTACAAAAATCCAACCAACCGCGAAGAACGACCTTGAACAAGTCGGTTATAGATGGATATATATGTATAGGAATATATATATATATATATGTATGTAGTGTATATAGCTACAGCTACAATTTGTACGTTATGTCTATGTGTAAGATTGCAAACTATAGATACAGTTAAAAGCGCGCATAAATAGCATTAGATACGCGTTGCTGTTGTATCTATATTTATACATACAACACACTTCAGTCTGAGATTGAGCTACGGGGTATCTCAACAGCAGCCTCAGATGGTGGCTGTTGCTGCTGTTGTTGCTGTTGTTGTTGTTGCTGCTGATGTTGCTGCTGTTGTTGCTGCTGATGTTGTTGCTGCTGTTGTTGCTGCTGCTGCCGTTGGCTTTCAAAAGTGAAGTGCGCACAGCTCAGCGCACAATTAGTTCTACATAACAACAACAACAACAGCAGATACACGTCTCGACTCGTTGCGATTTAAAAATGAAAATTGAAAGTAACTGTGAGATACATTTTTGGGCTCATTTGCTGTCGCTTCAAGTGTTTTTTTTTTTGGCTTCGCAAATAAGCGACTCTGATGACGAAATTATACTGCACTCAGCAGCGACTGATAGATACTCATGCAAATACACATTCTCATACTCAAATGAGACATTTTTGCAATTGTCGCACGCTGCCAAAATGTGTTTCTGCTGTTTCTGTTTCTATTCCTGCGGATAGCCAAGCCAAGTGTTGGATTCATTTTAGCTGCCAGCTGCTTTTCACAAGCATTCACTTTTAATTTCATATGAAAAGCCGTTTGAAAAGCCGTCGTCATCGTCGTCGCAACTAACTTAGTCAATATCGCAATGTTTTTACATTCGATTCTATATTGAATGTTAATCCGTTTTGATAACACCATGTGACGCTACCAAGGATGCGGGGTATGGCTTGATTGAAGCCACGATTGCTCTCTATTTTTATTACCAAATAGACAACTTAATCTATATATGCAAACTGAAGAATCATGCTAAGTCGTTAAAGTTAATTAGCATAATTTAATGTATATATTTGTATGTTTATATGTTCATTGCTTAATGAATTATTTTTACTTTTTTTTTACAGGTAAAAATCTGGTTCCAGAACCGTCGCTCCAAGTACAAAAAGATGATGAAGGCCGCTCAGGGTCCGGGCACCAACAGCGGCATGCCACTGGGCGGCGGTGGACCCAATCCTGGTCAGCATAGTCCTAATCAAATGCACAGCGGTAAGTTTTCATTTTTATAGCCACACCGCACATTTATAAGCATAATAATAAAATATATGTATATATTATTTAATTTATTTCTTGCAGGCGGTAATAACGGCGGAGGCTCAAATAGCGGCTCACCCTCACATTATCTACCTCCCGGACATAGTCCAACGCCATCAAGTACGCCTGTGTCTGAGTTATCACCCGGTAAGTCTCAAGCAAACAAACTTCCATATACACAAGACTAAACACATTTATATATATATATATATACAATAATAATTTATACAAAACTCTCTCTTCCTCGGTTTTCTTTCATATTTTTAGAATTTCCACCCACGGGTCTAAGTCCGCCAACGCAAGCGCCATGGGATCAGAAACCGCATTGGATTGATCATAAGCCACCACCGCAAATGACACCACAGCCACCTCATCCAGCGGCGCCGCATCCGCAATCGCACCATCACAATCCGCCACCTCAAATGGGCGGTTATGTGCCCCAGTATTGGTATCAGCCCGAGACGAATCCATCATTACTTACGTAAGTATGGGAATTCCCCAACAAAAAACTAAAAAAAAAAATGCCACCAAAAACGAAACAAAAAAAAAATCACCACAGTTGCACCGCAAAAATTGTCGCCGCTTTCTAACCGACCGATTGTTCTTCTCTTCCTTGGGATGTTTTCATTTGCAGCGTGTGGCCGGCGGTTTAACAGCACCCGAACCAGCTGCACCCGCCGCCCTGCGCTGCGTGGTCAACGCAGTCTGCGCATTCGCAATCCTACGAGGCAAGGCCCTGCGCCGAACTGAATCTGCACCACAATCATCATCATCATCATCACAATGATGCGGTTTTCGTGGGCGATGGCGAAAGGGTCGCGACGGGTCAGTGATTGTCACACACACAAACACACACAAACACACACAAACACACACACACATACTAAACATACAACTACAAATCTTAGCCAATAATTGAATATTAATTGAGCATTGATTGATGATCAAAAAAATAACAGAACATTGTAAAATATTAATTAATATGAAGCAGTTGATAGGCCGTAAAAAACATTTTGTATATTTAAATTTTAAAATGTGAATGAGTCGTTTTAAAGTTAGTCTCTTTAAGAAATAATACCTATTAAACAAAAAATACAAATAAATAAAATAAATTTACACACACACACACACAAACAAACACACACAGACAGACATTCCTCAATATTGTTTTGTGCGAGTATGAAACGTGTCCTTTACCTTGTTTATATATTTTTTGTAAACTATAGCTAATTGCATATTGTATAAATATGAACAATAAAAAAATATGAAAACCACAAAAAAAAAAATATATAAAAATTGAAATCAGCTGTTGATCTTAAGCCTTTCTTTTAGAGCCAAGCAAGCGCAAAGGTATCTAATTTGTTTAGTTTATTTACCGCTACCTTTTTTTGTATAAAACGAGCAAAAAAAAAAAAACGAAAAAAAAAACAAGAATCAGTTAAAATCAGATCTCAACGGAACATTTTTGCATATAATTTTTATAATGATGTCCCAACTGCACTCGGAAACAATAATAACAAAAAGCAAAAAAACAATAACTTTTTCATGTTATGTGCAATATAATTAATAAATGAATTAAAATTATAAAAAGCCGCTGTCAAGTTCATATTAAAAAATAATTATCAAAAAAAGACAAATTAAATTGTGTGGAAATGGCGTTTAAAAATATATATTGTAAATTTGTGTAAAAACATTTAATACCATAAGCTAAAATAATTTTTAAAAGAACAAAACAATATGTTAAAACTAGAAAACATAAGAAAAATACAAAACAAATTTAATAAAAAATGCATAAAATGTAAAGTAAATATAAATATAAATAAACGCGAGAATTCAAATAAGTTTAGAGCAGCTAAAATTACAAAATATAGTATGTACTATATATATATATATATATATATATATATATTGATGTAGTGCTTGCTGTAGAAATAATTTAATAATTTAAGCGGTATTTAGTGCTTGTGGTTAACCGTAGTTTTATTTATAAACAAGCAGAGCAAATGCACAAAATCAAAAGCGAATTATTCAAATAAAAAGAACAAAAATAAAAAATGAATGAATTTTGTTTCTATGTGCGTGTAATTTCAGTTGCATTGCAAACTATTAAATTAAACAATTATTAATGACAACAACAACAACAACAACAACAAATAACATCAAACAAAACGTACAGATAAATGTATATGCAAAACAAATGATGTGCTAGCATTTAATTAATTAAATAGTTTTAATCTAGAAAATGGCAAACTACATTCTAAATAAATAACAACAAAAACAAATCAAACAGAAACAGTACACCAATCTCAAATATATAGTAATATATATATATATAGAGATACAGAGACAGAAAGCCTAGCAGTGAAGTTCAAGCAAAAAAAATCCAATCCCATTTAAGTTGTAGTAATTGTCGTAATTTTTAAATCTAAACAAATCAAACGAAACAATAAAACAAAAACAAATGAAGAAAATAAAAAAAAAAAACAAAACATTATATATATATATATAATTCAAATATAGCCCTTAATTTTTCAACATCAGCACTTGACTGTGTGCATTGGCTGCGCTTTAGAAGGCAACGCATCGAAGGGATATGTGGCAAGGATATGGCGAGGCAGGCAGCCACGCGACACACTTTAATGCATTCACATTTACACATTACACATTTACACTTGAAACAAGTTAAGTGGCATTTGTTCAGTGAGCCGACGGAAGGAAGCAGAAAATCTGTTCCATTAATCACAAAGAATGCAACAGGATATGCTTGAGGCTTTCAGGCTTTTACACTCTCGCTGAATGGTTCCATTATGTGCTCAAAAAGCACAGTTCTCAGCAGCAAATTACAGATGCGCACACAGCGAGCAAGAGAGATAGAGAAAGAGTTAGGGAGAGAGAGAGAGAGAGAGAGATGGTGTAGTGAGTCTGTTAAGAAGTATCTACAAAGTCTGCCGGGGGATGCACGCTTTATCAGATTTCAAGTAGCTGCCAATGAGGCTGAGCTGAGCCTGTAATCCCATTTAAAGCCTATTTGCAGCTTATTATAATTATGGGCGAATTTCAACTGAATTTTGTTGGTAAGTAGCTGTGCTGTAAATGAACGTGTTTGTTCCTGAATCGAAAACCAAAAATGTCAATCAAACGGATTTGAGTTTTGAGTCCTTAAAGCGCCTGCCACAAACACTCGACATGCCGCAACAACAACACACACACACACACATTCACACACTTCACTCAAATTCAAGTTCCAGATTTCAGGTTCAAGTCAAAGTCGGCGAGAGGAGAAAAAAAAATAAAGCTGCGGACAGGCCTCATCTGTCGCCTACTTGAGTCTTGTTTTTTGCTCATTAAATCAACACCTTGTGGCCATTGTGCAGTACAATGGGTAGAAGCGAGAACTGTAGCTGGACAGATTTGTTGGCAAAATCAAAGAATTTGGCTGGCAGACCAAACAAGGCCGCTTAACCCTGACCAAGAACCAGTGGACTCAGCGGACTGCTGTGACTGCTGGCAGTAAAATGTCGTAAAGGGATTTTTGCATTTGAACGTTTTTGCGATTTCAATTTAAAAATGTCCATGCCCAAGGAATGCCAAGGAATGCGCAAATTCCACTGGCACAAAGGCTCAATTCGCTCTGCACTGGCCAAAAACGTCAGCAAGTACTTGGCCGCAATGCACTTTATCTAAGCCATGGCATTAACTTTTAATTGATACAATTTGAGCCGGCAAACAATGGCACATTTGTCTTCTTTTTTCGGGCTCTGACTGCTCACTTACTTAGTTAGCTGGGAATTTGGCTAGTCAAGGATACAGAAATCGGCACATAAAGTTAAAGCTGCAGACAGACTCGGAGGCATTTGCAGTTTTGGAGAGCTTGGACTTGGAGTTGACTGCTCAAATTACTTGCTGTACTTAGTGTGTTTACATAAATTAGCAACGAAGTGACATTTGCAGCGCTGTTGTTGTTGTTGTTGTAGTTGCTGCTGTTGCTGCTGTTGCTGTTGCAGTTGCTGTTGATGTTGCAGTCGCTCTTCGCAGGACGTTGCAAAAGTCTTGGGCTGAAGAATTTCCTCGTAAAAATGACGCATACCAAACTTAGACACAACGGGGACGACGCATCGTCGTCGATGTCCAAGCCCGACGTTCCGTTCCAAAACGCAACAGGGCCGTGTCCAAGCACTTGGCCCAAGCTTAGGCCCCGATACCAAATTGGTATTGGTGTGTTGAGCAGGCGAAATACTCGTACAATAAATAACGCAGCAGCAAATAAATGAAAAACCAAAATAAAAATATACATTGAGGAACTAACTCCAAAGTACCGAAACCTTAACACTCTTTAAAAACAATTTTTATTAAATATAATAAAAAGAAAACATTTTTCCAGCTTTTAAGCTTTTGCTTATTTGTAGAATATCATATTTAATATGTCTGCTGGAAGATGTTACAAATGACATGACAAAGTGTTGTTATACTTGGAAAGTGTATTTAGTACAAAAATAAAATCAACAACGCTGCAGTTAAAGTTATTTGTGAAATTCATCCGTCAAAGTCGCTGCTGCAACGGCCCTGGCTTCTGGCTTCTGGCGACTATCCACTGGCCACTGGTTGCCGACTGACCAAGTCAGTCGGCTGTGCCTAGGCAGACTTTGGGTCTTTGGGGCTGTTTCGGGTTTTGGGCTGGCGTAAAACTTAAAAAGCGTTCCTTTCATGGTTTTGCCATTGTTTTCAAGCCGGCTACTGGTCATGCCGCACTCGGTGTGTGTGCAACATTTAGCTGCTCTCTGTTTTGCTGCCCGTTTTGCTTGCTGCTCTCTACTGGCTCCTGGCTGCCACAGCATTCCTGGGCACCGTCCGCATGGAATGATGAACGATGTGTCGCTGATGACCTGATCAAAGTGGAGCATCTGCACGCATATCGATTGCACTGCAGCGCACAGAGGGGGCAGTGATCGAAGGGCGGAGAGGGGGACGGGGGTTGTGGTGGCAACAGCCACTGCATGTTTAAGGACATGACATTTTTTGTCGTACCGTTTGCTAAAATAACTTTGTTAAGATTTTTGCAAAACTCGCTTTGGGGCATTTTGGGGCCGCGCTCGAATTCAGCTTTAGCTACAGCTTCAGCTTCGTCTTCGTCTTCGACACGGCTCAGCTGAGGGAAGATGGGAGGATGGAGGAGATGGGATAGAAAACTCAACAAGCTGCAAACAGTCACATCTCGCTGCGAAAGGGACAAATTTGACATGGCAGGGTCCCAGGCCCAGGACAGGCTTTTGTTATTTTTCGAGCAGCGCGCTGCATTTCAATGAGCCGCGATAAATCTTCAACTTGCAACTGAGCCACTGGACCCGGCCTGACCAGTCACCAGTCAGCAGTCACCAGTCACCAGTCAGCAGTCAACAGTTAACAGACAACAGACAACGACACTCGTTGTTGAGGTTGTTCGATTGTTGTTGTTGTTGTTGTTGTTGTTTGTTTGTTTTTGGGCTGGCTCAGTAGTCAGTGACCGATTTTATGACAAATGTATTTTATGAACTGTCAAAATAGGTGTTGAAAATGAATTAATTCGCTCTGCTCCGCTCTGCTCTTGTCTGGCTGACTGGCTGACAACAGCAGCAACAACAAATGCATTTTGGCGGCAAACTTCACAATCTCAATCGTGGCATTTGCAGCAGGCGAGGGGTGACAGCGGAGAGGAGGCAACAGTTCAGCTGCGTCTGCGCCGAAATATGAAACTGCCAATTAAGAGCAACTTCCTACGCAATCAGCTCAGATCCATATTCCCATAGTAGTAGCAAAGCGTGCCCCTTGCACCCTGCACCCTGCACCCATGTTAAGCGTCTATAAAATCTGCTAATTTAATCAACGCTGGCGGGGGCGTGGCAACTGTGTATGTTTGTGTGTGTGTGTGCGTGTGTGTGTGTGTTCAGGCACGTGACAAGCAACCGTTTGAAGTTGCTAGCAAGTCCAGAAATGCAGCTGTTTGGCGTTAGAGAAAACCAAAGTGTGTTTCCATTAAAATATTTGAGTATAAAATACATATAATTTAATGAATGTTGAATAGACCAGTTCTGCAGAAACCTTCCCCCCCCCCCACACACACAACTTTGGAATTTGGCCAAGCTTGAAGAATTTATTAGAAATCATTTAAGTTTATTTACTGCTTTTAGTTGATCTCAAAAATAATTGTCAACTAGTTCGAGTTCAAGGCTGACTAATAAATAATTAAATTGTTTCAAGCTAAAATAAATATATATATATCAAAATTTGTCATACTCGTTAATTGTTTGAGTGCAAATTAATTCTCATATGATCAAATTAAGAAGAACTTTACAAATATATCAATTAAATATACGACATTAAATAGCAAAATTAAATGCATTTCCTACTCTCTAAATCAGAACAGACCTGATGAATTGTAGTAAAAATTCGAAGCTGAAATCGAATTCCGCGAGCCTTTTGCTATAATTCACATATTTATTGAACAGTTGCATATATTTGCACGACATTCCGAAAATGCATCCCCAACAATGGATTAGCTAATGTTTTATTTATTGATCGGAGCAGCAGCAGCAGCAGCAGTACTAGAATCTAAAATCTATTATCCAACACTGGGCATGAGGTATTTCAAAAAAAAAAAAAAAAAAAAAACCAATGTAGCATATGATTATTGTAACGTTTTCATAAATACATAAATAAATAAATCGTTAAAGAGCAGAAAACGGCAAAAAGTTGCCAAGAGGGAGGCGACTCAAACAGGAGCTGCTGCTTTTCCCAGATCGATGCACGGGCGTGAAACGCGTTTTCTGTGAATGTGTGCCTCATGTTTAATGCGAAAGTTTTGCGACAGCTGCGAAATCAGGTAACACACACACACACACACACACACACATAAATGTGTTGTGGTGCGACACCTAACACAGGCCGCTTGTGTGTTGTGTTGTGTTGTGTTGTGTTTTGCTGTGGTCAGTTGTTCACATGGCCAGAACCCATCAAAGCTCTGGGGATAGTTGCAGCGAATACGCAATAAACACATTAACGTGTTATTTAGTTGTCAACACGAACAGCAAACCGCATGTCGCATCCTTTGATATGAGCCGGCCAAGAACAGCAGAAACCGATTCACATTCAGAGAAATACAAAACATAAATTTCTCTATATGCTAAATGTTAAATACTAAATTAACTAAATCTAAAGCACTGAATTGAGACTCGACGACTCTTTGAGGCGTGTGGGTGCCTTAGACAAAGGAACGCACAGCCTCCTCCTGCTCTGCCCATCTCTCTCTCATTCTCTGGCCGCTTGACAAGCAAAACAATGAGCGAGTTGAGCCGCCAAAGCTGCGATATGCTCGAGCACAATGTGGTGCGGTCAAGTGAAGCAAGTGGCCGGTGCCCGATGCCCGATGCCCGATGCCCGATGCCCGGTTCCCAGGCAGAGGCCCAAAAAAAAAAAGAAAAAAAAAAGAGATAATAAAAACAGCAACAAATATGCCGCGTCATGCGTTGGATGGATGGTTGGATGGATGAGCGTGTAGACTGCCAGTTTAAAACAGTGCTCAGCACACATTTGAGAGATATGTCATAAATTGATTGAGCCAAGTGCTGGGCTGCTGCTACACCCGCTACACACACACACACACACACACACACCCGCACACACATTCCCATTTGTGTTGTGAATTGTCGTCGCGACGACTCATACACAAAACTGATTTATGATTATTTCGCAGACAATTAAGACAAATAAACGCAACAACAACAAGCCAAATTCAATTAAATCCATTAAAAAAAAAAAAAAAAACAAACTAAGGCGCTGGCAAATTCGGAACAGAGACAACCACAATGGGGTTGAGACTGCGAATCCCACACTCTATGGACACAAAAAGCACGCCGACTGCCCATTTACTGGGGATACTCAGAAGATGCGACTTTTGTTCTGTAATCCCTTTTTTTTTAGTAGTAGTAGTTGAAGCTGTATCTGTATCTGTATCTGTAATCGCAACTGTCGTTTTTTTTTTTGCTGTTGACAGTCGATTGAATTGCTGCTGCTGCTCGCTCTACAGCAACAATAATAACTTGACCTCCAGAGGTCAATTAAATTGACTCGATTTGCGGACGACTGTCGAGCGGCGCTGAAACAATTCGATTAGAGGGGGCAACAACAACAACAACAACAACAGCAACTTGGCTGACTGCCTGACGACATTCACAGTCACATTCATTGCCTGAAAGTGTTTGGGCTAATCAAGATGTGGCTCATGCAAACAAGTTGAACTTAAGGTCGCACACAATGGGCCCAATGTTGACAAATCAGCGTGCACAGCCCATCAACCGCGCCGAGTTGAGGGTTGCATACTCCACACACACACACTCCACACACCCGAACGCACAACCACCCAAATTCACACACACAAAAACAGACGGAGTAAGTACTTCATTAGAATGAACTTGGATAGATATTTAAGATATGGGAAACACTCGACATGGAATGTTACCTAATTATTCCTGGCTCTGATTGATTCTGTTCAGATATATTTATAAGTTCTATTTTAAGTATTTGTGCTGGTTAATTTTGTTTTTTTAAGTAACCTGCTCTTGTCATTTTACTTATATTAGTTGGCTTATTATTTTTAGATCAAGATAATAACAAATTAGTAACTATACATAAAACATAATAATTTTGGCATTTTAATGCCTATTTCTTTGGCCAAACAAAGTTCACTTGATATGTGCTGACCGCAATGCCTATCAATGACAATATCCGCAAAACCAACTGTTACCACACAAAACACACACACACAAAACACACACACAAACACACACATACACACATACATACACACACACACTCACACACACATGTGCAAACACACACAATATTACCGCAAAAGTTTGTGCGCAAATGGTAATGAGCAATGGCACACACACAAACACACACACAAACACACATTGTGGAATGCTCTGCCTATCAATGCAAGTTAATATTAATGACGGAACCGGAAACAACGTTTGTCATGTTTGTGGCCAAAAACTTTTTGCAATGCACAAAAAAATAAAAAAAAAATAGCAAAGAGAAGAGAAGCTCTCACAATGCATTGAAAACTACGTGATGTGATTAAAAATGATAATAACAACTAACAAAAGTGTGTGTGCGAGTGTGTGTGTGTGCGAGTGTGTGTGTTTGCGTGTGTTTGCACTCATCATAATCGCACCTCGCACTTTCTGCACCGCTCGACTCGCCGCTCCCTTCTCTCTGCCAAACTGTCAATCAAATTTGAAGTGAGCAGCGTGTTTTGCCCCCTGCTGCGGCAAACACTAAATACCTTGCATTAATACAAATGCATCATGTGGCGTGTGTGTGCGTGTGTGCGTGCGTTGCATTTGGCATTCATGCGTTTTTGGATTAGAATGCAGCGACCACGCCCACAGCACTCGAACTGTTTTCCTAATGTTTATCTTGTCGCATTGTGCATTTTTGCGGATTATCATTGTCGCATTTTTCGATTTTTTAATAGATCAATTTTCAATCAATATGGATTCGATAGATCTAGGAACAGGAGGCAGGGAGCTCAACGCAGCGGGTAGGCCCATTTTGCAGACACTAATGCATTTTTGGGTCTAAGACGTAGCTGCAGCCGCTGCTGTGATCCCAAGCTGTCGCCTCCCATGGTGCAGAGCAACTCTAAGCTGTATTAGACAGTATAGGGAGAGGGCGAGGGAGAGGGAGAGGAGCATGTTGCAGTCCATGCTCTAATTGCAGTTACGTAGCGGGCGCGGTGCATCAAGAAATCGATTAAGGAAAAACAGAAAACCCACTGAGCAAAGCCCCGATGGACCAGTTCATTGATCATTGATGATCTTGTCGTCGTCGTCGTCGTCGTCGTCGTTGTTCTTGTTGTTTTTGTTGCTGATCGAATCTGGGAATTTTGCTACGATTTGTTGCTGCTGTGTTGTTGTAGTTGTTGTTGTTGTTGTAGTTGTTGTTGCTGCTGTTGTTGTTTTCTTATTATTACTATGTACTATCTATTGATGGTGATCGGTGACCGGGGCAGGCAACCTGTTGCTTCGTTGATCGCATTTTGTAATTTAATGCTCGGCTTCTGGTTAATTGCCACTTTCATTGTTCAACGGACATTTGACGTTGGCCGTTGTCCGCTGTCCGTTGTCCGTTTGTCCGTTGTCTGTTTGTCCGTTGACCAGATTCGTGTTCATTGATTCGTTTTTGTATTGTTGATAGATACATTCAAAGAGCAAGACATGCGTATGCCACAACCTCTCCCCTGTGTCTCCCCCCTCCCAGCCAATGTGTGTTTTGTTGTGCTTTTGTTTTCGATTTGTTTTCGCTTTGGCTTAGTTTTGATTAATTTCAGTTTGAACTTTGCCGTGCGATCAGTTTGTGGCCTTTAACTATTTTTCATTTGAATGCACCACTATCGTCGACGACTCCAAGGCAGTTGAATCTATTCGTTACGCATGTCCGCGAATGGCAACTCTTGACTATACTCGCACACACATCCACACACACTCACACACACAGAGTGCCGTCTTTGTAAAGCTTCTTCACGCCCCAAACTGAGCTAATTGAAATATTTTTTGCCTCTGTGCACATTTGAGAAATGGTTCAAATGAATCGCGACAGCAGCTTTAATCGAATTTAATACGCTCCAAACTTCCTAGAATCATTATTACTTTCTGGACTTTTGTATAAGCTAAAAAAAAAAACCCTATTTGATTATAAAATGCATGGAAATTTGATTTTAAAGAAGGAGTTTTATTATTTTACAGAATTTGATCAAGCTGTGAAGCTGCTCTCATAGTGTTAAAGTTAATGAAGGGGAGTCAAAATGCTAAACAAATGTGGTTTCAGGATGTAGGGGTTCAGTAGTATTATATCTATCTTGCTTATCGGCGAATTAGCTTACTTCTGTGGTTTATTGACGAGATGAGCTCAGAGCAGCTCAGAAAGGGTTTAGCAGAGTGGTAAGTAAAATTTTAAAAATTCCTAAATAGTTGTCATTTCTTATAAAATAGAATTTTAGAAAATCTTTCGAATTGACTGATTTCTCCACATTGCAGTCGCACATTTCATAGAACAGCTGCAGATACAAAACAGTTAGCAGAGCCATTTAGAGATTAACCCGTTAGAAACCTACATCTGGCATTACCGTAGACGGATGTGGCCAACACCCACAGATTTCATAGATGTGATTGCAGCAATGGGAATGAGAAGCAGCACGGAAAGGAAAAAGCCACCCCAGATTCAAAGAGCGTCGGTGGCAGCCACGGCAACAGCTACCAAGAACAAAAGCCATTCGAGTGGACCCGCCACGTTGCGATGTAGTCGCTACAAATGTGGCAACAAGGGCAAGTTCCAGTTACAGTTATCCCAGTTGCAGTTGCTCTGCCACATTGCGGGGCCATTGTTTCAAGCGCTTCCGGGGCCAGCAGCAGCAGCAGCCGAAAACGCAACTGCGATTCTGTGGCAGCGGCAATCGCAATTCAAATTGGATTCTTAAGACGTCAAGCAGCAGAACGGCAGGAATTGTGCACCACAGCGTAGGGCGGAACTCGCCACTCGCTCGGCAGAGCCTGAACTCTTCGCTGGCTGGCTGGCAACGAGCACTTCGAGCGTCCGTTCAAATGTTGAATTCCGCTCACCTTTCGCTCTTGGCTCTGGGCTCTTGGGCTGCATTGTGTAATCCAAAACGCGCCGGAAATCAGCGCAACAAAAAAAATAAAAACTGAATAATAAAAATAAAAAAAATAAAGAAGAAAGCAGCAGCAGCAGCAGCAACAACAACAAAAAAAAAACGTATTTGGTTAACGCCCATGCGAGCGCTTTCAAAAATACAATTGCATAAAAAACGGCTACGGCAACTGGAAAAACTCCGATTCAGATACAGAGAAGGTGTAGCCTCTCCATCCAAGTAGGTATGTATGTACACACACAAATGAAATCTGCCAGATACGCCGGCTGCGAAATTCTAGACGGGCTCTTTGTCGCTCTTGCAACCCCTGTGTTTGCCCCCGAAGACTGTCCCATTTTATTGTTATATGAATTACAAAATTTCAAGTGCCTGGCCAAGGCTGCTGCAGCGCAAGCATTATGGCAATGTATAGTTTTTCGACTGTTCCAGCAAAAGATATGTCAATTAAATGTCGTGAGCACTCAATTACGCACTGCGCAATTATAGTGTTTAGACCCAAATAGACGTCATAACACATTGGCCACAACATAGCCAGCTAAGCAATTTACAAAATCAACTTTTGGCACCATCTCAAATTTACTCTTTTCGCTCCAATAACAGCAGCAGCAGCAGCAGCAGCAGACGCTTTTACGCCCTGCCGCATTTCACTTTCAAGGTCGCCAGACAATTTTTTTGCTCATAGTCTATAATCTTTTTTATGTTCACGTATAGACAATATATATATATATATATATATATTTTACTTTATATATATATATATGTGTGTGTTGTTCGTGTGTCCCGTTTGCCCATTTGGCAAACATTAAATTATCATGTTCGGCTGCCTCGGCTTTTCGACATTCATTTTGGGCCAATTTGCAATTATGTTGCGGCTGTTGTGCTGTGAGTATAAGTATATTATTATTATTATTATTATTATTTTCAACAGACACCACAACAACAATAACAGGGCACTGAAATTTCGTTTATTATCGTATCTTCGGACTTTTGCCGATTCCGACGATGCCTCAACAAAGTGATTGACTTCTGATTGACTTGCTGAAATGTGCGGAACAGGTTGCCCCTTGTGGCCAGACGGTTGAGTTGAACCCCCAAAAATCGAATCCTGTGACCGTATTTTTGTTTATCACATCGAATTTTTAGTAATTGCAGTGAGTCCACTAATCGCAGCTGATATATTTAAATTATCCAATTAATTTGTACATCTAATACTTTATTAACAAGCTGATATTAAACTATGTGGGATGCGTGCTTACTAAAATCATTTACCACTAAATTTATTTTTAATAAAATACAATTTAATTGAATTGCTAAGTCGGCAGAACTATAGAGCACTTTATATGTACACACAAAAGATTAAATATAAATCTATTTACCAACTACAAGAAAACAACAATTTCTTATGCTAATACAACTTTTAATTAAAATGCGTTAAATATTTATGTTCTACAAAATAAAAATACATATTTGAATTGGAAATTTACATATGCTAGAAATGGAATTTCTAAAAATAACATCGAAATGAAAATGGTTTCACGGCAGCTGCAGCAGCCTCTCTGATTCGCAGAATATGCGACTTTTACGCAATTGGCCACATTAGCACAGCTTCTGCACTTTTCCACTTGCCCCTTGCCCGTCCGTCGCAGCTTTTCTTAGCCATAGATAGCATTTGGACTGTGGGGTGGTGGCACAACGCTTAGAGGCAGAGTGATGCTGCCCCAAATTGAAATCAAGTCACGTATTTGATTAAACATGGCGACTGCCATGTTAGACGCTAAACATCAAGCTGCAAGCTATGATGGGCAGCTAACGAGGCGACAGTCGCTCTCGCTGTCGCCGTCGCTGTCGCCGTCGCTGTCTCTGTCGCCGTCACCGTCACCGTCACCGTCGCTGTCTCTGCTACTATCGCTGCTGGTGCTCACCTTCACATCCGCTTCAGCGTCAGCTTCGGCTGCGGCCATCAATGGCCTAATTGCACTTATTATAGTCGCAGGCCGGGTTGCCAGTTTAGAGCTAAGAAGTCATTATGAAATTTCTCATCACACTTTCAACGCGCAGCGGCGAAAAATTTCAACATTTCATTTAGCTGGCGTTGAGGCACTTGCCGCGGCACTTCATAAATCATTGCTGGCTGCACGAAATTGAATTTGAAAATTAATTGAACATTTCATGGCAACACCCAATTTTTGAATAGGTCGAAAAAAAAAAAAAGTGTAACAACTCTGGGAACTTTAGAGTGTTGGGCGGACTTTGCCAATGAGGCGGACCGTCTATAAAAAACTTGCGACGCCATTTTTAATGGTGCAGTGGCAACAAAGTTTCATGTTTATACAAATATATATATATATATATAATATATACATATGTATATATAATGTACTGCGTAGGCTTGCAGAAATGCCATTTTTGCATGCTTCACACAAATATATATATATATATATATATATATATATATATATGTATATACAGGCACAGTGCAACACCCGCTGCATAGTTTGTGTTCCCGCAAAACCAAAAGACTTTGGCTCAAGTATTGCTTGGCTTTCGAGTGGTTGCTGGTTGCCAAGTTCCTTAAGCTGGCTGCAATGAGTGTATTTCTCTTTGTTCCCCTTCTCATCTGCTGCTGCTGCGTCTCCTTATACATACATATGTATATGTATATTTGTGCTTTGTTTTTTTTGCTGCTGCTGCTGCTGTTGGTGCTGCAAAAAGCGAGTCGAGTAGTAAAAATAAGTTGTATGCGGTTTAGCCAGCTCTCGCTCCTCTGATGCGTTGTGAGCATTTTGGGCTTTTGGCTTGGGTGGTTCCCCCCTCTAGCACGCAAAACAACAGCGGCAACAACAACAACAGCTGCCGCAACAAGAGCAATGACGACAACGTCATGCCATATAAGCCACAAGCGTCGGCCATAATGCGTTGCTGTTGTTGCTTTTGCCGTTTCTGTTGCTGTTGCTGTTGCTGTTGCTTTTGCTGTATGTGCCCGCATTGGTACATATTTGTATACACTGTGTGTATATTTATGTATATGTTTGTATGTTTGGCTTTATGCACGCGTACCGCACGTACACGCAACCTGCAACAGCAACATGGCGTCGCCACAAGAAACACAAGCACACACACACACACACACACACACACACACACACAAATACTGCCTACTAAAAGTGTATGTACATCTGTATGGGTAAGTATAGGTGTAGCTATAAGTATACGAATATGAGGTGCAGAAAATATATATAGCGGGGAGAGGCACAACGCTTTCATTGGAATGTCGCTGTAAATTTGTATTTCTTCGTCTCTTATTTTTTTTACTACCACCACTATTTTTTTTTTTTGCCTTTTAAGCGTTGCGGCTTAACGTTTTGTAAGCAATCGTCGTGGTTGTTTTTAATGCCCCTCTGTTTGCATATGCAATGCAAATAGCAGTTCTTAAGAAGTCAAGTACAAATTGCGTATACGCAGCATAAGCCAAACTTAGCTAAACATTGCACTGGCAAGCGCCATTTTCCTTGCCTGTTTGCCCTGAATACAAGCGAATTTTAAGGTAGTAAATTGTAGTAAACTTAATAGTTAAATAATAGTTATTTTATTTAAAATATTTATAATATATCAAAGCTGCCTTTTCGCTTAATTTCAATTTAAAAATAGTAATTTGTCATATGCAAATGTGTAAATAAAAAAAGATTTACGTGTCCAAGTATGTTGGCCCTAACCACTTTACTAAAAGCATTGCTCACCCCTTGAAAATAGAGCAGTTGAATTGAATACAACTTAATCTGTTTGTATAATGTTTTGAATCGCATTCACAAGCTGCTGCACTCGGATGACAGAAAAAATAAACAACACCATTGACAGCTCTGACAACTGCTGGTTTTAGATATATATATATATATATATGTGGATTGTGACGAAACTTTGACCAAACTGCAAGTTTGCGATGTTGTCGCAAAATGTAGCGTATTGATGGCCGACTGCACCACTCAGCTGGAATGTCATGTTAGATGGCAACAAACACGCCGCTCCATGGCAAAAAGCTGGTCAACTAATTGTATATTTGCATAGGCAAAGTGGAAGCGAGCTAGCGAATAAACGTGCGAGTGAGAGAGGTATTGAGTTGTAAGTAGAACACAAAGCGAAAAACTAAGGTAAAACAACACCAGCAACGAGCAACGGGCAACGTACAAGAGCAACAGCAATAGCAACCAAGAAGCAGCAATAGCAACAACCTGGTTTTGGAATTGGTATTGCGATTGGGATTCGGGGTGTGGCTGACATGGAGGCCATGTCGAATACGTCGGGCAAACCAATTTGCATGTGACTGCAGCAGCAGCAGCAGCAGCAGCAGCAGCAACAACAACAGGAGCAATGTTATTGCTGCAGCGAATGCAACGCACGAGCAACAACTAAGCAACAACAACAACAAACACCAAGCAAACATTGAAAAGGAAAGAAAAAAAACAAACAAAACAAAAAATGCAAAGCAATAGAAATAGCAATAGCAATACGATTCGAATCGAATATGTATATGTACGTACGTATGTATGTATGAATATCTCCATCAATTCAGTCTTACGTACGGCCATCTATCAATGCATCAAGCAAAGCATTCACCAATCCATTCATTTCCATAGAAATGTGCGAAGATTATATGTTTCGTCAAACGCGAAATTGCGCACGAATATGCCAAGCGACGAAAGGCCCCACAGCACACACACTCACACACACACACACTCACACTCACATCCCAAAAGCCACACTCTTCCCTTCAGCCTCCTCCCACCTTTTTGCCCCTTAGCATTTACAGCTCCCCCTGAGTTTGCACTTGCCGTTTTTTTTTTTCTCTCTGTGTTTTTGGCTAGGCACAGCTGAAGCGGTTTTGAGGCTGCACACTGCATGCATACATACATACACACATACATACATCTATATAGATTTACATACGAGTGTGTGTGTGTATATGCAAACACATGTCAGTACTACATGACTGACTGTCGTTTGCTTGACGTTGTGTTTTTTTGTTTTTGCTTTTGCTGCTGTTGTTATTGTTGTTGTTGTGGTAAAAAAAAAAAAACTTCTGCAGGCTGACGGCAGCAGCCAACTAAAACAGGGCGTATGAGTATTGCGCTATCGGAGCCCCCCCTCTGCGCTACCCCCCCCCCCCCCCTACACGTACGACCCAGCTAATGGTGTGGCCTACCTTCGAAAAGGGTCCGCATCTGCATTGCAACGATTGGGCGTTTTCTTTTTAAATTTTTCTTTATTTCTTTGCGCTCTCAAAGTCTCACACTGTCAAGTTGTGAAAGCTTCTGGTGCCCCAACCTTTCAGCATTTGCATTTCTTTAACATTACGTGGTTTTTTGTCATCTTCACTTTTTGCGCATAGTGGTAAAGATGTGAATTACAAATGATTCAAGTACTTCACATATAATACTATAACAATACAATTGTTAACGTTTTTAATAACAATAACTCAATTTTAAATCAAAGAAAATAAACGTACCATAAATATATATATTTCTTAATCTTAAGTTAAGATAATAATAACAAAACATTGGTTTAAAATGAGTTTCCGAATGTGTTAGAGAAAGTGATAATGTAGAAAAATCTAGCCAATTCATTTTATATCTGACAACAATTAAACTAAAATTAATGTATTTTATTTGTTTGCTAGCATGTTAAAACAGAGTTGATTTATAATTTTGTATATAATTTAATTGGTTCACTTTCAAATTGTAATCTGTTTGGGTGTTAAATATATAAATGGATATATAGAAGTGAGAAAGCAGGGGAAAGCCTGTAAACGTAATAAAATAGATCATAAATGATTTAACTAGAAATTAACCTTAGGACATTTTGTGTGCTCAATTGTATAAATGTGGTTTGGGCTAAAATATATTTAAAAACTCAATTAAGTTCAGGCTACCCATTTAGATTATTAAGTAATATAATAAATATGTTAGTAAGTTCCCCAATAAAAAAAATGTTCTGTTGTCTTATTAATTGTTAAACTAGCTGTAACGTAATTATTTTTACAAATTTTAGTTACAAATTCTTTTTTGTGTACAACTCTTTTACAATATAGTCATATGAGTATTACAAGAGCTTTGTATACCTAATTGATTTGTGTTAACAATGCCTATTTTATGCCTTATATCAATTAGGAAGTAACAAATGACAGTGATCAATTTCAGCAGCAGAACGAACCACTTATACAACATTTTAAATATTTGATGACAATTTTTCCTAATTGCAGACACTGTGCAAAGTTCTCATATTAATATGCAATAGTTTTAGTGTGTGTGCGAGTGTGTGTGTGTTATTGTGTGTTTGCATGACCATGTGGGACGTGCTGAAATGTACTTTGCATAGCTGCAGAAAGGCTGCATACCACACACATACACACACACACACACACCACACCGCTTGCAGCTTACGTGGGGCAGCCATTGTTGCAAAAGCAAAGTCTCAAACGATTACTTGCCCACGCCTATTCCCCGCAACTAATGTTCCACCTTCCCTGCGCCATGATTGTTCCCCTATGGATGTTACGACCTTTCTCGTCACTTTGTTTTCCAAACGCTTCATTTTTACGTTTTGTTTTTCCTGCTGCTGTCTGTCCATGCACTTATCTTGGTTTTCTTTTCTATATATATATATATATATATATGTATTTTTTTTTTTTTTGGACTGTGTACTTTGGCTAGGGTAACTCTGTTTTAGTTACGGGTTCAGTAGTTACAGTTTTTCATTTGCTTTGTTTTTTTTTACAATAACAATTATTTCTTAACTGCACTTTAACAGCAGCAGCAAAATGTGAGGCTCACTGAATGTTCATTATAAAATTCCTGCAGCAATTTGAACTGCCAGCGCGACAGGGCAATAGAAAATATTCAATCCGAATATGCAAAATGGCTAAAAAGCGAATTAAGACTAAAGTACAGCGAATAGAAATTTACCCACTGGCCAAGCACTGTGGCTGGGCATTACGTGTCCGTCAGACATTTCCGCATGGCGCATGCAAAAAATCTATAAAATGTGAAACGCGCCCAAAACTATTTCATTTGTGCGAATACTTTTGTATGCAACTGTAAGTATATACATACATACATACATAATATACGTGCACGCTTCATGACATACGCCATCACGAATGTGAATATATATATGTAAATACGTATACGAATAGCAAAAAAAAAAATATAAGAAAAAATTAATAAATAAAACATGAAAAAAAAGTTCTTATCTCGCATAAGCAAAAGAAAAAGGAATTCAAAATCAAGACCCAAAACGTTGCTACTGGAGCTGAGTCCAGGAGTCGGCCGTGGATTGGGGGCTATAAGAAAACCAGGCAGGGCGCGGCGGAACGGGTCGTGGGCCAAGCTGTCAGCGTCAGCGTCAGCGTCATGGCCGCCGTCATTCGCGACCACGTCCAAAGCGCGCCGCGTTCTGATTCGTTTCGCTTTTTGCATGACTTAAGATCATAAAAAATATGAATATATATTTTTATATATATATTTTGGGTGTTTTTTTTATCTTTTTTTGTATTTTTGCTGTGCCTTGAGTGTAAAGCAAAAGTGTACACACCAAGCTAACCAAGTTTGCCTGTTTTTTTTTTTATATGTTTTGGTTTCGTTTGGTTTCTTTTGCGGGCGTTTTTTGTGTTGGTCATAATATTTAACATGCGGACTGAGCCGCCGCTTTACATAACCTCTTCAGGCCCCGCAGAAAGCGCGCGCGCACAACTTGATTTTATTTCCTTGCGTTCTTTTTTCTTTTTTAATTTTGGGCTGCTTTTCATTAGCTTGCCTTGGGTTCTTGACGCGGTCTTTTATATTTTTTTTGATGTTTTTTTATTTAGCCTTTATATACATGTCAGGCGCGCCATATTGGCCCGATGGCCTGGACAACCACGTTCACATCGACATCCACCATCTTTTGCTTGCGTTTTCGCTGCGCTTCATTTTGTTATTTTGGGGCGCGCTGCCTGGCAGATTAATGGGCGCGATAAGGTCGCTCTCACTGCCACAGCCTGAGTGCCTTTCTGCCTTCCTGGTAGGTGTAGCCCAGACCCAAACCCCAGCTCAGACCCAGACACAGTCGCTGCTGCAAGGCGAAGGCTCCAGTTTCGCCTCCAAGTCAGAGTCCGTCTTCAATATGGTAGCTTTCGCGCTAACGATTTTATGAACCACATCATGGCACCAGACCAGCATGGGCAACTCCTCGTCTTGTTTTTATTGTTGTTGTTATGTGGTGGCTTGGAATGCTGTTTGGGCAATAAGCCAAAGGGCGCAGCACTGAACACTGTGGCTTTTTATCTGCATCAGCAAATCTTCAACCAATCCCGCCCATTTCAGCAAAGCTTCAGCGTTATACGAGCAGTATGGAAAAAAAGAAGAAAACTCCAGGTAGAAAACATGGTTTTTAAGTAGATTTCAATCGCTGATTTCACATTAACTCCAAAAGCAAAGAATTTCTTTTGGCATCGAGAGCCTGCCACATTTCGTGTAAGTTATTATTTCATTTGCAACACCACAAACATAAATGTCAAAAAATATTTTTAAAAATCAATACACACTATTGCATGTCAAATAATAAATATTTATAATAATAATAATTAAAAATATCTCCGATCCCTAAGAATTAATAGTAAAGTTATTAATATTATCCAAATTTGTAGTATTAAAATGAGAAACAATAAAAATTCTATCACAAAAAGTTTGCATTAAATTTTCATTATATTTTGTTGAATTATAAATTGTTTAACAATTATTTTTAGGAATTCCATTCTCTTTGGTTTTCGGCTAAAACTGATGAATTGTGATATTGATTTGATAAATGACATATGATTAATATACACAAAGTTGAACACTTTGAAATGTACTCTTTATGGGTAATAAATTGGCTGTTGATCTCGACCAGAGTCAGCTTCATTATAATTTTAATTAAATATAAATTAGTACAAAATGCCATTACGATTGATTGCAGCACCAAGAAATGCTATGGAAATCGCGATATATATCACAGTTATATGCGGTTGCGGTTCATCATCCGCTGGTTTGTTGTTTGGATCCGTTATGAAAACCGCTGAGATTGTTAAATGCGGTCTATGATATGCAGATTATTTGTAATTGAACTTAAATTGGCTCATTGAGCGGTGCATTATACAAATGCTGATCATTTCAGGGGGGGAAGGATGAGGAGCAGTGCACAGGATTGGAGAGTGAGATCCGTTTGGAAAGCGTCTGAAGAGCGTTGACCAACATGAGCACGTGTTAAGTGGCATTTTAACTGCACTTAATTCATATCAAATTAACTCCAATCACCAGAGAAACATGACGGGATATGAGAGCTGAGAGATGAAAGATATATTCATATTTTGCCAGACCCGTGCCATGTCGGTGGCCCTGCTTCCTTCCGCTTTGCTCTATGCTGATCAGCAATCATAACAGGACAGCACAGGAACAGGGCCTAATCAATGCAAATCAACTCGAAATTAGATGCAAAATTAGCGCGAGCCAACAAAGTCAACAAACGGAAGTTGGCACTCAACGGCAACCGAGTTGCCAAGATCGAGCCACACCCATTTTGGCCCCTTTTGCTTGTAATCGAGAAGCGGGCAACTTTAAAAGACAATCGTGAATAGCTTCAGTGGCCATTAAGCATATCCGGTAGCAGCTCTGAAGGGTTTCCTTACTGGCCAGCTTTCAACAGAATAGCAACAGATTCCCTAAGATTTTCTTAATCAGGTATTTTGAATTTAAGGCAAATTTGTAAGAAGAGGATATAATATGGAATATTTACAGCAGAGTTGGCTTTTGAGTAGTATATAAACACAATCAAGTTATAGTAACCCGATGTAGGGCATTTTCAAGTCGTATACCTCAAACAATTCACTTTAACTAATTAATTTTGTGTGCCTTAATAATATCCGGAGTGCCCACTCACTGCCAACTGATGATACAGCGGACATAGGCGCAGCCTTAAATTGGAGAAGCCCACTGACGGCTTAGCAGGTGCTCCAAACAGCAAAGTTTCTAGCGTTATCTGGTATCTCAGGTAGGTATCTCAGATAGGCGTAACCTGAGAACTGATACTACTAAATCAGTAGACTTTTTGATATCTTTGTCTCCGTTTGCCAGACTTTAACTATTTTTGAGCATATAGCTCCTCCATCAACCCCAGTTCCTGAACGAATGTCAGGATCTTTGATGGGTCGAGGGCTTCCATGTCATTGACATTCATAACATGCATCCCTAGGATGCTGCATCTCTTCCTGGATAGGGCGATACATTCTGTTAGGATGTGAGTTGAGGACTCCTCCTCGACTTCACAAAACCTATACTGATTATTACTATACATACCCATTTTGGACAAGTGGGTTTTTAGTCCAACAAGTATCCTTAGCTTATTCCTGTCCATGGATATTACTTGCTATTTGCTTGCCTTACTCCTAACTAATCTGGCAGCTGGCCCAAAATATATCTGGATATATTTCATCGTTCCCTGAAGATCTTCTATTCAAGTTTCTCCTATTTATATAAATATATATTTAGTCCAATGAAAATAAACTTCCATTGTTTAAATTATATAAACATTGATTAATATTAAATCTGTAATTTGAAGCAGAGCTTCTAATTTTAAGACCATAAAAAATTAAGTCATCAAGCTCTGAAAGTATATATAAATATAGAGAAAATTATGAACACGGATTCATAATACTGAACTATTTTCAATTAAAAGAAATAAATGATTCGCTGATGTAAGAATGTTAAATATTTTCACATAGATGTAATTTAGTGAATGTCTAATGTTTTTCCCATATTTTTCGAGATATATAAAATATTCACTGCTAAATAATTCTATTTTGGTATAAGCCAATTTATTTAATGATTATTCGCTCAAATAAGCTAGTAACTGAATGCAGAATTGAAAGAGGAATTTTCCACTAAATAGAAAACTAATTTTGTTGGATGAAGTGTTATTTATTTACATTCAATATTGAAATAAGAATAAATATAAAGCACAATTTACACATCAACATGCACAAAGCAATATTGAACAACAATGAAAAAAATTGAGTGCTAATTGAGGTGTAAGGAAAACTTTGACCAATTACGAAAAACTTTTGCCATTGTTGTTGTTGCCGCCAACTGACAACGGCAGACAACTAAATTAGTATTGGAGAAAAAAAAAAACCCCCAGAAACAACAACAACAACAATGTCTAAATAAAAAAAAAAATGCTGCCGCTTGGCTAATCAGTCAACAAAATTATTATTATTAAAATCGTTCGTTGAGGCTCGGACAATTAGAATTGTTGGTGGCACAACTCGAAACACAACCTGAGAGTGCTAAGAATACACCTCGAACATAGAAAATGCCAATTGAATTGCAATTAGGCAGCAGCATGTGTGTAAGTATGTGTGTGTGTGTGTGTGTGTGTGTGTGTGTGTGTGTGTGGATAAGTGTCTCTGAATGTGGCTTATTAGTTTATTACATCAACAAGAAATCTTTACAAACGCTAATTAAGACACAAATAATCGAACGTGCTAACAACGGGCAACAGCAGAGACCAATAATAAGCCATATTGTAGCAGCTGGTCGGCGGAGTGGGGCGTTAACGGTTTGCCTGGAGAGGGGGGGGGGGCGGAATAACACAAGGCGGTGCGATAGAGTTGTCGAGGGCAAAGGACACTCGCACAACTCAACAGTTTTTTCTTTGCTCCACAAAAGTAAGCAAATGTTGCGCTTCGCTGGAGCCATCGCTTTTTTTTTGGATCACGAGGCATTTTTTTTTTTTGTGTGGGCCTGGATTCTTGCTGGGTTCCTTGGCAATAGCGTGAGCAATGCGGCAGTTGGCCACCCACGGCCTGCGGTATTTGAATGACACGCCCAAATTGTACAAGTTGCATGGCTGAAAGCAAACTGTTCAAATAAGTTGGTAACAACAACAACAGCAACAACACAGAGAAAAAAAGGTGGCGGTTCGGCGGGGTTCAGCTAACCCCTGAGCTGGAACACCAACCACCGCGCAGACCGCAACTCGCAACTAACAACCCGCAACCTGTAAAAAGTAAACAGCAGTGGGGTTGGGTTGGGTTGGATTGGGTTTGGGTTTGGGTTGGGTTCGGTTTGGTTGGGCTTGGGCTTGGCAATGGAATGGCCTGGGTTGTTAGCGTGAAAATGTAACCGCAAATGTGGCAGCAAGAGGACACAAATGGCAGCCAGGACACACCAACAAAGCAGGCATTTGCTTATGTAGTCAAGCTTGAGCTCTGTGTGTGTGTGTGTGTGTATCTGTGTGTGTGTGTGCGTGTAGGTGTCTATGCATAATACATAACGTGACAGCCACTATGGAAAAGGCAACGCGTAATGAAAAGGACATTTTTATAGCTCACACACACACACACACACTGGCTAGGGGCGTCCATTGAATCTTTTGCCTTTCTTTGGCCCAAAACGGAAGTGAATGGAACATTATGTTGCCGCCGTTGCTGCTGTTGCTGCTGCTGCTGCTCCGGCTGCTCCGGCTGCTCCTGCTTGACATGGTCATGTTGCTGTTGTTAATGTTTTTGCTGTTGTTGCTGTTGTTGTTGTTGGGCTGTCGTCATCAAGGTAGTTGTTGTAGTTGCTGTGCATCCGGCCGGGGGTCGCAAAGGCTCGACATGTATATTGAAGTGCCTCCTGGCCTAAACCTAATTGGGTGGGTAGACAAGCAGTCATAAAAGTTAACACTCACAAATGTGTGTGTGTGTAAGTGTGTGTTGGCCATTATGTACTTGTAAGCGTTAGAGCAACAACAAAATGTCAACTGAATAGTTTTTGAAAAGTTTTTAGCCACCATCAAAAGAAAATACATTTCCCTGCTTTCAGACATTCCCCAAGCCGAATTTATATCAGAATTAAGCTTGCATCCTTTCAATAGATATTCATTACAATTGAATTGAATGCAGAAGCAACTCCAAAAAAAAAAGAAGAAGAAAACTCATGCAACAACTATGGTGGCAGCAACCAGAGCTAAGGCGACAACAACATTGTCATCATCAAAATCCCATTAGCAACGTATTCAAATGCGTTCGAGTGTTAAACAAGCCGCATTCAATGCACACACACTCACACACACACACACACACACACACACACACACACAGATACAGTTACAGCTACGCCTGGCAACATTACGCATCCGTTTGTGAGCGCGCACAGCCACCCCCCCCCCCCACCCAACACCCGGCAAGCCAATACGCACCACAGATTCAGATTCAGATGAGGCTCCACCCAAACAGCAACCCCAAAAAAACCCCCACAACAGCCACAATCCATATCAATTTGCATGCAGTAGCCAAAGTTGGTAGTGCCTTTAAAATGAATTCCAATGCTAGCCTACTTATGGACCAAACGCAACCCTACACTAACCCTTCCCCTCTCCCCTCCCTAGTCCCACATTTAATCGTAGTTCAATCAAATCATCACTTCAACAAGCCCAAGTTTCCCCCTTTTTAGTTGTTGGCCCACATTGGACACCATTTGTAGCATCCAAATTGGCATTTTGTTGCTGCCCTTTTTTCGGAAATTAGTGCCAATGGATGTCCAATCCTTTGACGCTTCACTGCACTTATGGCAAGGACTTCACATTAGGGTTCGCATAGGCTCTCTAATTTGCCAGTGCTCTTACGGTTAATATATAGTTACTACTCTGATTCTCAATGCATTCAATTAAACACTTGCTGTTTGTGGAGCATAAATTCCCTGATTTTGGATTAAAACTGTGTTCTAGATGAAAAGCAAAAAATCGATCTAAGTAATTGTAATTTTTAAATATTATAATTTATAACTTACTGCAAATATTATATTTATGCTTGTAACTGCCTTAAATAATAAAAAAGTTAAATTAACATAAAGCAGCAAATATTTAGCAAATAATGACATTCAAATAAAATCCAAAACTCTTAACGAAAATCAAATAATTAGAAAATTATATAAATTATTTAGAGATTAAAAGCGTGTTTGTCAAATTACAGTCCTGTGTGTCCTGTCAGATTGTTCCTCTAAACGACAATAATAATAATATATTATTATCAGCAATTGATATTTGTGTAATACATTTTCACACCAGAGTCCTCATCCGCATCCCTAAGCAGTGGCGGATTGATCTGAGTACAATTCCGAGGCATATTTGAAGTACGATATTTGGATAAAAACATGGAACAATAAGCGCAATTCAAAGTTGCGTTTGAATCAATGAATGAATAAATAAATGAATGAAGGAATGAATGAATGACTTAACGATGCTGAGATCGAGCCAACGACCCTGGAATGCCTTTAAAGCGAATTAGCAGACCACACGCGCTGTCCGCCCTGTGTTCCCCCCACACCGTTGCCAGCCCCTTTGCCCAAAGTTGCTCTCCCCTGTTGCTGAATCAAGGAGCATTTGATTGCAGGCACAGGATAGGAAAGCAGCAGGAGCAGCAGCAGCATATGCTCAAGTCCTTGAGGGCAGGAGAGGCTGTGTCAAAGATAGAGATAGACTCTCTCACGTGCGCTCTCCCCCTCTCTCTCTCTCTCATTTAGTCTCTCTATCTCTCTCTGACTCTTTCGCTTGGTGGTGGAAATAGCTTTTTCCATATGCGTGCGATTTGGATTTGATTTGATTGCGGCGTCAACTTAATTAAGCGACCAACTAACAACAATGGGCAACAAATTGAAACAGCGCCGCGCGTACATTTGAAGTTCAAGACGACGAGGATGGCGGCAGGACGTGCAAGGAGTAATTTTTGCTGTCGCCAGAGTCATTGAAACGTGTAATCTGCAGCACGTGCGCGGCGCCCTCAAAGGCCAAATACTTGCACAATATTTCGGGGCTAGCACAACTTTAAAGCAGCCTGCAAGAGCACGAGTATATAAAATCTATATATATATATATATATATAAGGTATAGCCAAGGCGCGCAATTAGTTGGCGTTGGCGGCACAGGTTGCCACCTACCGGATGAGCGCAGTGGGTCGGCGGTATAATTAGTGTCAGTTGCGAAGTCACATTTGGTTGCTGCTGCTGCTGCTGCTATTGCCTGGTATTGGGCAACGCCTACAAATGGCCAGGGACAAGATGGACGCACGAGATGCCGCAAGGACTCTGCGCACCCTGCTCATTCATGCATCCCATCGACATAATTATAATAATTACCTGCGTGAGTGCAGGTTTCCATAGACCGAAAAAAACCTACGAAATAATAAAAAAAAAACAAAAACGGAAAGAAATAAAAACCAGAGACCCATTTCTATGTCATTGTCTGCTGCTCATCCCAGCCGACGGCGCTGCCTGCGTGCACTTTGTGTTTCGCATCGCCAGAGCCGGACACAGGCTACCTCTCTGTGTGTAAGTGTGTGTGTGTGTGTGTGTGCGTCTCTATGACTGTGTGGGTGTGCGTGTATATAATTATCTGCCGTTAATAATATTCAAATAGCCTCTAAATATACCCAAAAAAAAATATATATTTAAAATAAAACGGAACTCGGTCAGCACCTAGACCCAGATGCAATTGTCTGATAGGCATTCAACCGCACACACGCACACACGCACACACACAAAGGTGATAGGGCCGATTTAGTGTTATCTATGATGAACTCTACAACCGAAACTTAAACTGAAACCTAACAAATCGTTTTGCGAAAACAACTACATTGACTGGCCGCCGAAAAGGTGAATAAACCCAAGCTAAAAGCATGTGACCCAAGTGGAAGGCCAGGCCAGGTTCGTCAGCAAGAGCGGTTGCGGCCGCAGCCGGCGGAGAACCCGCTAACAAAGCGCATGGCACAGGCACAGACGAGAAATTCTTATCATACCGCTTGGTAGAGAAACGCCGGCAGCGGCCAACAACTGTGCTGCGTCTTTGCCTTTGATGTGCTGCCGCCAAAAGACGTAGCGTAAATGTTGAGGATGTCAACGCTGCCGTGGCTGACAACAACAGCAACAGCAGCAGCAACAGCAGCGACTGTTGCTGGCCGAAATAATTTTTTATTTTTTTTTATGCAACTGAAAGTTTGCATTCCACTTGTTGTTAACAAAACGCCGAGGACGGCCACAAAGGAAATTCTCCCAATTCCCCGCAGCAACAGCAGCCGCAACAGCAGCCATAGCAGCAGCAGCAGCAGCAACATTTGATTGGGATTTGAAGCTGCAGCTGACTGAAGTGAATGACAATGACATGACTTCGCTTTGGCTGATTCTGAGGCTTTTGCCTTGAAGACTTCAAGCTGTAGAGCTTCATCTGCCGCTTTGAATGAATGCTGGCAAAATAGCTTTAGACAGGCGTGAGTACATGCGCTGCACAACAACAACAACAACAGCAACAACAGCAGCGAGAGCAAACTGACCAACAGCAGCAGCAGCTACAGAAATTGTGACACCAGTCTGACGGTTGTCATTGACGGGGCTACGTTTGCCAAAACCGAATTCGTGTGCGTGATCCACAACCACAACAGTTGAAGCCAAGCTGCAAATGCTGCCTTGGGGCATGTCTGCACGTTCCCCAGCGCGGAAATGCAAGAGGCAACGTGGTATGAAGGCGGCTTCGCTGACTTTGTACTTGTCGTTGTTGTTGTTGTCATAGCAGCATTTGAAAAATGTCACAAAGTTGTGGAAAAGAACTGACCGACAGAGTGCAAGTACTGAGAGTGCAGCAACTGTTGCAACTGCATCGCATGCCACCGGCAACTTGCGCCGCTAATGACTTTGTTCTTGCCTGACTAAGTTCAAGTAACTTCTTTACAAAAATTACCGGCTCTGGGCGACGCTGCTAACAAATTGTTCGCACGCCAAAAAATCATGGTTAACTGCTGGTTGCTGCTGGTTGCTGCTGTTGCTGGTATTGCTGCAAGTGTTGCAAGTGGTTGCCAGTTACCAGCTGTGTCTTCGCCCAATTAAATCGCATAATTAATTTATTAGCGGTCCTCAACAAGTTTGCAGCGCAATTGTCGCGTTTAGTTCTCAAATTGCCAGTCAATTTAATAACGCCGATAATTCTGATTAAAAATGCAAAATAGTTAAATCGCCCGCATTTAGTTGAGCAAAGCGAGCCAAGCAAATGTCCCATACAAAATGGTCGTTGCCTCAATTCAATTATTTCGTGTGTTGCATGCGCTGTGAACTGCTTTGCACTGCTTCGAACTGCTTTACTACATGCTTGGCTCCCCTGCTTGGCAGGATACGTAGCAAGCAGTATATAGAGCTGTTAGGGTGACCATCAATTGATTCGCGAATGCAGCATTTATATTTTTTGCGCTTAATCTGTTTATTAATGTAAATTGTTCTTTTTAATAAGTAAAGTAATATTTTAAAATAATAATTTACCCATTAAGTCGACATTTTTAAGTTCTAAAATATTAAGGATACGCAGGCACAAATGAAAGAAAATGTCAAATTTGTAAAAATTATGTTATAATTGTGAACAGCTTTTAAGCAAATAAATCATTGTTTATTATGGATATTTTTCCTCCTCCTTCCAATAATCTCTATAATCAATTGCGGGCCTTTGGCAAGAGCTATGGTCAGGAATCAACCAAGCCAATCCACTGGTATTTTCAACTGCGATTCCTGGCTACGTCGCTGAACAAGTTGAGGGACAAATCAAACAATATCAGTTATGTCAGGCTAATAATCGGCTAATGCACATATATGTTTTAGAAGGAGGACCAGCAGCGCACTTGACTATGTAAATTGCTCTAATCGAAAGCTAATATTTAAGCATATTTTGAATTATTAGTGGGATACGTGATACGTATAAATGTGTAGTGAAATATGAAAAGCGAACAAGGACTACGCAACCAACAGTGGGCACCACCTGTAAATAATTCAAACTAAAATTGAATTCAAATGCGAATACGAATTCGATTTCGAAGACTTCACACACGCATGGAAATCGAGGAAATCGCCAGTCAGGTCATGTTATGAGTCTGACTTATGTCATAGCCGCCAGAAACTGAATAATTCAGGAGGGAACACAAAAGTACTGGGACTTGCGTTGTGCGAGGACACCTGTCCATATAATTGGCAATGGGTCTTCATATGGGATACACGTAATGCATATGAATAAAGCAAAAACTGCTACTACTACATCAAAAGCCAATTTAGTAAATCGCTGTCAGCAAAATTTGTTGACATTTTAATGTGTTGACCGAAAAAATAAGGCAAACAGACACGACAAACGACAATCGACAAACGGAATTGGCCGGGACATATAGATCCCATTGACGACTTCTGTGACAGATATACCGCAATAATTGCTGCAATTTTATGGTTTTCTGAACCGGGTCTGTACGGCTAAGGTACAACGGGTGCGTATGCAAAACTGAAACCATAAAATGATTGCACAAATCGACACAAACTTGAAGCGTTGTAAACGAGACTGAAGATCGGACGGAGCCAAGCCACAGGCCACTTTACTTAGCCACGGCACAAATACAAATCACATTGCCCACTTAAGTGTAATCAGACCCGGCCAAAGAATTGTGGCACACTCCAAAGCGCAACAATTGTAGCCCATTACGATCGTCATCAGCATTATCATTATATCGCATTCGATCTGAGCCAAGCTAAGGAGAGACGCACGCCAAAGAGAGAGAGCCATCAATTGGACGACCATACAAAATGGTAACACCCGCCAAAATGGACAGACCTTAGAAAATACAAACAGCAAGAGAACAACAACAACAACAACAACTTGAGAAACGACACTAAAATTGCTCTTGGCCAGCGCTTTGAGTATCTCCTTCAATTGCCGCGCTAAATTTCACTTTCGTCTCAATTGGCATAAATTTTTTGTTGGTTTTGGTTTTTTTTTGTTTTTGTATTTTGTTGGTTTGGCTTTTTGCGTATTTTTCGGCTTTATTGCCACTCATTTTGTGTGGGATTGACTTTTGCTTTTGCTGTTGACCAAAGATTGAGAGGCTCAGCTGGTAATTTCCATAACAAATTGTTTGCCTAATTGAGTCATTAGCCGCTGGTTAACTTTTGCTACGCCTACACGCGGCCAACTATCAAGAAAAAAACAATAAACAACAACAGAAATAATAACAAGAGCAAGTGTTGCTCCCGTTGCTCCTCACATATGACACAGACATGTGCACACTTACACATACATATGCACACACACATATATATATATATATATATATATATAATGATCGTCAGGCAAATCAACACCTCATGCCATCATCAATTGCTGGCCAGTTTCAGGCTTGCAGGATGAGGATGAGGCGGCGCACATCCAAATGATTTCTCACATCAATTTCTCACGCACTAAGTGAGCCACTTAGCGCACATCAAAAATCAATAATCGATTAAATAATTAGAAAATTGTGAAAATTACAGTAATTTTGAGAAATCAATTCGTTGCATGCTCGCCGATGCGAATTCATCTGGCCATCAGTGTCAAACGCAGAGCATCAGCATCAGCATCAGCAGCAGCAGCAGCAACAGGATCGTCGCCGCTGCATAAATAATCACATTATAATCGAAAAAAAAAAAATAAAATAAAATATTCTACCCGAGTGCGCCCCCAGTGGGATTCAATTTAAATGGAAAACACTTTCCGAAAAGTCACTCCAATTAATATTCGCGGCGTGGCAACGATCGCCCCAACTTGATAAACTGCGACTCATATATTTTGTCATAAATTTCAAACGCGCTCGACAGCTGCGCTCCTCATCAATCAGCCCGTCAGCGTCAGCGATAGTCAGCCAGGAGACGGGAGTCCGCAAGAGAATCCAGATTCGCAACCAATCCTCCTTCATAGGTTGTTTGGAGCGTGCGGACTTTGGCAAACACTCGATTAAAATCAACTTCAATTTGTAATAAATCAAAAGTCCTATCAAAATACTTTGGCGGGCTTAGGGGCAGGGCAAGACCTGCACTAGCAAAGGATGCGGCATCTCGGCAGCTCGATCCAATGAAGAAATTTGCAGTCTCTGCCTAACTATATACTTATGATATATGGTTATTGATTCGAGCGAAATGTAGCTGTGGCTGGGTGTCTGGCCAAACATGGGGTCAATTGTAAGTACTCATCTCGTGGCCAGATCAGATCAGACAACAGTTGACTGCAGTTGCTCGATGCTACTCTTAACTTATACATATATGTCATGTGATCCGTAAAAAAAATTTACTTATTGTTTCTAAATATCTTTGTAAAACTAAGAATTCCAAAACTTTGTCATGCAATTCCAGTAGAATTGTGGACTTTTTCTGCATTTGAATAATATTTTTTCAATAAATTATTTATATCAACTTTTTTTTCTCTCCGCAGCATTGTAGAAAAATTTAATTTTTTGCAATTATTTTTGTTACTGAAAATAATAAATATCTCTCATATTTCCTTAAGCGTGTTGCTTGAAGTTAATTAATAAATATATATTTCCGTAATGACTTAATTCAATTTTCTACAATTTAAATCAATTTCAGCTGTTAAACTATACAGTTATAATATTTTTAATATTATTATTGTTTTTATTATTATTTTTTATTATTATATTTATTATTTTTGTTTTTAATGTATACTGGAATTCTACAAAATACATTTAAAAAAAAACCCTTCATAAGCTTTATACTATTACCATTTGATCAAAACTGATTCATGCTACTTAGTTTAATGTATGTAATATTTCTGAATTTCTTTATTTCTTAAAGCTTTATAACTATATCGAAGCTGGAACGGAACTGAAATCAAGTGCAAATACGAAACAAAATCTATATCTTTATATATATTACACTTAAGCGCTGTACTTTTAAGTAATCGGGCATTGATGATGTCTTTGAATTAGGGGGCAAAACGGAGAAAAAAAATGGGTTATTTTGTTTGATTCATTGCCAGTGGGGCTTGACAGATAGCTAGAATTAACTGAGAACTGAGAACTATAATACAGTGGAAAAACAAACGTGGCGTGATGTTCAAGTCCATCAAATAGACACTCAATAAAAATGTCAGTAGTTGGTTTGGCATTTTTTGTTAACGTATTTCATATGCATTGGCTAACTACAGCTACACAAATACAAATATACTTATTCGTATAAATATATATATATATGTAGCTATTTTTCTCGCCAAAGTGTTGGCGTTGATTTGCGGACTGACTTGGGGTCGTGATAGTTGTTGTTGTTATTGTTGTTGTTGTTGTTGTTGTTGCTGCTGTTGTTGCTGCTGCTGCTCTTTGCATGAGTCATGAGCTGGGGCTGGCTTTAGCTTTTTGCTTTTGCTTTTGCTTTGGCTTGTCGAGATGTCGTGAGTTATTTTACATTTGCCAAAGGTGCTGTGGGCCCCACATGCATGTGTTGCAGCCATAGCTGCAGTTGGTTATCGTTGGGTTATCTTGGCACGAATCACTCCGCAAGTTGTTGTTGCTGTAGTTGTTGTTGTTGCTGCTGCTGTTGCTGTTGTTATTGTTGTCGATGCCAATTGCGCTGTGAAATGTGCCTACAAAATGCCGCGCGTCAATATGCAAAATACATGCCACCACAGCCAGGCAGCAAACACTGCGAACACCACTGCTGCTGCCACCACAGAAATGGCGACGGCAACGTCAAACGGTGGAGCAATTGGAATGTGGCCGCGGGGCGCTGCTGGAAACAAGTCAACCAAGCAAGACAATGAATTCTTAGCTGTAGTTTTGCAAAGCCGCTAACCGAAAGTGAAAAACACCACAAGAATAAAAAGAAGCAAAAACAAAAAAAATAAATGCATCTAAATAGGAGAAAAAGCTACAAACTGGCCACGATTCCGTGTGATTTCCTTGAGTGCCGGCAGCGACGCCAACGCCGCATTCAAATCGCTCGCTCTCATTGTAGCTGTTGCAGTTTCAATTGGTGTGTGTGTGTGTGTGTATGTGTGTGTGTTTCTGCTTTTTTTTTTTGTTTTTTTTTGGGGCCGGCAAATTAACGATTTTTCCTTGAATTTTCCGACACCCGCGGATCATGATTTGCCGCTTTAGCGCAAATCACCAAATATCGGCAACACAAATCAAACTACATAATTAGCCAATGCCCCGATCTTGTAGCAATATCGATGTCCAGCTCCAGCTTCAGGTCCATGGCCTGACTGTCTGAGTTGGTCGTGATGTGATTTACTTCGTGCTAGGCTTTAAATGGAGCCTGCAGACGACGTCGCGTTCTGGCATTGCGCACGCAGCAAACATTTCCATGTGCCTCATGCCGTATGCCTCATGCAACACACAGCCGCACAGCCTGCACGAAATTAAAGTGTCTGCGGCGCAAAACCGCAAAGCACAAAACTAAAACATAAAACGTCCATCAAGATGGCGAAGGGCAGCCAGCAAAATCCAATAAAATTGTCATGCATTGACAAATAACATGGCCAGGCTTAGAAATAGACAGCGCCAAAAGAATACCCAAGTCCAAGTGTCAGCGCAGCAGCAACAACAACAACAACAACAATTGAGACTAAAACCAAGTCAAGGGAAAATGGCGTTTAAGCCAGCAAGAGGCAAAAAGGCTGCATTAAACAACAACAAAAAAAAACGTTGCTGCTTCGCTTGCTTCACTGCCTCTTTGTCTGTCTGCCTGTCCGTCCATCTGTCCATCTGTCTGTCTGTCTTTGCTGTCTTTTGGTCTGTTTGTGCCTGGGCTGCATAGTGGCTCCCACGCCTTCAAAATACAATATGTTAACAAACACGATGCCAAGTGGCTGACAGCTTGGCCAGCGGAAACGGGGAAACGGCGCGGGCCAGCACGTTGCAACTGACGCTGAAGATTTCTTGTGAAAAATACAACAACAACAACAGTTAAAATATATACACACAAATATAAGAAAAAGCGAAGAATAAACGTGGCTGCGGCAAATGCAGCCATGCTGCCAAGACCAACAAATATAACCAAAACCAGAGATGGCGAAGACGCCAACTTCAAGGGCCCGCAGCCAACCAAAGCAAAAGCGGCAGTTGCGGCGGTGGCGGCGTCGGAGTTGGCCAGCAAAACGTGCGCTGATTTCCAGCAGACGATAAAGCACAAAAGCAGCAACACCAACAACAACAACAACAACATGCCAAGCTAAGATGAAAAATAAGCAGCCGAATGAGGCCTGCGCCTGGTCCATGGCTCTGGCAGCCATTTTGGCCTCAACTGGCTGCAGCTGCACAAAAAATAAAAAACACAACAAAAGCGAAGAAAAAATAAGAAGGCAGCTCAAAAAAAGTCTTGGCATGAAACTGGCAACAACAAATGGCTTGCATGCAAAGCGACAGCAGCCGAAGCCAATTTGAAATTTTCAAGAACACACAGGCACAATGTATACATACATATATATACATATATATATATATATATATATGTGTGTGTGTGTGTGTGTGTGTATGTATGTGCATAAAGTATCTGTCAGATATATTCGCTGCATCTGCATGTACGAATTCGATACCTTAGCCTTCTTCTTGCCGGGCATCGATCAATGTTGTCTTACAGATTGCCTTTTGTTGCCCAACTCGCATCTCGCTGGTTACAATTTTTTCTAGTTGTCTTTTGACTTTTGCCTCCATGGCTGACATTGAAAGACACCTTTCGACATACACTCTGAACTTTAGCTGTAAAATTGACTCGATCGCGTTGAATATATTCAACTTTTTTACTTGGGGTTACAGCATAGCCTTCACATAATATACAAATGGTGAAAATCTGAAAATACTTAACAATTTTGTGAGAGTTCGCAAAAGGCCCACAAGAGCTGTGTGTGTATAAATACAAATATACATTTTATAATTGTGCTGCCTAAAATATGAATAATACGACATTATTTATGCTTATTTACGACAATTCTCGTATTATTCGCAGCTACCTCCCCGAGGAGAAGCCCTTCGCTATCCGCAACCCGCGAGCCGCCTGGTGGCCACAGCTCAGCCCTATCCGAACCATCCCACAAGTTATTTTGACCAGGAACAATATAACTAAGTTTTGAATGAAGTTAATCAATTCTTTGTTTCTTTTATTTTAAATAATATTTTTTTAACCCTTAACCTAATTAAGAAATAACGTCAAGTCTGTTGTATTGCACTAAAAAATAAAAACAAAAAAAATAGCAATATATGTTAATATTTAATTTAATCGCTTATATTAGCTAAATTGACATTAAACATAGCTTTATATTAACTCCATCATTAGATTATAGATTATAGCATTCATTTGCACTTAATGCTGGGTAATAACAATTAAATAATTGAGCGCCACTGTCAACGAATTCAATTATCGCTATAATTGATAATAAAAAAATTATGTAATCTTTATTTATATTCATCCAAGATGTGCAATAACAAATTCAGAAAAATAACACAGATATATATATATATATATACTGATAGAGGCAACTGGTTAATGGGATGCTCTCGCTAATGATAATGTCCTCGCGGTGTTTACAGTTGCAGCTGCTTTGATGATGTCTTTGGCTATGATGCGATGCTGTTGTTGTTGTTGTTGTTGTTGTTGTCGCTAATGCTGCTGCTGCTGCAAGCACTCCCCATTCAGATACTGCTGCTGCTCCCATCCCATCCCATCCCAAGCACTTACATTAGGTGCACCACAACTATTACTTAATAGTCAGCGAGCACGTATCCTGTGCGTCTCGTGTCTGGCAGGCAAATCGACACGGATTGCGGTTGGGCACTCCTTTTGGCCAGTAGACGAAATGCGTGTAATTAGTTGCAGCGTTTCAAATTGCAAACTGCCAACTGGCTAAATAGCTGGCTAGTTGCCAGTTTGCTTCATGTTGGCCAAAGATTGCATTAGGCCATGGCTATTTCTATGTTTCGTGTAATTTCCGCTGCACTTTTAGTGCACCTTATAGCTGCTACAGCTGTGCTTCTGACCGTCTAATGATTGACTCGGCGGTACGTGTGTGTGCTTAAGTGTGTGTGTCTATGTGTGTGTGTCTATGTGTGTGTGTATGTGTATTGCAGTCTGGCAACTAGTTGCCCGCCGATACATCAATTAAATTTGCATTTTAATTTGACGTTTCGTTTTGTTTCGCGCTTTTTGTATCTATGATTTATATGGGAGCAAGGCACGAAAGATAAGTTTTAAAAAAAAAAAAAGTGGTTGATCTTGTTGGGGTTAGGTGGCGCGATCTGAGCGCGAATAGAGATCTTGTTTTACTTGTGCTTATTGAGTCAATGGAGCAGGCGCCACAATGCCAGAAGCCCGTCAACATTTCCGTTCCAGCTAGGAGAGTGGAGCTTATGTGCCCGTGGCGCCAACAGCAACCACTCCAAAGACGCGTGCAATTTGTGGACTGGCTGAAACAGTTGCATGCCAAAAGTAAGTTAGGGCTTTAAACATTTTCCAAACAACCACAAAATACCAAACAAAAAACAAAAAAAAAAAAAATTCAAATAAAAGAGGGGCATATGTGCGCGCAAAGACGTTTACATAACGGTCTGCCAGTTAGTATGCCAGTCGGAGCGCAGACAGTCCTAACTGAAAACCACCCACGTTCACACTCGAAAAAAAAAAATATGTAAAATCGCCACGAACATACAAAAAATACCTATTTTGTTTTAAAAATTTTATGAGTCGAAAAGGTTTAAAAACACCAAATTTTTATTCGAAAATATAAATATTATTTATATATTTACCAATAATTTGCAACACTTTAGTCCTTCGTGTAAATTTTAATATAAGAGTCTAGTGGCAGACAGCTCAGAATTTTTTCTGAGTGCACTCCCTTCAATCCACTTCTCTACCCGGGAACTTGCCGCCAGCACTGTCAAAAAGCAAGGCGCGAATTGTAAATTTGCAAATGCCGGAAACGCAAATTTTACCTAACTTGTTACCCACCAACAGCAACAGCAACAGCCAAAACAGTCAGCCGCATAAACAGCAACAACAACAACAACAACAAAAACAACAACAGAAAGAAACATAAAAAAAAAATTGTTGGCCAAATATCTAGCCACAAAAAGTTAAATTCAAATTGGCCGCAAGGCGTATTGCGTTGGCGTTAGCGCTGTCGGAATAGAACTTTGCTCCACAATTGGCTGCAATTTCAGTGATGGGCTTTTGGCACGCAATGGCCGAGAACTATTCCTATTCCCATTTCCATTGCTCCTTGGCAAATGGCCGCCGTCGCGAATTTGTCTGTTGAAAAATTTAGCCGTCGGATGCATAAATTTCGGTTTGCCTCGTTGTATCAATTAAAATGCAAGCAAATGTTGTGTATCTAACAGCTTAGCTGAGCATTTCCCATATTTTTTGGCCAAGTCACTGTGAGGCTGACCTATCATTAGCGCCTGCCAAATGATGCACTACATCCGCCAGGAGTTCAACAATAATTCTTAACCCCGCGCGCACCAAACCAATCATTAGCCCCCATACGCATGACGGCGGCCTCCACGAGACCCTGAGATCCGAGACCTCAAGAGACCTGGCAGACGCATATATCACATGTCCATGTCCGGTTGTGATGCGGCAAGGGGAGTTGTGGAATATGCACGCGCTTCCCGCAAATTCCAACACGTATCAATCTGAAAATGGTGAAAAATGTGCACATCGAGCATCCAGTTGGCCAATGGAGCTCAGCTTTGGACTTACTCCTCTCTCTGGCTCTCTCCCCGATTTGTGTTGTTCCTTGGGACTTGGCTTATTTATTGGCGATTGGCCTGTCAGTTCACCCCATCCCCCACCCAGCTTGACCTGCGCCTCGTCCTTTTGCATACGAGCTGCGAGTATTTATATTTATTGTGCCATATTGTATCGGCCACGGCTGCAGTTAGCATCCCAGCATCTTTAGCCTTAGCTGTAGCTGTATCTGCAGCTTTGTATCTGTATCTCTGTATGGGTTAAGGCCTAACTTTATAGCCATAAATCAGTAACTGTAACGCCTGCGGCTTAGCACACATGCGTGCATATTCATGAGTTTGATTGAAGTTATAAATCAGACGACCCAAAAAAAAAATGTCGACAAGGATACCAAAGCACACACATGTGAAAATAACCATATTAAATCCATTAATTTAATAAAAATTATATTAGAATTCCATGTATATAGATTCGATCTAAAAACATAATTTTGGCTGGCGTTGGATTGCAGTTTTATTTAAATGTTCACTTGGTACATTTATAAAGATGATTTGATTTTTTTTAGGTAGATCTGAAATTAACCTTTTATAAAAGAATATATATTATATATCTATTAATAAAAAGAAATTCGATTTTACTGAATGCATTATCAGTTTTAATATTCAAATTATATTTCCGATATTTAACTAAGACCCATACACAAATTCAATGAAAATAACTTTGCAATTATTAAGACAGTTTATTTATTAAACTTAAAAATTTTTTAACTAATTATTGTGTAGATTTTCATTGAACTGACATAAATCTCGGACAGAGGCTTATAGTCTATTAAAAGGTTAGACTATAATTATATTATATGCACCTAAGCTACGTTTATTTATTTTACGATTTCTTTGCACAAATAGCACCTAAATTAAATCAATTCCAATTAATACAATTCAGATACAAAGATGTTCAGTGATAGATTGCAGGTCAAATTTAGATTGACAGTGTCAAAATTTAGAGGAAACAAAAATGTTTTGTACAAGTTCTGCCTGGTTATTTAGTATTCATATAACGAGCTGATCCGGCGCCTGGCTAGATGCAATATTATTGGAGCACCTGCCAGGGACAAGAAACCACTTTCTATGGCCAAGTCTCGATGTTGTTTTCGCCTTGCATCACATCCGCAACGGTCGTGCCAAAAAACTTAATTAATATGACACATATCAAGAGATCTTTGGGCCACCTCGATCGGTCGACTGTTTTTTTTTTTTTTTGTTGTTTTTGATATTTTTCAAATAAGAACTGCGCTAATGAAGCGAGTGAGAAATGTTTTGTGCTTTTGGCTGATTTGGGTTTCGCGGCTCTTTTTGCAAGAGCGCCGAAAAGTCGCCAATGCATAATTAATCATGAAATATTCTTACGGCTATAGCTTCAGCTTTATCTATAGAGTTCCGCTTTTTGTGTGTGTTCCTAGCAGCATTTTGGGTCTTTACAATGTTACCTTTTCGCCGGTTTAACTGAAACGAAAACGCAGTTAGTTGAGCGCAAAAACAAAAGCAGCATAGTTATAGCTACGAGTGATATTAACATATCATTATTATAGCCATTAGCACTTTTAATTGATGAGTTTTTACTGCCGTCCACGCTCCCAGTCTCTTGGCCTCTTGCACTCACTTTGCCACAACTTGCCAATCATTTGTCAATGGTAGAAGAGATACCAAAAAAAAAAAATAAAATAAAAATAAAAAAGGCAAGAAGAAGAATACACCATAACACAAGAGACCGACGGAGTCAACCGATGAAGATGGCCGCGGGTAAATTTCTTAGCGATGTGATAAAGTCCGCAAAAAGAACCCATGAATGGATTGAAGATAAATTATAGGGTATCACATAATGTCTAATCCATTTTGCAATAGCTCAATCACTGCATAGCTTAAAGCTTTCTACAGACTAAATAACTAGACTATCTCAAAATAATTCATTTCGCAATAACTTAGTCATGTCTTCAATATATATTACTTAGTTTTTCCAAGTAAAATTTGTATTATACATTAACTATTGCAACTGCAAATAGTAAGATTAAAGTAAGTATTAAGATATTAATTTATTGTTTTTTTTTCATATATGGCCAGGTCTGGCTTCAATTTGCACAGTATTCTCTGGTTTTTGGCCAGATGTTTTTTTTTTAACTCCACACACGACCTTTGTATAATTAATTGAGTGTTTCTAACTGGACTCGCCGGCGCTGGGGGTCAAGTTATAACGACAGAAACCATCTCTGTGTCCGTCTGTCCACGTTTCATTGATGAATTTTGACAGATTCTCAAGTTTTGGGTTAATGGATTGTGAGCTTAATAATAATAGAAACAACAGCAAATTATGCGTGTGTGTGTATAGCTTAACTTATATCCATACATATTTTCAGCAAACTTTAAGCTGTGAAAATGCAATTAAGTTTTGTCTTTTTTGCTTTGCCACCTTTAAGTCAAAGACAAGATTTTTAGATAAGTTTTGAAAAGGTACATTAGAATATGAAATATATTCGTTTTGCATGTTTTTTAAAGATACAGCGGAATATTAGACGATTGCATGACGCATTTAACATTCCTTCTGCTGGCGAATTCCTTTGAAAAACCCTCAAAAACGATATCTAACAACATGCAATTAAACACACAAACACACATATATATTTAATACCGTTATGTGCCTAGGCGAGCCTCAGCTGCCCACTGCCCAGAGCGCATGTCCCTTTTTTTAAAAAAAAATAAATAAATACTTTGTCTTTTTAGGCAACGCACTCGCCGCCGAAATCCAAGTCCAGATACTGGCCTGGCGCATGTTAGACACAAGTCTGTGGTCGGCGAGCAGCAGAGATGCCACGCCCCCAGACGCCAATTATGTTTGGGGCCAAGCCAAGGATGCGCCGCGAGCACAGGATATGCTCAAACTGCGGCGCGTTGTTGTAGCCGTCGGCGTCTAACAAAAAATAAACTTTAAAATAAAACTTAATAAAAAGCAAACCAACTAAAAAATAAGCAAGCTCTAAATGAAAGCACCCTTCGAGATACCCTGTAACTAAATTAAATATTCATTCATGCATAATTAAGCGCAAATAAAAATATTTTTCCCTTTAATTCTGAAATAACTCTGCGTATATTATCCGATTCTACGCAAACTCAGAGCTACTTCTTCCCTAAGCTTTCCATAATTTGGAGAAAAGTCAAATGTGGGATGCCTCTAAACTGGCAGCTTGTTTGCACTAATAAGTCAATGATATGGAGAAAATATCTGCATATTAGAAACAGATTTATCGCCTTCTGCCTGCGATACACTTTAAGAAAAAAATAATGTGAGCCTATTTGTCATTTGGAGAGGGTATAAAAATGAAAGTCTACTTGACTTTTGATTTTGTTGTTGATATCGAGTTAATATCAAATACAAGCCGCTTGTGGCGATGGCGTAGACGGTTGAGGCGGGGGGACACTGGAATGGCAACGGCGACAACAGCCCGGCGGCCTTAACGGAAATGAAGCGAGCGGAGTACCCGCAGACACAGTGGTGGAGCAATTAGGCAGCGCCTCATGGATGTGGCATTAAATTTAGAAGCCTGAAAATGGTAGATACATCAAATGTGAACGCAATCCATCATCTTGCGAATCACGCCGTGATGAGTGCCGCCAACAGTTCAGACTTAGCTCCAGCTTCAGCTCCTGCAACACGTTCAGCTTAAAGTTTCCTCTTTCACTTGGCGGCAATCCTTTTGTGTTTTTTTTTTTTTTTTTATGATGTGATGGCAACGTTTGTTGAATATTTGGCACGTTCGCCGCACGAGCTAAACTCATAAAATGTTTTTGAGGCTAACTCTAATACCGTTAGACAGGCACAGATCCAGCTAAAAGATTTAAGACATGTACCAGCAGCTATCCGCTTTTGTATGGTCAAGGTCACAATTAATTGCTGGCGATGACGACTTCCTCTATAACTGGCCAACGTTTCTAATGCCGCCTGATCTACTTTCGGCCGACCGACTCTGCGGCAATTAAAACAATTACTATTGCTACTTTGTACCCATAGCTGTAGCTGTTGTTGTTGTTGTTGTTGCTGTTGTTGTTGCTGTAGCTCTATCTGTATTTATATCTGCTTCTGTATGTGTGTGTATTTTTTATCTATATCTGGCTGGCTGTGGCTGCATTGCAGGGCTCTTTTTTAGCTGGAACTGCTCGAACCGCAGACACATCACGCCCATTAGCGACAATCAATCTCGGCCACGCTGCAAGAACTACAGCAACAACAACAACAAGAACAGAAACAACAACAACAACAACTCACTGATAAAGTCTTAGTTAGGCTTGTTTTGGATTTATATTTTGCCGCTCTTGTCGTTTGGGTTTTTTATTTACGAATGCGACTACCAGATAACCCATAATTATGAAATTATTATTGAGCGCCAAGTTATGCTTAAAGCTGCGCCATTAATATGTATGTGCGAAATACAAAAACACAAAGCTGAAATTTATTACAGATATCTTTATATAGTCTGTCTGTTAAATGCCGTCGGAAAAACAACAACTTTTCATTTCAATACGGGTTGTTTTTTGACAGGAAATCCATTGCTGGCGGCACAGGAAGCTTGCACAAAAATATTTAATATTTACAAAAAAACGAACATAATGTTATAAAATAAAAATATAAAAATATTAAAATAAAGAATTCGCAAATTTAACTAAATGACCAAGTTGAAAACAACTTGTTGGCTACTTATGCACTTGCTACTGAACCGGGTGCAACCGTGAAAACAACCGAACTTATGCAAAATGCCCGCTAGCCAAATTTATAAGAATAAACAAAAAAAATAAAAAAAAAACAAACAAACTGTCCAAAACCTAAAGAGGGCGTTCTAGGAATTTCTTTATGGAAGCGAAAAGTCGCACAGGAAACAGCTTGTTATGTATCTTGGTCACTTTTGAATATTTATGATATGCAAAAGGGGTCCTTCCTTCCTTGTTGTACATTGCACATTCAATTTATGCCGTTATGATTAAGAACCAACGAAAATTCAGTCACCTGGTGTGGCGTCAGCTCGGAGATCGTGAGGTTAGGTCCTTCAGTGCAGGCTTGCATTTGCAGACTGCCAAAAATAAAAATATATTTAAAAAAAACAAGAGCATTGCCAATGATATGTGCAGCATCCTGTCAGTGGCGGTCACTGCATCAAGGACAACCTGTAATTTTCAAATCTGGCGAAACAAATGCAAAACTGAAATATATCTTATGGATTGCGTATGGGCTGCAGAAATGGCGCGCACAATGATGTGGAGACCCGTCCACGCTGACGATACTTTGAGTGCGACCAGGAGCAACAGAGAGAAGCAGACATAGAGAGCTAGAGAGAGAGAGATAGAGAGGGGGAGAGAGAGAGAGATGTTCAACGGAACGCATGTTCTTTGAAAATTGCCCATAATTATGCGAACGAACTTCAAACTGATTGTTTCTACCGGCAGCGGCGGCCATGGCTGTCCAAAAACCGCGTCTGTTGCATGCAACCTAGCCGAGTGGTCCACCATCACCAGCAACAGCCTTAGCCCCAGCTTTCAGATCGACATTGGACTGGTCGGAACGCTGCTATGGAATCGCCCGTTTGCTGCAGTGAAAGAGAATGACTGTAATTACGCATCACTTTTTCTTAATTTTCATGCTGTGCATCTTCCTCGTCTGTAGCTGGTGATGCTGGTCGCTGTTGCTGTTTCTGGTGGTGTCTGTGGGGCGCAGTACCCACCATTTTGGCTTGGGAAGTCTGTAGAAGATTTGGACACTGAACTTGACCCACAAGACAAGTATGTTGATGCTGTTGCTGTGGCGGTGATTTTTGTGAGAAATATATGCGTCCCAAGAGTTTTAGAAAATTGCTTGTTGCGTGCAGGTTAACGAAACAAAGGCTCGAAAACATTTTGCGTGTCTTCTGTTTGTCGTTTTCGTTTTCTTTTTCGTTTTTTTACTTCCTTCAGTGAGAAATCTAATTTAAAAGATACAACATTTTAAATTATGGGGTTTTCTTTATTGCCAAAAATATTTTGGGTCTTTTTATGTATGATTACGTTTACGTGCTGTGAAAAGGCTTAAGTTGTGCGCCTGCATTTCAGATAACAGACAGGCGATACGCAGACACACGACGGAATTGTTGAATGTCAAAGTTTTTGGGTCAAAAGTAACGAAACCAAGTCCACGCACTTAAAGATAATGCCATTGAGGAAAATAATATTTACTTTTAAATATAATTCAAAAATTGATTCACATTTTTAATTAATTTCTTAATTAATTTAAGTAAAATTTTTACAATTTAAACTCTAACGTATTTATAAGTTTGCTTAATAGTGTTGAAAAACACAGAGTGTTATTAATAACATTTTGCACACACAGCTTTCTTCTATCGACGGAACGCCACAGAACGAGTATCGATAGTTTTGTAGTGTCAGCACTGTAAAAGTTATTATTGTTTTTGTTTATTGTTATTAAATGAATTCGGCTTGCCATGGAAACAGGTGCAAGTATTGCAGTATTGACAGACGTCTCGTTTGCGGACTTTGAAACAAAAAGCAGCGATGAGAATGCCACTTTCGATAACTATGGCCAATGCCAGGCAAAGCACGACATGGCTATGACCCTCGATCTGTCCTTAGGTCAGAAGTCAGAGAACCTCTTTGCAACGGATCAAACGCCGACGCCCACGCGACTCATCAAGAACTGTGATGAAGTTGGTCTGTTTGATGATTTGCAGCATGTTAATCCCTTTGATATCGGCTTTCAGCGGGCTGCCGAGCAAATTGCAGTTGCAGGCACAGCAATGCCCGCCACGCCGACTCAATCGGAAGCGCCGCCAACCGATGGAGACTCGCTGCACACGCCGCAGGTGTATCCTGTGGATGCGGTCCAACTGTCCGCAGCAGCGCCGGCAGTCAGACAGCACAGCAGCCCCATGGATGTGCCCATGGCCAACATGGAGGAGCTGCTGGTTACACCACCGCAACCTACAACAGCGCCCGAACCCATACCAACAATTGATGGTGTGCCACCAGTGCATGTAATACAGCCACAAGTAATCACTTGGTTACTGCCCACAACGTCATTACCGATAACCACAATACCTGCCAGCACAATTAGCAAGCCACCCCAGCAGACTGTGCGTCCGTTCATCTTGCCCAAGCCCAGCAAAGCTATCAGTTCCAAAGCTCCAGTCGGCGCTTTAGTTCCTAGCACAACGCCTGTGCATGAGCCCAGCAGCGCTAGTCTAACCCCCACATCCCAGCTGCCCATCAAGGAACGGCTGAAGGCGATACTCAACAGCAGCAACAACAACAAAAGCAAACAGCGCAGCTTTCAAACGCCTCCGCCCAAAGTTAAGGCAGCAGTTAAGCGTAACGAAGATTCCATGGAGCGACGCCGTGCTGCTGCCAGTCGTTATCGCCACAAAATGCGTAATGAGCACAAGGACATTAAGGATCACAATGCACAACTACAGAAAGAGATCCGCCAGTTGCGGGCGCGAATTGCGACGCTAGAGCAAGAACTACAGCAGCAATATAACAATAACAAAAACAACAACTTAAACGGTATGAAAATATTAAAATTAAATAAGAGCAACTTAATAATATTCAATCTTATTCTCCATTCTCTTTCTTGCAGTTTTGGGTAATCAAATTCAAATACCACCCGCCAGCATTCAACTTGTCATTAATGTGCCCAAGATGATAGTGCCTTCAACCGCCCCAAGCTTGAGGCTGGATCAAAAGTAATCAGATCTAATATAAAAACTAAGCAGCTTTATAAATATGTAAATATATATATATAATATATATATATATATATATATATGTATTTATTACTAAATATTATGCATTAAATGTTATTGTTATGTAATTTTAACACAAAATATCAAGAAACTAACCCGAATTTTATATAAAAGGCCTAACGGCCTAAATATAAGTAAATTAGTTTTTAGTAATTTTTTTTTAAATTAAGTATTATTAGTAATGCACATTTGATAATTATAGTTAGTTTTTATTGCTAATTGACATATGCACATAAAATTGACTTTTTAAAATCAATGTTCTTCAATTCATAGAATTTGTAAAAGTAGATCGCAATTTTTACTTACTGCTATCGCTACTTATGAGATCTGCAAATTCGCGTTGTATTTCCAGAATGGAACGCTCGATTTCAATCAGATGTGGCTTATTACCCATCGACGATGTAGAGCGCATTGGCCGCTGCAGGTTCTCCATGTTCATCTGCAAGAGATAGAAATATATTTAAATACATGTGTCCATCTAAGACAGGCAGTTTCCCACCTCGCGCAAATGTCGTTCCAATCTATCTCTCTCCCGGCACATTTTCTGTATGTTGTCGTAGTACTTTTGGGCAAGGGGAGCTCCGGCACTTTCTGTATAGTAGCGCTGGGCCAGTAGCTCCATCTCTTGATTGCGTATCTCATCCTCGGCAAAAAGCATTTCCTGGTTTTGGCGACGCCGCTCGCGCTCAATTTTATGCATCAACTGATCGATCTCCTTCTCCATTTCCAATTCAACTCGACGCTGATCGGCCTCCTTCAGCTTGCTGACAATCTCGCTTTTGCGTTGTCGCACCTCCAGCTGATACGTGAGAAGCATTTTGCGATGGCAGGCAATGCGCTCCTCCTCGCGCTGTATGGTATCTTGATAGAGCTTTTCCATTTCCTTAAGCCGTTTCGCGTGCTCCTCCTGCTTAAGACCGTTCTCCAAACGTTCCATGATCTTAAGCTCATCCAATTCAAGATTCCGTATTCGTGCATCGATCTCCTGATGCTGCTTGGCCAGAGCCACAGTTTGTTCCTCCTGCTGCTCAATCCAGTCGATGGGATAGTTGAGAAACTTTGGGTAGACACCTTTGGGTATCGACGTAAATGGTGGCATAAACCGCTGAGGATGAACATTGGGAGGGCATTTGCTCATCAGCTTCCGCGCTCGTAGCATCCATTTGGCCACATCGGTAGGATTCTGTTCGTGAAAGAACCAGAGCACAGCCGCCTTGTCTGGCAGTCGCAGGATGACCTCTCGGTGCAACAGATTATAGGCAACAATAACAAAAACAATGAAATATGGCGGCTCTGTAAGAACATTGTCCCAAAGGACCAGCCATTGGTTCTCCTCGAGCACCTCGGCAAAACAATTGGTGAGCAGGGACCAAGCATAGTCATTTGGTTTTACATCCAGTGCTTGGTAGAACTTGGATAGTCGCTCGTCCTGCAGCTGCAGCAGATTCTCACACATGGCCAGGTAATTGCCAGGCGGCATCGGATGAAACTCAAAGCCGAGCTGCAAATGGTTGAGCAGCAGCGTTACCAGCAGCTCAAAGACAACCAGTCCGTTCTTGGGCATTTGCTTGACAAAGGGAAACACCAAATGCGGCATAAAGTCCACATAGCCAAAAACCTTGCACCAATGCGCCAAGCAGCTCCACACCTTTATCACAGCGCGTCGCTGGGCATCGTTTTTAATTTTCAGAGCTCGCGCCTTCTGCTTCACAATTGCGGGCTGGCCGAGCTTGAGCAGCGCCTGAAACTGCGTGCTATTGGAGGGCAGCTCCAGCAGCGAGCTCCATATTATGAAACGGTACTTTTCCGGATAGCAGCCATACTCGCCCAGCATCGCCTGCAAGCGGTCGCGCTTCAGCAATTGCCGCAGTTCGCGATTCATGGAGCCGTCAACACGGTAAGGCAACTTTGGCTGCTTCAGCGCCGCACGCACTTGTGTGATGCACTGGGTATGCACCTGCAGAGAGTTGTACAGCTGGCAAGTTGACCACACATTGACCTCGCCGCTTTTGGACAGAACGCTGAGCAGCTTGCCATCACGGCTGATGCTAACACTGATTGCATTTGAGCGCTGTACGATCAGCTTGTGATCCGTTTGCTCCAGATCCAGCATAATGGCCATGGTGCGTGCCGTGATGGCGAAGACTATGCGCTCCTTTGGCTCAGGCAGTAGTACCATTTGTGTTATGATAAAGTCGCTTAGTCGATACAATTTATCCAGCTCAAGGGATGCGGTGCTCAGCAGCAGCAAATAGCCATCCAATGTGCTGAGGCACAGCTTGTTGCCATTGGGTGAAAAGCTGTAGTTAAGCAGCTTGCCATCGGCAAAATGCTGTTCCTGACAGTCGAATGTGAGGTCATCCTCAAAAGTGCTGTCTTCATCGTCTTTGCCACGCAATACGATCTCAGGAATCGATTTATCTGGACGCAGTAGACGCAATTTGCTATCTCGTGCCTTAATGGGCTGCGCAATTTGCACGGTTTCCAATGTGTGCGTGGACCAGACATGAATGGAGTCGTTGGTGAAACAAGTGAAGAACTGATCTGAGTTGGGCATATAGCTGGCAAACTTAAGCGTGTGTTGCGTTTGATTAAATTCCAACTGATGAGACAGCTGCAAAGTTTTCAGATTGAGCAGCACAGCGGCGGGACCAAAGCGCATTATCGTATTGGATGCACTGGTGCTCTGTAAACTATTGCCCCAGGAGATTTGATCAATGGGCGCATTGCCCACTTCGTTGCTCCTTTTTAAAAGCGACTTTTCCGCATCCAGCAGAAAGACATGGCCCAACTCGTTGCCCACAATATACTCGTTGCGATGCAACGGTGATGCATGCATCAGCGTTGCCTGCGGCACGCGCACGCTGAGACGCCAATAGTGTTTGCTTACAAAGTCAAACATATAAATATTCCCGCTGAGTAGAAGGAAGAGTGGGATTAAACTTTTGATTCTTTAAGTTCTCGATATGGCTTACCGCTTGTCAATGACGATTAGTTTGTTGCTCATCTCATTGAAGCAGCAGGCACCAATGCGAATACGAAAATGCTGCTCCACATTTTTGATTGTATGATGCACAGTAAGGATGTTTCTATGATGATGAAAAACATATTGCGCTTGAGATGTATGCATTAATTAGATAATTATTTACCCAGATCCAGTTTGCTTCAGCTTGAAAGGATACTTTTGCATGGGTAGATCTTGACTGGTTGGGTTTGTAAGACGAAGAATATATTTTATCAAACTACGAATTCTATTAAAATTTCACATGTCTTTACCCAGATTCAGTTTTTTTCATCTTCATTGGATACTTGTGCATGGATATAGGTGTGCTTGGTGCGCCGGACAAGGGTGGCTCAAAGAAATCCTCATAGAATTCGTCTTCAGCGCACAAGGAGAAGCCCCTCTCCGTATCCAGGTCCCATTCCTCATCCTCATCATATTCTTGGCTTTCACTTTCGTCCACTTCACCATTATTTAAATTGGCCTGTAAGCGATCTTCTTTTTTCATTATTTTCTCCCTCTCAGCCAACTTTCAAAAAGCAAATGACAATGCTCGGTTCACAAGCGAGCTGGTACAATTCTAGCGATAGCTATCGATAACGATAAAGGCAGGTACGCACTTCAGCTAAATTGCACAGAAAATTTATTCAAATCGAATTTATTGAATAAAAAAAACTATACTAAAAAATTTTGAAAGCAAATCCAACATTATACTGACGATTAATAACTATTAGGTATATTTGTATTTCAATTAAATAATTGTTATGTGAATATATTTATTAATGTGAGATTGACTGTTGTCAGCGACGGCGCACACTACTTCAAAATTGCTACATCCAAAAATCGACGGGTGCTTAAAACTAAACTCCCTTCCTCATCGGTGCAATATGTGGAATATTACTGATCTCACTTAATTAAACCTGTCACCATAAGGTGATTCGTTGTCAGTGTAGATGGCATAGCCAAGCAAGGTTGAATAGTTAATAACGTTGGCTATAAGCGTGAGCGTGCATGACAACCAGCCGATCTATAAAACAAATATTTCATTATTATATACATATTGTCTTCCCAAATGTATAACTTACAACAGCGTTGTTGGCTAGAACTACGGGCAGTGCAAAGGCACTTAGCACCATGCCAGCGGCAATGAAGTATGCAAGTTCTGTTTTTGGGTTGGTTTCGTCTGAGGGAGTCGTGCGTTTGGCAATAAACACAGGCAGCGCTGATAGCACATAAAAGAGGAGTACAAAGAACGTATAGTATATCTTGGGGGTGGGCACGGCGCAGGCCAGTATAAGAAATGTCATTCCCAGGCTCGAGAAAAATGCACAAATAGCCAAACTGAAATTAATGAAAAAATTAATATAGCTGAAAAAAAACATTTAAAGTGAGGGCGACTTACGCTGCAGGTGTTGGCGATTGTGTTGTTGTTTGTAGCAATTAGACAGTTCCACAGTGTAATATGTAAATAAATAGATAACTCACTTATTTTGCATTATATTTGTTGCGGATAATTACCTTTGTTACCAGCCATTTTATTTGTTTATAAAGTTTCCTGTCGCTTTGTTAAAAAAAAAAGTTCACGGATGGCAGCGATTAGACTATCGATAAGAATTTACTTATTGAGGTATTTTTTGTTTTCAGACATTTTTAGGACGTTTCAATATGCTTTTACTATAATGTTATATTTTCTGAATGCTCTCTTTATTTGATGAGTTTTTTTAATTTCCATGATATAACGAAATCGAAAATAGTTTTTTTAATGCGTTGAGAGTTGATTCCCTTGTCTATATAATTCTATATTGTTTAATAAGTATAATCGTCTTAAAATTTATCGAAATCGATATTGTAATCGTATTTCTATATTTGGGTAAAGAGACAATGGTGACAAAATGGTTTGTCTGCCTTTGTTTTTATGTAGCCTGCATTAGAATTATAATTTTGCTTGTTAATTAGTTAATTTATATGAATTCAATTTAATAAATGTTTTCATAATATTATTTTAATTTACCATATATGTAATTTACTTCAATGCGATCCGAACAAAAGGTATGCAGCAGCATATTCATATACTTTCCTGTGAATCGAAAGCTTTTGGGTGTAAAATTCATTGATAAAAATAAAGTGTCCTATCCCAAAACGAAAATGGTTCAGCGCGTGCCCGCAAAAGTTGCCGGGGGTTGAGTGGTTGGATAGTTGGGGTGGGTCTGGTCTTCATTTCAAATATCAAGTGTGTATGCCTCTTAGTAAATGTCATTGTGTGTGTGTGTATGTGTCCAACTACGTAGCGGCCACCTGCTAGCTGCCAAGAAGTCGAATCTGGCTTCGGCTTTTCATGAATGCATGAATGTTTATTCAAAGATTCCCTGCGCATAAACACACACACATATACACTTGCATGCGGACGTGTCGAGCTTTCTGTTGTGGAATAAAGCGCATGCGTTTAACTGGGCTCACTGCGCCTTGTTGTTGACTGGCCCCCAAAAGCTGCCCGCAACATTTAACAGCGCGGGGGCGAACCTAACATTTGCGTCACAGCTAGGAATTTGCTGATATTGCTGTTGCTGCTTTCGCTGCTGGCAGGCTCATTCAGTTTAAAGGTACACGTCGACGCGAAAGCAAACGAAACGCGCAACGTCAAAAAACGTTCAACTCAACGGTGGGCAGCCTGACAAGTTCACAAGACACACACCGTTAGTCCGTCACTCAGCCTGTTTGCAATCTGCATTCTGAAAGAAAACTGCAAGATTTTGCATTTGTGACAGCCGGTGCCAGTGTTGAATACCGCTCAAGTAGTCCTTATTCAAGCACTCGCAGCTCTAAGTACCCTTTGGCTAACGGAAATTGCAGAAAATATTGCACGCCTACGCGAATTTTGCGAGCCAAGCGCAAGAACTACCAGCTGCCCGTTTTTGTGTGTGCGGCTGTGTGTTTGTGGGTGTGTTTGTGTGTGCGTGTGTGTGTAAAAATCAATAAACTCTGTCGTCGTCGTTATCGCTGTAGAGTGTGAAAGGGCAGCAGAGCAACATGAACGGGCCACATTAACCGGCCATATGCTAAGCGAAAAATTATAATAATAATAATAATAATTGAATTGAAGCAGTGCAAGTTTCGAATATATTGTGTGAATTTAACACTGAACGTATTTTGTGTGTATTAAGTGAAAAAGCGTTAAAAAACAATATGGCCAGGCGAATGGAAATAACCTGCGCACTGATTGCACTACTCGTGTGCAGCATATTGGGTCATTGCGAAATGTCCGTTTACCCAGGTACATATGCCTAAAAATAGCACAACCCTAACTAACCGACTACCCGAACACCACTCAACCACAACCAATCCCCACACAAACACCCACCTCACTTAAAAACTTACGCCATATATATGTTTATGTGTTTGTGTGTGTGGCGGGGTAATTTCAACTTTTCCGTAGTGAATGGCGCTGTGAGGCAAAAGCAGCTGCCGTTTGCCACTTCGTTTTGTGTATACTGTGTACTAGATATGCATGCCACAGTATGTGTGTATGTCTATACAATATATATATATATATATATATATATATATATTTAAAGCATACACATCGAGCATCAAATATTCACGACTCAAACCAAAACACCCACGCTGCAAGCCCAACACTTGCCGTTTGCTCTATGTGCGTGTTGAGTGTGAGTGTGGGTAAATCCTCGCCTCTCCCAGCCTCACCCGCATAGTTACTTCTCTGTTGGCTGCTAGCTCGGATTTGTTGCAGTCGGTACTTTTTATAGCCTACTTTTCAGGGCAGCAGCAGCTAAACACACACACACAAACACGCACACATACTTTATATATACGAAATGTAATCAAGTTTTTCCAAGCACGTCACAGCCTGAGTTACACTGTGTGCGCGTTTGTGTGTGTGTGTGTGCTTGTGCGCGTGTAGTAATTGGTCTATTTTAAGGCATTGGCAATCAAATTGACTTTTGTTTGTCTATTCCGGTTGTTTTTTCTTCTTCTTTCTTTCCGTATTTGGGCGAGTTACAAGTGGAAGTTCCCCTAACCGTTTTCGTCTATTTTCTATTTTCGTCGCATTTATTTTTGAACGTAAAACTAACACGCAAGCCCGCATTGCCATTAGCATTAGCATAATGAGTGTGTCCAATACACACACACACGAACACACACACGAACACACACACACACACACGCACACACACACACACACACACGCGCGCACATACTTATACATACCCAACAGCTGCTTTCAATTAATCAATTGCGTTTTATTTTCGCTTCTGTTGCATCCTTGCAGGACTCCGACGTCGTCCCATACAGCAGGCGGCAATGGAGACGCAGCAATATGAGCAGCTAATGGAGAATCATGCACGTCGTCGGCTGCAGCAACAGTTCGAGCGGCAGTTGGAGCTGATCAAGCTAAAGATAAGTCGGCAGCGACAATTGCTGGAGCAGGAACGATATCGCCAGCGGCAGCAGGAAATGCGAGTGATGGCCGAATCGGAGAATGATTACGAGAACGATAACGAAAACGAAAACGATAATATCAACAATCTGAACAATCAGCAATACGATCAATACGATAATGCCGAGGGCGATGCGGCCTATGGCAGTCCCTTGGATGCGGTGCCAGATGTGCGTCCTCCACCACCGCCGCTGATGCAGCTGCCGTTGCCCAATTTCAACAGGCTGGACGCAATCGGTGGCTATGGTCGCAACACTCCTGGAGTGCTGCGTGAGCGCATTCCATTTGCCGTCGGCCCAAATGATGCTCGTTTCTTTGACAACGCCAACGACCCGTCGGGTGAACTCGACTCTCGAGCCCTGGATGACTATGAGGAGTATGCACCAGCACCGGAACTAGTGGCAGCCGATTCTGTAACAGCCAGAAGCAAGCTGCCCACAGCAGCAGCGCCGGCGCCAAAGCCTATGGAGTCGCCCAAGCTGCTGGACACGGCCACCGCCAATTTTCATCGGATCAAGCCACAAACGGCGGCCGCAGCAGCCGTTGCCGGCGTCAATCTGCCCATGTCAAAGGACACGCCCAACGAGATTAACGCCCTCATCGATAAGCTGCAAAAGCAAAGCAAATCCCCCCAGCTCGTTTACCCGGCCAGCACTGGAGACACAAGTGAGCACATTGTACTGCGCCAGCATCTAGGCCTCAACAGCGAAATGGGCGTCTACATTGTGGCCCTCATAGCGGGCGTCAGCGCGGCAGTGACTGTCGGTCTATTAGCGTTAGGCGTTACCTGGTAAGTTGAAAATAAATCGAGAACCTATTCTTAGATATTCTTACAATTTGTCAAAAATAAGTCCAAATTTTAGTAAAATCGAAATTGATTGAAATTGAAATTGATTTCAAATCTAAGAACAATAAACAATACTTTTGATTTTCAGCTAAAAAAATAGTGGCAATTCGTCGTGAAGTACTATAAATTTATTAGGTATCTAACTAGAATTTGCAAAATTTTATTAACAATATTATTTGTATAATATGTAAAATAATACTGGCTTCCCTACTATAATTATTCAACTATATATCAAATACTACCTCAACGAGGCTTACAATTAACCGGCCATAGAATATATTAGAATTTCTTCAACTCCATAAAAACTTGAACATAACACAAAAAAAAAGTCATTTAATACACTCGTAAAACTAAATAAAATATGTCATCAAAATCGGAGTTTAAACAATTTTTGAGCTAAACTCCTTGCCAACTTCTCAATTAAAAAGCTGCAGAATCTGCTTAAATTAATAGTTACATAAATATACTAGAACATATGGAATAAGAGCATTGATTTATTCTTCATCAAACTAATCTTTTGATGTTGTCTTTTCTGCAGGTTCCATAATCGCAGCAAGGCCGCCGCGGATGTCGACTACCCGGCTTACGGAGTAACTGGACCCAACAAGGACGTATCTCCGTCGTGCGATCGCAAGCTGGCGCAGAGCGCCCAGATGTATCACTATCAGCACCAGAAGCAGCAGATCATTGCAATGGAGAATTGCCAGGCGACCGACGGCAGCTGCGGCCTGTCCGATGTGGAGAGCGACGATGACAACGAGGAGGGCGACTATACCGTCTATGAGTGTCCCGGCTTGGCGCCCACCGGCGAAATGGAGGTAAAGAATCCGCTCTTCCTGGACGAGACGCCGGCCACGCCAGCCATTGGTGCTGGCAGTGCATCAAAAGCAGCAGCAGCAGCAGCATCAGCAGCAGCAGCAACTACCAACAAAGCTGGCACCACCAACACCACCACCACTAATAATATTACGCAGGCCACGCCACAGCAGCCGGCTACGCAGAAAAAGGGCACCGTCAAGCCAAACATGAATCTGTTGAATGGTGCAGCCTCCGCTGCTGCCACTGAGGAGAAGCAGAAGCGCAAGACCAAGAAGTAAATTGGGCAAAGTTGAAAGTCTTTCTATCTCTGTCTCTCTCTCTCTTTTCCTCTGCATATTGCCCTCTCTCTCTCTCTCTCGCTCCGTCTAACTGTCTTTCGCTTTCTCTTGGCATGCTATGTGCTTAGGCAATTGGTAAAGTTTGACTGATCCATTTTGTCAGCCAACAGACACTAGACACAAGGTACGCGTATGTGCATAACACACACACACCCACATAAACACTTACAAATACACTCGACCACACACACTCGTACACATACACATACACATACATACGCGTGCATGTATAGATTATGTATTCCTAATGAAAAGTCCATGGAATTAAATTCCACGGCTGCAGGTGCACTCGAGTGCAAGAACACGTCAACGTCAGCTTGAAGGCACAAAAGAAAACAAAATGAAAGAAAACTCACTCTTATCTTCCTCGTGGCCCCCCCTTAACTGTAAGCCCCATCATTATATGATATATATATTATGTATCGTAATCGTATCGTATCAAAACCGCATTGCTATGAAGTAATACGAGCTCTTACCACGTATAATATAACAATATCCTGCTGCTCCTGCTCCAAGTCAGAATATTCTGCAAGCGATTTCCTGTGGTGCGATGTCAATCAAATGCAGATGCACACACAATTTTGCCTGGCATAATATTTGTTTCATAACAATAAAGTCCTTTGTCCTATCCCAAAGCAATTCCCTCCTTAAATGAATACCCATAATATGCTACTGATTCGATTTGTATACAACCCAACATTTATACTTATTTATATTGTATTGTAATTTAACATTTTATTGTAATTTATATCAACAAAACCACAGAAACAGCAACAACAAGAACAGCAACATTTTTTGTCTGCAAAAGAATCAATTTAAAAAAAAAGAAAGAAGAAAAATACTATTTTAAAGTCTGCAAATTGGCATTGGAACAAGAAAAACCAAAGAAATATAAAAGCATAAAACATATTATACTTATTATGTGTATAATGAGCGTACATACATACATGTACACATATACCAGTGTGGATGTGTATGTGTGTGCTGCATACATATATACATATATATACATATATACCTATATTCGTGTAATTATTGTAACATACTACTTATATATACAAGCCTAATGAAATTAATTACTTATGGTATTTCCAAGTTTATTTTCTAAATTATTGTACTACGCTTTGTGATCTTAAATTATCTGTGTCAATTTAGAAATACAATTCTGGTAATCAACATATACATACACACATATATTACTATATATATATATATATATATATATATAAACATATGTAAATGCAGAATATGTATGTACCTATCATATTGGAGCAAGATGATCTATAGAAAGCGATAATTAGGAATGAGAAAAATTATTTACAAGTATAACTTAACAATAATTTCCTGCACATTCATGTAAAGTAAATGAAAAACGACTGATAACACACAAAAATACACGAGTCTATTGTACAAAAACGAAAGTAATGAAAAAGAAAACGCAATTTATTTATTAATTAGTGGAAAATTAACTGAAACGAAATAGTAGTTGTTCCAAATTGAAAATTCCCCCAAAGCGAAATATTAGCGAAACATTTAATGATGTATCTCAATTGCTGTAAATAAACATACAAATAAACAAAAGACGTATGTGAACTAACTATATACGACACATACATATTTACTAGAACAAACAAGACAAAAAACAACAACAACAAAAACAACGTAAACAATTGCGGCCGTAACAATACACTGAAAGACGTCAGAAAAACTCACGAGTTTAAAAATAATACAACTTATATACACATAGAACTACAATAACAACTACGAGTAAAAACTACTATGAAAATGAAAGAAAATATTGAAAATTGACAACTGCTAAGCATGTTGGATTAGACATGAAAGTACTTATATGCATCTATTTTATATTGTTTTCAACAATACCAATTGAAAATGTAATTTGCAAAACAATAATAAATATGCAAACGAAATGTTAAACGAAATGTTGAGTTTGAAATATATATTTTATGGCGTTTTCCGATGACCGAAACAAATGCAGAATAAAAATATGTACGAATACTTGATAGAAATTGAAAAAAATATTACCTACATATATTGTGCATAAAGAATATAATTTAATTTATTTATGTATTGTATGATAACCATAATAACACAAATTATACAATATGCATACAAAATAAATTAAACTAACCCAACAAGGAAATCGTTGCAATTTTATTTACTCCATTTCTATTCCAGCAGAATTCGATTATTGGTGGCGAAAATCGAACATTTGAACAGTTTAGCGCGCATTAGCAGAGTTACTACAGAGTTGCCACAGAGTTGAACGGTTGGCGCTGCCAACTTGTGGCAGCGCTTTCCAACACTAATAGCATGGGTAATTTTTAGCATATGCCGTATTGGTCGCACTGCTTACAGAAGCCAATCAGTAATTGCGACAATAATAATTCAATGTGCGTTCGCCGCGCGCGTTTTTATTTCATATTAATTAATTTATAAATACAATTTGAAGTCTTGCGGGCATAAAATCGGGAATCTCGGTGTCGCCATCGCCATCGTTACCGATGCGGTTACATGTTGGACTGGAGTGAAACTAGCGTTTAGAATTAAAGCAATTGTCAATATAAATATGCTTTGGTCCCTTAACATAGATGAACCTGCTGCTTTTGTTTTTGCTCATGTTATTTAGGTAAGTGAATTCTTGTTTTTTTTTTTTAAGTTTTTATTTTTTGGGGCGTGATTGGTTCTGCTTAAAAATAAGTGTCTCGCATCGAGATGCATCGCTCTATTCTGGGCTGGCACTGGGCGCCCCACAATAGTTCTATCAAGTGCAAATTTGTGTGTATATACATAACATATATACATATATTTATTTTTATGTATTTGGGCGTACTTGTCGATTACGAAACTGGGTGGTCGCTGTGGGTGGGAGGGAAGCAGAGGAGGCTTCTTTGGTCACACTTTGCATACAAAGGCTAAGCATTAACAGTGTTGCCGACGGCATACACAAAATTGCGTGTGACAATAGGCAAAAGGGGGAGGAGGCATTAGGTTTATTTGAAATTCATTGCTATCGATTTGTTAGGGGTGCCTCTGTGTGTGCTGCTGTTGTTGTTTGCTTCTGGGTTTAACATTTGTTATATTACCGGCTAATGATTTCAACTGTGATTCATCGTTGCTGCAAATCAACAAAAAACAAATAAACGATTAGAGTCGTTTCTTTAGGTGATAAACTTACGCTTTAGATAATGTGATAAACAAATGTTATCAGACAACCATGAATATTAAAAAAAAAAACCAGTATGCACAGTGTACATTGGACGCTTAATAATTCGAATTCTTGGCTTTGATATAATTTGTATAAGACAAAAACAAAACTAAATTGATTTATATTAGTGATAACTACAAACACATCAAATTAAATTGTTTTATATGTTATTGATAACTGCAAGTTGCATTTCGAGTGAGTACTATATACACCAGTGTTAACCATAAATATAAATTCGTACACACAAACAGACGCATAGCAACGACGCCCCTTGGCACAAAATTTGAGTTTCACTTTGTGGAAATATTTTCCAGCTGTTGTTTTGCTTGTTACTTGTTAAACAGGATGCGCAGGCAGGAAGGCCTGCCTGAATGCCTGGCTGGCTGAGTAGCTGACTGACTGACAGAGTGGCAGGGAGGGTAAAGCGTTGCAGCCAGATGTTTTTTGCCTGCGTAGAAAATTCAGCCGTTTTCAAGGCTCCGCGCTTCGTGCATTGTTATTGCTCAGCTCTTCGGCTCTTCTCTGCACAGGCAACACTAAAGAAGTACCCGCACTTATGGTAAATATGTACACATGTATAACATTTGTACCTACATACAGATTGTGGCTGCGTTTCTAGTTTCGAGGCTTGACCCACTTTGCAGTGCGCGGATCAGAGAGCCAGAGAACGAGCACAAGAATCACGCTACGACGCTGACTGAGCGCCAGCAGAAAGCGAGCCACGGAGGCAAGCTCATTATTCTATGTGCTCGCTTGGCTTGGCCTTCCTCTCGTCTTCGGTTTGTTTTGTTTTTATTGCAGTTTTTTTTTGTTGTTTTTTTTCATTGTGTAGTTTCTCTTGTTACCCAGCGGCTGTGATTACAAGTGCTTGTTACTCACACACACACTTATATATATATATATAAATATATGGAATTGTGCTGATAATGATGCTTAGTCGTCGACCATGTTCATTTCAACATCTACTTGCGCATATATATTAAATGCACTTGACTTGCATTTGCATTGCAATCGAATGCATTTAATTGCTGATAAGTGATCTAAATTCTCGAATCTGAAAAGCTGCATTCAATTAAATTCTCAATGAATGCAGAAATGCATAGCTGCGACTTGGCACCTCAATGAATGCAGTTTTTAGTATAGTACAGTAAGTTTTGCTTAATAACTACAAAACTTAATGACACCATTAGACCCCAGATCATCTTGTATTAAATTCTAGAAATTAACTTTTTCCGCAACATAGAAGGTAATTTAGATTACGCATAAGATCCTTAAACTGTTAATCGAATTTACAAATAATAATTACGACAGGATTCCACTTAGATAATATAGATTCGCAATTAAGAATTAACCCTGGCAGCATATTTTTACGATTTTATTTTTATATATAAATTACTATTTTATAAAAAATGTATATGTGCCACTTTCTTTTGCCAAGAAATCGTTTAATATTTTATTTAATTCACATAAATCCAGCTGAAAATGTTTAAGTATAAATTTTCGACAAGAAGGCCGACAAAATATATGCTTGGATTAAGTAATTGTGTTTCGCATAGTAAAATGACTTATAGGCAAACTACCCTTGTGGTGTTCACTGTATATGATTGTATATGCACTTTTCACAATCGCATTGCCATCGGGGCGAAGGTTAATTTATGGACAGACACACTGAATATATATATATATGTAGTATATATATTTGTATATATTTAAAAAGTAAATCTGTGGCGGTTGTTGAACTTGACGATGGCATCGCTGTCAACGCTGGCGACACCAGCTGACCTTGCCCGCCATCCAACATTTTACACGGCGCGTCAAAATATGTCAAAATCATCAAGCCAAAAATGTGTGGAGAGAAATGAGAACTGGAAAGAACTAAATTTTGTAAATGATGCAGGAGAAAACATAATGATATAAAGCTGTTGAATGATCTGTTTGAGGGTCGGTCAGAGGGACTACTTAGTAGTAGGGCTTTTTGCCGAGTCGACTCGAGTCGAGTCGCAAGGCAATTAAAAACGCCAACACACATTCCTCAGATAGGAGTATACGATATAATATATATACATATATAATTATAATTTTTATAGATATAAATTTATGTGTGACTTGTATTTATTTAAATAAAGCTGCAGGCTGATAAACAAGCAGCAGTCCAATCTGATTTCCGCGAACTTTGCAGCTGTTTTGCTTGCTTTTTTCATGAAATTTATGTAAAAACAATAAACATATTTATTGGACTGCGTATATTCATATGTGTCTGACTGGTGGTAGATGGTGGGTGATGGTTGCTGGGATAGCATCTCATGGTGGGTGGTGGGTGGTGGGTATAAACAAAAGCGGGCAGCCAGAGAGCGATGCCTTCACATTTTCATGTCCCTGACCACAATATCAATGGAGATTTTGTTGTTATCCAAATTATAAAATCCAATGTTCCGGTGTAGGTACAAATTAACTAGGTGGGCTGATCAAAAGCTAGAAAAAATTGCAAAAATGTGAGCAGAAAGAACAACACAGCTAGTTGAAACCAACAAAATATATTTACAAACGGCTCACTTTATAAAAACAACTCGTGGGAAACCTGTAAGCGTAAAAACCAAAACCAAAACCAAAACATTTTATAAGCCCATAATTCAGACGCAAAACAACAGAGCAACGCACACCCACACACGCACACACTTACACACACGTGATTGTTGTTAATTTACTTTAATTGTATTTGATATCTTCATAAATCGATCCCCGGAAAAAACAATACTAAATCGATTGGCATCTATATGTATTTCATATATACGCACATGAATGTGTATACAGTATATATGCCATGTATATTGGCATATTCTGTAATAGTTCAAATAGTCCATAAAATCCATTTGCCGAAAAAATATTTGAGGCAGTCTGGAAAAATATTTAATTTTCGCTTTTGTCTCACCAGACATTTATTTCCTATAATCTCTGCCAGTTTATGGTTTATCTTCACTGTCTGTTTTTGTATACAGCTGAACATGCTGTAATTGAAATGGGCAACAAGAAAATGATTGGGAATTATTCCTAATGCTTAAAGGATTTTCTCCTTATCACAAAAACCAACAATAATACATTTATTGGTTTTTGTATATAGAAACTTGATAAGCATTGTATTTATTTTGCTTAATATGCCAAGTGAAATTCGAAAAATGAAACTATGTAAGTAAAATTGGCATTGTAGAGTTAACAACAAAAAGTATATTCTGGAAAATTCATTGTAATAGAAAACAAATACACAAGCAAGAAATTGGTGGGCGGTGCTCCTAGCTCATAGCCCTTTTCCAGGAGAGAACATTTACTATAAAAGTTTGTATGTACCATAATAAAGTTCTTATTCCCTTTGGGAGCATTTCAAATAACACTTGAATATTAAGATTCTCTACTATTGCCTTAGGCCTGGCACTTTCTTCTCATTTGGCACGCATAGATACACATTTGAAATACACAATATTCCAATATGTTTTTCTTAAATTCTTGCGAAATTTTAAAATAATAAACAAAACTTTTCTCATTGTTTTGTTGTGCTTTAAGTAGCTATAGATTAGAGCTCGCCATATGACTTATAAATATGATTGTGGTATTATATAAATATATATATATATATATATTATCTATAAATGGCTTCCTTCTTTTGGTGTCGCTTTGTTCGTTTTCTTAATCGAATCATACTATCTATATATATGCTTATATATACGTATTTTTCCCTTGTGCCAGACCGACTAATCGAATCAAACGCTAACGCAAACGCAATGGGAAAGGGAAAGCAGAGCATTTGGCGCGTCATTGCATGTGATCAGCATTTGCTGTGGAATGATTATGACTTAATTGAAATTAATTAGACGGGGTCGCCGTCAGACAGTGTTTGAGAAATGTTTGGCATCAGCATCATGCACATACATATATCATACATATGGCTTTCTATATAGGTATGTCTGAATATCTACACGCATGTGTGCAGCCATCAAACAAGGTTATTTATTTCAACATCAGATAAGGCCTAAATGGGGTTTGCCTCTCTTTATCTATCTGACTCGCAATGCATTCTATGGGTTCGTTGACCGTTTTGGTGACTTGTTTTTCTATCTTCCTAAACTTTCCGTTGACTCTGTGCATATCGTTAGCTTGTTGTAGTTTTTGTGTAGTGCATTGGCACCCCCAAAAAGCCAATCGACAGCTACAACAGTAGCCACAGTAGTTGCTGCTGCCATAAAAGACCAGATCCAGGTCTGTTCGTGCCGCTTGCCGCGTGACTCACATTGTCCGCCGCTGTGGAAATTGAGCAGCGAAGCGTGCCACACGCTGCATTGGCTGAAGCTTGAAGCCGCCAGTTTTTGTTTTTTTTTTGTTTTAATGCTTGCTACATGTTATTGGTGTTCTGCATTGTGACTTTTGTTGCAGCCGCAGCACAAAATGAGTTTCAGTAAACAAAAAGGCTGCCGAAAGCACGGTGCAACGACAGAAAAGTTACTCAGCATAAACCACAGTTTTCACATAAGTAAAAAAAAATATTAAAGTAAATAAACATACATATAATAATCGAAATGCACAACTCGATTCATTCACAGAGTGTCGGCGAAGTGGTGATTAAACGACTGAAACAATTGCCATGATGCGCTATTCGGAAATATCGCGCGATCTGTCCACAGATAATCTGCGCTATTCTGAAGTAAGTTTTGCCGCACCCTCAAACTGAATATTTGACTTATATCCTAAGATTTCTCCACAGCTAAGCAGAAAACCCGCAGCGGACTATGTGGCTTATGGTGGACAGAGTTATGTCAGATCGCAGTCGCCGTGTCAGCAACAGCAGCAATCATCGCCGCAGATAGCGCGGATGTTGATGAAGCAGCGTGGTTCCACTGGCAAAGCACACACAATGGCCTGTCTGCGTCAGGATAAGGCACAAAAGGAGCTGCGAGCGGAACAAATTCAGGCACAGCAACCGGCCAGCAAAACGTTGAACATAAAGAGCTCGCGTCGCAAGAACTCCATTGGCTGCCTGACTGGCTTAAGCTCATCGCCAGACTCGCCGGGTTGTTACTACAGCATAGCGTAAGTTGAACAATCGCTTTGTGCAATCAATTTATAAATATATATGCAAATGTCCACTTGCAGTACAACCGCAGCGCCAGCGAATAAGTCTCAGAGTCTGCCGGCGCATGGCTCTATCAAAGAACTGGATGCGGTCATTTTGAGTGCATTGCGTGTTCCCGCCGATCAGCTAGCAAATCAGATAACCCTGCTCGACTTTCCCGTCTTTGCGCTTATACAGCCCGACGAACTAAGCAGTTGCGCCTGGACAAAAAAGGACAAGCATGTGGTCACGCCCAATATTGTTGCGTTCACCAAGCGCTTCAATCACACCAGCTTCTGGACAGTGCAGGAAATTCTAAACGACGAACAGCCCAAGCAGCGTGCTGAGGTCATGACACACTTCATTAAGGTGGGTAATGAGAGGAAATCTACTACTAAATTTAGGCCAGGCAAAATGTTAAACGAGAGATTAATTGTCTTCACTCAATTGAAAAGAGAAGCTTGTTTGCGCAACACAATGAAATTTATTATACACTGGCAATGTCAAAATACCTGTATGCATCGAAAAACATTAAGCTAAAGTCAATTTATACAATTAAACTCTTTTTTTGCCAGCTTCATTGTTTGTTAATTGCAATAAGAAATATTAACAATGAATAGCGACACTACTGAACGTTCGATAGTATATAGTTATAGTATATTGTTTTCCACTTGTAGAGTGTATTGTAGCACAGATCATAAATATTTAATTTCAGTTATAGTCATTTATTAACATTTCACAATCACATGCACATTTCAGGTGGCCAAAAAACTGCACGAGTTGAACAACCTGCATTCGCTGTTTGCAATTATTTCTGCCATGCAAAGCGCCAGCATTTATCGTCTGAAGAAAACCTGGGCCTGTCTGTCCAAAAAGGATCGACAGTCGTTTGAGCGGCTCAGCGATATATTCAGCGATCAAAATAATTGGTCTAATCTGCGCTCATATTTGGAAAGTCTGCGTTTGCCGTGCATACCGTATTTGGGACTGTTTCTCACCGATTTAATCTACATTGATCTGGCGCATCCGCACAAGGGCGGCCTGGAGCCGGAGCAGCGACGCAACAAGATGAACAACATTTTGCGCGTCATCTCCAACTATCAGCAATCGGATTATCAGCACATTCAGCCGCACGAGGCTACACAGATGTATCTGACGTCCATACGCTACATTGAGGAGTTGCAGAACATATTCGAGGAGGATCAGTACAAGTAAGGCGACACATAAAACTTGAAATCGAACATGAGAGAAATTAAATTTTTGCTATTTTCAACAGACGCTCGCTAAGCCTGGAACCCGCCTCGCCCTCCGGTCCCAGTTCGTCGTCGTGTAGCTCCAAGGAATCGTTTAATGTGGAATATGTGACGCCAGCGTTGGGCTGCTTAAATCTATCGCCCGCCAAGACAATTGGCTCCATGCGCATGGCCAGCGGCACCAAGTTTGTGCCCGGCCATCGGAAGTGTCGCAGCCTGGGCACGAAGTAAGTTCTCCACAGCAGCCGTAAATCAATTCTTTGCGCGCATTTTCTAACTGCCAAAAAACACTTCGAGTCTCGTCCCAACAAAAAAAAAATACTTTCAATTTCTTTTTTAACCACTACTCGACACAAAACTCACTGTGCTATTGGACTGAACAATGGGGGTCCTAATCAAACGTTACTATTAATCTTAATGTGATTATTATTATTGTGTCACTTATGCTTTTATGCTTTGCTTTTGTTCTGTATCTTTGTATCCGTATCTCTGTATATTTGTATATGTTACCGTAACTGCCTCCTTTGGTGGCACACTAGATTTCGCAGCAGCAGCTTGCCGCGCAACTTTGCACAACGGTGCCAGTGCTGCATTGTGATGATTGCGCCGGGAATTGGCACAATCTCTAACAAGCGCTGCAGATGCCGTCGGTGAGTGCCCCAACGTGTGTACACCGTAGATAGGATATGTAATCAGCTGTTTTCTAACATTATCAGTTTCTATCAGTTTGTGCACGGACCCAATCTAAAATGCTTCCATGTAAACAAGACCAAAAACAAATAATAAACAAACAAACAGACACAGAAAAACAACTAAACACAAAAAGTAAACAACTATTTTCGGCATGCCGAAGTTGAAATATCCTTGCAGATGCTGTAATCCTTGTAATTAAATTAATTATAACCTAAATATATTATAAATTATTTTGATTTAGCATAAGTCCGATGTTGAAAATAATTTAACAGTTTGTTCAAGATAAGCAAGATTTCCATTCAAGACTTTAATTTTTGACGGAACTATTAATTGATGACTAATTATGATGATAATGATTAAGAATTTATATATATGTGCGCATATAGTGTATTTATGGTTTTGGGGCGCCGACAATACAAGTAAATGCTCAGCAAGGGTATTTAAAAAATACGCCCACTTAAACAAAAAAAAAACACAACACACGCCCACACACGTTTTCTGCTTTGGGTGTAAATAAGTTTTACGAGTTCTTACGAACAATTTTCATTTCATTTAGCTCATCTGCCGCAAGTAAACATCACACTTACAAATTCTCATACAGACGCGCTCTTATTCGCCTTACATTGATACTGTTTGTTTATGCCAAATTAAACGCTTGCCTGCATGACGCCCCCTGTTTGTGTATTCGTTTTGGCCCTCATTGTGCACATTCAACATTAAATTCGATTTTATGTTTGCCTTCGCAGCATCTTTGGTAAAATTGCGCCGAACAACTGTGACGGACATCCGCATCACCTGCACCTGGAGCACGATTCAGCGGTGCAACAGCCGCGACATCATCTGCTCGACGACTCCGTGCTGGAGCAGAGCGACGCGCTATCCAATGCTGATCTGACCTCGCTGGAGAGTGCCGAGGGCAACCTTTGCGATTTTACGGGTAGTAATTGCGATCTGATGTCACCGGAGGAAGCTGCTGCGATGCAGGGCTGTCTGCGCCGCAAGACCGTACAGAAGGAGGGACGCAAACCGGCGGTGGCCTCCTGGCAACGCTACTGGGTGCAGATCTGGGCCAATTCGCTCGTCTACTTTCCGCCCAAGTCATTTAAGGGTAGCGAACGTGGCGACTTCAAGCGTGAGCCGTGCAAGGTGTGCCCCCTGGAGGGCTGGTATGCCCAAGTTAGCGACAACACAAAACATAAGAACACCTTTGAAATATACCACCGCACCGTGGGCACCGTTTACAAGTTTCGCACAGACAGTCCGCAGATGACGCATCTGTGGACGAACGCCATTTGTAAGCTGGCAACGACGCGCGTGCCAAAGCCACTGCCTGCCAATCTGATGTCCTTCGAGTGAGTCAGCGCCGGACACCACCAACCCTCTCGAAAATTTAACTTTATACTCAAACAATTTAAGTTTAGTTATGTAGCTATGTTAACTTACACACGATGTCATGTTGCAACCACCACAGAACATTCCCGCAGCACTCTGCTTGATAGAAAACCACACATAAAACACAAAAAAAAAAAAAAACAATCACACATCAACCACAAACAAAACAAAACTAACGAACAAATTATAATTTGCAAATGAAACGATTTCAAATGGTATTTCAAAAGACTGACAGACTAGCAGAGCAAAATGATTACGAAGTAGATAATGAAGTTAATGGTGAAGCAATACAGGAACACACTCAAGAACACAGACACTCGTAAACAATAGCAATATATAATGATATTAGCATAGTCGCAGCAAATGATATATAGATATATATGTGTAACTAGACTCTTAAGCCGACTTCTCACTTATTACAAGCTGTGGCTATCATAGATTGCTTTTTGTCCTGTACGTAAATCTCTGTGTATCTTTAATTTGAGCAATGTTTTTTGTTTGTATCTTGTAAGGTAATTAGCATTATATCAGAAAACCATTTCGACATATTTTATTTTTTTGTATGTTCATGTGCGCTATTTGTGCCATATTAATTTTTTAGTAAAAAGCGATTTATATTTATATTATTACTCTAGAAAAAATGCAACTGCACTTTAAGCAAAACTTTGTAACGCCTTTTCTTAGGCCAAGTCTAAATAACTATAATTGATGAATTAATTTCTAAATTCGAAGTGTCTAATCGGGCGCTTGCTTAACTACTTTGTAACAAAGAATCAAAAACTAAAACATTATAACGAACACACACACACACACAACGCATACTACAAACGAAAATTATAGGCTTTAAACATAGAACAAATATTGCTATATCAGATATATATACTATATATGTATGTTGCATGCTAGGGTAAATGTGTAAGTTTCTTCATTATAAGCATATGATTAAAATGTTGCATGTTCTATAGACAATACATCTTGGATTTTTAAAACGCAAACAAACGAAATTTATGCTAACTATGGGTAACAGTTACTTTACACACCTATTTTAGATATTTTATTAAAGCTTTGTCATCCGTATACAAACACACATTTGGTTTGCTAATTTTACCATAAGCATAAAAGAAATGCAGCAATAAAAAAAAATAAAATAAAAAACAATAAAAAGAAACATCTATTTAAAACAACTAAAAACAAAAAACCGATCGCTCTCTTAAACTAATTCCATTTGTTGTTATATAATGCCAGCAAACGTTATTAATAACAATTTTCACGCATTGCTCGTGCAAACTGCTCGAATTTGCAATTCATTTGAGCGTTGCACGCTGCACGAATTTGTAATAAGTGGTGCCACAGCTTGTGAAGCTATTTAACATTAGGAGAAAAGTTTCAAATCGCGTCAGTCAATTGCGAAACATGAAAGGGTTCACATTTGGAGATAGCGACACAAAAGCTGCCACTGACAGGATGATGACATTGCACACCAAATCCAACAGCTGTGGGCGTCCAATTTGTGTGCTGGCTTTGCCACTTCTGCTGTTGTGGCTGCTGCTGCTCTGCCTGACCATTGACGAAAGTGTGGGCGGCAAGACGACGACCATGTAAGTGTTTTGGATGTGATTGCGCAATACTTGGCTAGCCAAACGACTTTCACCTAATCTACGACGGCGCACTTCCTGTCTTACCATTGTGTAGTGTGCGTCATACGGATACAACGGATCCACACTTGGACGGCTTCTGGACAAATAGGACCACCTGGAATGCGCGCTGGGTGAAATACTGGCGGGCCAAACGCATTTACGAACCAGTTTGGAAGAAAGTGTGGACCCCAACCATATTAACCGAGTGGGTGCCGCTGCCCAATGCGCCGGCACCGGATGCCTGGCAGCAGCAGCGGCAGGATAAACAGCAGCTGCACTCCAGCTAAACCTAAAAGACTGACAACTATTATTAAGCATATTTATATTTTATTTATTTATTTGTTAATTAAACGCTGTTTTACATCTACTGATAATTTAAGTGGTTGCCAATTGAAAAATTGTAGGCCTTACTAGCTAGCGACTGGTTTACAACTATTTACAAGGAGCTTGGATCTGGGCGAGTGGCATTTGTTCATATTATTACATATGTATATATATGTTCAGTGGCGTCCTACGCGCCCGGAAACTTAAATGGCTGTGTGGTGGCGCCGTCGGCGGCTGCGGCAGCCGTCGATTTGGCAGCCTCCAGTGTTTTAGCTTGGAAATCGGCACTGGTCACTGGCTGCAGTTGCGTTGGCCTTGCGCCAGCTGCGTTGCTGTCATCGCGTTTCCACACGGTTTTGTCGCCCGTGGTGTCTTTGCGATCCCAGCCAACGTCGTGATGGTGATCGTGATGGTGATCGGGTGTGGGGAACCATTCGGAGATGACAACTGGCTTCCAGATTTTCTTCCAGCCGGGCACCCAAATTTCCTTCCAGCCAGGCACCCAGATCTGTTTCCATGCTTCCTTCCATTCTAGCTTGTCGGTCCAGATTTCCTTTTTGCCTGGTTTCCAGATCTGTTTCCACCCTTCCTTCCATTCCAGCTTCTTATCAGGCACCCAAATTTGTTTCTTGGCTGGCTTCCAGATCTTCTTCCAATGCGATTTCCACACAACTTTCTTCTTCCACAAATCGTGGCTTGTGTATTCCCAGCCCTCGTGATCCTTGCCCAAAAACTTTTCGCCGGGAATGCCAACCTGAAGAAATTTAAATATATAAAATATGCTTAGTGGATTGATTGACATGCTGAACTTTACCTTGACTAGTTCGGGTGTCCAGTACTGCTTCCAATCGGGCACTTGAATATCCTTCCAGGCGGGCACAAGAATCTCTTTCCAATGGGGCACCTTTGATGGAATGTGTGTGAATCATTAAAACCTAAAATCAAAACTGCTAGCTGTGACCTACCCATATTTGCTTCCATGCAGGCACCTGAATCTCCTTCCAGCCGGGCACCTTAACCCAATGTGGCTTGTATACCTTTAAGTAATAATAAAGATCTGACGTAAGGAATGATTCTAAATATGTTGATGCACTCACCTTTTTCCACGATGGATTCCAGATTTGTTTCTTGGATGGATTCCATATCTTCTTCCAGCCCTCCTTCCACGTGACTTTCTTCTTCCAATAGCCCGGATCGTGGTGTTCATGATGTTCGTGGTGTTCATGGACATGCTCGTGATGCTCGTGAACTTCATGCTCACCAATGCCGACATCGACACCCAGGCCAAAGTGGCCGGTGCGCTCCTGTGCGACGTTCTTGTCGCTCACCTGGGACTCGGCTGTCTGCTGATCTACCACAGCTTTGGCATGGCTGCCTCCGGTGGCAACAGAGAGCGCACCGAGCAAGCCCAACTGCAAGCGAGGCAAAATCGGTTCAGTGTTAGTAAAACAAACAAAAGACTTAGGCAACGAACTTGCCGATTTTGGGATAAACGCGAGTTCGCAATGATTATGTTAATTAATTAAATATTCTTCATGTGAAGCGTAAAAGCAAAAAAACGGGTTTTAACTGGGTCAGCGAGTCGTCGACTCAGTTTGGCCCATTCTTCAGGTATTTTTGTTGTTTTTGCATTGTTTCGGCCGAAAGTCCATTGACAGTGAGACAAAAAGTAAGAGTGAAATGTTGCGTCATTATTGTTTTTATTTAAATTTGGCAGTTCAACTTGATGTTGCCTGACCTGCCTGTGGGTCATAATGACATGTGTGTTTTTGGAATTAGCTTTAGGGCTTGGCCTCTTTTTATAGCTAAAAATATTATGATTTCATTATGCAAATTGTTTGGGATATGTTCGATATGTTCGCGTTGGCGTTGGCGTCGGCTCTGTTGCAAGTATAAAGCTCTGTGTTTGGTAGTGCTGCCGAGGTCAAAGTGTTTGGCGTTAATTTACTGTCATCTTTGGGCATGGGTATTTCACAAAATCGTAATCTCTTAAATTTGAAACTCAATCAATCTGCGCACGATCTGATTATGAAATGGAAATTAGCGACCGGCAAAAAAATTATCTCATCACTTGCACTTGGGGTGCTAATTGTGGCCTACAGTGTTGTGGACTGTGGACTGCGTGCGCAGCTGGCTCAGATGTCGACTTAGCCACAATTTCCGCAGTCGGTAAGCAGTGAAAGTCACTTGCCACAAGTCCCAAGCGATGCCGTCTGCTATCTTGACTCGACTGGTTTCTGCTGCACGTTGGATTATCGATCGTGAGGGAAAATAGCCCATTGCATTTCGCTGGCGAAGCGCTAATGAAACCATCGCGTTGTCATATTTGTTTATTATTAATTGTTGACAATGCTCCTCAAAGTTTTTGAAAATTTGGAAAAGAAGAAAAACACGGATAGACTTCAATATCGTGCTGTTGACAAGTGACTATTATCTAGACAGGAAAGTGTGCAACTTGTGCAAAATTGATTATAAGGAAATTAGGTTGACACGCATTCAATATTTTCAATGTAATAACTACACTTAAGGCTAATTATTCCCTGAACATCTTATGAGTTAAGTTAACAATAATATTCAATTAAATCCCTTTTTAAATACAAGAGAGTTTTTTTTTAATTGCTTATTTAGTATTTTAAGAAGATGACGAGCAAAATTAATATTAAAGTTGTTGTCTGCCTAACATTTTAACATAACATAACATAAAAACTAATATAAATTACAAGCTTCAGACTAATTTGAGCTATTTTCTTTCGAATTATTAGATCATTCAACTTATTATAAACATTATTGACTAACTAAATTGGCCTATCAAATAATAAATTTCGAAGTTTATCTACTATTGATAATATGATTATATTATGGAAAAATTAAAAACCACATTTTCTGTATACAATTATTTATTTAATTACGTAGTAATTAATTACAATAATTTCTTCACTAGGCCTTAAATATGTTTATTTAACGTATTTAAAATCATAGCTTTAAACCCCAAAACTAAATATGAATTTTGCAATGTTCAACATTGCTGAAAAAAAAGATGTGAAGCATGCCGTCATAATTTACAAATGTTTCCATAAATTTGTTAGTCTTTGCCGCAGTGCCGTAAGCAAATTGCACGCATCTATTATAAAATTGCACTTAACTGACTAAATTGTATTCCATCAGTTTCACTTGGCTGGCTAAGCCAAGATAAACAATAACAACAACAACAACAACAACAACACATGCATTTCACACTATCTTCCCACTTGGTGACACATTTGGTAATTACCACAAAATGCCGCTGGATCCTCATGGCTCCCGCTTAACGTAGTGTTGGGTGTTGGCCCTACACCAAAATGGTAACACAAATTCACTTGGACACAGACAATGATATGAGTTCAACTCCTTTTGGGGGCACCACTCGCTTGGTGGGCAACGCGCGCAACTTTCTGGGCCACTTTCGTGGAACTGACTGTCGCATTATAGTTGGGGAAGCCAGGTTAAATAGACGACGGCGGCGCACAGGTGCTGCCGGCGCCAAGAAATGTAAAATGAGAGCGCCAACGAAAACGAAAATTAAAACGAAAACGAAAACTAAAACGAGAGCGCCTCGCTGCAGAAGCCGAAGACCTTGAATTTTGATAACGGTTTTGTGTGTAAACAATAACACAGGCGAGAGCTTTTCGCTTGTGCGTTAAAAAGCTCCATTGCAAAGAGAGCATAGAGAGAGTCAAGCCGGCAATATATCCCCCACTCTTCGCTTACCCTCGCTGGGGACGTGACTGCGGGTTGAAGGCGCAGAGGAGGCGGGGTGTGAACCAGCTGCAGACGCTGATCCAAATTTTGTAATCACAGTCACAGCTTATGGCAATAAACGCCATAAATCTTAACAAAACAAAAACAAAGTCCAAATGACAATTACAACAACAACATCATCATTGGCGCAATGCAAATTAATAGCACGAAGTGGAAAATCAACGAATACAAAAATATTATGGCAACATTGCGTGTATCTTTAGTTGTGGGTTTATATCTAAATATCTTTTATACGTATATGTTTGCATTTATTTGCTGTTGCTGGTTTTTTTATTATTTATTTATTATTATTTTTTCTTGGGAATTCTTGTTCAAAAATGATGGCGCGAAGGCCGTCACGTTCGTGCGGCGGTGTTTATGTACACACAGTGGCACTGGAACCATCGACTGGGAGACACTGTAGGGATTCGTCAATTAGTGCTTATTAATGTAATTTGTAAGCCATAGTTGGCGCTCTAACTCGGTTAAGGGCAATCGCTTTCGTTAACTGCCAAATGGGATCTAAACAAACCACAATTAAAAATTGTCCCCTGTCCACCTGCATTTTTGCATGTGCAACAATGTTGCAACTCTTGGCAACCCCTGCAATTAATCGCTTAGTGGCTCAAAGTTTTTAATTTGATTTTCCTCTATTTCCTGCATCTTTTGCTTCACTTTGCACATATCTGAAAACTCAAAAACATGCGGAATTCCATTCAAGCAGCGCTCTTTAAATGGTTGGCTACATTTCCAAAGCCAAGTTTACAATTGCATGTTGATTTAGTTTTAACATTTCGCCTGGTTTCTTGCCAATGAGCAGAGACTTGGCCAGACCCCGACTGAGTTCCAGGTTTCACATGCGTGTGGCAGCGTGGTTCCGTTATAGTTAGGCCATATCGGTGGTCAAAACAGAAGGCAATAACTTATGCAACATGTTTAAGAAAATTAAAATCAATCAGTTTTCAAATAGTTTTGGTTTTTTGTCTATGTTAGTGGTATTCCCTGAAAGCCGCTTCCGGCTATTTCCTGCTCTTTATTACATTTATTTTTATTTTGACTTTAAGTAGACACAAATAACATTCATATCAAATTGTCTCGGACTATGCACTTGATTTATGACATTTTACATAGCCAAAACTAAATAGGTAATTAAATTAAAATAGCTATAAATTGTAGCACTTGAAAAGTGTTGGAGTGTTATACAAAAAGAGTTAAACCAATGGTAATAATACCATTAGTTTTGGTACAATGGACATTCTTTGGGCACTTAAAATAAACAAAAATCAATCGCTTCGTTGAGGAGATTGAGATGTGTTAATATCCAGAAAAGTGCAGCTGCTCCATAAGGAAATGAAACGACAGTTGACTGCTCACGATTCGCACCAAATAAATAAATATTAAACTAAAATAAATATTCATTAAAGTGCGAGACATGTAAAACCTCAGTTAGCCAGCGCAGCATGCGTTTCAGGAAGTGGCCAACACGTTGGACAAAAGCCGCAGACCTGAGCCGAGCTGCACTGCAACTGGAACTGGAATTGGATGCCAGTGCAATTGAAATGCGTAACAAGATAAAGACGATGTCTGATGATGATGACAGATTTAAGTGTTTGATGCATGGCAATGGTCCCGCGGCTTATGTGTGTCCATATTCATGGCTTCTTTTTTATGTGGCACGATAGTCTGGATGTGATGTGTTATGATGGCAGGCGAAGCATTTGATGATGATGATGATAAACCTGATGCGAGCAGCCGTTGAACCACTTTTACTTTTCGACACTGCGCCAAATTCAAATAGGTAGTTTGTTCACCATATATTCCAGACTTATGGATTGGCCAATTGCTGGCCATATCGTGGCAGTCATCAGTCACAGTGTGTTAACTATGTTTGTGTTAGTGTGGGATTGTGTCTGTGATTGAATCAGTATTTTGGCATGCACTTCCTGGCCTATGCCCAAATTGAATTTAAACAAATTTTGCAGGGGTTGGCCAATCTCTCCGCGTGGGCGTGTGCCACGTAGATAACTCAAATTGTAAGGGGACAACACACTCTCGAAAAAAAAAAAAAAATGGAAATTGGGGTGTGGAAACAGTTTAATTTACATACTTGTGAATTATTCGCATATTTGTTTTGTGGCACCTTTTTTGGTAGACTGTTTCGAGGCGGCGCCTGCTCCTTTTACTTCCGATTGACACTTGGCTTCCTGTTCGGTGACCAAAATAAACAAATGCCGCTTTTTGGGCAGCTGACTGAACCACTTTAGCGTTACGATTACGATTACAGACAAGCGGACAAGTCAAAAAACTCACGCACCTCAGCCAATCGAAATCTGGTTGCGGTAGTTGCCATTTTTCTTGTTGTCCACTTTTATGGCCACTTTGACTGACCAGCAGATTGGAGCATTTTAATTGCACGCCCGTTTCGCTCACTTCCCTATCTGCAACGATATTCGCGCTGGAACTTCCCTAAAATCTGTAGCAGGCATTGCCCATTAAACAACTGCCTCAAGTTCATCAAGGTCAACGACACCGGCATGTTGCAGCTTCAAGGTCACGCGGCATATTTCGCTTTTATAAGGGCAACACTATATAAAAGACAATATAAGTCTTAGGACATAATCTCGGCCAATTTTGTGATTCGAGACTCAGGTCAACTCAATTTTGATAAAGATTATTCATTATTTTTTAATCGATTTTATTTAAGATTTGAGAAATATAATAAGATACAAATAATATATAAAGAAAATAAATAAATAAATAAAAAACATAAAACTTAAATTATTAAATATTTACAGCTGCCTCAATGACACAGAAATTATAAATTAAACTAAAATCAAGTCACAACCCAAGACTAAAGCATCGACTTCGAGCTGCCACCGAGTTTAAGTGAGGCATCGAGTTATGTTGCATTCCCGCCCAAGGTCACCAGCAAATGCAATTTCATTGTGACCCCAATCGGCTGTGGCAACCAAAATAACTTTGAACACAAACTCGCCGACAGCCAAACAATTGAATTGTCATAGAAATTTCAAATCACGTCGCATTCAATAAACAAAGCAAACTGCATGAATTATGTCTTTATGCCTTTATGACTCCCATTTGAATACCAAACTGAATGCGAGCCGAGCAACAACAATGGAGAAGCAGCTCACAGCTCAATTGACAAGAAAATAAACCCAAACGAGACGCACGGGCGCCAAATACAAACGGAAATGCAAGTTGCTATTTAAGTATATGTATTTGCAGTTAGTTGACTGATGAAACTGGTTCTTTTTGGTTGGCGTGCGTTGACCGTTTAGCAACCAATTGCGCAATCGTTATGGCCATGTCGCTACCAACTAGGAAATGCAAACACGAAGGGTTCGAAGTTAGCTGTTTGCCGACTTCTGCGGATTCTTCATTTGCCTCACAATTCATGCAAATTCGATATGGCTTTTATTTTAACAATTTATTTGCTCAATTATAAACATACATTTCAAATAGTTGTAGTTGGTTCACTCAGTTGGTCAGTCAGTCAGTCAGCTGCAGATACGCTTGCCAATTGTGGATACATGCAAATCGGCCTAAAAAACCAAAGCTGATTGTATAATTTCAATGCAGTCTCACAAAAACAAGAAGAAGAAAAGTCGACTAACATATTTATGCCTGTTTCCGCTTAATTCAAGTTGGCAGCTCAACGAGGCACGAAATGCTTTTTTAAACAATGATTTGCATGTTACCAGCTGGCGTGGCCGCGTCAATTTGTGGGCTATATCAATGTCAATGTGGTTCAAAGTGGTGCATTTCAGTTCGTTGCTCAAGTCTTTTGCTCTATTCGCTTATCGTAGCAGCCAGCTTTTAACTGTCTTTCAAATGTGCAGCATACTTTTAGGGGGAACGTAAATGGCTTGCATAGTTTTTGCTGTAGCTGGCGCCTGCTTATTAACAATAGCTTCATCATTTTAACTGTAGATGGCGCTTATTAAACATACATTTATTTATTTCTTAAAAACTGATTGCTCACAATTTTAAATCAATGTATGAAGACCCTAATCGCTATCAAGTTTTATTGGTTTCATTCAGGCTCTAGGTTTTATTACTATATTTGTAAAATTCATATATATAATGTGAATACTGTTTTAATAAATTTTTATAAGAATTGAAAAAAAGGTATGTAAAATTCTTGTCAAGCTAAATTCATTTGCAATCCAAGCAGAATCTACAATTTGAAATTGATTACCCTAAGTCCGACTTCTTTATTTACCAATCTTGAGTATCACGCACACAGACAGGCAGGCATTTGGAATATTTGTGTATTTTTTCTGTTTAGGTATTGTCTAATAGCAAAGATTATAGCAACATCGCCATTGAAATTATATTCAGTATATTAACATGCATTCAGACACCAAAAATAAGCTAAGAAACAAATTTGATTTACCACGTTGGCTTAAATAAGTAAACTATGCATAATGCATAACTATGCTTGATCAATGTTAATAAATGCAGATTGCGAAATGAGCAATTTGTCAACACACTTTGAGCTGCACGCAATTGAGGAGTATTTAAGATTAATTAATAGCGCCCATTATTAAAACATTTATATTCAGTTAACGATGCTGTGAAACACCTCGCCAAGCCACTTCAAATTATATGGCTGGTAGTAAAGCACGTAAAATAATAATAATAAAAAAAAAACAATTGCGATGCCGCCTAACAATTGCACATTGTCTCCCCCTTCAGAGGAGCTGCATAACAAAAATTACAACATGCTAATATTAAAGAAGGCAAGCAGATAGAAAAAATGGGAAAAAATTGCAAATAGAAACAAAAAAAAAAATCAGTCAAACGTTAAACGCCAAGCAGCAAACGACGAACTAGCTACTGTCCACTGGAATAGCAGTGCGGGAGGGGAGGGGAGATAGCTTCGAGTAGTGCATGACAAAGCAGGCGTCATATATTGGCCATTTAGCGTATCAGCTGAGAGACGGCCAACTGCTAACTGGTTGATAATAATGCAGCTCGAGGAAGTCGTAAACTGCAATTGCGTTGAAGCGCTGTAATAAATACACTGGCCCCTGTTCCCTGCCAACCCCTCCCGCACAACCGTACCCTGGAGACTCGAGAAACGGAGAGAATAGAGATATAAATAAAGAGGCCAAACAACACAAATATAACAAAACAATGATTGACAACAAATTCCATTTGCATTTAATGAATGAAACAACAAACACAGCTCTGGAGGCGTGCCAACAGCAGCTGCTCCTATTTGGCTAACGAAATTAGCTTGGACCAGTTTTGGTATGGAGTATTTCCTTTTTTTATTTTGGTATTAATCATATGTACATAACAAAATATATATGACAAAAATTGGTAGCATTTTATTTGCTGTTATTTAGCCTGTTTTGAGATGCTTTTGATTCCGCTATTACATGTGGACATATGTCGGCTTAATATAAAGACGAGATTTCCTCTTTAATTTTAGTTTATTCTTATATAACGTTTACTTGGCGATAATTAATTTTGTGTAATGTATCTTAGTGTTGCCTTCATAAATAATTAATTTACCTGATTTGCGTTACACAACATTGGACAAGTCGTACAATTTATTCGTAAGAAAAGCTATTTAACTCAATATTTAAAAAAAAGGTGCAAATTGTCTTTTTGATAAGTTTACTCAGCCAGATAAACTGCTCAATAAATTTCCCGATATACGATTTTGTCCTATGCTATCTTAACGCATGAACAGACAAGTTCGTTGCCTAAGTCTTTTGTTTAAGCGCAAATGCGCTCGAGCAGTTTGTAGCTAGCCAAAAGCACATGCACATGGGTTGTAATCTACATGGGTTGTCAGCGTAATTTTGGCCGTCTTTTAATTGTTTCTCCCTTCCCACATGACAGCACTCGGTGTGGGCAGCCATTTCGCTGTGTCATGGATATGTTGCTGTGGCTTGATTACTACATATCTTTCATCACTGAGTGACGACCTTGCAGCTAAGCCTAATGATATATTGGGCTGCTCCAGTTCTGCACACAGACAAAACAGACAAGCTCAATGACCCACATGCGCTGCTGGGTCGGCCCAGATCAACTCAGTGGCAGCGGCATCAACGAAATCTGCAGTTGATGCGTGCAACAACCTTTTGCCGCTTCACGCTTCGCAGCAAACATTTCAAGTAACTCACGTGCCTCTCTCGCTGTGTCTCCCTCCCACTTTTGCGGCTAGCTGTCGTCGCTCTTGTTGCTGCTGTTGTTGCTGCTGTTGTTATTGTTGTTGTCTTGAACCTGAGCAGCGGCTTGAGATAAATATATATACACATAAATAAATAAATAAATATTTCAGACTTTGTGTGTGTGTGTAAACAAATGATTTAATACGCTTAACATTTTTCGCTTTATTATAAAATATTATTATGTTTTTCTTTTGTTTCTGTGTTTTTGTATCTTTTTTCTTCTCTTTGTTGTTTATCAAATTTATTTTTATTACTTCTTTTCAATTTACGTTTTGGATCCGTTCGTTTTGTTATTGTGCGGTTTGTGCAATGTGGTGGTTGCTGCTGCTGCTGCTGCTGCAACAGCTAAAACAAAAGCAACAATAACAACAACAACAACAGCAACATCAACAGCAACAGTTGGTGACAGCGTTTTGCTTCACTTGTGCGTAAATTGTTTGCTTGTTGCTACTGTTGTTGATTTCTTGCCGGGTATTTGTCCAGTTTAATGTTATTGCTATTAAGCATTTAAATTTGACTTGACATAAATAAATAAAGAGAGAAATGAGAAAACGCCGCGAGGCTGTGCGCAAGTTGCAACTGCGTTGATTGGCAGCCCATCAACAAAATATTACGCATACGCCGCGTGTTGCGCGAAGGCGATGAAATTTAGAGATTAGCTGCATTGCAACGGGTACTTCAATTAGGGTCTATTGCAAGTAGGCACTCGCACAATGACAATCAGCTTGATTACGCTCCAGGTAACAAGTCTGTCTCTGCAACCGCAACAACAACAACAACAACAACTGCATTAATTAAAACAAAGACATAAAACATTTTGTAAAACAGACAAAGAAAAGCCTCAGGCAATAAAAAAAAAAAACATGCCAATTGAATTTTACATTTTGCATAATGCAACTACTCACAATGCAACTTGTCAGTTTTTGGAGTTTTGCGCTTTCAGTTATTGAAATTAATTTGAAATGATGTCACAACTTTTATTTTGGAATTATGTTTTTTGTATATGGCCTGAAAGTGTTGTGCAGACCTTGAGCAAAATTTGCAGCAGCTTTGTCAATGATTTATTGTTTTCAAATAATTGTTGACAAGTGGAGTTTCCCCTTACTAAAAGCTGAATTCGGTAAAACGCTTTAATTTATTAAAAAATTACACCACAACTGTTGTGAAAGTAAAGAAAGTTTGTAAGCTCTAATGCAAGTGAGTCAATATTAAATTAATATTTTAGATAAGTAAATATATATGAAATAAATAAAAATTTATTTTAATATTTAATAATATATTGGAAATTTGACCCTCAATTCATAAGAGCCTACTAAAACAGCCCTTTATTTATTTGACAAGTATATTCAACTTTTGATACCGAAAGTTTTCTGTCCGTCTGTCAATCTGTCTGTCCATCTGTCTGTCCATCTGTCTGTTCATCTGTCTGTCTATACGAAACTTATTCAACACCCTTATAGATAGATAGATAGATCGATTGCAACTTGCAACATATACTGGACATATACTACGTTCATCGCAAATAGATAATGCCACATATCTGTCACAATTTTAAAGATACAGTTACCAAATTTGAAGATCGGTTTATGCCACCCGCATCTCCTAACTTGCTATTAGTAACTAATAGAATTTTAATGGCCTAAACATTTAATAAGCTCAGCTTAGATATCACAATGTAACATGTCTTAAATATGTTTTGCCACGCCCACAAATTTAATTGCCGCCACTGCAAATTGGGGGGGGAAGCGCGAATGTGTCGATGATTTTGTGTCGCATCATTGAAAAACAAAGACGAAGAAATCTCTTTCGTCTCGCTTCCTCCTAAATGTTTGCTTGAACTCGAACTTATGCCTGCATGTGGCTGTTGCACGTAGTTGTTGCTGGTGTGGCAGAGTTACCTAATCGCTGCAACTGCGGCGTCTGGTGTCTAGTTTTAGCACTGACTGCAACGGCAAATAGTACAGCCAATTGCAGCAGCTGCAAGTTGCTTCCTCGGCTGCTGTCGCCGCTGGCTGCTAACTAGACCTGCCTGCAACTCCGTATGTAAGCCAAACAGCTGTCTGCTCTGGGTGGGTGGGCGAGAGGGGGGGGGGGAGTGAGTGTTTTACTTATGTCGGTAGCGGTTTTTTTGAGTTTTGTTTTTTGGCACACAAACACAGAGAAGCGAATCGAGTCAATTAAAGCAATATGTTGCAACGTTGCGGCGACCGAGTGACTTGGACTTCAGTTTTGTATGCAACTGAAAAGGCAGGGAAGGCGCTTGCTCCATTCCCGCCGCCGCACACACCAGCTGCCCCTTACTCAGCAACTCTCTGTTAACCCTAAAACCGCAACTGCATTCAGCATTCAACTTGAACAGGAAGTGAGGCGTTATTGTTGCTGCTTATCTGGCTGATGATGAGATGCTTCCTTGAGATTTATTTGGCATCAGCATCGGATGCACACACAGTTTGCAGTTGCAAGTTGCAAGTTGCAAGTTGCGAGTTGTAATCGCAATCGCTTGGCGGCAAGTTCATATGCATTGGCTTTGGCTCTTGACTATGGCTTTTTACCTGTGTTGCCTGTTGGCTATTGGCTGTTGGCTGTTGGCCTCCCCGCAGTATGATATTGCTGACTGATGCTGCAATAATCGTGCAAAAAAAAAACAAAACAAAACTTGCCCCTTTCGGTTGGATTCGTCTTATTGCGGGTGCTGCATCGGAGGCTGCGGGGCGCGCGCGACGCATAACTATCCTCAACTTCCGCGTGTCATGCGGCCCGAAACTTTATGAGTTGCATCTTCGGCTTAATGGCCATCTAATGGCAAATGGGAAGTGGGAATGGGAATGGGAATGTCAATGGATGGATCATGCCGCAGATGCTCTTGCGCAATCCAAAAGGCCAACGAAAGTAAAAGGGAACCGGAGTCCGATTTCATCACATCTGCTTTTGAGTAGTTTCCAATTTTCAAGTACATTGCCGCAAGTGCTGAAATTTTACTTATATGGTAAATAATTAAAAGTGAATTTCAGCATTTCTTTTTTTTTTATTGTTTCGCTTATATTTTTTATTATTTTTGTATTTTTATCTTTTCGCTTTACATAAAATTTTGTACAATAGTTTATGATTTGAATTATGATCATGGTTTATGATTTTCGCCTAAGGTACATATTTACAAACATTTAATATTATTTTTTTTTTGCTGTCATTTTTGCTTGTTTTAATATATAACATTTTTGAGCATCATTCTTCATTGAAGTTGAGTTTCAGTGGCAAAGTTCAAAGGTCGACTAATAATCAATTTGCATAACTTCAAGACAAACGCGAGCATGACTAATTTGTACACTTAAGAAATAGAACGGATGAGGGATGAGGATTGGAATAATTTCGAGAAAATTAATTAAAAAACGATGTTCAAAATTTGTCATCGAAATGCATGTTTTGGGGATGAATGATATATGCCAATGCAGACTTATATAAGTATTAACAATTGTAACCAAACAAATAGAGAATTATTTATTTTGGGCTTGGGTGTTTAACTGGTGTGGCCAGGGGGGCAGTTATCAGATATATCAGTGCTGTCGCATTGTGCTGCGATATGTTGGGCTTTTTTAAGGGTGCAATCAATTAGTCCCAGCCATGTCCGTGATGGCTAGTCGGCACCCAGACCTTTTCCCACACTGGCTTCCATACCTTTTTCCATTCCTGCACCTTGACCTCCTTCCAGACGGGCACCTGTTTCGATTGCCATTCATCCTTCCACGCCTGCTTCTTTTCGGTGGCCCAGACTTGTTTCTTTTCGGTGCGCCAGATCTGTATCTTCTCCTCTACCCACGTTTCGCGCTTCTCCTTGATCCAGATTTGTTTCTTTGAGTTCTTCCACACTTGCACCCATTCATCTTTCCATTCCAGTTTCTTGTCCTGCTTCCACTCTTGCACCTTCTCGGTTTTCCATTCTTGCACCTTTTCGGTGCGCCATTCCTGCTTCTTCTCGGTTTTCCATTCCTGTTTCTTCTCGGTGCGCCAGATCTTCTTCCACACGGGCTTCCACACGAGCTTCTTGCGCCACAGATCGTGACTGGTATATTCCCAACCCTCGTGATCTTTGCCCAAGAATTTTTCACCAGGAATACCCATTTTTACCTATAAGTAACAAATAGCAGAGGATTTGGATCGGGATTTTAAGATTGTTGGGTTGTTTTTTAAAATGTTTGCTGTTAACTTCTTACCCATTGTGGCTCGAACATTTGCTTCCAGTCAGCGACCTGTACTTCCTTCCACACTGGCACCTGGATTTCCTTCCAGAACGGCACTTGGATTTCCTTCCAGACGGGCACCTTGATTTCCTTCCACACGGCCACCTTGGTGGGCACCCAAATTGGTTTCGTTACCTTCTTCCATTCGGCCACCTTAATGTCTTTCCAGGCGGGCACTTCGCGTTCCTCAATTTTTGGTTTCTTCACGATTTTCCAGTCGGGCACCTGTTCTTCTTTCCAAACGGGCACCTATGCACCATGCACAGCTTTGTTTTAATTTGAATCCTGCGGGTGCTTGGCTCCATCTGCTTACCTGAACTTCCTTCCATATTGGCACCGAAACCTTTTTCCATTTCGTTTCCCATGCCTCTTTCTTCACCGTCTTCCACACTTGCACCCAATCCTCCTTCCACGTTAGCTTCTTCTTCCACTCCCCTTGGGGCGGATGGGCGTAGGCTATGCTAAAGATTAGCGCGCAGCTGGCGCTAAGTAGCTGTGGACGGCAGAAAATCGCACAGAATCAATTAGAAAACTTTCCATTCCACAGATGTTTCAAATTATTAATCACTTTTTGTTTTTTTGTATAGTTATTTTTGTTGCTTTTAGCGAATGCACATTTTATTCACTAAAAAATTGACTTTTTGCTTAGTACAGGACTTAAGCAGCATGCACAGTTATTATTCGAATTATTATTTAACACGGCACTAACCAATAAACTGAGGGATCTCATGCTTGGAATCCCTTTACCACCAACAGCGCGTCAAAATAAAAGAGCTGAAATGTGCCTCCGATGAGGTCTTCTATGAACACTATTCGCATTTCCCTACATGCACATCTATTTATATATTGAATGTGAAGCGCCAAAGAAACGCAGCGGCGTCAACCGCGCAGCAGCAAAAAGAGCAATAATTTTTTTGGGCAAAAATAAAACATACACACACACACACATAGCTACAGGCAAGTGGTCGCAGCAGCGGCAACTCTTTGGTCTGTAACTATGACTATCTGCACACTGTGTGTGTTACTGTGTGTGTGTGTTCGGGGACACGGTCGAGCCGCTACTGCTGCTGCTGCTGCTGCTGTAAAGCTCTGCTCAGGCAGAGTTACAGCCACAGCTTCAGCTTGAGCTTTAGTCGCGGCTCAAAGCGCTCGCTTGTGCAAAATGCACGCAACTGCTGAGAACGCCAACGTCGACGCAGACGACAACGACGACGCGAGCTTCGCTGCCAACCTCACTGAAAGCGAAAGATAGAGAGTGAGAGTAAAGCAGAGCCAGACTCAGAGTAAGAGCGCGCTCAGCATTGCCGTTTGTTTTGTCTTGGCCTGTGTGTGTGTGTGTGTTAGTGCGGTGACGACCCCAACTGACTGATGAATTTGACTTGGCCTGACGCTGATTGCTCGGATTTTCCCAAGGTAAGGCATAGGCAGTCGCAGCAGCCGACTGTAAATTCGCAATCTTCAAATATTTGGACATTTGCCCTCAAGTGTGCGTTGGCGCTTTTCGTAGATCTCTAGTCCAATTATATATATCTATATATGAGCTAGAATTGACGGACTGACTGCTAATTATGTTATTAATAATGATGTACAAGCTGTTAATTATCTGCAGGCCACTACTCCATAAGGTCAATTGCTGCTGTGGGCGTCGGTGTCTGATACACTTAATGGTAAAGTGGCTACGTGCGTCCATTTTATAACACATTTTTAACTTGCTTAATCGAAACTTGAGTGATAAACAATTAGCATAGTTTGATTTTGTGGTCTGCAATTCGTGGCTACAAAGTGCCGCTGGGCCAAAAAAAAAAAAAAACAATCGGCCTTCGCAACGGTACGTAGCATGAAGACGAGGGCACCAATAGCAACACCTAATAACAACAACAAAAATGCTTCATTGGTGGTGCTGGCGCCTCGCTTCAGTGGCTCTGGGGGCCAGCAATTCAAGAGCCCACAGTTGACTACCACTAAATGGCATTTAACATATTATTTTAGCATGGTAATAAGATGTGTGTTTTATGACAGACACTCAGCTGAAATGTTCATTATATCGTTTAATAAATGCACAATTAACACTTAATAGTGTTTCTGCTGTTGACCAGTTGGCTTATAGTTTCCGGAAATTTACCTTAGTTGTAATTAAAAACGATTATAAAACAACATTTTATTATTGTCCCATTGCGTATACTTACTAATTTTGAAGGCGTACAAGAAATCATTTGAAGTTCTACAAATTAAAGTTATAGGTAAGTGTCCAGATTGGGCGTGGCTGTGGACAACAGCCTCGTTAATAATATGCAAAATTAAAGTTGACAGTGTCCACATCAACGACAGTATCCACAACAAGTCACGGCGTCAATAGCAGCAACAGCAGCAACAGCGGCAACAGAAGCAACAGCAAAAGCAGCACTGGTTACATCACAGCAGGCTGGGGGCAAAGAGAGTTGCATGAAATTGCAGTTGCGGCCTTCAATGCAAAAAAAAAAAACAGAAAAGAAAAGAAGCGAACAACAGAAAGACGAACTCAGCCAGCAACAACGACTTTTCAACATATTTAAAAAACAACAACAAAAAAGCGAACCAAAAACCAACATAAAGAAGCTAACCGAAAAACCCGAAACTTGAAATTAGGTAAAAACACACAGAGCGCAAATCAAGAAAATAATGAAGAATGTGCAACGTCACCAACAATAAGAGCCAAAGCGTAACTGGGCTCAGACCCAGGTACAAGTAAAATTACAGGCCTGGCTTAAAGCACTCACTCGTAAATGCGAGCGTGTGTGTGCGAGTGTGTGTATTGTGTATGTGCATGGGCAGTGGGTCCACTTGACTTGGTTTTGTTTTGGGTAACCACAAATGAAATGGAATACAATTTAAATTGAAATTCCTGATACGTCCACGAAGACTGAGCCGAAGACTCGTGCATCAAGTTTTGGTTTTTGTTTTCGGGTTTTTGTTATCGATTTTTGACATTATTGGTTTGAGTTTCAGTTTGAGTTGCTGCGGCGCGAAGATGTCGTGCACGCAGTCGCTGCAGGCGCCGTAAACACCTTTCGCCGGAGTTGGTGCCGGGACTCAAAACTGGTGTCCCTGCCGGTTGCATAATTTACGGCATCTTTTCATTGGTATCGACGTTTATTTGGGTTATGTACTGCCCCAGTCTCTGTATGGTATGTGAAACAAGTTTTTATTTTAATTACAGCCTGTCCGAGCTGAAGGACTTCAGGTCCATATAAACGAACCCATTCATTTTTATTTTACTTACTGCAATTAAATGCATTATTTATAATTAATATTAATCATAAAATCTTTTAGTACAACTCAGTGTAACTCTTAATGTTCTTTAATTTGTCCTCAGTTTTTATTTAATTTTTTTTATTATGATACAAAAAACACGTTTTAAATGTCAGAGGTCGAAACACCGATTCCATTCTTAATTATTTACAATTTAAAAGAGTGCATTTTAATGTATTTTAAATTTCCATACAAATTTTAAAAAGAAATTAAAAAAATTGTTTATTTTGATGCAATTTAAATTACTTGTTTGTTTTTGTTTTTTTAAACATTACATAATGTTTTTATCAAACGCAGACACTCAACCATTAATTGAAAGTGAGTCCACAATTTATTTCAAATAAGTCAGTCAAAGTGCAGACAAGCTTTGGAATATTACAACATAAACAATGAAATATGACAAAGCACAGTTTTGGCTTTCAATCAGAGTTTTAACTGGCACTAAACCAAAGTGCGTCCACGAAGCTATTAGATTAAATCCCCACTTTTAGGCCTAATTTTAGGGGCCACTTCCTGCTGCGTCATCTCCATCGGCATTGTCTTTTATCATTTGTCATTTGTAAGCCTATAATTTGGTTGCTTACTTCAGCTTGTGTCGAACTTAACTACCCCAATTCGTTACGTGGTCGCGCATCATCGATGTGATGCTGCAGGTGCCACAAGAGAAGACTTGCTTCGGGCTGGCTCAAGTGTTGATAGTAATGGTATTGTTACCACTCTTGCTCCGCTGACCCACATTGAGCGTAAATGAAATTACAGTCGATTGTTGAAGCGCCCAAAAGCTGATTTCTTGACCAGTTGCATCATGTGCCGCCGTTGCAGGCCGTTGCAGGCCAGGCCAGGCCAGGCCAGGCCAGACGCTGCCAATTAGTTGCAACGTTTTGTCAGCGCAATTTCAATTTAATGCCGCATTAATTACTCAGTTACTCGAGCACCCAGACAACCACAATTGAAGATGAAGCGCCCGCCACAGGTGGTCAAGAAAAAAAAAAAATATATTAAACACAAAAAAGCACAATTTGTGAAGCGATTCACATGATTTTTGTGGCCCGGCTGTGTGGCATTAAGTGGATAAACGAAATTGAAATCAAAAGCCAAAAGATCCATTCGAATGACTACAGAAAGGTAAGTTTTGCACGCCAAGGTCGCCCGGATGGCAAATGCTGGACGAGCTGGTTAACAGCATGTTGTTGTTGTTGTTGGTTTTTTCGGACACAAGTATTAACTGTTGTTTATGGCATCTACAAGCGATTTGGCACTGTTGCAATAATAACCATAAAACAGAAGATGTCGGCATGCCTACACGCAACAACGAGGCTAAGCCAATGATTAAACGGGCTTGGATCTGCTCTTTCGAGGCGTTGTCCTGGTATCGTTGCTCTTTTGGTTAGCGGATGGCCAAAAACCGGCTCAATGGCTTAGTGGCTCAGTTACATATGTATACATATATTTATTTTTGTTGTTTTTTTTTGCCGAGCGTTGTGACTCTGCCCACAAGCTCCAGTCGGCAATTGAAGTGGCAGTTGCGTAACCAGGTCTAGCAAACGGAGCCAAAAGTCAAACCACTGCCACAGGTCCCGCATTCCAATTTGCGTACCGTTGCAGCTGCACCCGAAGATTTCCTCATCTGCTATGAAGACCCATGGAAAACTGCTGCAATAGGCAATAAGTATTTCGATAGTCAGTTGACAAATATTGCTAATTAAACATCGTTTGCAAATGCAGACACCCACTGGTTGCAGTGGGCCAGTGACAGGCTTTAGGTAGCGAGCGGAAACATTGTGGCCATCTTCCTGCAGCCGACTGAGACACAATTGCCAATTGCGCAATCGACAACGACAACGACATCGATGAACAACAGGTGGCGCTGCTAACGGAAGATGGAACTACGTTACGTCAGTTGCCACCAGCGAGAGACTTTCACATGCAGCACTTCGGTCACATTCAGATTCCAATGAGCCATTGGCCAGGTGATAGTCGATTGATAGTCCAAGTGCCCAGTTTGTGTGTGAGTGCGTGTGTGAGTTTTTGGCTAGCAATTAACACTTATGTTAATCCATTCAGTGCCTTTTTATGATATTTACTTGACTATCTGTTGTCAACTGCAACGGCAACATCTGCGTGCAGTTTGTCGTGCGCCGCCTTTTTGTGATTTTTTCTACAATTTTGTTGTTCCGCTTTCGGCAGTCGTAGAAAATGTGCTGCACAGTGGGCTTGCAACACAGTTGCTTATCTTGCCGCAGGTCTTCACACGGCAGACCGCATGACCCTAGGTTTTCCACGCCAATTAGCAACCATTCCCATTACATAATTTATATAATGTGATCTTGCTTAGATAAAATTTAAAGAGTCGACAAAAGTTAATTAAGACATTTGCTATAAATATATTTTCAAATTTATAGAGTACGTTTTGATTTACACGAATTTGTACCTCAAAAGTGTTTCAGATTAATTAGCAGTAAATTTGAAGTATGAGAAACATATCAAATTATTTCAGTAAATATTTTATAATTATATATATAGATTTATTTATAGACTTAACGTTACATGTTATCGCTTTTGCCGTTGAGGCCTTAAGCCAAACAATTATTCATGTTTTTGCTTAATTACACTGACAGTTAAGATGGATTGGCATAATTAATAACAGTTAAAAAATATTGGAATACTTTGTGCAAAATATCCCAATGTGAAGATACTTCAAATGTTTGCTGAGTTTTGACTAGACTAGTTTTCCTTTCCATTCCATTGATTAAATTTAATTTCATTGAGCTGTTGCCAGCTCTCATTTTTGTTTTATGGGTGTAACTGAATAGCCTTATTTTCAAATGAATTTCGCACCACTGTGCCGTGATTAACATTTTGTGTTTGTTTCAGGCTGTGGCATTTAAAAAATGTGTCTGTTTAGTTTGGTCAACTTTTTCAGCTGTAGTCGTTTGCCACACGTTGACAGGCAGCAGGCAACAGGTGCTAACAACAACAACAACAACAATAATATTGACAACAAGGAAGTTGACAGTGCATCTTCCACGCGCGTCCAATTATGACAAATGGCAACAACAGCGATCCCTCCAACCCAAACACCCCCAGTTGCCCATACCTCATGTTGCATGTCATGAGCACGAGGAACTGAATTATGGCTTGCAACACGCCGCCGTTTGCCTTTTTCCAGCAATATTTCAATGTGACAATGGCTTCGACATTGTCATTGTCGTTGCCAAAAAAAATGTGTAACACAAAAGAAGTGGGCCCAAAATGTGTTTACTGGTTTTTATAATAATGAGCTTTTACGATGGCTTGTTGCAATTCTCAGCTATGTCTATTGACCCACTGCACATTGCGGCTCCTGTGCTGTGAAGGCCAATTTGGCTTTTAGGTGACATAATATGGCAATTTGGCAAATGCGGAGCATCTATTTAAGTACTTGATATTATTTGCTAACGCCCTCCGTTATTTATGTGGTACAAGGCACGAGCCTCACAATTTACGTGAGCTGCGTTACTTAGCATGGGGGCATGGCCACGCCCAGTTTGGTTTTGCTGTTCGGCTATCGTAATTGGTGGTCGCCTGAAGAGTTGCAGCGTCATGCTAAACATTGCGGAATTACATTTGGGTCAACGTCTATTTTGAATCGGCAATCTATTAAATCTACTCAACATAGTAATAATAATAACAATAGTAATTAATTATGTTGTTGTTTTCGATCATCTTCGAATGTATTAGCAGATAGGCCCTATTTGCCAAAAGTCGAAATGCCTGCAAAGGTGTTGATTAAATAATGATGACGGCATTGAACATCGAAAGCATCACAAATCGTTATCCATTAGTCACCTTATACAAAAACATCTTTTTCGATTTGATAGATAGTATGCCCTAGAGCATTTAAGACTTTATTAAATGCACACCTTTTAAATTGCCGGAATATTTAACGGATATTAACAAAAATCAACTAAGACTTTTTTTTCTATGCAAATCTGAATTTGTATCATAAGTTAATAGGTACTACTACTACTATTATGTTTAATTAATGAATTGATTGATGTTAGCAATTATTTTTGATTATCTTCTTATTAGTTTTGGAATCATTGTCGAATATTCGTTATTGTTTATTTACTGTTTGGAGCCAATCGTGCAACAACAAACAGAAAAGCAGCTGCCAACACAATTATATATAATTAGTTTGTACCAATTTCACACACTTTTCATTTGTTTACAGTTTGTCAGTTCATTCTTCTCTCTATCTATGAAAGTCTTTTCTTATTATTCAGCTGTCAAGAATTGCAATTTAATATGTTGTAGGCCTGGTCAACAATCTCCGCCCCCTTTGGTTTTTGAGAGTGCGTGAGGTGCATGTCATTAAAATTGGTACACGCATTGGTCACAATGCGTGCAAACTCCCTTTATTTATGATATGGCCAGTTGACGTCCACCACCTGCATGTCGGCACTTCAGATTCAGATTCAGATTCAGATTCAGCTTCAGCTTTGTTGCATAATTAAGTCGCGACGTGTCGCATTTTCACTTTCCGCTCACACGCAAACGGAAGGTACACAGAAATTCAGTAATTTTAATTTCGACTTCTAATAATAATTTTATTTATGCGTGTGAATAACTGCAACTTTGGTGTTCGGCGGCTCTCGTAAATCATCGAGTCTTGTTGTTTTGCTTCAATTAACTGAAGTGAAAATGTCATACATTTTTGGCAGATGGCTGTGCAGGCGTAATATTAATTTTTGTTTGATGATTCAGCACCTTTCAAATGTTTTTTTTTTTATGTAAAATGATTCAAATGTTAGCGGGTCATGATTGCAATTTATTTTGCAATTTAATTAAAAGTGAATTTCAAAACAGCGCCTCATTTAACAAAAGTTGCTTTTCAGCACTGGCTTCAAGTGCATCTTATATCTGTCTCTCTTCCACGTTTGAGATGAATGCGGCTATTTTATGCCGCTTGCGACTATACGTTAGTACGGGATGGCACTATATATGAGTGACAGTTTGAGAAGTATTGAACTTTTAACAGTTAGTTTTCAAATCTGCTCAGTCTGGAAAGTGTAAATAAATTTGTGTTTGTTTGTAAATAAACCTCGAGCGGTGAGTAAATATTTCATTTGATTTACATTAATGTCTTTATTGATTCATATTTACATTGAGACACATATAAGCTTAAGTAAATAAATCGATTGATTGATAAATACTACTGATCGTTATTGATTGACTTTAATTAGACCGCAGTTACGTCTAGGGACAAAATAATTTAAACATTTAATTTTACAATTAATGATTAGTGCTCGTTAGCATTGCAATTAACTACAAAGGTGTCTGAACTCATCATACTCGTATCTGCTACTTGTGATGCTTATAAGCCTAAGTCTTCCTCTATTTCTGCTTCTCCGTCGTGTTGCACGAAAACGCGTCTCAGCTGCAGTCCGTGGGGGACTGCAGTGGAAAAGTGTTTTAGCTGGCTACTTAAATAATAAAAATACTACATCTAAATTGCATATTTACAGGCTCTGTGTAAAACTAGGGCAGGGGGCGGTAGGCAGTGCAGGGGACGTCTCACTTCATGTAGTAACTGCTGGGCGCACGACCCGATGTGTAAGTGCTGAGGGGTATGCCCTGTGGACCAGGTATATGATTGTTGCCCGACGAGTGCGTCACTGACTGATTCTGTGAGCCATACAGATGATCGACGCTGGTGTTGCCGATCCCATTGCCAGAAGGCTCGTAATCCACATCATAGTAGATGCCCGACTGATTCTATAGAGTGCACAAAATATTGAATAGAATTTTAGATAATTGGAAGCGTTGCACACTTACCGCTATGCTGCCGTTGCTGCGACTCTTTGGGCGTGGCACTTGAAAGTTGCGACCCAACAGATCCGCACGATCCTCCTCCTCACTTGAGCTGGAGTTCTCCAGCGTGCGCATGCCACTTGCACGCGAACCCAGGCCGAGTCTTCTAAGTGCAATTAAAATTCAGTTAAATACAAGTTTAAAATGTTATAGTCGAGAGTGCCCGACCATCAAATACCCTGTACACCAACCAGATATACATCTGGACGGACTTCTATATACATATACAAATACAACACTTTGTGGGATTACCTGGGCAATGGCACTGGAGGCGCCATGCTGGCGCTGGGATGCATTTGCATGGTGCTCTGCATCGACATGCCACCAATGGTGCCCATGCCAATGGCTCCGAGATTCGGATAAGCAAACATGGCCGACGAAGGTCGCGTGGGTCCAATGGGCTCCGCCTGCTAAGCAACAAAGATTTGAGATAAATGCTAGACGGTGCTACAAATGGAGCTTACCCCGTAATGATTCGTTTGTGCCATAACATCGGCGATCTGTGCCCAGCGCATGCGATCTTCCAGTGTTACCTGGTAGCCTGCCTGCGGTAAACCGGCTGATTTCAATGGTGCCGTATTCATGTAACCAAACACCGGGGAGCCCATTGCATTCTTTTGCTCCCGCTGCCAGCGACGTGACCACATGATGAGGCAGACCAGAGTTAGCACTATGATGATGACAGCTGCCACAGATGCGCCAATGGCGACGCCCAACACCTCGCCATCGATCTCGCACTGAGCACCATAATGACTGGAGTCGCAGGCACAGGTCTGGGCACCCTCGTCGTTGTAGCTGCAGATGCCGCGATTATTGCAGTATGCATCTGGACACGATTGGCACTCGCGACCCGCCCGTTGCGGCTGATCGGCCCATGGATCGCGCAGACCCACCTCGCAGACGCACTGGAAGCTGCCCCAGCTGTTGCTGCACGTCGCACTCGGATGGCAATCGTTCAATTCGGGGGAATGGCATTCGTTCAGATCATGCAGCGCCGAGACGGCGCCTTCGGGTGAGCTCACATACAGCACCGAGTTGCCGATGTTGTTGTTGCGACGATGCAGCACTCCAAGCAGATGCTTCTGCACATCGCTGCGCAGATTAGGACGCAGTGTCTCCACGCTCTCATCCAGCTGAAAATTGATTTAAGTTGGTAATTAGCAAAAGTTCAGTTTAATATTATTATCGTACTCACTTTCAGTGTCAGATTAACATAGACACCATTGCCGCCTAGATTGGGATCACCCCGATAGATATTGTTCACCTTGGCCTCCATAAACTCATCCGAATAGGGTGTCATCGACATGGCCGAGTCCAGCTGCGGAAAACAAGAATTAATACTAGCTTTTATAACAGAGATTTGCGGCTTACCGCTCGAACCGATTCGTAGCTCAGTTGTCCGTAGGGTTCGCTATTGCGATCCAGCAGCTTGTTGTCCCACACAATGCGATGATCATAGATGCGATCAACGCGCATGCCCAAATGGAAGGATATGACGCGACGACAAGGCTCACGATGCTTGCGACGGGAGTAGCCTGTGAAAGGGATGTGGATTAAGTTAATCTTAATTGAAATTGCTTGTTTTATATATTCAATATATTCCTAATGAAAAGAGGAATTTTCATGATCTATTTTTGTTCTTTACTACATCATTCACCTGGTCGACAATGACAGCTGGAGACACCGTTGTCCGTCTTGCAGCGTTCGTGTTGCGCCTGATCACAGGTGGAATCATCGCCAACGATGCAGGTGTCAATTCTCACTGGTGGCTGTGTTGGTCGTTGGCGGTAGTGTGGTCGAGTGGGGCCCGCATTGGTTGTGGATGCAGCTACCGGCTTGGGCTGGCTTTGCGTTTGTCCCTGTCCCTGTCCCTGTCCATATCCATGCCCTGGACTGGTGCCTGTGTTTTGTTGCAGCTCGACGACCTCCGTTTCGGGCACCACATAGCCGCCACTGCTTTGCGTGACAGCATGTTGAGGTGCATTACCAGCAGCAGCAGGACCACTTCCACTACTTGCACCACCAATACCAACACCACTTCCGGTCGTTGTCGTGCCCGGCAATTGGGGCAGACGCGTCGCTGGCGATGTGGCGCCCGCGGGCGGATCTGTGGGATCACCAAATAGATTGATGTAAGTGCGTTTGCCATCGATCGAGACGAAGCCTTCGTCACCTGATGCAGACACAATAATGTCCGCCCCTCCCCCAGCCGCTCCATAGGCTCCATATGGCTTGATGTTGATCGTTTGTTGAGAGCCGCTGCCCTTGGGTCCGGGTCCCTGAATCGCCGAGAGCGTCACATCAAAGATCTCACCATAGCCGGGTGGCAGATGCTGCCGCGTTGGCTGTATCGGTTGCTGTGGTGTAGCTGGCCGTTGAGCGGGTCGTGGCCGACCGCCTGGCTTGAACTCAGGATCGTCCAGCACAATGCCGGGTCTGGGATGGTAGGGAGCAGCTGGGGCAGCCGTCGGAGCATTAGTTGTGGGCGGTTTTTCAGTGGTGGTGGTGGTGGTGGTAGTGGTAGATGAGGTAGTTGAGGTGGTGCTAGTAGTAGTAGTAGTGGTTGTGGTAGAAGTGGTAGTCTTGGGTGATTTGGACGTGGGCACAATGGCATCCGTAGCAAGCAGATCGCTCAGCGGCATTGTCTGAATGCTGCTAGAGGATGATGATGAGGACGAAGTGCTGCCCTCCAGTCCGGGTGTGCGATTTGCCGTCATAAATATGACCTCCTCGGTGGAGGGATCCAGATCGTGGCCGCTGTCCATGGCCATGGGCACATAGCTGGAGGACATGCCCATCACAGTGTTCACCACGGAGCTCGTTTCAATGATGGTCGTGAAGCCGACGTGTTCAGCCTGCGGCTGCTTCTTCTTTTCTCCACTGGGCTTTGGCTTGTGCTTCTTCTTGGGCACAGGCTCCTTGGGCGGAACAGTGGGCTGTGGGGGAGCGGTAACAGGAGCGGGTGACGAAAACGGTTCTGGCGGCTGCTGCAAATCATCTTCAATCTCGCCACCGGCCCCGGAGTCTTGGTCAGAGACTTCAATATACTGTGCATTGGTATCCTCATTGGAGAATTCTGAGTCGTAGGTGGTGTCTGTCGGAGACACAACATCCGTAGTATCAGGTGCTGATTCCGCTTCTTGATGATGTTCCGGCTGCTTTTGCTGTTTTGCGTCCTCTTGCTGCACTGGCTCCGCTGCGGCTGGCCGCACTGGTAACTGCTGTGGCATGGGCTGGTATTGGGGTAAAGGACGCCGACTGCCGTTGACGCTAGTTGTGATGGGTGGGCGTGGCTTGTTGCGATACCAGGGCGGTCGATTGCTCACAAATCCGGGACGCACGGGCACAATCTGCTCCGGTATGGGCACGCCCGTAATGAAAGGACGGTCCGGTCGATCGAAAGGATAGGGTGGTGGTCGCATGGATGTGCCCGGCTTCTGTGCCTCATAGTCAATGGGCATCGGTTGGACGTCGGAAATGCGCGGCGGCCCACGATTATTGATGCGACTGGCGGATGGAGGACGACGCACGCCCTGCGTATTGGCATGCACGTTGACATTGCCATTGAGCAGCTTCACAATGCCGGTGATGATGTCCTGGATGTCGGGATTGCCATTCTGCCGCGGACTATGCGGCGCCAGTGTCGCACTGGCCGTCGAGATGGCAGTACTGCTCGGACTCGGGCTGATAGGGGACCCCGACGTAGCCGGTCGCAGGCCCCCTTGCACTAAAAAAGGCTGCTCAGTGCTGGAGGATGAGCTACTGCCGGAAGAGCTGCTGCTGCTGCTGCTATCTAAAGTTTTGCCAGTGCGGATACGCTGCGTCCGCTCCGGCTGCTGCTGCTGTTCCTTAGAGTCATACGTGCCCGTTGGCTTGATGTTGTAGTGAAAATAGCGACCGGCGGAGACATCCTTCTCGCTATCCTTGCCATAGCTGACATCATTGGGATGCTGCTGTTGCTGCTGCTCATGTAAGATGGGCGAGGCTGAGCGCTCCACGCGTGCCTTTGTCTCGTTCTCCACGTGAGCGGAGCGCAGAGAACTCGAGATGGTGTTCGTATCGGTCATGGTGCTCTCGATGCTCAGGGATGCTGACTTCTCGCTGCTGGATTTCGGTGAGATCTGTGAGATGCCATCATGCTGCGCAACTGCAAGAGGGTGATAACAAGAAGAAGAAGAAGAAGAAGTTAAAAACTGGTGAAATTCTTCACATGCCACAACAAGCTTCAATTTCATTAATTATTGTTGCAGCGTTGCTCGCGTTTATCACAGTGAAAAGAATCTGATGCAGCAATGCTGCCGCCTCCTGAAACAAAAGCGAGACGGGTTTCACTTTTCAGGCACGCCCCACCTGCCACAACACAACAGTTGCCACATGCCACAAATTTGTTCAGGGCAGCGCTTTGTCTTTGTCTTTGTCATGTGTACGACTATTCTACAATATTATGCACATTTGCATTTCTTAGAAATCCAAGCCAACTGAATGAGAGAGATTTCAGTTTCAGCCTCAGCTGGCAGGCATCATTTATTTTCGATGTCAAGTTTGTTTTTTAGAGTCTTTTGTATTCTTTTCACTCTCATGTGTGTGTGTGTGTGTGTGTGTGCAATTGTATTTGTTTTTGGATATACAACACAAAAATGGCATACACATGGCGACATCTGAAATTACTCGTTGATTTTTCATGCCAAGGCTGGGCAAACAAATGTCTTTCGAGTCATACGATCATCTGTCATAGTCGCAAACGCATATTATTATTTGTTACCTTGCACCACCTTAAACCACCAGCCCACCACCATTTGCCCGCCACATCTGCACTACCAACGCCAACCAGAATTTCACAAATTGCTACGCGAAGCGTTGAAAATAAGCCAACTTATGCGCAAATGTTCATGGCTGGAAGATATTCATACATTTATCAATGTGGGCTCAAAAGAGCTAAGCTTACAGAAAAGATGGATCTAGTTGGATCTACTAATGGGATGTGCATCTGTGCACCCAATGAAGAAATTAACAAACTCTGCTTAATAGTCAAAAGCAATCTAAAGTTTTCATACTAATAAGAAATCTATAATGGATTGTATCAATCAAAATTCATAGAAGTAAAAAGTATTATTTAAATAATGTACTTGCAATTCAATGGAGATTAAATTAATTTAAATATCTACATATAAAAATATTAATATAATAGAAATGTTTACATTTGAGAAAACTATTAAAAACTGATTGGGTATAACCATGAGGGCATATTTAATAATAATAATAACCGTAAATTACTTTGAAAAAGTTGAATGTATCTAAAAAATACAATAGATATTTGCTACAACTATTTCGTTATTAATTTCCTTATTAAATTATCATAGAAGAGAAATGTGTTTTTTTTTGTTCATTTTAGTTATAACAATTAAACAAAAGATTTTCTATTTAAATTTTCTAAATAATTTTGAGTGAAAATTTATAACTTAAGTTTCACACATATTTTTTTCACGCATTCGCAGTGCTTTCTATTTCGGGAGTATCTAACAAGATAATGTCTAATGCAATTAACACCTGCTGATCTTCTTGGCTTTGACTCACTCAAATTCAAACTCATGCCGCATTGTGGCATTTAGCACCCCCCGCCACGCATTCAATTTAATGTTGCAGCAATTTCTGTGTATGCCAAGAGTTATGGGCTCTGGCAGGCCAAGAAAGGCCTATAAATGTATAAATGTATAAATGTCTTCAAGTGTTTGTTACTTTGATACTTTCTTTTACTCCGCATATCTGCATGACTTATGCAAGGCAAGAAGAATGCAGCCACAACCACAGCTATAACTCCATCTGCAACTGCAATTCTTCAGGTGTCATCTGCATAGATATGGCTGACATATTAGCGTGATGCCTCTCGTATAAGTTGTAATAAGGTCTTAAGAAGTGGGCACAGTGGAACAAGCAACCAGGTTAATAATATTTTGAGTTTGTAACGTTGCGTATAATTCACACGCTTAAGCCAAATAAAACTAAAAATAACAAAACAAAAAAAAAATAAAACACGTTTAGTTATTGAGCTTAACCCAAAAAATGCTAAGCGGTTTTCGTAGTGTCTCTTTTCTGATTAAGTTTTTTGGCACAGTTTTTACTTTCACCTCCAGGCGCTAAACTGGCGCAAAGGCACAAAGCCAAAAGGAAAAAGTCAAGAAAAAAAGTGATTGATAACTAAAAATAATATTTGTTTCACTTTCTATCAGCGTGATGATTTCGATATAATTAGCGCTTCCTTTTGGAGAAAAAAACAAACAAACTGCCCATAAATATTTATATATATTGTCTCTGGCATTTTCACTTTCATTGGCAATTTTTCTCCACTTGTTTTTCAACATATTTTCGCGCTATTATTGATATGATTTTTAATTTTGTAGCCGGCTGTAGTTGGCTAGGTAAAAGTGTCTGGCCAAAATGAAAATGTTGCCGCCGGCTAGTAAATTATACCACAACGACAACAAGACAAGGTAAGGCAATAGTTGGTAAATGCAACACAATTTTTATAAAATTGAAACTGTGGCATGCAACACTTTCACGGACATCGAAAGTAAAGTATTTAAATGAACGGTCTTTTTAGTCAACAGCCAACTCCCTAACTGCGACGGATGCACAAAACTCTGGAGTTCAATGCACCAAGCCAAAGATTTCATGACTCCAACTGGAGACGACAGAAACCAGACAACAACGTTGACAACATCGACGACAAGAGAGTCATTAGTTCCAGCGCTTGCCTACACTAATTTAAACGCTACTTAAGCCCACGACACAGCACAGGACAGACAGACAGACAGACAGTCAGACGGACGGACAAACAGATAGAAGGCAACTCGACGACTCGCCGTGAAGAGATTGCGAATTGGGTTTCTGGCTGCAGTTGCAGCCAATCGTAGCCCACACGCGGCTGCAAAATTGCCAATTTCAGCGCCTCCAAATTGCTGGCAGTCGCCCGACAAGAAATCACTTTCTATTTCAACTGCACAGACAGTAAAAACTGTTTCACAACATGGTCAAAATGGCGGAAAAAAAAAATTGGGCATAGAAGTAGATGGCACATATGTCTGTGGTACATGGCATGCAGTTAGATTGCCAAAAGCTAGCGTTAATAATTACATTATGAAATGCAGCAATTTGATATTTTGATATTTGTATATTTAACGCACGTACGCAAGCATTACGCATACGCCGCGTGTTGGTGCGAGCCAAGTTAAGTAGTTTGGCAGTACAACACTTGCCTTATACTTATGTCTATTACGCAATTCGCAAATTGAACGCGTAGTGTGATAATGCGACAATTTTAATGTATGTTATGGTTATATAATTACTATTTATAATTGGATTTGTTTGTTTACCAAGCCAAACTGCTCAAAAAAAATGTTCATGTATTCATAGCATATTTTAGTAAAAGAGACATGAAAGTAATAAAAAATCTATCAATAAATTTTTTGTATGCATAATTTCTTTTATTAGGCATAGCTTTTGTGTTAGTCTAAGCTTAAGCAATGACTTTAACATTTTGTGAGCCAACGGTATTTTTATATAAACTCTGTTTCTACAAAGGTATTTTGTTAAATTTTTGTTACTTAGCGTTGATATAGGGATTACAAGAATTCCATAATCTAAAATACTTTTTAGCTGGTAACTCGTTTGTAATGTGATAGAACACATATTGTGTATTGTATAAAATTTTATAACAAACAAGAAAACATTAAGCATCCACAACTTAATCAATTTTTTCCACTCTCTCGCCGTCGTAAGAAATCGTCCAAAGGCCCAGACAATACTGAGTCTCAGAAAAATAAATAATTGCTTCTGCTTATCTGGAGTTTAGGCAAGCTGTGTTAGATTTCTATTAAAGATGTTGTTCGTGATGCAATAAAATCATCTAAGTCGCCGCATCGCTACGTAGCATCTACGTGGGCCCAGGTCTCGTTCCACGACGTTCGTTCAACTTGACTCGTCGCACACGCCTATTCAGAGTCAAAGAACTGTGGGCAACGCCTCAGAGACCGATGCCGAGCTGTTGAGCACATTACAAGCTATCTTGGCACGTAGCTTAGATTTGAAATATCGCCATCGTTTTATAGTCGATGGGTGTGTTCCTAAGAAGCCCTCAAATTGTGGCATTCAAAATTTAGATTTAGTGCTAATTTTGCGGCAACGTTTGCTTTGGTTACGGTGGGCGTCATAAATAAACAAAAGCCAAACAAATGGTGCCTTAGGTATACCACAAAGAAAGTTTTTTGTAATAAATATTTGAGTGTGTGTGTGTGTGTGTTTTTTTTTAATTGTTTCTACAAGATTCCAGACTTCAACCTGCAAGGTGCAACAAAGTCATGTGGTGCTTGATGTCTGAGCTGACGTTTGAGGAGTGTCCAAGTAAAAAAAACAAGCAAACAAACCACATATTCATTAGCAGCCCAAACCAATTCTACTTAACTGCACTTATGCAATAGTAGCTCTGGTTCATTATATACCATATGTAAAGTGAAATAGTTACTGCACAACTATCTATCTAAAAAACTAAAAATCATATGGAAAAAGCTCAAAATTAGCAAATAAAAATAATTGATATATGCTAAGTTTCAGCTCAATTTTATGATTTGACATTTAGTTGTGGTTTTTTTATTATTGTTATTTTTTCACAATTTTTGTTCAGTTTTTGAAACTTTCTAAATTCTGTGGAAGCACTTCTCTTATTCTCTGATACAGAATTCTAAACCCATTTCTACAGTATATTAGGCTGACAATCAATTAAAAATAAAGGAAGCTTTAAATCACAAATCACCATATCATCACCAATCACAATAACTAAAATATATATTTGTTACATTACAGGAAATTGCTCAATTGACTACTTTTTACATCGCGGTTTATAATTTTTATGACAATGACATGTCTCAGCAAACAGATTTTTTATTATTATTTTTTTTAATTTTGTTATTTTAGGTCACAAGTGAAATTGAGGAAATTTGCTGCGGTCATTTGACATTGGATATATAAATGACCAAAAGTGAGACCATGACCATGATGTCTTCCACGTGAAATTTGTGTTGTTTTTTTTTTTAATTTGACGCGAGTCTTGTGCAATTAGATATGTTAATTTTGCAAGCAATGAATGCAATTTGAGGGCAATGCCGAAGCCGAAGCCGAAGCCAAAGCCACAGCCAGAGCCAGAGCCAGAGCCTACTGCAGGCATTGTGTCGGCACACAAGCGAATGACCTTTATCAAGGTCTAAGACTCCAACCCAAGCAATCCAACTCTGACTCGGATCTAAGCGCGCCAAAAGTCAGAGCCGGTTGCAGTGTGGACTGTCTGCCTGTTTGCCAGCCAGTTGCAACAATGTCTGGCTACGCTATGTGGCCTGTCTAAGCCGAGCAAATTTATTGGTCGAGTTGCGCGCTCTGTTGGCTGTGGAAAGTTGCGGATATCCAATGAGAAACGTAGCATTGACCGCTGCATCTGCCTAAATAATAGACACACTTAACAGCCTAATTGTCTGATATTTATAATTAAAGCCCAGCAAAAGCAAACTTGCCGGCAACAACAACTATAACCGATGCCAGATGCCAGATGAAAACAAAGCAGCCACTAATAAGCAGCAAATGCCAGGCAAGATGGCAAACTAAGTGGCTAAGAGTTGGCCCAAGAACAGGGCTAACAACGACTCGGAGTCGAGGCCTGTAAATTGAACTAGCTGCATTTTAGCTGTAGATCGCTTATCTACAGAGCATGCAAGAGCTGCTGTTCGGCTCAGCGAATAGTTGAAATATTTGCTTTTCATATAAACACGCGAATCGCATATTTCCGCAGCAACGTCTCGAGGGCTGAGGGTGGAGTCTGGATAGTTGGAGTATGCTCAGGGTCAGTAACCCCCAACAGTTAGCAGAGATAAAAAAACAACAGTGTAGAGCTAAGAGCTAAAGAGATGCAGGTAATGGTAATGGTAAGTATCTATTCAGTTGAGTGCGCTCCATATATGCGACACTAATTGAACAATTAAAGCTGATTAAATGCTGGCAAAATGGAGCAAATACATTGCACACTCAATGGGAACACAACGCAAGGTGCCCCTTTGGCTAAAGAAAATCCGCAACTGGCCGCAAATTGTGGCCAACCTAAGCGACAAGTCGCATTGAATTGCGTTGAGTCGCATCTTCTCTCATAGCCAAGTTCAATGCTAAAATAAAAAAAGAACGCAAAATTTATTGATTGAAAAGCCGCTTTTGCTAGTTTAGTCTCTCGCTCGCCCGCTCTCTATCTCTGTCAGTCACAAAGCGAATCTGTGTCAATGTGGCCCCAAGAAAACGGAACAAGTTGAGACCAATATGGACAAGCGGCCGATGGTGTGTGACAAGTTCAAAAGCAATGTGTGTGCGCTTGTGAGTGTATATAAGTTGTGGCTGTGCTATTATACCAAAAGTTGAAAAACGTTCACGTTTTACAAATGGCCTACAGAACCGGCCAGTGGACGCAGTCAGCCCGTCAGTCTGAGAAACAGCTTTTTATTAGCCTATTTCTAACTGCGCGCCAAATGCTCTGCGTGTGTTTCTCTGTGTGTGTGTGTGTCTGTGCCATAATGTATATAAATGTATTCATCTGTATGTGTGACTGTTTTGTAGATAACTGCACGTATTTAACGGTATACTATTTCAAGTTTTACACAGTTTTATATGTCAGCGTCAAGACAACCAATTGGGTTAATTGTGGTTATGGCCTCAAGCAACTCATACCTCAGGCTTGGCAAGTGTCGCACCTACGCATCTAGAAGAGCAATATAATTAATTAATTATACTTAATTATATAGCAAAAAATATTCGTTATAATAATATTCGTTATAAAAATATTCGTTATAAAAATATTCGTTATAAAAATATTCGTTATAAAAATATTCGTTATAAAAATATTCGTTATAAAAATAATAATAATAATAATAATAATAATAATTATTATAAAAATAATAAAAATTCTTTTATTGAAAGCCAGTTCGTTGTCTCAGTCTTTCATTTAGCGGCTAGTTCGTTGCCTAAGTCTTTTACTTCAATGGCTATGTAAATTTCAGTTTGTTGCCTAAGTCTTTTGCCTTTAAGCTCCAGAATCGTTTGTATTCATTCTGTCGTTAGTAAAGAAAGCATTTGCCACAAAACAAATAACTATAAATGTAAATGAAGACCAAACGATTTTGGCATCTTTCAAAATAAAAATCTGGAACCGGTTTTCCAACTCAACAAAAATCTTCAGACAGCGAAATGTTTTCATTGATTACCATTCAATCGTTCACACACACACACACATACACATAGGAACGAGTATTTTGTATATGTAAATGTGTGAGTGTTCTGTCTACCTGAGTTGCAGCTTCATCAAGCGTTAAGGTGAACGTTACTCTCCCGCCATGTCTACCTGTCTGTCCGTCGTACGCTCGTCGGTGTGTCAGTTTCGTTGACTGCGGTTTTCGCTGCCTTTGTGCAATTTTTGCGTGCGCCTCAAAATTGTCTTGAGCGGCGCGGGACAAACATATTTGACTTGGCCAGGGCCAAGAAGGAACTTGTCCAAACCGAAATCAAGATAAATTGTGGGTTCGAGCTGCTGTTATGGGTGTGTGTTTATGGTTATGTGAGTGGCTGTGGCTGTGGCTGCGGCTGTGCCTGCTGTTGTTGTTATTATTGTTGCTCGCAACTTTCGTTGTGCCGAATTTCATTGTACAAATTTTTGGACTGGCTGTCGCTGCTATCCCAGGCGCATGGGAAAGGGAAAGTATGTATGCAGTTATTGATACGATTCCGACTCAGATTCCGATTCGGACTTCAACGTTGGCTCTGGTCGCAGCTTCAACTCTAATTGAATGAAAAGGGTGGAGAAACGTTTAAGTTAATTGGATCTGTGTGCAGCACACATACACACACATACAAACACACATACACATATGCATATATGCTCGCTTGTGGGCCGATAAAATCATTGGCATGTAATTGCGATTTCCATTAACTTGAATGAAATGGAGTGCGGCCAGTTATCAGTGCAACTGCATAAAATCCAATTGCAAGTTGGGTTAAAATAACAAAATTTCATTTTTTTTAGCATCTATGAAATCCAGTTTTGCTTTTACTACGAATTTGGATGGTAAGCCAAAATGTTGACAGAAAGAAAACTGTCTAGACAAGAAGCTTTTAATTAAATAGTCACATTTTCCAAATTTAATTGCAGTTTATGTCTTGTCAGTTTTCTGCGTTCTCTATGAATGTAAGAAGAATTCTGCATTAAATTCGAATATTCGCCTGCAGCGTATTCAAGTCTATCTCAGACAGACATGTCATTAATCTTTACTTCATAGCGCACCTGTTCAGCAGAATGCGAAATATTTTAATTAATTGCGTCAACATGCCGTGTGAATCGTGTGGCCCACCAAGAATGCAGCACCACCGGCACCACCAACAACAAATGAAACCTGCCGCTTGACCCAATAAAAAGCAGCGCCATAAATTTGTGAAGCGTTGCTGCAGTTGAAGATCGCTGTTTTTTTTATACAGTATTCTGGCCCTGGCCAAGTAACAACTTTTCGGGTATATTTATATAAGCCCCCCTCTCATTTTCTCCCTCTCTCTCTTGCTCTGTCTCTTTCTTAGTCTTTCACTGGCAAGTGGGCCATGAAACCGAATTGTGCCAAAAAGCAAAGTGGAAAGAAAAATGTGGGGAATAAGCACAGCTAATCTGAAATTTTAAGCAGTTTGAAAAATGTAAGAAAAACAACAAATACTATAAAATCAAAAAACTATATATACATATGTTAAGTGCAACAATTTATTGCTGTCAATGGGTACTCGAATTGGTAACTTTATTCCGGCCCATCAAACGAGTCGAACCGAAATAAATAAATGATGAATTGCACTCAACCCGCCGACTAACTGATTGATTTTACTTGTAGCTTTTTGGTACACACATACACACACCAACACACATTTGCACACACACACACTCAGAAATTCGAATTTATCACGCTTTCTAATGTCGTTACCTTGATGATGCTGTTGCTGTTGCTGGTTATTGTTGTTGTTGTTATTATTGCTGCTGTCGATGACTCGCTTCGCGGAGCGACACTTTTCCAATGCACACAAAACAAATTTCAATTCTTTGGCTCAAACAATTCGAAAGCCCCAAGTGCCGTTATTACCGTTGTTACCAATTAACTGCTGCTTAAGATTCTCAATTGGCCGCGTGGATTTTTTAATTAAGCTGCTGTAAAAATCATTTTCACTTCACCCAATTTTTGCGAGCCGCGAGGAATGCAGCAGCGCTTTAAGTTTCAGTTTATTTCACTTGAATACTCTTCTTTTTGTTGGGGTGTTATGAGATTGTCGGAAAATATGTAACATCTGCATGTTATACAAAATATAGTTAGCCAAATGCAAGTTTTTTAAAAATATATTTTGCCAAGTTTAGCTAACCACAACATACAACTAGCTGCACTATAGCAGTAATTTAATTAACTCCCCGGCAGAATATAACGGTTCTTTTCGTGTTTATGTAAATCTTGTGCATTCAATGGACACCGCTCTTATGTTAATCAGGCTTATTAGCTGCATGAAAGATTTGCTTTGAAAGAGCCAACATATTTGATTTAAATGGCCCAGTAAACAGTAAACCAGTTAGACATAATTGATTCAGTTGGAGCATGCGCTGGTTCCTCATTTTCCTTTGGCATGTGGTGCATGTGGTGCATGCTTAAGTGTTGTGGAGTGTTGATTTATAATTAAAATTTGAGTGCGCTTTCTGGCTTTCAATGCCCTTTCTACAAATATTGCTAAAGCTAACTGACTGGGAACTTTAGAATGTTTATTACGATTAAGCTGAGCGTGTTTTCTTTTACGTTTCATTTGTTTATTAACCAAATTAAGTGCTTTGCATCCATAATTGGCTTATTCGACTACACTAATGTAAACTATGTGATATTGATGAACTTTGAATACTTAATTACGTATGCCATACGTATTTACGTGTGACACACCCATTGAGTCAATCTATTATCACATTGATTGAAAGAAAAGACATGCATATAAAATACCGTCAGGTCTGTAATTAACAACAATTCACGCACGTCACGCACTTATTGCATATTGGCGTCTATGAAAGGGGTAAAGCCCGGTTCAATGAATCCGGGCATGAATAATCAAATATTACACAACTGTGCCAACCACAGAAATGTGCAAAATTGAAGTCAAAGGAATGACGCATATCACTAAAGACCAAACCAAACTCAATTAATGCATATATGTGTGCATAATTTATAGTATACGTATGTGCTTTGTCATATTGATGTGGTACACCCACCCAGCTGTTAAATCAGCAGCTCCAAAAATGTCAGATCAAAACGTGTTTTTGGGGTCAAGCCCGTATTTTTTGTAGGTAAAATAAAATTAGCATAACTTTGTTAGGCCAGAAAGGCAACTGGCATTCTGGGCTTCTGCGGGCGCTGGCAGATGCCGCCCATCTGTCAGATAGTCAAGCGTGTGCACCTGCGTGCCTAAAGATAATGTTGGCATACTTTTAAACAAACAAAACACACACACACAGACACACTCGCCAAGTACTCACTCGCAAATGAATGTGCATAGGTATGAGTATATTTATTAGTATGAGTATGAGCATCTTGCTATCTACTTTACGTATCTATTCATTCTTAGTAACGCCCAATAAATTATGCACCAAACATGAGCTTTCTAAAAAGAAATTATACACATATGTATGTATGTGTGTGTGTGTGTGTGTGCATAAGTATGTGTATTGGGCTTGCAACACTAGGCATTTTCTTGCCTCATCTTAGCTACTAGTGCATTAATAACAACAACTGCTTGCACTTGACTAATGGATTGGAATTCAATGCAGTTTGTGAAGCATTGAAGAAAGTTACAAAAAAATGTATTTTAATTATGTTCAAATATCTAAGAAATTCAGATGCTTTGTGTATATAGTTAGTAAGTTAAATAGAATGTTCAGCTAACCCAAACAACTTATAATGAAGAAAAAAATATATTGAGCGTGCAATGATAATAATGAGCCATTATTAACCTTGATATTTACACGTTTGCTTAATCAGAATTTATAAATGTATTTATCTGTTTCCCTATTAAACATTAAGGCTACAGATACTTAATTTATGATGTACGCAAAGTTTCTAATTTTCTAAAATGTTATATAAAAATCAGCTACGGTTACTTTAAAATTCTCTACTTCTCCCAGTTGTGCACTCTCGCATACAACATGCTTTCATTCCTCTGTTAACTTATTGACTTTAAAAGACACCGTTGTCTAATTCCAATATTAAAAATTCTATTTAACTTTATGTTTGACTGTGAAATTCCACTGAAGATTCCCTTGAAGACTTGACTTACCCGTTGTTTGAACGTGGAGCAGCAGCAACAGAAGTGGCAGAGAAATTGACAGCAGAGTCGCTGACAAGTGCCAAATGTGCCACTGGCAACTTGTCATTCTGTTCTTCTTCTTGTTGGTGTTGGTGTTGCTATTGTTGTCGTTGTTGTTAGTTTTGCCACCTCTACTGGATTGTTGATTTTGTGTTAGATTGTGTGGCTTTCGTCGCATTTTTGCATAAATTGTTTTGCTGGCAAGAGATAAGAAATCCTCAATGTATTCTATGCTGCTGTCAAGTATTGTTAGTTTAGGTATTTTTCAGAGTGTGTTTTGAGGCTGCTTTGAACTTTGGTGTGGCATTTTCTTCTCCTTTCAATTTGCAGAATTAATGCCTAAAGATTTACATATTAAAAGCACCTGCAAAGAAAGAGAAAAATAAAATTTATTAACTCCATTTGTGTATTTTTTGTTAAAAAGATTTAATGTTCAAGTTTGTTTCCTTCTTTTGTATGACAATCTCGATTATTTATCTACGATTATTTTTCTCGTCGTTTTCGGCAGCTCAAATTCACGTGAGAACATGTGGCCTAATGAGAGCGCTTGTCGTTACTTTAATGAGGAGCACTGCCCATATAAATGCCCAAGATTACGTAAGCCAAAAAAGGCCAAAGGGTTCAAACAAATACTTTTATAAATCGGCGTTTGTCCACTATAAGAAAAAAATACTAGAAATAGTCGCCTAGCGGCTTTCTAAGTCACATTTACATAACCTCATGTCAGCGATGCCGGTTGATACCTGTGCTGGCTGGGCAACATCTGAGTGTAGAGCAACACCAACAGCAACAGTTACTGCAAAGTGATTGAAATGCTAATTTTGATTGATGTAAAAGGAAAAATTGTAAGAGCGAAAGCTGCAGCACAATTTGAGAGGTGTCAAAAGAAAAAGTGAAACTTGCACACCAAATACCCAAAGCCGATAAATGAAGCAAATAACGTTAAAGACTTGTACTTGCCAATCAGAATGGTAACTCTGGCTAACTGGAATCTCCAGTTGGTGTTACGCAATACGTGTTACCGCAGCATCAGCAATAGAAAGACGCCCTACAATTGTCGATTAGCGGCTAATCAGAAGGCAAGCAAAAGCCACCAAACGCTAAAGCGACCAACAAACACAATACAATTGCGGGCACACAGCATTAGCTGAAAGTGAAAGCACTCACAGAGAGAGAGAAAGAGGGAGAGGGAGGAAGAGAGATCAATAGAGAGAGATAGGGAGAGAGAGGGGAAAAAGAAACAGAGTAAATGAGTTAGAGAGTAAAGGTTGCTACGTGAGCCGAAGCGAATACATGAAAAGCGGTTACGACTACACACAGCAAAAGCGAAAGATACAAAACAGACTCCGACTTCGACTTCAGCTCAAAACTGTAGTTGAACTCAGGCACAAACCAATACAAGGCATAACTGTGAGATACCCTGTAAGAAAACCTTCAAAAATGTTCAATTCTTTAAGTCGATGTGACGATCTTTTTGCTCAGTTTTCAGGCAATATACAGGATATATGATGCACAAAAAACATCTAAAATCTGAGAAATCACATTTAAAAACTGTCAATGAGTAATAGAGTAGACTCCAAAATTAGTCACTCTTATTTTTAACAGCCTAATATACCCCTTTTACATTTTTGTAAGACAACGAAATGTGCAGCCAAGTTGAATCATGGAACAACATTTTGGCAGAGCTGTTGCTGTTGTTGTGGTTGATGGTTTGTTATTGTTTACACATTGAATGCAGGAAGTTGGTACGTTTTTCCAAATGTCGAACCTTGAAAATTTTTGGCTGTTCCAAGTGAAATAGAAAGTTTTTTTTTAAACACCAGCAACAACAATAAAAACCAACAAACAATGACGACAACAAGCCACATTTAACGTGGGCGTGCGTTGTTGTTGCTGTTGCTGTTGCTGTTGCTGTTGCTGTTACTGCTGCTCAGACTGTCATTAAACGACTCCATTTTGTTTCCAGTGAGTGATTGCCAGGCAAGATTTGTATGTGGCTGCCCACGCAGGAGCTTGTCAACATGCAACGCATGTTGTTTACATTCTGTGAGCCGTTTATGATGTTGGCTTTCAATATGCGACTCAAGACGACTGGCAACACTCGATGGTTGCTTGTTCAACGGAAGTGTTGCATTGACTCAAAATTAGTTGGCTACCTGGCTGCCTGCTTGCCAAGTTAAATGACTCATGCGATTTTATTTTTTGAACACCTTTGCGTTGCGTAACTTAAGCTGAACTTCAGGCATCGCATGTGCCTGCAGCAGAGGTATAAGAAGAAGCAGCGGGCAGCAAATAAGTCAGAAGACAAAAACGATAAAAGTCAGCGGTTGTAATTGCATCAGACTACCGGCGACTGCCTTATGATCAATCAGTTATAATCACATGCATCTTACAACCAAAGACTTAAGCAATAAACTGACAGCTTTACAGAGAAAAAACTTGATGGCAACCAATTTCTTTGAACTTATTTAAGTTTTTACAAAGCTACACATGAAAATAGAATACTTGTTATTTGTATTTCCAAAGAAATTTAAAATTGCAATTGTCTTCCAATTATGTTGACCATAAACTTTCTACATTGTATAGAGCTTACCTCAAATATCAATCAGTAATCCAAATGCATTAAGAGTTTTTTCTATTGATTCCTCTTGTCTATCACACGTTATTTTCAATTATATTTTGCACACAACGCGCTCAGTAAAAATTTCACCAAAATAACAAAAAACTGCAAAGCACAAAACAGGTGAAGGCAAACAAATTGAAATTTCTATAAGTATAATAGTCAAGTTAAGCGAGAGCAAGAGAGAGAGAGAGAGAGAGAGAGAGATCTGAAGCTGACTTGAAGCTCGTTTGACAGCAGACGAAAAGCAAAAAATGCGGTTTTTGTGGCTTCAAGGAATGCATTATCCAAATTCAAATCAAAGATAGCGTTATTTAAGTGAAACAAGTGCGAAAGAGATGCAAAAGTTAACGGGGAGCTGCTGGAGCAGCTGCTGCAAGTAGAAGAGTCTCAAAAAAAATTGGCACAAATGCGCAATGTTGACCGAAATTGGAACAGTTAACTGTAAAAAGCTGGGTAGCTGCTAACTGGAGCTAAAGCTGTGGCAATTTAGTGACCGATCCCGATTGCAAATAGCCAACATGTGTAGGCTGTATGACCGGCATTAGCTGGTCAACTGCACAGACAGGTTGTAAGCCGACAGTCAGAGTGAGAGGGAGAAAGAGTGCGGGAGCGATATAGCGAGAGAGAGAGAGAGAGAAAGAGAGAGATCATTTTGATGTTGAATGAATCGCTTGAGATGTGCTGCGGGCAGTTTAATGGTCATATTTATACTATACATTATGGCTACTTGGCACGCATCCGGCAAGGCTATAAAAAAAAAACTTGCAACATCAGTCAGAGTCAGAGACGGAGTCGCAGTGTGAGTCAGTTATCAGAGTGGCTAATTAGTTGTAGTTTTTGTTGTTGGCATCTGCCCTAATGCAGTTATGTTATTAAATTTAATCAACGTTTTGTTTGTGTTATGCTTTCGGCTGCAGTGGCATTTATTTTAATTAACAGTGAAAATATCTGTTTGTGCACGAGAAACAAATTAAAATAGCTTGCAACAAATTTCACAGCGCGAAAACCACGTAATTTGCAACAACAACAACAACAACAATAATAATAACAATAACAACAGCAACACTAGAAACAAAGACAAAACGAAGACAGTGTTTAAAAGTCGGCGGCAAAAAGGTAGCGCAAAAAAGAAAGTTTTGTTTTTGTCTTGTTATTGTTGTTATTGCTGCTTGCCGTATTTTTGCTTTTAAGCACACACATATAGACACACACAGCCATACACACAAATTTTGTTAACATTTCGCCTTTGGCGGCTGCTTCTTCTTACAATTTTTCAATTTATATCGCAACGACAACGAGTACGGCAACGTCAGCGCCAGCTTTGCGCTCGTTTTAGTTATTCACTTTTCATAGGTTAATGCAAACACACACAAGCACAAACTCACTAACACACTCAAACTGAGTGTGTGCCGCGGTTTCTTCTTTCTTATTTCTTCGACTTTTCTACCGTCAACAGGTGCGCAACGCACAAAGGCCCAACGAGAACTAAAAACCGAACGTGCAGACGAAAGCCGATCTGCGCTTGGCTGCGTGGTGAGTTTTTCATCCGCTGTCTTAAGCTACAGTGGTGAGTTGTACAACTGCCATTGACTTTGGCCGCGCAAAGCAACAACCAGCAACAATTGAAAGTGCCAATTTATCGAATATGTCCATTTAGCCGCAGCACTTGCAACGCTTATTAGCCAAATAACACGAAAAAAAGGAGCGCATTGAAATTGAAGCGAAATGCTAATGGCTAGCCTTAAACAGCACATTAGCCACTAATCGCTGCAGTTGCACTCGCTAACAAGCTGATTCAAACTACAAGCTTCAATTGCTCTGCTCTACGCCCATCTGCCCTATGGATGAGGATGGCAAAAAATCACAAGTCCAATCAGCAGCGGCGTCTTCAACAATTACCTCGCAAATTGCAAACGCACGAGAGATCAAGATTAGGCATAGACAAAGACAAAGGCCGCCAAGCAATTGCAGAAAATGAAAACTTAGCAAGCAAATATTAGTTGTTAATGCCTAACAGAAGCTTGGATACTCTACAGCCTAATAAGGATATCACACATTAAGTTCAGATATGTTATAAATATTTCTTATCTTTTAATTTAAACTTAACTTGAAGTTTTATTTTTAATTTTATGTAAAATATTTTTGCATTTCTTTGGGTTCAGCTTTAGTTGACGTTAAATAAATATATGAGTTTTGAGAAGTGTTTAAAGTGAGCCTAATAATTTATAATTGTAACCAAATCTTAAAAATGACCAGCAAGCTTCGTGACAAAGTCATTGGATCCTCAAGCATTTTTTGGTCGCAGCCCGAAGGTTTTGTCGTCTTCTATTTCTATGCGGCCGTCTCGGCAAATCGCCGTCTATTACACGAACTGCAATTGCCAACTGCCAATAGCAATTTTTGCGTTTGCGGCTTACCACGAGTATTCAATTGCATGAGACGAACACACAACACACCCACAGCAGGAACTGCAACAGCAACAGCAACAGCATCAGCAGAAGCATGAAAAACAAGAGGAGCCGATCACGAAGCGTTGGCGGTATTCGTTTTTCATGTCACCTCATTTGGCAGCCAAGCGCTGCGCAGCAAAGCAAAAACACCGATTGATAACATGAAGAAGAAGCCACAATCGAAATCGAAGTGCAGGCGAAGAGGCTAAAAAAATCATGGGCCATGACCAGTGAAATTTTTTTTTGTTTACTTTTCTCCTCCACAAGTGGTATTTATGTATTTACTCAGTTTAGATTTTCTTTTTCTTTCTTTTTTGTCTGTTTCGATTGTTTGGCACCTGTTAATGGGGAGCCGGGCAAAGCTGGCCATAATTGAGCACGCCGGCAGCTTTAATAGTTCTAAGCGCTTGGGTATTAATGTCAAACTTTAAGCTGGAGTTGCTATTGATTGCGGTACTCGCTTGAAATGCATTTTTCGGTCACTGGGTGCTGGGTATTCAATGTTTTATGTTTATTTTAATGTGATTATTTATTTATTATATTAAACTACAAAAAATTATGCAGCAAAACAGTACTAAAAAACGTTCAAACATGATGACGGGCAACAAGCTAGGAAAGAACAATGGGTAAAATATAATTGCGATGATGAATGCTTAATTAATTAAATTCTAGTATTTAGGCAGCTCCGAGTAACGAGGTGGTGTTGCCCACAGTACGCTGGAGTTGCGCTTCAAGTAACTGGGATCAATGTTGGGGAAGATCTGCTTCAGATCCGGCGTGGTTGGTGCCACCGAGAAGAAGCTATCAATAACATCCGTTGGGCAAAAACTTTGCATGATAATAGCCGGTCCGCGCACATGAGCTGTGAAAGATCAAAGGATTAGCTCAAGATTTATTTTATTTAGAGATAAAGGTTTGCCTGACTACTTACAGCGACTCCAGGAGGGTGGGGGCGGCCGCTTGTAGGAAACCTTGCCCTCATCATCAGTGGAATCATCCTCGTGCAACATTTCGAATGTGTACTTGGATTTTGGTGGCGGCGGCATCATTTGCTTTGACTTCATATTCTGGAGCATCTCGCGCTCTTGCTCCTTAGCCTTGGCCTTTTTCAGACGCTCGGCTTCCTCCTGCTGGCACAGCTTGCGTTGTAGCTCTTCCATTTCCAGTCGCTTGCGCTCCTCTAGTTTCTCCTTCTCCTGCTGTTTCTTGATGCGCTTCTCCTCACGCTCCTTATTCATTTTGGCAATACGTTCAGCTCGCTCGCGCTCCTTGGCCTCGCGCAGCTGTGCCGCCTGCAGATGCTTTTGTTCACGCTGCTTCTTCCGCTCCTCGGCCAGCTGATGCAGCCCCTTGCGGAAGTCTTCGCTGCTATTCTCCCGTGTCAAAGTTTTGCTAGAAGTGGAGTTCGTTGACTTCAGATTTGTCCCAGTCGCAGTTTTCATAAGCGTTGTGGCCTTGCTGGCGCTCATCGGCGGCTTCTTCGGCTGTGCCGAATTCACAGGTGCCGTATTAGAGCTCTGAGTTGGTGTGTGAAAACGTCCCAGCGTCGGCACAGGCAGCTTACCAATGACTGGCGTGGTGCTGGATCCAGAATTTCCCTTTAACGAGAAATCAATAATAATAATCAATAATAATATATATTCGAACTGCAAATTAAAACATTTTACGATTTAACCATGATATTCTTAATTATAAAAATAATGTATAATTTGTATAAGCGAACATACCACAACGCGCTTGGGGCGCATAGAACCATGTGCATTGGCGGCATTCTCAAATGCCTCCACTCTCAACTTAACCGGGCTCTGCATCAGCGGACTGTAATGGAGAGGCCATGAAACATGAGCAGACATTAAAAACTGCATTAGGCAGCTACTTACTTAAACAGCTCGTGGGTTCGCACTGGCATCTTGTAACCTTTAATGAGTGTCGGCGGTGGCACAATCGGCGCCTTGCTCACACTGTGCAGAGACTCATCCTCGGTCATTATGCTGTTGTTCCGCGCCATTCCGGGGAAGCTGCCATCGCGTGCCGTTTGCATTGATTGATCCTTGTCTTCGGATGTGCCTGCATCCACCTTGAATGTTTCATTGCCCAATGTCATTGTGGCATTCGATATCGGTATATTAAATGTGGTCTCGCTTATAGCTGCCCCGTGAGTTGCATTGGGCATTATGGTAACGGTCTCATTGCCAATAACTGGAACGGCATTGGGCAAACCCTCAATGGCATCCTCGTAAACAGAGGATCGTGGTGGTGGCTGTATCTCCTGTGAATTGCGTGTGCCACGCGTTCGCGAAGATATGGGTGAACTTTTGTCCAGATCACTGAAACGTTCTACCTTGATGGGCTTGTGTATCTCCTTTTTCTTGCGACCCTTCTTGGCGGGCGCAGCAGCTGTGTTGTTTGCTGTTGTTGTCGACAGTTGAGTTGTATTGTTTGCTATTGTTGTCGACAGCTGAGTTGCATTGTTTGCTGTTGTTGTCGACAGTTGAGTTGTATCGTCGGCGACGCTTTTTGTTGCGTTCAGTTTGGCTGTTGTTGTCGCCGTCGTGTCGATGCTTATCTTCTCGCGCTTGATCATAATGCGCAGGTTGTTGGTGCTCACATTCTTCTCATCTGCCTTTCTCTCATTTGGATCAGGAGCAGGATCAGGAATAACAGCAGCTGCAGCCGCAGCTTCTGCAGGAGCAACTGTTTCTTCTGGCTGAGCAAGTGTTGTTTTGGCTTGGGTAGTGCGTGAGGAGCTGATGTTGTGCAACTGCGAAGCACGATGCTCACTTTCCACCTTGACCTTGACCGGATCATTTTCGCTGGGACGCCGCAATTTGCTATTGAGGGGCTGCTCCTTTAGGTTCTTCTCGGAACGCAATTTGGCGGCACGTTGCGGACGACCCGAACTGATGCTTGTATCATTTGCAAAGGCAGCTCCAACAGAAGGCACTGCCGGCGGTGGCATTAGACTGCCCGTTGTGTTCACTTCGTTTTCCTCCTCCTCGAGCGCGACGGCCAGCAGTTTGGAGTTGCTTTTGCGAGCGCTATGAAGCTTTAAAGACTCATTAGAGGCTTCAGAAGTATCCGAAACTAAGCAAAAAGAATAATAATTTAAGTAAGTTAATTTAGTTTGTTTTAAATTTTCACAGCTCACCATCGCCTTCAACTTCTACCAGTGATGAGAGGCGCTTGGCACGTTTCTTTGTCTGTTGCGGAGTAATAGAGCTTGACGTCTGTTTGGGCGGCACAACTTCCGCAGTTCTCGTTTCTTTTTCGGCTGTAGATTTGCCATAGAATGCCTGGTCCAGCTCCTCGAAATACTTCTGCAAGAACACAGTGCGACAAAATGGATTTGTTTTTATTTAGAGTTAACACACACACGCAGTTTTATGCATTTTTTACATACAATGGACATTGCCTTCATTTCCTGCTTAAGGTCGGACACACACCGCATTATGCCCAGTAAGTCCTCCATTTTAACACACAAATTGAAACTTTTTAAATTAAATTTACAAACAAGTTCTTTGTATTACTTTCCGTTTATTTCAAATGGCGGGAATGATGAAGCGCGACGCCAGCCAAACACAAGCTATTTGTGAATCGGAAAAAATCGTTATACAAAAGAAAAATATCGATGTGTTACGAGTGGCAACTCTGCTCAAAGACTACGTTGTTGTCCAACACTAGGTGCAGCTGTTTTCCCGCGCAAATAGTTTGTTATTTATAATTAATTTGCTATTTTATATTTTATTCACTCTACAAATTATGCCAACAATGCAAAGTAAATCTTTCTAGTTAGTCAAACGAAGTAAATATACAGGCTGCCATGTTTTCGGTAAATGTGCTCTTTGCAGCTGCTCTTGTTATGAGTGTTGGACAACACAGCACATAAGCAGAAGTAATGCGTGAATTTCAGAGTATACAGCTGCTCAAGCAGGACCTGAGGATAATTTAATAAATGATTATTTTTTTACAATACGTTAATTGCATAATAAACGTAAATTTGTGACTTGCGATGTTTATTAATCGAGTATATCGAATAATTTGCGAAGTGTTGTTAGACAGCTAAGTGGCATGCTGGGCTCAACCGGTGCTGCAAAATACTCAAATACATTGTTAAAATTCGCCAGAAATTCGCAAGCAAGCGAAAATTTAGTAATAACAAGGTAAACAAGCGAACCGCGCGCTTTGCGTTAACAACAAATAAGATGTATATATGAGAAACTATACGCCGTACGCAGACACTTGTCCACCACCAGTAACCAATACAAATACCACGCCACACCGCATCTGCAATGGGACTCGACTTTGATGTCGTGGAGTACTGCAAAGGTGTGAAATCAAAACAGTCCCAGCCGCCGTTCGCTTGTCCGGTGCGCGACTGCGATCGCAGCTATAAAACACTGGTCGGCCTCCAGGGCCACCTGACCAACTACGATCATGACAATCCGCAGCCACTGACGCCCATACTCAAGCCGAATCGAAAAAAGGCGCGCTCATCCCGTGCCCTCCACTCCACCCCCAAAGACAATGGCAGCGGTATTGGTGGCGCTGGTGGCGGCACCGGTGGCATTTCCGAGAGCGAAAATGGCTGTGGCACGGGCAGAAGTACCACTAATCCCGAGTCGCTGGTCGCCTACAATGAGCAGGAGGGCACAGTGACCTTTAATATCGATGGAAAAAGTGTGCGTCTCGGCATTGATGATCCGCTGCCAGTTGTAGATGATGATGAGTTTGCAGAGCTGGTCGAGCGTGGCTGTATATTGAACGCGGATGCGCCGCCTCTGGAGGAGAATGCCATATGGGCGCAGGTGCAAGTGCCCGTGGCGAACGTGCGGGAGATCAATGACTACCATGTGCCTGATGCGCCACCTCGCCCCTTGGCCTACTATCGCTTCATTGAGAAGTCGGCCGAGGAGCTGGATGGCGAAATCGAATACGATGTGGATGAGGAGGACTCCGCGTGGTTGGAGCATATGAATGAGTTGCGCAGCAAGCAGAACCTCAATCCGATAAGCATTGATACCATGGAGCTGCTCATGGATCGCCTCGAAAAGGAATCTCACTTTCAGGCTGCTGCCAATGGCACGCCCACTGGCGTCGAGGTGGATGATGATGCGGTCTGCTGCATTTGCCTGGATGGCGAGTGCCAGAATACCAACGTGATACTCTTCTGCGACATGTGCAACCTGGCGGTGCATCAGGACTGCTACGGTGTACCCTATATCCCAGAGGGCCAATGGCTGTGCCGTCGCTGCCTGCAATCGCCCAGCAAAGCCGTGAACTGTGTGCTCTGTCCAAATGCTGGCGGCGCCTTCAAGCAAACGGATCACGGTCAGTGGGCGCACGTCGTCTGTGCACTGTGGATACCAGAGGTGCGATTTGCCAACACCGTGTTCCTCGAGCCAATTGGTAAGTGTCATCAATTCATCAATATTACTGTTTACAATTATTATTATTCTTTCTCTGGCAATGTACAGATTCTATTGAGACCATACCGGCTGCCCGTTGGCGCCTCACCTGCTATGTGTGCAAGGAGAAGGGTCTGGGCGCTTGCATTCAGTGCCATCGCAACAGCTGCTACGCCGCTTTCCATGTTACGTGTGCGCAACAGGCTGGCCTCTATATGACAATGGACACCATTAAGGATGGCCACAACGATAGCTCAGTGCATGTCCAGAAATTTGCCTACTGTCACGCCCATACGCCTGCCGATGCCAAGCTGAAGACAAACGTGCCGGATTTCGAGGATACGCGCATGAAGATGCGAGAGGCGCGGAAGGCGCTGGCAAAGAAACGCTCATCGGCGCCTGTGGTGCTGATACCCACAATACCGCCAGATCGTGTCCACGAGATAGCGAGCATGGTGCACATGCAAAAGAAGAAGGAGTTCCTTGATCGGATCATTGCATACTGGACGCTGAAGCGTCACTATCGCAACGGTGTCCCACTGCTGCGCCGGCTGCAGAGTCAGGGCAACAATCATGGCGTTATTCAGCGCAATGGGATCGAGGGATCACCGGACACCAAGGAGCTGTATCGGCAGCTAAAGTACTGGCAGTGCCTGCGTCAAGATCTGGAGCGGGCGCGTCTTCTCTGCGAGCTGGTGCGCAAGCGTGAGAAGCTGAAAGTGGCATTTGTGAAGATATCCGAGGAGGTTGTGATGCTCCAGCTAAATCCTCTCGAATCGGCACTGGGCAAGCTGCTGGATGCGTTGGAGACACGCGACACCATGGAGATCTTTCGGGAGCCCGTGGATACCAGCGAGGTGCCCGACTACATGGATATTGTTAAACTGCCAATGGATTTGGGCACTATGCGGACGAGGCTCAAGGATTGTAGGTACGCAAGATTGGAGCAACTGGAGGCTGACTTTGATCTGATGATACAGAACTGCCTGGCGTACAATAACAAGGATACGGTGTTCTATCGCGCTGGGATACGGATGCGTGATCAGGCGGCGCCGCTGTTTGTCCATTTGCGCAAGGAACTGCAACGGGATGGACTCCAGGAGCGCGGCCAGCGCGCCCATGTGGATCATGTGGAGGGTGAGGTGGAGCAGGAGCTGCGACAGCTGCTGGCAGCGCAGCCCGGCGAGGATATCGTACAAAAGCTGCTCATTCTGGCTGACAAGTCGCAGGTACTCAAGAATCCCAGCTATCGCACCAAGAAGATCAAGCAAATCCGCCTGGAAATCAATCGTATGCGCAAATCCCTGCGAAAGTCGCGCTTTGCAACGGTAGACTCCGTATTTTATATTACTACTTCAACAACTAATCAATTTTAATTCATCACAGCGAAACTCGATGCATCCGCATTCCCAAAGTGACGATGACATTGAGGACACGGGAGTTAAGCCCTCCAAGAAACGGTCGCGTAAGCGTCTCAATAGTAGCGCCATGGATCTGGACGAGTCACAGGAACTACCTGATGACCACCAGCACAACGATGACGATGAGGACGAGGAGGATGAATCCGATGACGATTCACTGGTTGAGGATGGAGCTAGCAAAGATACAAGCCACATGATCCAAACGCCGCCCTGCAGTCCTGTCAAGAGTCTGAACAATAGCAGCTCACCCGTGGGCATTAATCGAAGGTGGGTCTCTTTTTCTAGTAAGATCAGTCTGCATATAGATATTTGTAATATTTTTGTGGTATAGCATAATCAGTTAGTTTGCTAAAACGGGTGATTCCCGATTATATATGTATATATATTATACATATATTTGTATTGTACCGCCTGGGGTACTCTCCCTAATGCGTTATTCACACAATAGTATATAAGAAAGATTCGTCTGAATTTTTCTGATTTCTTGGGATTTCTAAAATATAACTCTGGCCGTCATAAACTTGAATGAAATATCTTGAATAAATTATTAACCGAAAACAATAAACAGATTAGATCATCAAGAGTTATGCGAATTATCCCAAATCAGTTAGTCAAACTAAAAAAAAAACAGTTAACGAGTGAAGAAATTGGTTAAAACTGATTTTCTGCAAACGTTCTAGAAATATCAATGATAGATAGGAATGTTTGATAAGGATATTTAAAATGATTATGGATCTCTCCATTTTTAATGCAACCGATACTACTTATGAACTTTATGGAAGGTTATTCAAAAGTCTAGAAAACCCATTCAGAACTAAATTCGTACGCAAAAAATAATGTTCTAATTCTTTAAATATTTTCAGGACTGCCATTTTGTTGACGCGGAAGTCGCAGGCGGCGCTGAAGCGTCCGTCTGAACCGCTGACGACGCCTGTCAAGGAGGAGCACCACAATTCGCAATCATCGAGCACACAATCGACTAGCGCCAGCTCCAGCTCCACAACGACGGCAGCCACAGCCGCCTCCAGCACGCTGAATGCATCGCTTGCAGCGAGTGCAGCGCCCGCAGCTGCCAGCAGCTTTGCGTTGACGCACAACAGCACGGGCGCACAGGCTGGAGTGGAGCGGCCGGCAGCCGCTAGTCTAACCTCCATTGGCAACAAGCTGGGCTTAGGCATGAGCGCGAGCCTTGCGCTGTCCAAGTCACCCAAGCGACCGGCGCGTTATCGCCGCCTGCCTTCGATGTCACCAAAGAAGTCACCCAATCCAGTGGCGGCGGCATCAGCGACGACAACAACGACGACGACGTCGACGACGGCAACAAGTAGTGTCCAGGGAATGTCAGCCTTGGCGCCGGCGGAACCGTTATCCTTTGAGCGCATCCCAGACAGCTTTCGCGTGTACAGGGCAAACACACAGCGAGATGCTAGCGATAGCGATGAGGCCCCATCACAGTCGAGCAGTCCGTGCAGCAGCTGCTCGGACTTCAGCATGTCCGGCAGTTGCTCGGACTTTGACAGCGACGAGGCTAGCGATGGGGATGCGCACAGTGAGGAGGGTGATTCGGATAGCGGCAAGGCGAATGCGTTGCGTGATGATTCGCAGGAGGATTGCACAACGGATGCCATGGATATGCAGCATGCGAGCATAAACAATGCGCAAGGCAATGGCAACATGGCCATCAGCAGCAGTGACAGCAGCTCCGGCGACAGCGACGAGGACGATGATGACGATGATGACGACGACGATGAGGATGAGGAGGAGGAGGACAGGGTGGCAAGTAGCAAACAACGCGTGACACGCGGCACACCCACACCCACACCGCTCCAGGGTCGTGGCGGCGCAATGGCCGCCATCCGTGGCAGAGGCAAACGGCGCAGCAACCTCAGCGAGTCCACCAGCTCGACAGCAACGCCGCCGCCACTGCTGCTGCGCAAGGCGGGTAAACTGCGCTCGGCGACGCCAATCGCATCGCCGCTTGTAAATAGCATAAAGTCGCGGCGGAGCACCACGACGGCGACGAGTAACAACAGCTTAACAACCAACAACAATCGGAGCAAGCTGCACCACGAACTCGAGGAGGCGGGAACGCTGGCCAGCGAAGCGGTCCATAAACGGCACAGCAATAGCCTGCAGAGGGCTTCGCTCGAGCCGCTGCAGCTGGTGTGGGCCAAGTGTCGTGGATATCCCTGGTACCCGGCGCTCATCCTGGATCCGAAGACGCCCAAGGGCTTTGTGTACAACGGTGTGCCGCTGCCGGCGCCGCCAACGGATGTGCTGGCGCTGCGCAAAAATTGTATGGATGCTGTCGTCTTTCTGGTGCTGTTCTTTGATGTGAAGCGCACGTGGCAGTGGCTGCCCGCCAATAAGCTGGATTTACTGGGCATTGACAAGCAGCTGGATCAGCAGAAGCTCGTCGAGTCGCGCAAACCGGCGGAGCGAAAGGCGGTGAAGAAGGCGTATCAGGATGCGTTGCACTACCAGAGCCAGGTATCCGATCTAGAGGGTCAGGGCCCCGATCCCATCATGTGAGAGCTGTTTGCCCAATTGCATTTAAATCAATGTTAAATGCACACCCTGCCCTGCCCTGCCCTGCCTTGCCCTGCCCCCATAGTCCCGCCTTGTAGTTGTCTATCTATGTTTCGATGTGATTCACTTTGGACTAGTTCATGTATAACTTATTCAGATGCGCTCTCTAGTTATATAGTTAGCTAGTTGGTTAGGCGCTGGGAGCTGAATTGTGTTACTGAGAAGGCCCTCCATTAGTGTATTTCGTTTACCTAGCCTAAACTTTTCTCGCGATTTCTTTTCGAATCTTTTCAATTTCCACTTTAACACTGCAAGTGTTGCTTAGGTTTGTTTCTTTTTTAATTGGAGAAAGGAAAGGTAGTCAGATGACCATTTTTAATTCATTTACTGTGTATTAGTTAAATTTTTGTAAAATATATTTCGAAAATTCATTTAATTCAAATCTATCCTTCGCAATAGCAAAAACCACAACAACAACAACAACATCAAAATGGAATTTATAACCTCAAGACGTTTCACGGAAAATCAAATCAATGTTTAAGTTAAATAGTTTTAAGCATTACACAAAAATCCCTAGTTAAGCATAAAAAACAACAACAACAACAAATACAGCAAATAAAAAGAACAAACAAAAAGATGTAAAAAGCAAATCAAACTAAAACGAAAACAACAATTACAAATAGCATTAATTGTGTACAATATCTCTGTGTGTGTTCGTATGTATGTGCGTGTTTCTGTGTGAGTGTTTATTAAGAATGTACCGTTTTTTAATTTCCGTATGAACAAAAAATATGCAAAAGTTGGATTATTATTATTACGATGTATTACGACAATGATGATGACGATTATTATTATTATTATTATAATTACTGTGTGTAATTAATGAAAATTAATAAAATTAAGAGACAAAAAATCATATAGACAATTAAGTATTGTAGTAGTTGCCCATAAAAAGATTGAATATTGTTTAAATTTAACGGTAAAGTAAATGCAGAAAATAAATGTTTTAAACAAAATGCTGTGTTCAAGATATATAAATATTATACCTATATTTATAAAGGTTCAGTCAATATCTAAATTTTATAAGTTTAAAGGAAGGAGCCATGTTTACGTACTTTTTACAACTGCTATTGAGGGATTTTTCTCTAGCTGGAAAAAAGCAACTCTGCTGCAGGATCGGCTCAAATCAGATATCTATTTTATTTTAAACATTTTTAGCAAAATCCTTGTAAAGCTTAGAATGAAATCCCTTTTTTAAAATAGTAAACTTTTATGATTGATTTTATAGCGGATTAAATCAAATAAAATCTTAATGGTGGCTAAGTAGTTCTTAAAGCTCGAGCTCAATTACCCCACAATCTTACAGTCATTGGCCTTAATTGAAAGTTACGCGCGACACACGTCACAATAATTGGATTTAAACCAATCAAATTGTCAAATCACCTGGAAATAACAACGAAACAATACAACCAAATTCGAGCTTTGTAAGCCAACAGATCTGAAACCGTTGACAGATTGGACAGGTGGCGCGACAGACGCAGTTAAAAGCCGCAAATACGAAAATGTGAGATAATAATAAACATGTTTAATAAATGTGTAAGAAGCAGCGCGTCATTATTTACGTGTGTTTAGGCTGACACAAAATATCTTTATATATATTACAGTGTATTTGCTGAGGTCGCACAACGCATTTGTCGAATGCGACTTAAAGCCAATTGATGGGGCTACCGGTGAGCGTCGCTGGTCAACTAGACAACTCAATTCAATGTGAAATATTACTGAACTCATAGATCGCCCCAAAATCCAAGCATCACATGGCCTTAATTACTGATGCAAATTGATTTAGCGACTGTCTGCGATTGAAGTTTATTGATTGGGGCTGTTAAATAAGTGCACTGAGAAAAATGCACTTAAGAAATTTGAGATTTACGAGCGAGTAAGCACTTTTTATAGCACTCAGAATCTCTGCCTTAAAGGCCTTTAAATGTTTCATTAAAGGTGTTAATAGCACTTATAAAACTCATTCGCGAATACTAATTAAATTGTATTTATTCTTAGCCACATTTCATTATAATTAAATAATTAAAAGTTTCCCCCTGTTATTTAAAAATCAATTAAATTTAAGTTTAATATTACCGGTTTGTTTTTTTTTAGTTTCAACAAATTGCTGAAATATATTTATTTGCGATAGTCTAAAAGTTTGTCTTTATTATTATTATTAGTCTAAATTGGAGTGGTATCTTAATTGTTTTATTGTTAGGTGATCGTCGAATAAATCTGGTCTGCATGTATGTATGCTATTATTTACAGTGTAGCTTCTGCTGCTTCTGTACTTGTCAGGTGCTCAGTGCTCCGTGCTCGACGTCGTGTAGGTCACTGTGCGTTGGCGCTCTAATTGATGTATTTAGTTATTAATTGGTTGTACAACTAAACGTGAAACGGAACTGCGTAGATCAGAAGCGTCCAAGCCAGGCCGAGTCGAGTCGACTTGGCGCAGGCCGGGCGAGTGCATGCAATTGGAGCACGCCGATTGAAAGGTGGGGAACTTCCCATTTATTTGTTTGGCCAGTTCGAAACGGGTTTCTTGCCAATGCTTTTTCAATAAATGACGTAAATGCTACCATGGCGGTAGCCCAGCACTAACAAAGCTTTATTTAATCGAAAGTTTATAAAAAGAATATTTTGTGTATGAAAATAAATGGCCTTGGGGCTCAAATCGAGCTCGATTTGACCTAAGCTTTTTTAATGTGTTTATTTTTAGACTTAATTCAAAGTGCGAAAAATTCCAAATTTCCGAATTGCCAAAAATATGGTTAACAGTATGAGTTTGTATAAACCCACTAATCATTTTTACCATTCCCACCGTCTCCACTTATTCACAACAATAATTAAATGTAGCAAATTTCAGCTGTTGGGCTTATATAGCCAAAACAGAAATTTAGGAAAATCATTTTTGCTGACGACACAATTTTTAGTCATTCACAAATATTTATTAACGCTTTGTTTATGGTTGTTATGATACCCTGTACTAATTTGCAATGGGTGTATAGGACTCTAAAATATATCTAAAGGGTGAAGCTTCTGTTTTAAATAATATCATTTGTAGATCAGGTTTTAGTTATTGATACTAAATTATAGGGATTATATATATTATAGGATTATAGGGTATTTTGTGGCGCATAAAAGCTTGCGACAAGATCAGGTTTGGTTTGCGTTCATTGAGTTGAGCTTAATAGGAAAGGGGTATTGGAAGGAATGGATTTCATCATTTAATTAAATTAATTTGTACGCAGCTGCAGCATTCAAAGTTCCGCACTGTGACGTCGGCAATGTTGGCTGAAACTGGAACTTGACACTGTTTCTGAGACATAGTCTGGGTTTTTTCTTTAATATTTCTTAGTAATAGTAGTATTAGTGTGATAAAACTCTCTCGGAGCGTGACAAGTGATGAAATGAAACAAGCTTTTTCAAGAGCTTCTTATACGAATATCGAAATTCCTGACTTCGGTCCGGTTCAAGTACGTTTATTGGCCATTAGCCTTGTCACGAAATTCACCAGAAATTATTTACATAAATTGGTTGCTATATGTTGAGCGGGAGTTGTACTGACATTATTTGTTGTTACTGTTTTGGTTGTTTTACAAGGTTTTTGCGACAGCAGCAGCAGCAGCAGGGAAAACATCTCAAACACCTCTTGGCTTATGGAATTGGGGTGATTTGGGTTATTTATAGTGCCAGCAGACATCTTAATGAAGTGCGCTAATTAAATAAAATTTAACACCTGAATCACACACATTAACACCTGCACACATCATACATTTTCCCCACACACAGAGCATACACAATAATTTGAATACTGCTTACAATCTGATTGACCGATAAGATATGGCGCTACGTGCTTGGGATCCAGTATGCACGGCTATAATTAAACTGGACGGGCCTCCGTTTATATATATATATTGGACTTTCATAGAGCGTGTGGTCAACAGAAAAATTAAAATAAATTGCGAGTTTGACGTATATTGCCAAAACCAAAAAAAAAAAGAAGAAAATAAGAAACAATTGAAAGCATCTGTTCCAAGTCCAAACAAATAAGAGAAAATAAATGAAATCTGGCTGGCATGTGACGACGCTGTCTGCGTGACTATGGTCAGGTCAATCGAGCTAATCACATACGTATAAATATAATCTGTGCTAGCTTAGCTGCTTGGCAACATGATTTCTTAAAGGCCTTGCAATATCATCGTATCTTATGAAATTTGTAGTTGCTGACTGCGAAAGTAGCTCTTCGATAAATAATAAAATTACAATTTCTTGACAGTTGTTTTACTTGAGAGTGTTAGGATTGGACTTGACGCCTTGTGATAATTCGGCATGTGATAATTCGGCACCTGAGTCGGTGTCTGACTCTATTTAATAGTTATCTATAGGTGCAATAAATATTCGCTTAAAGTTGCCGTATCTTGAACTCAAATATTGTAAGTTTACCCTCAAAAGCACATCATGATTTTTAACATCCTTTTGCTATAATTAACAGGTTAACAGGTCTTAATTGATCTAACTAGTCTAACTATGTACGCAAAGAGTATGCAGTGTTTTACAAAATTATTTAGTTAGCTTTTGTTTAAATTCAGACCTCTATATTAACGAATAAATAAAATTAATTAATATATAAGAACAATAAAAAACGAGCCTTCTTTTTATTACAAAAAAACAGAGTAAAGTTTAACAAAAATATTACATACAAAAACCACAAAAATTTTCAACTGATTTTCACATTTTTTGTGGCTGTCCATAATTTAATTTGCATATTTCATTTTGTTTTTATTCCAAAGCCATATTTGAACGCATTTATAAACATTTTTATGTGTGTGTGTGTGTGGAAGAAAGTCTGTGAGTTGACCATATAACGGCGCCGACTGAAATTAACTTGAATTTATTATTAAATGTCGCAACCGGTTCATTCCCGACAACTTGCCCTCAACTTGATCCCAGATGGATCCTCCTTGCGTTCCGTCATGCAGGCGCGTCCAGCTGGCGACTGTACATAAGTTCTGCCCAAAAATAAGCTACTTATCTGTAATTTTGACCAATTGATATTTTGACACATCAAGTCAAGTCGCACTTTTAAGTAATTGCCATACCGCAAAAGGGCAACGGATATGAAAATTCTTCAAAAAAAAGAAGGCGTTGATAAATCGATGGAGCTGAGCGGATCGAGGCAGCTGAGAGCTCTGAGAGATGCTGTTTTGCCCTTCGTGTGTGTGTTTAATTTATGTAATGTTTTTTTGAATTGACAGCGAGTGGGACTAAAAATACAACGGGATTGCCCTTGAGCTGCCAACTAGTGAATGGTACGGGCTACATAACGGAGGAACCGGCAGGAATGAGGCAAAACAATTAACTGACTGTGGTTCAGGCAAGAACCGAAGCGATACTCGAATTGAGAAATGAGACCTGAATCTTGAACCTAGGGTAAGAAAATATTTATTGGCGCATCCTCGATATCAAACCGGACTGAACGAGTCTGCTCAAGGACAAGGGAACAGGCTTCAGGCTTCAGGCGTCCGGCTTGCGGTTCTTTTGCCCAACGACTATAAAAGCAGAAGACTGTGAGGGAGATCCGCATCAGTCTGCTTTGAATCGACGAAGTTGTAGCGAAGTTTTGGGGATTCGCTGCACCAATAGTCCTACAAGTTGCCACATTTCAAGTAGGATCATACAAAAAAAAAAAAAGCAAGAAAAGGCCCGGTAAGATGCGATCCTTGCTGTTGCTCAGCCTTTTGGCGCTGGGCACAGACTCCACTTCGATTGGCTATCGGAACAATTTGTTCGCTTATGCGCCGGCTCGGGGAGAGTTTCCCGTGAAGAGCGAACGGGCGCAGAGCTATGTGCGATATTTGGACAACTCAGGCGCCGAGCGACTGCTGCCATTCACTTACCCGGAACCGCTTTACGGCATACGCAGCACGGATCAAGTGGATCCCCAATTGCGCAGCAGCAGCACAGGCAGCACCAGCAGCTTGGATAAGCAGGAACAATCGCAGTTCGCTAGTTTCCGCGATTGGTGCGAACAGCGTTATAATGTATTGAGAATCGAACTGGATCGACTGCGTGCCGAGGGCAAACAGCCCTCACCGAGTATTCTGGCACAGTATGAGCCGCTCGAGCAGATCATCAAGATGAACGCCTTTGAGCCGGTGCCTGGATTGACGCCCGAAGTGCAGCGGGCACGAGATGAGCATCTGCGTATCTGGAACGAGACTCGTCTGAAGTTGCTGCAAGCGGAGGCGGGGCTAGCAAAAGCACCACAATTAACCAAATTTGAAACACAGCCCATTTTTCATATTCCGGAGATGCCGATGCAGCCGAAGCCATTACTCAACAAACCGAAGATACCGGCCTTCTTGGCTATAATATCACCCAAGCCTGTGCAGGAGACAGATGAAGTGCTACGCGCTCGCGAGAAGCATCTCCAGCTCTACAATGAGGCACTGAACAAGCTGCAGCAGCCCGAGAAACCCACATTTCTGACGCATCTGAGCAAGATACCGCAACCCGAGAGTCCCACATTTCAAACGCCTTTAAGCAAGCTTCCGGAATCCGAGAAACCCACATTTCCAACGTTTCTGAACAGGCTACCGCAACCCGAGAATCCGTCATCTCAAACGCCTTTGAGCGTGCTACCCCAGAAACCCACATTTCTAACACCTCTGAGCAAGCTACCACAGCCCGAGAATCCCACATTTCAAACGGAGCTGAACAGGCTACCACAGCCCGATAATCCCACATTTCAAACGGAGCTGAACAGGCTAACACAGCCCGAGAATCCCACATTTCAAACGGAGCTGAACAGGCTAACACAGCCCGAGAATCCCACATTTCAAACGCCTTTGAGCGAGCTACCGCAAGCAGATAATCCCACATTTCAAACACAGCTGCCCGAGAATCCGACAATTCAAAAGAGGAAGTCGTCGCAGTCCCCTTTGCCAGTGGCAGAGCCAGACCCAGAGCTACAGCGTCAAGGTCCACAAGAGCAACCCGTGAAGAGCACAAATGGTCCATTCTTTACTGTTCCACTGCCCGTGCCCTTGAAGAGCACAAATGGTCCAATTGTGGAACTGCCCGTGCCTAACTTTCCAAGTTCCATTCCCCTTTTGTATGTACCCAATCCAAAGGCTACCATCAAGTTGAATGATCAGCAAATTTATGGGCTCCAAAAGGATAAGCTGTTGGCCGAGGATCAGCTGGCTGATATCGAAGACAAGATACGAGATGAGGAACGCGTTCGCGATGAGAAGCGCCAACAGGAGCAAGATCGTCTCGAGGAGCTGCGCCTGGCTGAGCTATATGCAAAGCGCGAGGAGCAGCGCATCCTGGAGGAGCAACGTCTCCTCGAGGCCGAGCGCATCTCACTGCACCAGGCGCAGCTGCAGCAATGCGAAAACGAACGACTCGAGGAATCCAAGCGTCTGCAGGCCGAGCAACAGGAACTGCAGCAGCGGCTGGAAATAATCGGTCCAATTCAGACGCCCGGCAACCAGCAAATCAAACTGATTGGACAACAACAGCCGCAACCTCCGTTGCAGCCGCAAACCCAGGCGATCACTCAGCAGCAGATGGTGCAGAATAGCTTCATTTTGCGCATTCAGACTCCGGGTCAACCATTCACCGATGCTTATGTGAAACAGCCGAATCCATTCCTGAGACGCTTTATTCTGAATACACAGCAGCTGGAGCCTCAGCCTCAAGAGGGGGCCACCCTGAGAACAGTGCCTTCCCCTGTTCCCGTTCCAAGTGATTCAACATCCTCGAGCACGGCATTCAGTGAACTGGAGAGGGCCCGGCGTGAGCACTTCAAGGCGCATGAAATAGCGCTGGAACAGTTGCGCCAGGCCAATATGAAGGATGCCAAACTGATACCACAAACCGAACAATGACCAATAAGATACCCACAAAACACAGACAAACGATTTCTATAGTTTTTGCACAGTTCAAAACAATTTAATTCCAATTCGTTATATATATATACTCGTACTTATTCACATTTACATTCACACATTCATATATTTACTCATACAAATACTCGTACACCTGTAGCATTAAGCGATTCAGCGAATATTCACCGTTCCACCCGAATACGCGTAAATTTTAAAATGCATTCAGTTGAGAATCAACGCAAAAATCAAATTAAATTATCATTTGTATTTGGAATTGCGAGTTTCATTTTGAATACCCTTGTTTTGGTTTGCTATAAACATATTCAATTTTTGAATAGAACTAAACTGTCAGTTTCAAAATCATATAGCTGTGCTGAAAATCCATATGAATAAACTAGACAAAAATTAATTCCGTTAGTTTACCGAAGCTTTGCTTAACTTGATCGAATCTATTAATTATACGAATAAATTTTTAATCTGAAAAACTTTTTGCGTTTAAGGATCTTATTATTTTAAAAGTTTAAAAGTTTTTACTGCATTAATACGAATTCAAATCAATAATTCTTATACAAATGTATTGTTTTTCACATGGAAGCACAGCCAAGCATTTGACACAATTTTAGATACGTCAAGTTGGGTCAATAAATGTGTTATGTACATTTGCAAGTGTATTAACACTGCACAAAAAAAAACTATACTGTTGGATTGGTTTCCTCTTATCGGTTCGGCCGCAGACAAAGGAAGTTGCCCCAATGAACAGTTATAGAACGTTCTGATGCAAATGAATGGACTGTCGCCAGTTTGGCGGTGTCAACTTTATCGGCCGATCGCATCAAAATGCGCATATATATGCGCGACTCGAGGCGTAATTGGAGCAACCAGCAGATGTATCTCATATAAAATGACAATTGTGATGCGAAAAAACCGCTAGATTCGCGGCAAGTGAAGTCGAATGCGAGAAGCGTATAAATTTCGAATGCTTATGCACCTACAAAGTAATCGGCATCAATTATCATATTGAATTGAGTATACAAGCGATCAGCTAGTGTTAACTGACCTAGCACACCATCGAGCACCGGAACGTACGGTACGGTAAATATTTCAACCGTTAGACTATCATTTGCGATAGGCAGGTCTGCGATTACGTGGCGCATGAGTAATCAACCTCAAGCGCGTGCTTGTCCGCAAAGTGACTAATTTTTAGATGTAGCCCATATGACAAGCCCACAACAGGTTACCTTATATGGTTTTAGAAATCTTCGTAGACAAAAGAGTCTGTTATCATCCATTAGGAAGTGGAAGTTACCGGTTTTAATCTTGAGAGCAAAGTTCTAACTTATACGCAATATGATTCACGGTTCATTAAATATTGGCTTACCCTTAAAGTCATAAAGTCGGAAACAAAACATCTTTTGTGAGGCATTTTTGCACTTTGATCAACAGCTGGCCGAAACAACGAATTATCAAATGCCAATTTGCCAATTTGCCAATTTGATTGCTAATCATCGATAATACAATTGGCTGATGCAAGAGACATATATAAAAAGCATATTATTTGTCTGCTGTCTGCAACCACAAATGGGGTTACACCTGATTAGTTGGCCTTCTGGTTATGTTCCAAACATTGGAACATGTTAAGTGCGCAGTTTTATGACAGTTTGCCAAATGTCAAACAATTGGTTTTGTACAAATATTTCTTATCTGCACGATAAGCCTAGTCAAAATAGATTTATGCAATTGCCTATCGTATCTTCTAATATTAAAGAATACATTATCATCTTTTTTTTTATTACACTTCAGAGTTAAGGTTAGAAGTTTCCACGATTTTTAAGTATATTTGTATAACACAACAAATTTTTATTACCTAGTTTATCAAAAATCTAGCAAAGATCCTACAGAATCTGCTTTACAAAAAACGGAAATTAATTATACTTTCACTGGTTTCTGCTAACTGTTTATTATTTTTTTTTCATAAATTAACATTTGATAGTTCTGTATTTTTAGTTGACAAATTTATCGTTATCTTTTTTTTTTAATTTACCAGTTGTTGTTGGATTTTATATATTTGGTTTTTATAATCACAAACAAAAACACATTTTAATAATCATTTAGTTGCCTCTGTTTATAAATCGATTACCTATTTTAAGCACCCGAAGGTTAAACAGTTTAATAAATTGTTAATTTTGTTAATTCATACAGACAGATTTATAGATAGAAATATAATGGTGTATTTATATATAATAAATATGTAGGTAGAAACAGATGCAGACATACATATGTATTCTTTACTGATATCAGATCAAAGATGCCTGCTTCTTTCTAGATCAAAATTAAGAAGTATTATTTAAATATATATTATTTAAATATGCAAAAAGCACATTAAACTTACGATTGAAGTAAATATTTATTGCAAGCGGTGGTCATTATACGAATAAATCTTGTTGAAAGGTAAAGTAAACATTTGTTATTATTTTGGGTTTCTTATTGGTTAACCAAGTTAAGCCCAACATATATTCGCCACTTGGTATAGGGATCATCAGAATTGTGGGATCATAGTAGAAGTCCTTCAAAACTTGCATTCCCTAAAAGAAAAACAAATGTAGAATGGGAAGTTTTCGTCGCCTGAATTTTATATACTCACTTCATAGGGGCAGGAATGATTTAAGTTGGAAAAATCTCTCAGAATGGTGTAGAACATATTAATAACGGCATGTTTTTTATGCCTCAAAAAGGCGCATGCATCAATTGTGTAGTCGAATAGCCAGGGATTATATCCATTTGTCTTCTTCTGGAGTTGCAGTCTCACATTCAAATTATCCACGCGATATAGTAGGTTGATTTTAATGGTTAGAGTAGTCCTGTTTCGATTAATCGCTCGCAGGCGACAAGTGTCGATAGTAGCAAAAGACTCGTTATATGATTCACATACTGCATTTGTCAATTTGCTGAAAAGAGCTAACTGAAATGGAAAATTGTATAAAGGATAAGTCGAATATTTGAGTTTTATAAGTTTCTAAATACCTGACACTCTTTGACAAAATACAACATTAAAATAAGCCTTAAAATTGATAGCATGTGTGTTGGATTCATGTTTTCAACATATACTGAAATTGAATTACATGGAAAAACATTAAGTTGATTTTTACAGTATATCATCAATAATTACCATCAATAACAATTAATAAATAATTATATTTTAATGAGACTCATCAAGCACATCCGGAACCATTTAATGCTTAATAGTTTAAGCAATTATTGCAATCTCAAAAATAATAATGTATATCTAGAATTTTGACTCAATTTTAAATTCAATTTTAAATGATTCAAATTGAATGTTAAAATTCATTCACAAGTACCAAGAGTTTGGTAATGTATTTCACAACCCTACTACATATTTGTGATATAAGTCAACGTTTTGGTGGTTCCCCAAGATTTCGGTGCAACTTCAGCTCTGCGCAATTAACAATTCTGTTTTTCCTTGGAACTGCGAGTTCTGATAAGGTTTTTATTTACACATATTTGTTTACCATATATGCACACAACAAGACTGATACAAATTTTCCCTGATTTGTTATTGTTTTTTGTTTGTCTTTTTTACTTTGTTATTTGTGCAGAACACATTTACTTACAGTTGGCTAATTTTAACGACAAAGCTATTTTTATTCCAGTCTAGTTATTTTTGGATAGGCAATTTCAACAAAATAATTATTTTTGTCGCATTTTTAATGTGATTTCTGCAAATGAAAAAACTTGCGTTGCTAACCCCGAAACCCACAAAGTTGGCGGCAAACATTGCATAGATAAGATTGAGAAAGTGTGTCTCTAAAGCACATATATATATATATATATATATATAATGGTTTCCTTGAAGTTGTTTTTAGCATGCTTGAACTTGAGCCGCACGCATAAATTGTCTGTGCAATAACTGATAAGATATATGGGTAACACTTAGCTGGGGTTGTCCGGCTTTTCGCCGAAAGCATTTGTAACGGCATTAACGTGAAATGCATTGTAAAATACTTAACATTAAAAATAGCTCATTGGGTTGTAAAAATAGACACTGATTGGGGTCTACTTACTTCTTCCCAGAAGCCAATTATTATCAAAAATTATTAATCATTTTCCAACAGGTGCAATAACTTAAAAGTTTGTCAATAGAATTAGGCACTTAGCCCACATTTATAATTCCTGTGTTATTATTGGAATTGTTATTGATTATGTCTAGTTATGATGGAAAAAAATGTGTTGCCAGGCCATAAATATGCACACTTTTTGACCTAAAACATGTGCCAAAAACGTGTTGTGCCAGTTAGTCACATGCTGTTTATCAAGTTTACGATACGCTTAATTAATGACAGTAATTATTCGTACAGTTGATTTTTTATAATTATATATCAAAATCAAATATTAGATACATATATATTCTGTATGGCATAATACAAGTGTATATATAGGTATCACTCTGAACCTAGAAATGAAATCTATTAATAACATTTAAGATAATTTGCCAGACGATGCTAAGTCGTCTGGGCCTATTGAAAATATATATATGTTCATATAATTAGCGCAGTACTGCTATGCTACAACATATAATTGCACACACAATGAAGGCATACATACGGACATACATACATACATATGTATTTATAAGAAAATATATATTTTGCATACGCATGGTTAAAGATTGTGAAATGAAGGTTTGACGTCGTGGTTTTGCTATCGTCATTACTTTGGGATCAGCATGTTTTGTATTCGTAATTCCTATATATTTAAAGACTATCAATAACCATTTGAAAATCATGTGCGCTGTTTGCGTGGTTCCCCAAAACGTGAAGAAATGCGATTAAATATATAAGTAGTGTTTACGTATACGTATTATTTATTGAATATCGGTCATATTTACTGAATAAAAAAATACCTAAAACCGCCCACCATATGCACCCAGTAGTAAATGCGCTTGTATAAGAGTGTGTATAAGATAAATATTTAACAGCTTCCCGATGGGATTCAGTAAACAAAATCGGTATTACTTTATTAAGCAAGCAGTTAATAAATTAATTGTTAACGTTCAATTTTAAATACCGCTGTAAAATCGTATTAATATCTCGCGTAAGACCAAAAGGGAACTTGAACCCTGGGGATGAGCTGAGATTTTCAGTGGGGATAAGCAAGCAATTGAATTTGACTTACGTGAGAAAGTTTTACGACATTGACGCAGTTTGCCAGCAGCAGGCCTGCGTCCTGCAAGTGGGTGGCTGGGTGGATGGTTGGCTTTGTCTTCCACTTGCATAACGGTTAACGGCAACACGCAACGATTTACGTAAGCAAGAAACAACAGCGGCATGTGCACAATCCTGCTATTGTACAGGAATGTCATAAGACATTTGTGTGTGTTTATACAAACACATTATATATGTGTGCCGCTCGATCAATAACAATAATAAAAAACGTAAGCTGAACGGTGCTTTTACAGTTCCACATGGCTGGTGCAAAACGTGCTCAGACATGTCGCAAACAGGTGACGCCCCACTCACACAGCGCAAACCTTGAGATCGACAACCTCCTCCCCAAGCAAGCTGCGTATCTGCATATGCATGCGTATTTCAACTTCGCTTATCGACCCACAACGCAAACAAACTCAAAGTTCCGTTCTCCGTCTGACGGCACGCGCTTCTACGAAAAAGAGAACGATGATTTCTGCTATCAGCGGTCAGCGTTAATCTGCACTTCTTGAGAAATTCAACGCCGACATGTTAACAGGCGCCGCCACTAAATGTGCCTCGAACGAACAATTGAAATCAATGCTGAAAATCAAATATAAATGATTGCCAAATACCCTACAATCATTAACACTTTTTTGTGTTAAAAAATAATAAATAAATATTGTATTATATTATAAATGCATGGCTTATTACTAGTGCTTATTTTCTTATGTAAGAGTACTTATCAACTTAATTTGTATATATACTATATTTGATGTATTAGTATTTTAAACCCAACTAAATATTTATTATATAAATTTAAGACTATCTAAAGAACTAAATTACCAAAATAATTGATTAATATTGATCAGTGGTGTACATTTTTTTTTTAAATAATTGTGACTTTTAGACGTAATAGTCGAAAAAAAAACTACTTATCTCAAAATCATTGATTGTAATTTGTTTTTACTATTAAGAAACGTTTATCATATATCATTGTTGTCCACTTGTTCTGGAAGTCTATATCGGTTTGTTAAACATTATTACTCGGCGAATTGTTTGCTCTAGCAGTTTTTAACAGGTATTGTATTAAATAGTAGAGCACTAGTTAGATAGCAGACAGCAAATGAATTTTATTATTTACACACGCAATTTCACAACTGAAAGCGTGGTGCTAATTTGGCTCTGTTTGGGCTTACTTCGTATCCATTTTTATCAATCAATGGAAAATTGCTAGCCACAGGTGCAACTGCGTTTTAAGATTTATAAATGGCGCATTGATAAAATGAATAAAAATAAATGAAAGCAATCCCATAGGTACCTAGTATATTTGTACATTTATTTATTTAGTTTTATTTTTTAGCGACTATTCATCCAATTACAAACTAAATACAAAACGAGAGATGTGATTTTCTTATCACAAATAACACATTCCTTTGTTAAATATTTAACAAATTCACCACAGTTCCAAAGAAATTTTTGATTAAAAACCGAAAAAAAACTTTCTTATCACATTCCGCAAAGTCATAATAATTTGGCAATGTGGGTAACTTGTTGAGCTACATTATTTGCTTGGCTAATTTAATGCAGGTCTGCTCGACGCTTAACTGCATATGTTTGATATTAAATCGGTTTAAACAGAATTTGAAATTTATTATTTGTTTACCTGGCACGTGTTGCACATATTTGGAATTCATATACATATTTCTAAATAAAGAGGAATTTTTCCAAAATTTTGTTTAAGCAGAGCAAGCAAGATAAAAGGTAGCGTTTCCATTGGTTTATTGTATTTGTTAACTGTGCTAATAAAGCAAATCAGTAGTAAAGACAAAAATTCATTAAATCTCGTTGTGAGAGAAGTGAAGAGTGGCAAAGAGAGGGAGAGGAAGAGAGAGAGAGAGAGAGAGAGAGAGAGAGAAAGATAGGAATTAATGAATGTATATATAGACAGTGTGAATTTATAACGGATTACTTAACTTTTATTGTGCACGATTCGACACGCTTATTTATTTGTTAAATATGGAAAGAAATATAAATTTGTATTGCCCACAATGCAAATGAGAGCAACTTCTAGTAAATATTTGATATACTGCTGACCTTGTGTTATTTAATTATAATTTCTGCTTGAATTTCACCAGATGAGTGTATTATTTTAATTACTTTTTTATTAATAAGTATCTTTGTGGTTTCGCTTGGATGTGTGTGTAAGTTACAATACTGGTTGAAAGCTTTTCATTCACAACAATTCCGCTTGCGACTCTCTCTTCAATAATGCACAGCTTCGATTCTCTCTCTCTCAGTCATGGAGCAGGTGTCAGGTTCAACGGTTTAATACAATTAACTAAACATTCAAAATATGCCTGATACACAAATTGTAACAAAAAAAAACTAATGTGTTTGATAAATTGTGGAAAATTTGGCATTTATCACTACTTGACACAAAACAGTTCAATTATAGACAGACATTCAGATAAAATACATATTTTTTGGAATATTTATGGTTTTTTCTGTACATATACAGCTAATATTTACAGCAAACAGAATTGAGTGAATATCAATGTGTGAAAGCAGGTCAGTTTTGACGGGAAAGAATAAAACGCTGTTATCATGTTTAGTAAAAAATTAAATAGAAATTCCCAGAGTGTCTCATAAATGAGGGAACTCAAAACACTGATAAGACATTGCTTTTTATTGTCATGGTTTTGTATTTAGTATTTTGATGGGAAAAACGACACTAAATTTACTCACACAAAACTCGCACGCAAATAATATAATAATATTTATGTATACAAACAAAAACATGTTTGCCAGGTTAATTAGAATTGCGATTTAGTATTTACAGTAAATACATACTCAAATTAAACACGCACTAGTTTTAACTTGATTTAATTGACATACACTGGACGAGTGCAATAAAGCTACCAATGTCTGAGAGGTGGGAAGGGGACTTTCAGTGTCCGTCTAGCAATTATCACGTTTTCAAAGCAGTCACAAAGGTTGCTGCTGGCATCCATGTTGTATTGGGTGGGTAACATCATTGAGCCAGCTCAGCTGAGCCGTTTTTTAAGGTTGTCGCACAGTTAACTATTTGGCTCGATCGTTTGACTGGTTAACGGGTATTTTATTTAGTATATGACACGAGATTATGCTAATTCTGGGGCTAGCACCAAATACTCGCAGCTTTATTCAATATGAATCATTACCTTCAGCGACATCACCATTGGCGTTGAATTTAGCACGCTGTCTCTTTGGGGGCGAATCGGGTTGTTCGCCTTGGCCAGCGGCTAGGGGAGCCCCAAGCATCGCGCTTGGGTCCAAAGTCTTCAAATTATCGGCATCATGCAAGACACGCCTGTTGCTCTGCGTAAACAGTGAAATAATTTTGAAAAATGTGAAGTACCCGATAATTTCACGCATTTGCATAGGCGTGAATGGGGAATCGGATTTCCCCATTGTATATATTACTCTTTACGCTGCGTGACTTTGCTATAGACTTGATATTGAACAAAAGACTTTTTCGCTGTGAGTTCAAAAGTTTTTTCGCTGGAATTAACGCTGAAAGGGTGAAAAATTCTCATGAATATTGGCAAAGCAAGCAAATTTAAGCAATTAAAGCAAAGCAAAATATTAACTCATAATGATTTAAAATCATAATAACTTTTAGTTTAAGCTGAGCAAACTGTGCAAGTAGTAATTGGGGCTAATTAGTTTTTTAAAGATTTTAATTTGTAATGTAAACTATTTCATAACTCCATTCGATTGACGTCAAGATGTTTGTAATGTGCTAACAAAGCTGTCAATAATAAAATAATTGAATTTTAAATATTTGATATAATTTTTAATTAGTTACCCCTAGTTAAAGTTGACAAGCAGGTTCTTATCCCAATCGATCTCTAGACAAGCAAACCCATTTAGGCATCTCATGGAATTTTGTACGGAGCTCAGCAAAGAAATCTTTCCAAATGGCATTGCACGATGTCTGGCATTGGTTATATTAACATATCTCTGGCTGAAACGTGACGTTGCTCATAAAAGGCGACTGTTTAAATGGCTTTGCAAATTTGTGGGGCTCGCTGGGAGAGTTGTGACTGGCTTACAGCGAGTTTATTGCCTCGATTGCATTCATTTATATGTATTATGTGTGTATATGTATGTATGTGTGCGTCAATTATATTGATAATAACGCGCCCTCGTTGACGATTCACTGGGGGAATACCGTAGCTAAAATGCCTCATAGATTGCAGACTTGGGTCTTATAATCAATCTTATGGTATTCAAATGTAAAGTTAATTTTTAACTGTAAATTGAAAGCGCTAGAAAATTTGTCAACGATAAAAAATAAGAGTTGTTTGTTTTTTTTTTTGATTTTTTATTTATTAATTTTTTTTTTTTATAGAATTCTTTTGTTTTTATGCTTAAGATTAAATAATATTTTATTGTTGTTTGATTTATTACAATAGCTACCAGTTATGTGAAAAGCTAACATAACAAAACTTTAAATTCTAATTACAAATTGCAATTTTTGATTTAGTTTGTTTTTTTTCCTATTATGAACAATTACAATTTATTTCATAGATCTGTGCAATGCACAACATAAACGCCATTATCATAAATAAAAAAAATTGGCAGCTGGTCACGCGGTGAAATTTTCGCCAGATCGAAGAGAGATTGAGGTGAAGAGAGTATTTGAGGTGAAGAGAGTGTTTGTACTTCCGCAGATTGCTGATGTTGTTGTTGTTGTTGCTGTTTACTGCAAGTTATATTTTACATTCTCGTCTCCAACGAAGGTCGTCGTCTTTCTCCCTCTCCCTCTCTCTGTATCTCGATCTCTAAGCCAGAGTAATTGGCCATCTGCTTTCACTGCTGCTGCTGCTGCTCCTCCTCCTTCTCCTCCATTGTATATACACTTATATATATATGCATATATATTGTTTGATATATATATATATGTAATTGGGATGTGCCCCAAAGTCGGTTTCCGCAGAACTCTCCAAACGTTTGGGTGTTTCATCCAATTGTTAACTGGTTGTTGTTGTCTTCCATTTAATCCAATAGTTGCCACACTTTGCCGGGCTGTTCAACTTAAAGTCTGTTTCGCTCTCTCGCTTAGACTACGGGCAACTGGATAATGGGCTGCTGCGGGGCATCCCAGTGAGCCTCGCAGTAGTCGACCAGTTGATTCTCGGCCTTGTTTAGCTGCTCCTCGCTCTGCTCGCCGCCCCAGGTCTTTTGCACCAGGCAGCACGACTCGACGCTCTCATTGCCCAGAATGCGGCTCAACTTGGTGGCATCGTCGACTTTGATCACATAGATGTCGTTCTCATAGCAGAACGCCTCCAGAAGCACCTCGTGCATGTGAGTGGCAGAATCACCAGCCTTGGGCTGCGCCATCAGACAGAAGAGCGAACCCTCCGGTGAATTGGAGAGCACATTGATTGCCTCAGAGAGGCCGACAATTACTCGAGATTCGGATTGGGCTCGCAGCAGAGCCGCCTTAACGATACGTCCAATCGGCATGGCGCACTCGGCCAGCTCCATATCTAGTTTCATTTCTAGGTTATGGTAGAGTTGTTTTTGTTGCGTGAAGTGATGAAGGTTGACTGATTCCTCTACGACCATTTTGGATTTGTTAATTTCTGTGCTTATCACTTGAGCTTGAGCTATTTTCGTAGCTATTGTTGGCACTTTTAATGTTTGTTTTTCGTACACTTTTTGGCTTATTTCTGCCACTGCTTTGTTGTTTGATTGTTTGTTTATGATTTTGTTTGTCTTCAGTTAATAAAGCTTTTTATTTTCTTTTTTTGGTGGCAATTTGCGCTGTATTAACTTTTGCTTATGAAATTCTTTTCACGATGTCACGTTGTTCCCGTTGAGCGATTCTAATTCCGCTCAACCGTATTGCTCTGTGCTTGTTTCAATTTTGATTTTCAATTTCACAATGAATACCACTCAGTGGGGAGCCAGGGCTTTTATAGCTGCGCGCTCGTCGCCAGCGAATTTCACAAGAAGAGCGCAAGATTTTGCTTACCCTCTCTGCAGCTAAAGCTTTCAGGTGACCTGCTCACGCAACAGTTGTGAGAGGCCAGCCGGCGTAAGTAACGCCCTTACTCTCTTGATCGCTCTCTCGCGTTATCGCTGTGTTTGCGTGTGATGTGATTTTTTCCAAGTAAAGCTCGCATTTATTCTCCGTTAACGCTCAAAATGTGAATATATCAGCACTTTTTTTTCGTTCTCATATTTTTGTTTTTTTTTTTTGGTTCGTGACCACAGATTTCCGTTAATTTGATCGATTAGCAATCTTATATATGGTTTCGGCTTGCCGCCTCCTTCTGGGTCCGACTTTGACTTTTGATAAAAGACGAGTCTTTCGAGCTCATTTCAATGTCACTCTGAGAAAATCAAGGCTCACGTTAAGTATTTTACTCTCACGCACTCGATTTGACTCAACATTTCATTCAAATTTATAAATTGCCTTAAAATTTTCTATAAAATTCGTTGGGTCACAGATTTTCCAGAAAATTGAACACTTAGTTGCCAATTTTTTACCAATTAATAATGTGTTAAATGAGTTTTTTGGCATTTAACAATTTTCGACACTCGCATTTCACGCGAACTCAATGAATTTCGGGCTAACCATCTCGCTTTTGGTCATGCACTTGGCTGTGGGCCAAAACGGTCTACGGGTCGTGGTAGTGATTCAAACACTTAATTAAGAAACATGAATGTATGTGTTGCTACGCAGGAAATCCTGACCACAGTGACTGACGTATACTTGATGTCAATTCCTTTGTGCGTAGTCTTATTGTTTAATTAATAAGCGTGCCGTGTGACCGATATATATATATATATTCCTGAAATTGAATACAAGTTTATTATTGTTTTCACTCGAAATTGAATGAATGAAACCATTGACAGTCTGGGGGGTGTACAAAATTTGGAACGATTCCAAAACGCAAGCAAGAAGCCGCAAGAAAATTCAAAATAAAATAAAGATGATTTCAAATGAAATATGATGATTATGCATCTCATAATTTAGTATTGAAATATACATATGTATCAGCCAGGAACTATTAAATTGGACATTGTTGTCGGCAATTCACCTAATTGAAATCATTATTGTCAATCTGCTGATTTGGCTTTAACAAATACGCAGTTGCTGTTGGCAGGGGTTCAACTACCGCGCATATTTTCAGATTACTAATGCACTGTTTTCATGAATTATTTTTGTCATTTTCGATTCGCCAGCAAAATTTTTTTTTGATTTTTGGTATTGTTGACAAAGGGTGAAGAGTATTGTATTTTGTTATTAAGGTAGAATAACAAGCTTTAAAAGTCGCCAGCTGCTCAGAAGATCGTAGATTAAAACAGAAACTGATTTAACTACAGTTTAACATATTAAATACATACAAAAGCAATTTGCGCAGATCGTTTTACCAAATGGGATATTTGCGGAATTTGGAGCAGGTTGGGTATTTCTGATTACTCAGGGCACACTAATCACGCACCGTCACGCCGTCACCCATTAAGTTCTTACGCAATACAATTCATCTCGACCACAAAATCCAGCAACCTATCCAGGAACAATGCGGGTCAATTATGAACAATGAAAATCCGTTCCCACAGAAAATTCCAACGATTTCATCAAATAAGGAAAACGTTGACGGGTTAAATTAACTTCTTGGAAATTAGTGTAATATGATTTTGTAATTTTAATGTGCAAAATTTCTGAAAAACAAAATCAATGAACTCTCTTCTAAAAAAATAAAGAAAACAGGTAACAATTCGTCAGTCGTAAATACTCGACTTGGTGATACCCTTAATACTGTAAATGTAAACAACTTTAAAATATATTGAGTTGGTTAAGTACGTTTTTTACATTCCAACGTAATTAAGTGTTTATATCTAGTTTAAAAAGTGATGTAATTTATCGACAAAACGATCGTTGAACTGCGTCTGCGTATTGTCTATGAATACTGAGATCGGACTCAGCTACTGATGCTGCTCAAGAGTATATATATATATATGAATATGTATATATATGTTACATGCCCCTTTTCGGGGTATTTAAACTCACAGCTCAGCAACTTAGCTGACATTAAAGAGAATCAGGTTAATCACCTGTGGGTGATCTGCATGAGCACTGACCTATCTAAAATCTAAATATAAATATTGTTAACTTGCTGCGCAGAAATAAAAACACGGCTTGCAAATTTTCGCTTAGCCAGCTAAATGCCAAAAAAAAAAAGCGTTAAAAATAAAGTGCAATATTCTGTGAAATCACACCACATCAAATTTGAGCGCCAAATCGAAACGGCGAATTTGGCCAATGAACTTGGTTCTAAGCCACGCCCAGTTGTTTACAACTTACCTAGCTATAAATAGCTATGAGTGCTAGGAACAATAATAAATAAGAACGCATTTTTAGCTGGTTCTAGCTGCATGCAATTGCTGCATGATGGGCCCCATTACATTTTGGGTCGGGGTTTCATGTAGTCATTGTTATTGAGCCCCATTGCTGCCGCATAAGCAAGTGGACGCCGCGTGGCCGGCAACTGTTGCATTCAGCAGCCATACAGATGGCACAACTGCTGAGTCATGGCTCAAAAGTACAGCGTAAAAATACATGGTCAGGATGAGTCAAAGTCTTGCCACTCAACAGACGGTCGTTGCATGGCGACCAACACAGGTTTTCGAATTCACCGAAACATTGACTCAAATGACGAGCAGAAATACGCACAATTTCACGTCTGCACATTTTGTATATATATTTATTGGTCAACAGGTTGCCATTGCCATGAAACTAACATTCCAATGCTCAAATCGGTCCAAAGTTTAAGTTTGCAAACGTGCTTTTCACTGAGTCCGCTTGGAGTGCGCCGTTTTTCGGCTCACGTGCACACATTAAGCTTTAAAGACAAGTTAACAGATGAGAGCTAAGAGCTGTGTGAGAGAGAGAGAGCGAGAGAGAGGGAGAAGCGAGAGAACTGTTGGCCAAGCTGCAATTATGTGAATGCATGTTATACCGAGGGGAATTTTTCGGTGTTGGGCAAACCCCGAAGCAGAACGGTTGAATGCCTTCTGAAAAGCCCCAATGCCGTGATAAATTTTATATCTGTTGCAGACACTTTTTCCTCCTATCTGGTGCTTTTTGCGAAACAATATTAAATAATTTGACTGCTCTTTATCTTATTTGTATTTTAATTACTTTTGACCCAGTGGATCCCCATATTTATAAATCAGAATTGCAATTCCCACAATTGTTTTAAAATTGCATCTCTTTTAAAAATTATTCTTTGTTATATGAATCAGAATTATTTCTCCCATAATTGATTAAAATTAAAATGTATTAATTAAATATTTAAAAATATTATTAACATTGTGAAAGTTATTATTTATGTTAAAACAATTTAAATTATTTGCATGACCTTTATTTATTCAAATTATAAATCAAAACTAATTTAACGGCTTTTTAACTTTCCCCCGAGTTGGCATCGCCATTTAGGAAAGCTCAGTCAAACCAAAAGCTTTTACGCTAGAAACTTGTTTTGCCGGCTATTAGATAAAGCTGCTCTTCTTCTTCTATGTAAACAAACACAGCGAACAGCTGAGTCCACTGCGAAGACCGCGTCGAATAATAACGGAATTAAAATCATTTGTTTTTGTATTATTTATAAGCTCATTATTATATGTGAATATTGTGTGTAATTGAGCAATTTATCGCATTCTTGGCATTTTGAATTGATCTTTTAAAATCACACAGGGTCACACGGACTAAGATTAATAAGAACTTTGAAAAAGCTTAGTGATGTGAGAATAAGCAGCAAAGAAGCCCACACAAAAGAAGTAAAAATCTATAAATATGAGAAAGTACAACTACAAAAAGTACCGAAACCGAAACACAATTCGAGTTTGAAACGTTATTTTTGTAATATCGGCGAGAAGAAAGACGCGGAGAGCTGATTGCTCACCATGGAAAGCAGCGCACGGCGATAAATACGACTGTAGAAACCGCCTCGAGCATTCAGTTTATCGCTGACTGACGGAAGTGACGGACTACGGGAGCGAATGCTGTGCGAATCGACGTCATCGTTGGGAAAATCTCGAGTTTGTCGCGTGCAGTGAAAATTGAATACAATGGAGTACTTGCATAATGCCTATGCAAAATTATTTGGAGCCGATACCTCGCCGGATGTTAGTTTCCACACGTGAGTACAAGTTCATTCGGTGCAGTGGTTTTTCCCCACTTGAAGCGATTGTAACTAACTGGGAAGTGCTTTTCAGGCCACGGGTAATCGTTTGTTTTGGCAATGTGCTGCTGGATCGCATTGTGGAACTGCAGGATGTGGAGCTCCTCGATCGTTTTGAGATCAAACTGGGCTCTAAGGGCGAAATGGATATGGAGAAGATGAATAACTTGACGACAGAGGCGTCCAGCGGGTGGGTAACATTCATGCATATGCAATTCTTCCATTTTGCAATCGATTGTTAATTGTTTGTTTGTATACACATCAGATCCACATGTGAGTACAAACTGGGTGGTTCAGCGTTAAACACTGTTCGCATTCTGAAGCAAATGGGCACAGTGGCCCAGTTCTTTGGTGCCATTGGAGCGGACAAGACTGGCGAGCAAGTGAGCTCCCTTATCCAAGAGCAGGGTATTGAAGCGCGCCTGCAGACGATTGAGGATGTGCCGACGGGACAGTGTTTGTGCTTGAAGCACAAAGATAATCCCACACTCTATGCCTGTATTGGTGCATCCGCCCACTTCTCTGCCAACGGCCTCAGACATACCGCAGTGCACAAGACGGAGTCGCTTCTGCGTTCCATCGAACGCAAGCAAATACTCTATATTGAGGGCTTCTTTGTGCCGCAGCGAGAGGAGGTCTGTGATTATATTTTGCATAATTTGGTAAAGGAACGACGTCACTTGGCATTAAATCTCAGTGCACCCCACATTGTTAGACAGAACTTTGAAAAGATAATGGAGCTGGCAAAGAGTGCTTTATTCATATTCGGCAATCGGGAGGAGTTCGAGGAGCTGTCCAGCCTGGCTGGCTACGAGAATGTGGAGCAGATGGCCCGAAATCTACTGGAATCGAGCAAAAAGATCATATTAATCACCAATGGAGCAAGTGGCGTACAGCTTGTCACTAACTATGTGGCTGAGCGCTTGCCACCTGGCGACATAAGATTCGAGGATTATCGGGCACAGAGCGCCGAGTATCTGGTAGATGGAACGGGCGCCGGTGATGCGTTTGTCGCCGGCATTCTCCAAAACTGGATAAAGAAGCATTCACTGAGCGAGTGTGTGCGCCATGGCTGCAAAGTGGCCGCCAAGGTGGTCGCTCAGGTTGGCTGCAATTTACCCTAGCTGATCTCAACAATTTCTTTTGAGGTCACATCAAGATTTCCTCAACAGTCTCAGCAAAGCTGAATTTAATTTCACAATTATTACACATAAATTTTATATACATTTTTTACATTCCCTCAGGTCCTTAGTTTCTTATAAGATTGTGCACCTAATGAGTAATCTCAGTGCACCCTGACTGTACCAATGCAAAATTATTACAAATATAGAAATACATATATTAAAACTACGCAACACCTTTTTTTTTGTATCAAATAATATATTTTTGAATATCTTACCGCGTCACTCTGCAGATTATTATATTGTGGTTTTTAAGACAATTCAAAATTACTGTTTACTTACTTTTCTTTCGTATTGTATTTAATTAGTTTTTTTAACAGAGCGGATGTGACTAACTGTATTACTCTAAAGATTTTTATTATTTTAGGTCTTTATGCTTATCTCTTGAAAATGTGCATCATATTTAATGGGAATATTTACTCCAGCTTTGTGATTGGATTCTATAATATATATTGTTAATATGATTATTATTTGTATAAACTTTTATTAAAACATAATTTTTATATTCATAAAAACGTCTTTTTATACAACAAATCCTCCAAGTGTGTCCGGTTTTTATCTAAACAAGTTTATTATTTATTTTATATTTTTTTAAAATGTTTTTCTAACTGCACTTTTGCTGAATGCTCTTTAATAAAGTAAGTACGAATATTAGGAGAACTTATCTCATATATATATATATATATATATATGTGGTGTCCAACTTAAGCTAATTGTTTTTTTTTTTGATTTTTTTTGCAAACAATAACATTCTCTTATCCGAGACTGACTTACTCATGCATAAGTCAGTAAGGCATTTATCGAAAAAAAAACTGTGTTTTTGTTTGGCCTCGAAAATAGCGTGTTTAGATATCATCAAAGCAGAATTTCTTTTGTTGCTTATCGTATTGCCAGAGGGGGTTGCTCTGTAGAAGTGGAGCTGAAGCTATATGTACATATGTATGTAACACTGCTATTGCGTCACACATGTTTGCAAATCGTTAACAAAACTAAGCCGAATTAGCCATGCTGGTTGAGCTCCCCTGCAAGAGTCTAAACTGAGGGCGGCTCTGCTAAAAGCGACCAGCTGATGCCAAACTTAGCATCGATTAGAGATGGTTGCGTGTGAAATTTTATTAAATGCGATAGGCTTTAAAATGCTATAGAAAATGACTATCTGTATTAATGGCATATATAGTATATGGTAGTGCTTTATTGCAAAGATATTATCATTATAAAATTTATATATTATACATAACTATATATATATTTTCGTGTTACAGGCGAACAAAAGAGTTGTATATAAAATAACAAATATATATTTTAGCTATTGTGATATTAATTAGGAAAACATATACATTATGCCTGAGATTAAACTATGCCTCTCACGAACTGGCTCATCTCTAGTTTGTGACTTACTTTTAACAATGAGCAAATGCCAAATTAGAAGCTTAGCAAAGCAATTTCAGTTTTCAAGGCATTTCTATTTCACTCTCATATAGCCAGATCTAAAATAAGCCCAGTGAGCCGCTTAATTGGCAAAAGCTGCTTAGAATTCGCCCACAACCAGTCGCACAACTGTAGGCGACATTAGTGGCAAAGTCAATATTGACACGCCCACACAATTGGGGGGCGGCAGCAATAAGGGGCAGCTGGCTGGCTAACTGACTTTAAATCACGTCACTTGCCACTGGAATCGGCTGTTAATTACTTGATATTAATTTTATAGAGAATCAGCTTGGCATAGGACCCAAGCCAAGTAAAAGTACTTGTAATTAATGTCATCCTGTGGTTTATAGGGTTAAAAGGCACTCAACATGCCTCTGGCTGTGTGTGTGTGCGTGTGTGTCTGTGTGTGTGTGTGGCTTTGATATGTGCTGCAGAATTGTTGTAAAGCCCTTTAGAAAATGTGATAATTAAATGTCGTCCATTTGCAGGGCTTAGCTTTAATTTATAATAAATATGGCCATTGTCCACACGCAAAAACTTCCAAAATGCACAGAAAATGCATTTTTGCTAACGCCCCCCTCCCAGCCTCCCCTCCCGAAAAAGACTTCCCTTTGATTTATGTGCAACGCGTCGCATGAGCAGCTGTTGATGGCATTGCCTATTTGCCAGCGTAAGGGGGCTAAAGGGGGTGTGTTTGCTCTGGTCGGAGCTTTGATATTGGTCATGTTTGTACAAAATATTGCGCATACGACACAGACGTCGGCAAACACTCACAATAACACACACACACACACCCGCTCACAATGAGGCAAGAACACAAGCACCCAGGCTGGCTTGAGCTTTTGGCTTTGTCCTTTGCCTTTTGCGGCATAACGCGCGGTTAAGTGGCCATAATGTGTGCCTTTATGGGCACGGTACTGCCTGCCATCCTCCCCAGTCACCCGGTCACTCTCTGTTCCCTGGTCCTACCCGACTTATTTTAATTCCCCACCGTATTTGCTGAGCTGGCATTGTTGCTGAATTATGTTATGCTACTCGCTTGTTGATTTTTATATTGTTTTTTTTTATACCCACTCTCTCTCTCTCTCTCTCTTTCTGTGTCTCTGTGTCTCTCTCTCTCTCTCTGTCTATCTTGCTTTTTCTTTCTGCTTGGTGTTGTCTCTGGCCGCTGTCCGTTCCCTTAATGCATGATAAGCGGAATGCCTGTTCCAAATATTTGGCACTGGCATGTTTGCTCAGTTGTTTACGGATAATCCGGTTTTATTGTTTAATAAGTCATGCCGGCAAACGCCTGGCTCCCTGGCCCACTGACTGGCTGACTGGCTGACTGCCTGATTCCTGCTGGCCACGTTATCGCCTCGTTAACTTTGCTGCCATGTCAGGAGAATCACACACGTTTTGTCCTTATGATGTCTTGCTGAGCCGTTCAGGTTCGTATGTGCTGGAAAATCGATGCTTAAATTAAATGGGTATTTGCATATTAAAGGACAAAGCCTGGCACCAAAAAAGAGGCGATATGTCAACAGCTTCAAGAAAAATGGTTCGATTAAATTATACGCAAAACAAGTGAAATTATAGATTAAATCAAATCCAAGTGAGAGGCTAGTGATAATATTATATTCCCAAAATTAAGTGTTTAGACAGACAGATGAAAAGGCGGATAAACGATTCCACTTTGATCCTGTTCAATAAATATTTACCTTATGGGGTCGGTTTTTCTTCTGTTGGGATGATTATGGACTTAGTTTAACCATTTTTTTTTAAACATATTTTTTGTTTAAAGTCTAGTCATTTGTTTTAGTTATGTATTTATTTCGTATTTCTGAATAATTCTACAATTTATATATACTTCAGTTCAAGTGTACTTGATTGAAATTGCAAACTATTCTCAAGGTTTTCAAAACGTAAGCCAATTAATTACGTAGAGTGTCGCCAGAACCTTGAAAATTGAAATTGTAATACAAATGTGTAATTAGTGGGAAAGACACCAACAGCAACTCCATACTCATCGAACACATATTGCAAATTCTCGTGTCTGTGGGCCACCTTCCGAATTATTGTATAACCTGTCAATTATTATAGGGCTAAGGCAGGAAAGAAATATATTTGAATAGATTTACCAGCTGCAATTGCATTTTCAATTGACCAGCTAACACCCAGAAAAATGAATATGGAATCGTTAAATAACGGCGATGCGGCAATTTTGAAAATTATAGGCTGAAAGCAACGCCTATTATCGAAGGGGACAGTTGGCCAAGGCCAATGCTGGCGTCAATTGGCTAAATAAAAGGCAATTGGCAAGTAGTTTACGGCCAGAGTATCAAGCGGACCAAGCACTCGACTAGACTAAACCGGAAAGAAATAGAGTTAAAACAAAGATTAGAGAATGGTTGTGGAGAAAATGGATGTTGACTTAGTGGCCATTGATGTGGGACATTGGAGGCGTTTTGCGATACTCTATCCCACCGCAGCGACCAATTGGAGAAAGTCGGCGATCGTGGTGTTCGCTTGTGGGCTGACCGTAATGATGATCTTCGATTTGTTGCGCATTCGGAAGGATCTGCCCGTGTTCATGCTCAATTTTGGCTTTTTCTTGGGATTTTTAAATGGAGTGCTGCGCACACTGCTTGTCATCCGGAATCATGAGGATTTCGAGAAATTTCTCGTTTTCGTGACGCATCTGTATCGCCAGATTGAGACGTCGGGAGACCGACACAGCCAGCAAATGCTTGCTATGACAACGCGGAAGGCACGTCAAATAGCCGTCATCGCTATGGGCCTCGGCGCTTCGAACGTAGCCGGCATGGTAATCTGTAGCTTGTTCCGTGAACCTCGCAGTAAGCGGATTCCATTCTGTTTTTAATTAGTTTTAACCCTCAAATCCAATTGGAATATAGCGTATCCTCTTGGAGTTGCACTGCCCGGAGTGGACATGCTTCGGAGCCCCATCTATGAGATCGTCTATTTGCTGGAGGTGACACTCGTTGTGTTGATTCCCTTGTTGTACATGCCCTTTAGCAATCTGTTTATCGCCTTCGTTCTCTTTGGCAAGACAATGCTTCAGATTTTGATTTACAAACTATCCCGCATTGCACTGCTCCCTGAGAAGGAGCACCGTTTCCAGATGCTAACCACCTGCATCCGTTGTTATATCACTGTGATGAGGTGAGTATTTGAATTCCACTTGGAATTAGCTCAACACTAAATCCTATCCTATGCCAGTTATGTGCGTCAGCTTGAAGCAGTTTCCGCCTACATATTGGCAATCGACTCAATTATTTTTCACTCCATCATCGCATTGCAGCTGATGTGCTTCAATATTGTAAGACTGCTTTTAATATTTATGTATGCCCTTGCAGTGGATGTTATATTGACATGTAAATATGGTCAAGTCAGTTGGTCTAGTTGGTTTTTATTGGCCAAGTAATTCCAATCAGTCTTGATAAAATAGTCAGAGTCAGTATAAGTTTACTACAACTTTCAATGAAAAAAATGATGTATATGATTTCAGATTTCATTGACTACTAAGGTCCCACATGCCAATCATATTTTCATGTGTTGCACAAACCACTGCAAGAGTATTTTATTTTCGGCAACATGTCGACAAATTTGTCAGTCATATTCGAATATTTTTTATAAATTTTATTTCTCTTTATATGATTAGATCACTTCGTTCACTACAATGATCTCAGTCGTGCTATTCTGCATAACTGCGCTCTTTCTGCTTTACACCAATTATAGTCGGACCAATGATTTGCTTTACGAGGTGCGTGGTTCTTTGGATGCGTGGAGGAACTGATTTTAGTTCGGACTCTTTTTTGCAGAATGAGTGTGTTTCGCTGGCTGTGTACAATGTGCCTTGGTATGAAAGCGAAGTGCGTTTTCAGCAAACCCTTCTGATCTTTCTAATGCATACGCAAAGGCCTCTGCTGGTGAGTGCGGGTGGATCGGGGGGTTTGGAGTGGAGTGGTTTTGGGTGGATGTCGTTTTGTGATTTAGCTGGCATTTCATTTGGCAGATTCTAATCGTAGGTTTTATGTGTACGCTCCAATTCATTTCATTTTCAGATAAAAGCGGGCCACACTTACCCCATGACTTTGGCCGCGTTTCAGAGACTGCTGAAAACATCCTATTCGTACTTTACCATGCTGCATGGCATGACCAACAAATGAGCTGGAAGCCAAAAACTTTTCGGGGCATGCAACGTGCTGGAGAGAAGAAGAAGTGCAATTGTATGGTTGGGCGATTGGCAATCTGAGTAATGCAAAAAGTTGTTGTACTTGTTGTTGGTGTAGACCCAGCATTTGCATATGCTACTCGTTTGCGTAGTTATTTTGAAAGGATTTAATCTGGATGTTTGTAGTGCGGACTATAGAGAGTAGAGTAGGTATGCAGATAAAGTCGTATCGTTTCAGTTGGATTTGTTGCTGTAGTTGTAATTGTAGTCATAGTCGTAGTTGTATTCCAGGCATCTGTGCAAATAGTTTGTTGTATTACAGAGAGTTTGGGCGGCATTTTGTGTTTGTTTCCTTTAAGTCCATTGCATGCTTAGAAATATTTCACTCCGTTCGTTTTAGGAGCTGCCCATTTAGCTTAAACATATATCAGGTCCACTAAAAATAGCTCAAAGCAATTTTAAAATAACTTTTATAAATTATAGTTATCCTTAGCTATAATTAAAATATATGCAAACCTGTTAGAAAGTTTTTCCAGCCTTCTTAAAATTAAAAAAACCTTTATTAAAATCTATGCCTAAGCATTTTCTATAATATATTTTGCACTATTCTGAAAAATGTTTATGAATACAAATACAAATAAAAATGATTTAACTCATATTAATAGCAGCAGAGTAAACTGAATGCTTAATAATCTTTATGGTATTTTTAATGGAAATAAACTTTGAACTTAAAGATTTGATTGAAATATAAAATATTTAATATAAAAACTTATAGTTTCTAAGGTCAGCAAATTCATACGGCGGAGAGGAGAGGAAATGACTAGATCGGGTCGGTTGCTGCCTCTTACAAACAATTGAACACCTTAAATAAATTCTAATATTGTACTGTTTGTTTTGAACTCTTAATCAATTATATTCAATTTCAATATCTACTAACCATACCAAATAAATATGAAAAATTCCCGGTCTCTCACTAGCATATTTCTATTTAGTATTTCTGCATTCGATTTTGAAACTTTCTTGCTAGTTTTTTTTTTTAATTATAATGCGGAATAGCAGGCAACTGGCTGCTGCAAGTTAATTAATATTAGTAGTGTCCTTTATTATGCAAATAAACAGCTTCCGCAACAGCAATAACAAAACAGCAGACTAAAACCGAGGCAGAATCGTTTAATGCCGGCAACAATAACAACTTAATTTAAAATTCATTATAACTGACAACAACTTGTTAAACAATTGCCAGGCAGCAGCCCCAACTGAATGCCCCAACTGCAACACAGGACAATAACTAACGGCTAAAACAACAACAACAACAAGGACAATGGAAACAACAACTGGGCGCGCTTGAAGATGTTGAAATGAGCGGCGGGCGCCGCACTTGAAATACGCAAATAAACTTCAAAGGCAAAACTGAAAACTGAAAGCTGAAAGCTGAAAGCTGAGGCTCAAGCTGAAGGACTACACTCCGGGTTTTCCTGTCTCCTACGGACCTCCTGGCGAGCGCATAAATAACGGCCACGGGCAGCAGGCAGCACGCTGACTTGTGGATGGGGGGGGGGGGGGGGGCTCGAGTGGCGTATACTTAATTTTATTATGAGGTGTCAAGTGGGCCGTCGACTTTGCAACGTTGGACGACGCCTTTTGGCCTTTTGTTTGTATAATTTATGTTTTTTGCCATTTGGCGGCAGGTGAGCGACTCCTGGCTACTACACCTACTAGCAGCCGTTAGGGGCGTGGCTAGGGCGTATTGCTTTTCACCTGCGGTTACAAAATGTTAACTTCCCTTAGGCATTCACTTTTTGTACATATATACATCGTGGGCATATTTGCTAGTTTTACTGTTTGATTTTTCATTGCTAACGCAAAAAAAAAAAACTAAATGAATATGCAAATGCCGCAGGAAGTGTAACGGCGACACAGACAGCCTTGTGTGTCCTGCCGAGGAGGACTCTGACTGTGTGTCTGTGTGTCCTTCTGTGTGCTGCATAAAATTAACAAGTTTTGCCGCCTTCACCCGCCAAACTCAAATTTGGCCAAAAAAAAAAAAATTGTTTCATTAGAGCCATGGCAATGGCCATGAGCATGTTATTTACCAACAGCTGGCATTGCCTATCCATGCCTCTGGTTACGCCCTTGCCACAATGCTGCATGGCTTTGTTGTGGCATCGCGTCAAAGGTGGCGCTGTTTTATAATTGAATTCATGTGCCTCAATGGAAGCAGCTACAGAGCAACCACAACATACACTCCGGGTGTGTGGGGGGGGTTGGCAACCCTTAGTACAAGGGGCTTACTCGCAACGCAACTCCCGTGTGTTTGTGTGTGTGTGTGTGTGTGTCATTTGGTGGCATTTCGTTTAAATGGATTTTCAATTGCGGTTTGAACATTTTGCATAAATTGTTGTAATGAGTTTATTTCGAGGCAGCAAGTGGCTTCGTTTGGCTCAGTCCTCAACTTGACTGGAGTCGACTCGACTCGACTGTTGCCTCATTTGCAATTGTCAACTGGCTGTCAGGAGCGACAGCTGTATTGACAGTTTGCCTTTCCTGTTAATATTAATTATAGCCTTTTGTGTTTAGCCCATGACAATATTTGATGGCATTCTATTGTGACAATATTTCGATAATTGGTTACATTTTGCTCCTCTGCTCGTGAAAATGATTTGTGCTAGAGTTTAATGAGCGGATTAGCGAACAGAAGAGTTTAATTTAAAAAATATATTTTATATTTTTGTATATTATATACACTTGCAATGGGAGGGAGCAGTAATTAGTAGAATCAAAGTGCACAAAATGTATTTCCAAAGCATCCTTTTGTAGATATTTAAGATATGATTATAGTTTGGCTTTTCAGAAAAGCAAATGGCTACAATCCATGGCTGTATAAATTATATATATAGCTACATATATGTAGTATGTTCAAAGGCTTTTTAAATATAAATCACACTTGTCCCTATATTTATTATTAAATTAAGGTCTTTTCTACTGCAACCTATTAATCTATTGTGCTCCCTTCTGAGCTTACAGCTCCTCCATCGACCCCAGTTCCTGCACGAATGTCAGGATTTTTGATGGGTCGAGGGCTTCTACATCATTGACATTCCTTATCCTTATATAGTAAGTACTAGATTTGATTGATGTTTTTAGATCTAAGTCTCACATTAAAGATTCATCTCAGATGGAATAGATTGCCGCTTACAATACCTGATGGGGATTGTCTTGGTCAATAACAAGATGCTGCTTAAATAGATATTTATTTGGCATTCGATGAATATTTATCAACTCTTAAGAAAAATGTGCAAGTAAAAAGGTTGATAAAAGCTAAGTAAATAATAATTAAAACCAATATATTATATTTGTCATCAGGCTTTGCCATCAACTTTAATTTATTTGCAATGATGTTTATATATTATTTATGCGAATAAACAAATGTTTTCAGTTCGATTAGGCTAATGTTATTTAATGTTTGAATATCTTTCGATATGTATACATATCAAATGCCAAATTATTGATGAAATCGATTGCTGCAAATTATGCAAGAACAGAATTTGTTACCTTTAAAAGCAATTTGATATTCACAGCTCTTTGATGTCTGTGGGCAATTGTTAACGGACCAAAGTAGACCACTGCCATTGTCGCTGGGCAATTTTCAAATCTCTCATAAGCAAAGCATTCATTTTCCAATTATTTATTGATAACTGTGTGTGCTGCCGGCAAACAGACCGTGGCAATCCCCAAGCAACTCATTGAGTGGGAGCCACAAATACACCTAGTTGCCCCATCCAACTGGCAATCACCTGCAATAAATCTCTTGCCTTTGCCAGGACTCAGCTGCGTTGGGACAACAACAGCCGCAGAAGGAGCAGCAGCAGCAGGAGGAGCAGCAGCAGCAGCAGGAGCAGTTGAGATGCAGGCTGTGTGTGACTCCATATTCCATATTGGGTTTGGGTCTCCGACTGGTTGGCTGGCTTACAAGGCAAGCAGCAGCAATGTCTGGCAGTTGTTGCCTGCAAAATATTTGCATTTTCACTTTTGATTTATTATTGTCATTGCCATGTGTAAATTGCCAAAGCAAAGGTGCAAACAAGCAGCATAGCCACAGCCTCAGACACAATACAACTATGCATGTGTGTGTGTGTGTGTGTGTGTGTGTGTGTGCATATGTATTATACGTTGACAAGGACACATTATGTTGGCCAAATGAATGGTAATTGCGGTATTGAAACAAGTAATAGAAGTGAGACCCGTTGAAGCTGTTCAAATAGATTCGTTGCTGTGGTTCTTGTTGTCCCCCCCCCCTTTATTTCCCACGCCTATGGTATTTAACAGTTGTCCAAACGTTGACTTAGCTGCTGGCCACATCTCAAATAGAGCACTTCTTCTCTGTTTGTGTTTGAAGTTAAAGTTGCGAAGGCTTGACTCCTCAAAAGCTCATTTGTGTTGCTAATTACAAGTCCAAATTAGAGTGGCGAGAGACCAACTTCAGAACCTGCTACTGCTCCTGCTGCTGTTCCAGCTCCTTCTTCAACTCTAGCTCCTGTTGCCGCTGCCATTCCCAATTACTTCCGCTTCTATGCAATTTCCGCTGGCGCTGCCTAAGCAGCTTGCTGGCAAAATGTCAAACAGCGACCAACTTTATATGGCCAAAAGACGACGCAATAATGACAGCAACAGCAACAGCAACAACAACAACAACAACAACAGCAGCAACAAACTATGAAAGGACAAGGCACAACATAAGCAGATAATTACACGGCAGCCAGCATCGGAACTGATGATGTCCATGGTCCATGGGAAGTGTGGTAAAAACGCAGCCACAAAGTAGAAAATGACAAAAATAAAAAACCACAAGCGGAAAATTAACAGCAGACGGTAATGAAAACAGCATCAGGCAGGACGACAACAATAATACAAACATTTCCCAGCACATTGGGCTTGTACTCTGAATGTGTCGCATAAGCTGTGCTCTTAAAGTTTCTGCCTAGTTGGAGGCATCTCATCGCCCATCTCCTATCTCATTTCGTATCGCCTACGGGTTAGCTTGAACTTTATCAAGATGCTTATCGCTGCAAATGCGAAATTCCTGTTTAACAAAATTCCAACTTCGGGTTGGAACGAAATTTCAAACATTTTTGACTGTCTGCCGCGTCTGTTGTAAGCGAAACCCAAACAGACAGACCAGTTCTCCTCGTCGACTGACAAAACCCGGCAGCTACATTTAAATGTGCCGGCAACTTTTAGCTGCGGCTCGACGCCATTGCAACCACCTGAAACCACCCGCCACGTGGCTGTGGCTGCTGCTGCCGCTTCTGCTGCCGCCGTCTGGCACTGATTTTATGCTTTATAACCTTCGATAGATGCGAATGGCAAACAACGTTTAGCGCTTCGCCAGCCGACAAGTGTGGTGCTGCTACCTGAGGGCTTAAATCCAGCACGGGGGCGTATACGCAATATTTACGACAATGTGCGCTTTTCCTGCACACACACACACACACAGTTTTCATCTTTCCTTTTTTTTTATTTTACTTTTGAAGCGCCGCGAGGGTTGAAAGTGTTGGGGATTTCTGACATTATCATACATCAAATATTTATGCCATATTTTAGCTATTGCGACAATGAGTTAAATCTGATGGAATTCAATGTCTGTCCCCATTTTGCTGTTTGCTGAGCCGCCGCTGCGCCTGAGATAATAAAGTTTGATGCTGATAAACGATTTGGCAATCAAATTATGCGCATAACCAGATGAGAACGAAATCAAAATTTGGGGTGTGTGTGTGTGGCAAAAGTTGTAAAATTTAGAACACATTTTGCTGTGTAGCTGGACAAGTGAGGGGATTGACTTTGAAATATTTGATTGTAGTTATAAGTGATTGCTGTGCCGAATACTAGGATAGTATACACATTAGTTTTCTTTTTCGTAAATAAATAAATGTGACGGAGGCAGTGCAATTTCTTTAATCTGATCAATTGAGTGCATGTTTTACTTACCACAAGTTGAAGCCATACAACAGAATTATTTGCTTGCACCTAATCCCTATTTTGGCATTGACAAATTTATGCATTTATCCAAAGCCAAAGACAAATTGAATTGCAGCTGCAAGTGGAAGTGGAAGACAACGGCAGTTAACTCAAAGCCGTTGTCCTGGCAATCCCTTACACATAATATTGTTATTTTTGTCGTAATTAAAAACCCATGAAAGCGACGACCAAACAACTGGCCACAATCGCATGAGCAGACAGACTCAAACACCAAAAAGAGACAGACTCACCCCAAATCACACACACACACGCACACACACACACACAGATAAGGACGAGGGTGTGCTAAAATAAACATGAGCATATTGATGGGAGCAGCTCGTACGGGAAAAACTTTCATATCAATTTTAAGCCAAAGTAATGAAAAAGTAACGAATACCAGCAATGGCAGGATGAGGCAAAAAAAGGAAATACTATCAAAAAGGAAGAGAAATAAAACAGAAAAAAAAATACGTTTCGAATGCTATAGACAAAGCATATTTACACAAGAACAAGTAGACGCAGGACCAAACAGGACAACGCTGACGTTGATGACGTTGATGATGATGATGATGATGATGCTGCTGATGCTGATAATGATTACCAAGATGATATTGTTGGCCGCACACAAAGCAACGCTTATGACAAGCACAAACAGCAGCAGCACCAAAAATAAGAGAAAAAAAAAAATATGAAACGACTGCCACATCTAAGGATACTGTTTACACACAGGACACTCTAAGTTTGAGCGTGTTTGCGGGGGAACGAAATTAAAAACCAATAAAAAAGCTGCACACGAAATTAAAAATTATGTTTTCCTTTTACATTTTAATGCTGCACAACAGCAGTAAAACATGAAGAAACGCGTTACCCAAAAAAATGTTTTTTTTTTAAAAAAGTTTCCGCTTTAAAACAATTCAAAAATATGCAAAAAAAATAAAAAAGAAAACTTTGTGCGTTTGTTTTTTGTGTTTGTTGTGCGCTTTGTTGAGGCTATTTTGATTTTGTACAATCGCTTAAAGAGAAAAAATTTTCCTAATCAGGCTAGATAAAATAGTCATAGGGCTTGGAAAAAATCCGATCATAATTAGGTTTGTTAACAGATTTTGTCTTTTTTATTATTATATTAATTCTCTAAATCCGAACAGATTTCTATATAAATATAATATATAAATTATCTCATTTAACACACTGAGATATCTGCAAAGGGTATTCAGTAGTCTTCCAGGTCCTCTAAAAATTGTACTATTTTGTTTTGAGTGCTGTTGCCAGTTGTAAACTTTTACAATTAAGCAAAGGAATAAAAGTTGAGCGCGCCTAAAATGCTGCTATGCATTTCGATAATTGAATATTTGAGCCGTGCAAAGTTGAGCTAAGCTGCAGACAATAAAAAACGTAATCCAAATTCCAGTGAATAAGGCTCCAGTTAATTGGCACAAAAGCATTTGGAGTCTTCTACGTTAGATATTTTAAATATATATATATATATATATATAGCTATGCTATGCGTATTTCTAGTTTATGTTGCATTGTAAAACTTTCCCCCGACTGCCGCTCGTTTTAGCCAGTTTTGCACCAATTAAACGGCTAGTCGAGCGAGTCATTCGTTTAATTTACTACCTGTGTAGTTCGTCCTACCAAAATTCCCATTTCCCCCCCTCCACTGAATGTGGCAATGAATAATTTAAGCAAATCGCTGGCTGTTTTTGTCTGTACGTGTCGACTGTGCCGGATTAGATGGCATTTGCATATTTTAATTATTTAGATTGTTGTGTTGAGCTACTTATACTGACTCCCTGCCCCCCCCCCACCTTTAAGGGATGTGAAAGCGGAAGTGTTGGCAACGCCAGACACACAAAAACCCAAAACAGCCAAAACCAAAACTTAATTAAAAGCTGCTGTTTTCCTCAAGATCTACAGCTGGTAGTGGAATTCGAACTGGTGTTAATTTATTTGCCATTGATAGGTTGTGAGGACTGTGAAAATGCGTTGTCTTTTGATAAAATCAAAGAACAAAAGTACGAAATATTTAGCTAAATACCTGTGGGAAAATTGAACTCAAATGAATTTGAAATTAAGCATAGCGAATATTTAAATACATGTTCAATATTTACAAATTTAAAAAGGTTCCTATAAAATTTGAATTTAAAGTGAATATCTATAAGCATATTTCTAACTGTTATTGTTAAAGAGAACCGTAAGTTGGCCAACTCATTCTATCCAGACATCAGCTTGCCAAGGCCAAAATTAAAGTTAAGCCAATGCCAAACTCCGAAAAGCATTCATAAGCATTTGTGGCTGGCTTTTGGCCAATAAACACATTACAGTTGCCAGTTGCCAGAGCCAATCATAAATTCATAATGAAATATGAGGAGCACGGCGAGTGGCCAAAGATACATGGCCAAGCCAAAAGCCAGCCAACTACCAATAAGAGTACAACAATGTATAGTAATAAATACGCACTATGGCAAGGGGGGAAGCAAGCGTGGGGGGGGGGTTTATAGTTGCTGTTCGGGTATTTGGGCAAGCGTGGAAAAGTGTAGCCATAAAGCAGGCGCTTGCAACCGGCTGTGGCATTACTTTTATGATTATTTGTGTCGTTTATTGTTGTTGATGTTGTTGTTGTTGCTGCTGTTGTTGTTGTTCTTATTATTTCTGCTGACTTTCAACCAAAGTGACTTTAACACTGCGCACATATGGACAGTCTAGTCTGGTCAGCGGACAGCAGCGGGCATCTTTAATTAGATTTGCACATTAGACGACGGCAAGTAGAAGCGTTAACAGCAACGTAAGTTGGTGTGTGGTGGGAGGGGGGGGGGGGCAGGAGGCAGGGGGCAGGCTAATGACACCCGCATCAGTTATGCGTTGCACGCAACGCGAGGAGCAGCGACTTCGAATGGACTGTTTATGGTCAGCTCTTGGAGTTACTAAACAAGGCAATGTGTACGAGCTGGGAGCTCCATCAATAAGGCTTAATTTAATTTGAGCCATGCTATCTTTAAGCCCGTAACAGGCAGCCTCTTCGATGGCTCCTCTCTGCCTGCTGCCTGGCCAGACTCGTCCACACGTGCGCTGCACATGATTATTATTATTAGTTATGATGATGTATCCTTTTTATATAAGTGTGTGTGTGTGTGTTGTGGGTGGGTTTTGTGGCCGGCAGAGTCTGGCAAATATTAATAATTGTTGCCTGCGTTTTATTTTTTCTATTTTCGGGCTCGTCGACGTCTGCGAAACACGCTAAAAATTAATTAAACGTTGATGGGGCTGAGCGGGTGGCCAAAAATGGATGGGGTGGACTCCTTATCATGTGGGGTGGGGAGGGGAAGAGGGAGGTGTAAATATTTTTGCTCGGCCATTTCGTGGTTATTTATGCGCTTGATGTTTGGACCTGTTTGTACAGCTAAGCCCCCTCGGACTGTCCCGCCCGCCCATCTCTCATAATGGCCTGAACGGTCTGCGCTTGATTCATGTCCTTTGTTGTTGTTGTTCCTGTTGATGTTACGGGCTTTCGTTGTTATTGTTTTGTTGTTATTGTTGTTTTTGTTGTTGTTGTGCAAACAGCACGCACTCCGTATTGGCAATTTATATTTGTATTAATTAATGGGCCAGTAAACAATTGCTGCAAGCAGCGCTATTAGCACCCATCGAGAGCTCTTCCAAATTATGGCTCCTGGTTTAAATATAGCAAATTGGTTGCAAAGAATTCACTCTTCGTTTTTTCACTTCGCTAGGGTTAATTACATTTTTGCTATGCAATTATGCAAAATGCACATTAGTTGTTTTTAAATAATATGCATCAGACATCATAAATTAGGAGGCATTTGGAAAATATTCGCATTTGATTTATCATGAAGTGTGGGCAGAGGCAAAGGAGGCTTTAAAATAATATATAGGGCCAAAGCCAGTGAATAACTGATTAATCTTAATGTGATGCCCAGTTAATATATCAATATGATAAACTGCTAATATTGCCCCATAAAATATATACAAATATATAGGAGATTGGAGTTCGCATTAATTTTGATTTGATTAAACATTTTTGTATTATTGATTATATTGATTCATTGATTAATTTCATTAAGCATTGATTTACTGATTATGTTGCTTTAGAGATACTACGGAGTTTTTAAAGTATAAGTAAAGTATCAGCCGTTTCTGAATTTGATCTATCTACATCGCGTTTTTAATATATGATGGAAAATGCACTCCTCACAAAATATAGGTTTCTGTATTGGATAAATTGCCATTATTTAAATAAAACTTTAGCATACTTAGAGGAGCGCACAAACGCCGAGAAAAATTTGATGAAAGGCAAAGATGAGAAACTCAAATAAGTAAAAATATTCTATTTTGCAGACCGATCGAATATCAAGCGAAAGGAGAAGACTCTTTTATTGGGTGTATCATCGATTCATATATTTCCGCGAATAATGCTCAGCGTTCAATGTTTTTAATCTTAACCGAAATATAACTTTAATATTGGTACAATCATATTAAGGGAAAAACCGAGATTGATGACGAAAATCGATAAAGCAGAAATGCAAAAGTGCACTTTTCCTGAATGAGTTGCGGAATGCACTGCAAATAAACTTGTATGTAATTTCATAATAAGTGGTGAACAGCGTATTGAAACTGGGTGTACAACAATTGCTGGCTAAAAGCGCAGCCAAAATGGCTGGCATTCAATATCCTGCAAGCCGGCACAACAATGAAAGTCACCATTTCCAGTCGGATTGGGCCCCTTGGTAGAAGTGCCACTCTACACATTCTCTCTGTGTGTGTTTGTGGGATTGTTTGTTTCTGCATCCCAGCGGCTCTTAATAACTGCAGCAGCACGTTTACAATTTGTACGTGGTGTGTGTGGTTTTGGTTTGGTTTGGTTTCGGTTCGTTATTCGGGCTTGATAAAAATGAGCGTCGGAAATGCGAATATAAATTTTGTCATATCTGATGTACAACTGTGTGACTGAATGTGTGTGCGTGTGTGTGTGTGTGTGTGTCAGGATAAGCGTAATGGCTGGCATTACATTTGCAGGCAGAGCTGCCAGGAAGTCGGGCAGACAGCGGACAGCAGGCAGCAGACCAATCATCAGAGGCATGCAACGGGCAGTTGTCCCGGCAGAGGAAACGGAAATGACATGCAATAAAACACAAAGGCGCACGCATCGGAGCCAACACACATGGAAACCCAATCGATGGTTGGGTGGTTGGGTGGTGCGCTGCTGTCAACCATTTGTGGATTATAAACGCAAAATGGCATCTAACAACAGAAATCTATCTGGGCAAATCCATCGCCAGAAACTTTTACAAAATTACAATTGCAAAAGTTGTGCACTTAAAAGAGAATAGAGACATGGCCAGAGGGAGAGAGGTCGAGAGAGAGAATTGAGCCACAGGCGAACCCGCAGCTGCTGGCCAGACAATAACCCCCATCCCCTTGGCAGTCTTGACCAGACATCTGAGTGCGCCTTTGTGTGCGTTAACGCCAAGTCATTTGGCTTATCAATGCCAGACGCAGACAATTTTGCGCTTATCGCTGGAACGGATCACACTTCGTACGCAGGTGGCCAAAACCAGCAATCGATGCTCATTTGCCATGTCTACCCAAAATCTCATATGTAGTCTGGAATGTATTATTAAGCTGGCTCTCTGGTGACAAAACAGGAATTGCTTGTTATTGGAATTGGTTGTGGAGGCCCTTTTGACGTGTATGCAAACATTGCTCTAATGATGGTCAGCCAAAGTGGCCACTAACTGCCCATTGACAGCAGCAGCAAACAACCTGCATCCACTTTGCCATCTCCCTTTTCAGACACCTTTCCCTGCCGCAGCCAACCAGCCAACTGCTGCCTGCTTTATTGGCTAATTACGCCCTGCAGCAGCAAGCGTTGCCGTTGCCGTTGCAGTTGCATGGTTGCATGTGATTGCTGCTGTTGTTCTCTGTCGCAGCGCTTGGGAGCCAGTTATTAGCATATGCTCTTAAATATGGCCTTTTTTACATTCGATTTTAATTTCCATGCAGCCGCCTCTGGAATTCTTTTTTTTTTTTTTTTTCATACATTTTCTCGACATGCGCCTAATTTATATTCATTATCTGATCTTTAATTATAGATAACCCGCTATATCAAGCCTTGCAACATGCAACAGTCGGTTCACAATCTGATTTCAGCACTCCAATTTTGCTGTTGTTTTTTTGTTGTTTATCCTTGGGCTTAAATGCTACTCAAACGATAGCTGAATCACTGTACCAATATTTGACTAACGCATTTGTTAGCAGGTCTGACAACCGCCTCCCCCCAGTTGTAGCCTACATCTTAATCTGGCTTAAGCTTATCTTTCCGTTTCTGCTGTTGTTGGCACAAATAATTGCGCACAAGGTGCCGTTAGAAAAGTTTCACTGTGGCAACTTGGGGAAAGGGTGTGCAAATATTTGTAGCGCAAATCTTGAAAAATCAATTTCAAAAGAATTTTTAAATCAATTGCAAAGAAGGGCAAAACTCAAGCGAAAAGGTGAAGTGCTGTGAAATTGTGACTACTGAGATGGAAATATTTGAGCTATATTAAAAATATGTAAACCTTTTTTATAAATATTAAAGACTACTGTAAAAGTAGCTGACTTTAGCAGATCTATAACATTATTCAGCGCTGTATAAATTCAGGCAAGCTAATTTTTTTAAATTCTGATTAATATTGAGCAGAAAATCTAGTTTCCTCAGCTTCATTAGCAAAGCAAACCTCCATTTTGTCTAGATTGGTAAAAGTAAATTGAGATTTTCAACTTTGCTTTTTACTTCGAAATAATGTTTTCTTTGAACTCTTTATTCATATGGTTTCGCACAAATTAGGCCTTAAAGTAGAATTATTGTTAAGATTTTTGTTTTTAGCCAAATTATATCGCATCGGTTTTCCTACTTAGACAAATGATAGTGAATTAAATGTATTGTTGTAAATAGTTGTTGCATAAAACTTACATTCAATAAATACAAATCTGTATATATATATTTATATATGTATGTGTGTATATCTAAATTAATATATATGCTTAGTTATCTAAATAGTTCTCTTGCATTATAATTATTTATCATAGTTAATATTTAGATATATATTTATTGTATATTTGTTGTCTGTATAAAAAATAGAAGTAGTTATTTAGTAATTTTAATTAGTTTAATTAAGTTTAACTAAGGATGAACTATATATTTGGAACAGTATATAGAGAAACCCCGACGAGGTTTTCACATATTGTAATTGTTGCGATTTGCAGTTGCCAATTCCTTAAATCTCAAGTTGAACTTTATTGCTTTGTAAAGTGTGCGGGATATGAGTTTTGCTCTCAGCTCTGCATTGGTTAGGAGTATATAAAATATGCGGAGAATTGATGACCACCTGGTGGCTGGTGCTTCGTTAGCATTTGGCGCTGGCGGCGCTTCATTTATTTACAATCCAATTGCGCAATCGGCACGTAATTAAATTGCCCGGCGGCTCACTGCATCACGAGATGATGCAGTTCTTGTCCTTGTCGCTGGTCAACTCGGAGGGCTTCCTCTTGCGATCGTAGGCGAGCGCATCGTTGGGCACATAGCTAACGCGTACGCCGCCATAGTGTCGCCGCTGGGGCAGCTGATACATCATCATATAATCCTCGGAGCTGGATGAGCTCGATGAGCATGTGGAGCACACATCCGATTCCTCAGATTCATCGCGTACACGCTCCCGATCTCGCTCCCGTTCCCTTTCACGCCTGGGTGACTTGTGCGGCGCCTCAGCGGGCGTTGCTGCATGCAGCAGTGAGGGTGTTCCCTGGTAGGAGGATGACAACGGCTGGGCGGGTGCATACGTATCAGCTCGGGTTGTGGAATGCGAACGATGACCGCTTCCACTGCGATGATGATGACCCGACGAGGACTTGCGACGACGACGTCTGCGCGAGTTATGCCCATGACCATGACGACTGCCATCCCGTTCTCGATCCCGATCCCGATCGCGATCCCTATCTCTATCGCGGTCTTTATCTCTTTCCCTTTCACCACCGCTGGTGCCGGCTCCATTGCCGGAGTAGCTGCGTGATCGCGGCAACGTATCAGGAATGCCCTCGAAGCGGACGCCCTTCTTCTTGCTAGGCTCACCGCTCATCGGCGAGGAGGAGCTGGCGCCGCTGAGTATGGAAACGGGATGTGTAGCCGCCTGCGTTGCTGAATGTGTGGACAGCGGCGTATTCAAAGAACAATCGCCAGCCGAATGGGTTGGCGATCCCATCAGCTCCGGCGGCAGTGCCGTTGAGGCGACACTCAGATTGGGTGTGGGCAGCTCGGGCAGCTCTCCGACGGCTGTTGTCAGTGGTGGCGGTGGCAACGGTGGATGCATAATGTCCGCATACTCGTGCTGCGACGCATGGAACTGCTGGACAGAGGCGTGCATTGGCGGTGCCGGCAGCTGTTGGGCAAAGTGTGGAAGATGCTGGGCATTGGCCAGGCCCAGCTCTGGCATGCTGGAGGTAATAGAGTTCTCCAGCTTGGATACCTGCTGCAGCTGGCGCTGCAACTGATAGCTGTGGGTGGCTCCCAGCGGCGGTTTGGCCGGCCACGCTGCATCCAAATTGGTGGCCATCTCATTGAAATTGTAGACGCCATCGCGCTGCAGCTCCATGGGCTTGGGCATCAGATGCGGCTGGAATTCACCGGGCGAATTCAAGGGTGACATATTCTGTGAACTGGAGAAGTCGGTAAAGTCGCCACCGCCGCTGGCACTAGCAGTATTGTGACCACTCCTCTCCAGATCCTTGACAACGCTCGCATCCAAGTCGGTGTTGGAAGCAACGCCTGCTGCGGCCAGTTGTTGGCTCTGCAACTGGTACATCGCCTGGTTGAAGCTGGCCTGATGCTGTTGCTGCTGTTGTGGTGACATGGGCGGCGAGCTGGAGGCGTGGCTGCTCGGGATTCGCGTCTGCTGCTGCGTTCGCACTCGCTGCGCCGGCGGCGTCGGCGTTGTGTACATGCCCGTGCCGGAGCTATCCGACGGCGTTGGTGGTTCACCTTTGCTGCACGCTATCGAACAATAGATGGCCCCACGACGCGGCAAGAAGGCGCGGCCCAGCAACGAGCAGCGACATGTGTTGCACGAGAAGCACTCATCGGTGGCATGCCAATGCTGCCCATCGTGGCTCATCTGGCCCTGATCGACGCCAATCGCCTCCCCGCAATAGTCGCAATACTCCGCAAACATGGCATCGAAGCACAGCAGACAATAAGGTTTCCCCTCTCGCATTATGTACCGCTGACCACCAAGCTGTTTGTCACACTCGTGGCAGGCAAAGTGATTCATGTGCCAGGCACGGCCCTCCGCCTCCGTGCACTCATCCGCCAGGATAATCTACGTGGGTTTTTTTTTATTAAATTGAAAAGGCAATGGGGGGAGGAGTAGGGATAGGGTTAAATTACCTCATCGCAAGCGGAGCAGCGGGGCTTGAGTGTCTCGGCGTGATGGCGCCCACAATACATGCGTCCATCGCGATGGAAGTAGATGAGATCCACGAGCAGCTCGCGGCAGATGCTGCACGTAAAGCAGCCCGGATGCCAGCTGGCGTTGGGGCCCAAGCGTGTGGCGAAGACAGCAATGTCGCCAGTGGATATCAGCTCATCGCACTGCGAAATAAAAAGAGTATTTTTCCACATTTGGTATATGAAGTTGGGGGCAGGGCCAAGTGGGATGGGAGTATGGGTATGTACTTACACCATCGCAGGGACGTGCGCTCATCAGCTGTCGGACATTGCCGCGACCGAGTGCATCACGTTTGCGCTGTGTGGAAAACAGACGCAGCTCCTTGCGTTCCTCATCCGTCAGTGAGTGACAGTAACGAACCTGAAATGACAGAAGAAGAACCGTTTGTTTTGAGACACCCATTGAGACAGAGCGAAAGAGAGGGAGGGAGACAGGCAAATCATATGTTCAAGTTGATGGTTGGTTGGTTGGTTGGTGGGCAGGTAAACTAGTGCTGCATCTGCTGCCTCGAGTGATCTTTCCAAGAAGTCAACGCTGGGGCAGATTGTTTGTCTGCAACAACGGCTAAAGCCTCGGCTCGAGTGGCCAGTCAGTGGGTTGGGCAGACAACCGCAGACAGCGCAACGGTAGCCATGGGTAACCATCCAATGTGGCCCATCAACTGCAACTGCTACTGGGGTATCTTCTAGTTTAACTGCTGCTCCTCCTCCTCCTCCTCCTCCTCCTTCTCCTGCTCCTGCCACGCCTGCGGTCGGGCAGCGTCTCTCGTTTGTGTTGTATGCAAATTTTTTGGGCTGCCTCTTTTTTGTTGGTCCCAGCTCACAATTTGATTTGACTTTCGGCTTGGAATTTGGGCATTTGCCATACAAAAAATACACACACACGCACACACAACCATTACCAGAGTCTGGCCAGGCACTCGGATACTAGTCGTTAAACTGGCAACCCCCAGTTAGTGGCAGTGGTTAAGAGTGGTAAATGCTAAAATGCCCAAATGGTAACTGATATCTCTAACCGCTCAGCTGTGGGAATCCGTTCAACGTTATTTCGATACTCTCTTTGGGAGTCTACTCCAATTGTGGCACTGAATGCGTTACATATTGAGAAAGATCTGAATGTAAAATTGATAGCTCTGTGGGAAAATCGATCATTACATATCGCTCAGCTTAAATATATTTTGGATAGTTTTATTCCATTTTAAATATGTGTTATTTTTAAGAGCTAACTGCTTCTGAATAAATAAATATTCCTTTCTTTTATACTTTTTGATATACAAAATTAAATTGAAATATGAATCTTTATTTTAAATTCCTATTAAATCATTTTACTACCACCTTTGGTAAGATCCCATGCATTATCTAATATGAATTTTATATATTCCATATAAGCCTGCAAATTTATGTCAAAAAAAAAAGTCTTCAATAAAAATTAGTTTGAAAGACTATTTCTACTTCGGCAATTCCAAGTTTTCCAAGTTTTTGTATATATTTTATTTTTTTTGTATAGTTTTCATCGTAGTTTTGTGGTTTTGGTCAGTGCCAGTTCAGTTAGTTGCACTTGTTTCCTTGATTAATTAAAAGGCACAGGAAAAACAGGAACAAAAACAAAAACAACAAGGAACAGGGAATGTGTGGGAAAATCGCTGGCATTGACTTTGATGCGCCGTTGCCGTAATTCGAGTTGTCGTTGCGAGGACACGAGGCCATTCAATCACGATAAAATGCGCACACATTTGAATAAATACCACGAAATTGACAGTGCTGCAGGGCCAGCGTCACCCCAGGGACTGCATCAGCACAGTGGATACAGATACAGATACAGTCAGATATGCACTACAGTGGGACACACTGGGACACACTCACCTCGTTATCATGCGGCGGCAGTTGATGCAGCAATTGTCGCACACGATACTGCTCTCCGGGACTGTTGACGTATGGCACTTTGTCGTCGGGTATTTGCGAAAAGTACAAGCGAACCTGCAAAAGAAAAAAAATAAAATGTTTGAGATTTGAGTAGGATGAGTGCTGGAGTGGAATGCAGTTGGAGCAGAGAGCTCAAACACACACACACACACACTGAGTGTAAACCTAAGCTCAACTAAATGCAAAAAGGGTTAAGGCAAATCTCCTTCACTCAATCATCATCATCATCAACAAGCAGAACATGATGATCACGTTCGGGGCACAGTTGGTCTGTCAAATGCTGCGACTGACTGCACAGCAGGTTGCTGCCTAAAGATTTTTGATTTTATTACGTTGATTTGGCATTTTGGCCAGGTTGAAAGGTGCGCAACGTGCTGCTGCTGCCTCGGTCAACTTCTAAGCCGCTCAGCTGCTCAGTTTATTGGCCACGTTTTTAGCAACGTGTTTTCTTTTTTATGTTTTTTTGGCGTAAAATTTAAGCATGCGATCTGCCAACAAATGACCAATAGCCCAACCAGCCGGCTCTCTCAGTCGAGGACGACGTCAGCCAACTGGCAAAGCGTCCGCTGGTCTGACTGTACCGGGACGGTACTGACTGGAAGTCTGTCTGTCCGGACTAGACTGACTGACTGCCTGACTGACACATGGCTTATGCTGCGTCAACGTAAATGGCTGTAAATAAATTTTCAATTCTGTTTGTAGCGTTTGCCAAAAATACAATATGGCAATGGCAATGGCAATGGCAGCACGACACAAAAAAGCAAAGAAATAATGTATTACTTGACACTGCCAGACGAAAGGATACCCTGTTTATATATATATTTTAGAGTAACCAATTATAAACACATATTTTAAACAGTGCTGATGCCAAGTCTATATTTCTCTGTTTGTCTCAAACATAGCCTAACACGAATATGCCCCTTTTTAGGTGCGTGAGGACTACAGGGTATTCAACGGCTGACTGCGAGACATGTGATAGGCGGTGTCAGTTTGAGCGGGATTAACGCGATCCGATGCATTTTGGACTGAGGCAGAGGCAGGGTCTGAGGCTGCAAGTCAAAGAGTTGCTGTCGTCTCATGGGCCTCCTGGCCCCGACCTGTAACTGACGTTAGTGGCGGGCTAAATAAAAAACGGGCCCTAAAAAACTGTTAGTAGCGCGCTTCTGGGCGCCGCAGCCGCTGGGAAAGATTGCGCAAGATTTATTTGGCATCGTCGCATATTTTACGCAAATAATTTATGTGGCGTTAACGTTAGCCAAAAAAATAATTGAAATGGTTTGAACTGTTACCAATGTGTGTTGTATTCTTATTCTTTCCGGTTTCATTTCTTTTTGGATTGGCCATAAAAGTCGCTTTTGAGAAATGGCTAACAAGTAGAGGAAAAGAGGAAAAGCAGCTGCATGCAATGTGGGCAGCAGTTGTGCCGAGTTTCTTTCATTAACGCAATCTAATTTCCAATATGCAGACAACTATAGTTGTAAAGAATGGCCCACACGCTAAGCCAACTTCAGATAGCCAAGAGGCAGTGCAGCAAGAAGCGCCGCGACGCTTGCATCTCTTATCAATTTGGGAGTGAGCAGAAACTGGTTGATTTATGGACTGACATTGGCCAGCACCTCTTAGCCGGGACCTGACAAAATCACGCACAATAAGTCAAGTTGGGGCAAAATGCCAGCGGTTTATCGCAGAGCACAAATCACGAATCACAAATGAGAAATCACCCAAGAGACATGACGACATGACGACTCACCTGATCCGGTCGCAGGCCAGGCGGCACCCAAGTGTACTCCTCGAGGGCACAGCCGCTGTCGTCATCCGAATGCGACTGTCGCTGAATATCCATGTGCGGACCGGCGAGGAAGGGTGCATGTGCTGCTACCGTCGAGCAGTTCACCGACGGATGATGCAGCAGCGAAGGGGGCGACGGTGTCGAGAGCGCCGGCGACAGCTGATGATGCTGCGGATGATGTCCATGTAAATGCTGCTGCTGCGTTGAGTTTGTGTACTTTGCATTCGAGGAACAGCCCGATGCGGCGGGTGAATACTGTGCAGCAGCAGCTTGTCCTGGCGGCAGCAACGGCAGCTGCTGATGATGCGGCGGCAAGTATTGCTGATGACGCTGCAGCGGCAGCGGGGATGTCGGCAACATGCCAGCATTCTGTGCCGCATACAAAGCGCTCGCCGAGGAGCTACTGGGCAGTCCGAGGTTGCCCAGTGCCTGTGGCGGCAGGGTGCCCTGACTCGGCGAGAAGTGGCGCGGCAGCGTTGGTATTTTCTGCAGATACGAGATCTGCGTAAGCGGCGTGCGACTTATGGGCCTGGAAAATAAAGAGAGAAAGAGAGAGAGGGAGAGTGAGAAATAGAGAATGGTGGAATGAGTATGGCCTTTAGTTATTGGCATTTTTGTGGCGTGGCAAATCTAAACTCAATTAACATTTTTGCGGCTATTACATGTCGGGTTAAAGGTTCGACGTGGTCTGGTCTGGGAAATTCTGCTGTTGCCACAAAATGATTTCAACCTTTTTCGTGGACATGCCAAAATCATATTTTAATGCATTATAAAAACCGCATGCAATATGATTATGCTTTTATTCCTTTGTAATTCATTGGATTTATGTGGTTTTCCACTTGCTATGTATAAATATCTTTTTTACATAAATTCAAAAATACTTTTTTTTTTCTCATTTTAAACAAGCTGTCAATTTTAGTTTGTTTTTTATGCGACGCCATAAAAAAAAAGGATTGTACGTCAAAATGAAAATACAAGTACGCTTCACAGCTCTTACACAAATAAATCGACAGTCCATGTTGTCGTTGTTGTCTGATATATATATATATATATATATATATATTGTGTATATATACAAGTTTGAATGTTTTTGCTGTTGTCTGCTTTCCGGGCCCTTGGGCTGTCGCTGTTTGTCATTTTGTTGCACGGCTGACATTGTTATCCTAGCTGCGTCTCGAATGCGCTGCAAACAACACTCGCGAACTTTTTGACTGTGTATCGGTGTGTATGAATATTTGTGTGTGTGTGTGTGTTGGTATTGAGCAGCTATCCAAATCTATAAAGATCACTGCACAAATCTAACGCTTATAATAAATAGTTTTTTCTTTTTTTTCAACATTTTGTAGAGTTCAAATTTTGTTATCTATTATAATACAAAGTATTTAATATTTATGTGCTTATTATTATTAGATATTATCTATTTGATAAAGTCAACAATTTAAACGAAATACTGACAACAATTATTAAAATCGGACACAAGTAATGTCTACGATTTTTTTATTTATATTTTTTAATTAATTTTAATATATTTCTTTGAAATGCAGCTTGATTAATTGTAAGAGTAGAACACTTAAAATAATATTCTGCTATTGCATATAATAATAAGTGTTAATTAAATGAAAACATTTGAATTTTCGCAGCGCAGAATTGAAATTATTATTATGGAATAACTTAAAGGACAACAGACATATCCCAACAACAGGATTATGTGTATAATAATAGTAAAGCGACCGCAGATTTTCAATTGTAGGGGATTTGAGGCTTGCCTTATATCAACCGCAGCACGCACCATTTCATGCCAGTTGTTGTTGTTGTTGTAGCTATCAAAGGATAACTGTGCATTGTCTGCGGATATGTAACTGTAGTTGCGACTCCGTGGACAGGAGTTGGGTGGTGCTGATGTGCTGCTGCTGGTGGGCGTAACCAGCTCTGTGGCACTGCTTGTGGATATACTCATGAATCGTTCATTTGTGTGTGTATTTGTGTGTGTGTGTATATGTGTGTGTATATTTGTGTGTTTGTCTCTGTGTGTTCATGCGGGCGTTTTATCAAAACAATGTGACCGCCCTTTTGTTGTTTTTGTTTTTGTGTACTTTTTTTTTTGTTTTGAGGTCCATGATGATTTAACCAGGCAAATTCATTCTTTTTGTTTCCGCATCCGCTTTAGCGATTGCAATTCCATTTCTAGTTCGCTGACTTCAGCTTCAGCAGTTGCTGATGTGTCAATATTGTCCGAGTCGGTGCCATTATTGGTGGTGTGAGTGGTGTGAGTGGTGCGAGCGGTTGCTGCGGTTTGCCCCGTAAATTAATTGCGCAGATTTTTTGGCCTTGTCCCCGCCAGTAAAGCAAGCTAAATTGTAGTTTCAGCCATTGTTTTTATGGAGCGTCGACATTTGCATTTGAAAGCGCAAAATGCTGTCCCCAATGGAGGCATGGAGGAATGCGTGGCGTAGAGTTGCGGGCGTGGGATTTACCAAAAAAGGGTACCCAAATGCACGTGCAGTCGACGTTGCCATTGCCGTTGCATTCACAGCTGGAGACAGATGCCAACGGCGGGTAGCTAAAAGTGTTGGCTGCTGTCAAATCAGCCGCATTCAAACTCAAATTACAAGCCAAACAAACGGCTGGCAGGAGACTGCAGACGGCAACTGGGGACCGTATCGTACTGGACCAACACACAACTGAATCTGGTGCTGCACACAAATGAATAGCGAACCAAATGGCACATTGCACAAAAACTGTGCCTAAACACAAAATTTGTTGCAGCGCATTTGAAAAAAATAAAAATAGAAATAAAAATAAAAATGAGAGGAGACTGCAGCTGGAGCGAGCCCAGAGCTGCAGTTGAAGTCTTTTGAATTTATTGTGCGGTCAGTTGGCTGGTTGGTTGGATTGTGTGCCTGTTGGCTGGCGACCTGCATTTCTTTTCATTCGCGCTGTATTTTAGTATTTTAGCAATTTGCAAATTTATTGTTGACTGCAGCGAATTGCGTAAAATTGGCTAGCAATTGTTGGCCAAGTTTCAATTTGTACTGCCAGCGATCAGGTTTATTAAGCCATTAAGGCTAGCAGTCACAGTCGTGGAAAATGGAAAGTGGCAGACAATATCAGAGCTAGTCAAACCCACAACAAACACGCACGAATTTCCTGTATGTGGCGCATCAATGTTGCCCAGCAACATGTTGCCAAGCTGGCTGTTGCAACAAATGGCGACTTTTATTGTGGAAATACCCTTCGGTTATGAGTGTGTGTAAAATAAATGCGGGCTCTTCTGCCTGCGGGCAGCTGTTGCCAATATTTGTATTTGCATTGGCAAAGCATAAAATGACGAAGAGGAAGAAACAGCATTAACAGGAGCAGCAGTGGAGAAGAAGGGTTCACTTTGGCAGTCATTGAACCAAAAAAATAATAAATATAAAAAACAAGAAAGATCTGAGATCCTAGAAGCGACGGAGATTAAATACACTTTCTGGCCAGACTTGAATTGCTGACATCAAAATTTGATTGTTTATTAAAGATCGCCAAAAATGGAAATTATACGATGATTTTTTTAATTAGTTAGAAGTATAAACTGTCTACTGTCAGCAGTAAAAATACGGAGCTCTTCCAAAAATATATAAATCAAGAATATATTAAAATTATCCGACTTGTTTTTTTTTTTCAATGCTTTACACACTTCACATTAAAATGAAAGTACCCATGGCAAGGGTATAAAAGTGAATAACAAAACGAAAACTGGTTTTAACCACTTGGTTCTTGCCACTTCACTCTAGGCTCATGCTTTCGCGCCCTAAAACTAGTTCAAAGCGTTGCCATTGATAAAACGCCGACTTTGTTTCTCCACTTCTTGTGCTTCTTGCAGCTGCACGACCATGTCAAGTGGCAGCCACATCAGCTCAAGCACTCACCATCTCTACATTATACTTATAGCATTCAGGCCGAGGAGATCGCCCATTGTACTATATTTAGCAGGGCCGCTTATCTGGCGGCTGGCATCTAAATGAATGATCATTATATACGCCACAGCAAATGCGTTGACAAATTGCAAATGTCGCGTCTCAGCCAAAAGATCTGAGCCATGAACAACATCAGTAACAAGAGCAACAATTTTCTGTCATTTTCTGCGGTTAGCTGGCCCAAACAAATTTGGGTTAATGCTCAAAGGCTGGCAGGCGAAAGTTTCAACTAATAGTTTTCCATAGCTTTAACCACCCCCCTCCGCAAATGAACCACCCGTTCGACCGTCGAACCGACAGGTGGTCCCTTAAATGCCGATAGTCGTTGCTGGAATTTTACCATTGAGACTTGTTTAGGAAGTTTTACGATGACTCCGGCAAATGAACAAAACAACTACAACAATTATTGGCCAGGCTTATACGAGACACCAGCCGAGTCTGTTGCGTTTTATTGTTTTTCAGGCCACACATTTGGGAGCAAGGAAATAGTCGGCTGTAAAATATCCTGTACTTTGCTTAAGTACAATCAATATTTTTACATAAATAAATACAATTAAACTCAATGCTTTCATTTGCTTAGGTTCGTTTCTAATAGTTATAAAAGAATGTGTAGCAAATTATGTTGTCCATGGTATGTTTGCGTTAAATTAAATCCTGCCACTAGTTGGCTGCTCAAGGCTTTATTAAAACCCAAGCAGCAAACTCACAACTAGTGCGATTGTCATAAACGATTTTTGAATTGCCAATAAAAAGAGCCGTAAACTTTATGGCTAACATGGAGGAACACACGTAACAGCGTCTAAGCCCCGGCGGTGCTCATACTGCTGCTCCTCCTCCTCCTGTTGCTCCTATCCAGCTGCACCATTGTGTCTAGCACTAGTTGAAGCTACCATCTCCCAGCTCCCAGCTCCAAGCTGTAGCCCCCAGCTCTTTGCTTCAGTCGATGTCTGCAGCTGTCAACATGACATTTGGCGTGTTGACATTTTTATTGACTTTGGCAGTGACTCGTACTCTGCTTGTGGCTGGCAAACATTCCACGTTGCTTTCGCAGTTGTTGTTGTTGTTGTTCCTTTTCTCCTCTTCTTTTTTTGTGTTGTTGTTGCAGCTAAAAGTTGATTAAGAATGTCGGCTGCAACAGGAGAGCCCATGCTGAGACCCATGCTCCGACTGCGTGTGGTCAGGCACTGCATTTATTGCGCATACGCCAAGTGTCACTAATTGCAAAAATACACACACACACACACACATATTTTAAAATCAATTAAATGACTAACTGTAAATGAAAGGCACCTGTTAATATGTATGCTCAATTTAGAAAGTCGCGCATAAGCAAAATAATTGCATAATTTCTGCAGATCACAACACGAATTTTCACACCAAATCCGCTAAAGAAGAGACGAAGAGGCGAAGAGGCCGCCGTTTGGTGGAACACAATGGGGGGGGAGGTGGAGTCGGAGTCGTAGCAGATGGACTTTCAAGTCCAAAGCGAGCGAGAACAAATTGTTTGCTTATCTTTCGGTAACAAAGCTGATGACCAATTAATGTTGTTGCTGCTCTTTTTGTTGTTGCTGTTGTTGTTGTTGTTGTTGTCGCCAACATTTACAGGCGGCAAATGGTTGTTGCAACAATTTTTGCTTTGGCTTTGCTTGCTTTGCTAACGGCAACGAAAATTGTTTTGTAAGCGTGCAAATTTTCACAGCTGCTTCAACAGCAACAACTATGCCAGTAATTTGTGCCTGTTGCAGTGTCTGTGCTGTTGTTGTTGTTGTTGTTGTTGTTGCGCGGCAAACTTCGAAGCAAAGATGCCACAACACTTCAACCGTTGAGGCCCAGAAGTGTTAGCTGGAAACAAAAGCAGGTTTCAGAACAGCAGAACAAAACTCAGCCGGAAAATGTAGGGAGCGTTGTTGTTGTTGTTGTTGTTGTTGTTGTTGTGTGTTAGCTGCACTTAACTCAACTTGGTTGCATCCATCTCTTCTGCCTCTTTCTTCTCCCCCCGCTGCCAGTGTCTTTGTGTCTCTGTGTGTGTGTGCTGTGAAATTACATCATCAATGCAAATTTGGCTCGCAGAGTGACTGGTGTAGAATCGCTGACATAACTGGCAATAATGTGGAGAGCATGGTAATTGATTCGCAGCGTTATTATTGCTTTGGCAACACAGCAACACAGAAAAGCTGTTTGCCAGCTTCTAATTAATTTGTGACTCTCTATAAATTCATCAAAAATGGAAACGCATTTGTTTCGCTTGGCTAACTGATTGAAGGTTCCTTTCGAGGCACAAGTCTTTCACTTTATGTCGCTTAGTCGGTGTGTGTGTGGCTTGCACCAACTGCACCTCCAAGTGCAAGTCCAAGTCCAAGTCCAGGTCCAAGTCCAGGCCTACGGCCAGTGGCCACCAGCAGCATCCAGCATCCAACATTCAACATCCCGCTCCACCAATTCCAGCAACGGTCGTTGTCTTTGGTCTATGAACTTGTTTTTTTTTTTTATTATCATCTCTCTTTTTTTCTCGTTGTTTTTAATTGAAGCCGTGTCTTTGCTTTTTATGCTTTTTGTCCTCTTCTTCTTCTTTTATTTTGCTGTTGCTGTTGTTGTTGTTTTTTGTTTTTGTTGTTGTTGTTGTATTCCGTCTGGGGCTATTATAAATTATGCGGCTGCTTCGATTTTCATTTTATGCATTCATGTTTCCTCAGTGCGTGGTGATTATGCTCAATTTTGTTTTTGACCATAATTACTGCCCAGCGATTCGGGCCAAAACATTCGTGTATCCGTTAGCTTTTAACGTTTCGATTTGCTTTTTGGCTCATTTTAGCTTCTTTGCGCTTGGGTTTTTTTTTTTTTTTTTTGTGTTTTTGGTGTTTGCTAAGTAAATTGGCATTGATTGATAATTATTTCACCTTTGGCACTCGAAATGTAGCAAAGACCGCTGCTTGAGCAATTGTAAAATACATCAGCCAAGACATAAGCACATAATTTTAGACATATGTTTATCCTATCAACAAACTGTGAGTATTTGTGGACCTTGGCTTGAGGGTTTTTGCCAATCGAATTTGAGTTCTCATATTTGATTGCTTGTAAAAAAATCAACTATCTTAGTTTAGTTTATTTCTGCTGGCTGACAACTTGTTCAGTTTTATTTCATTTTTTATCGTAGCAATAGCTCAACATTAAGTTATCACAAAATATGGAAAAATGTTTCATATTTCACACTTAGCTTCAAAAATCATTGCAGTCGAATAAATCATTTGATTAGACAAGTCTTTGGCACCTGCCTTTTGCGAGCAATAAAACCCAACCGCAAATATTAATGACATTTGCAGACGCTAAACATGTCCATCGTTGCCAAGAGGGGGTGGTGGAGGAGGAGGGGAAGCTGCAGCAGTCAATGGTGATGATTTATGTGCCACGCTCCTGAACAGAACTGTTCACAAATTAACCGTAATATGATTTACAGAAAGCCGCTTTGCTGCTGCTGCTGCTGTGGCTGCTGTGGCTGCGGCTGCGTCTGCGGCTTTTCCCAGAGTGCAAGTTGCCTGCATTTGATTTATGGCCAACTGCAGTCGGAATCTAATTTCTTAGCCATTAACCAAACTAAAGCAGATCAGCAGCAGCAGCAGCAGCAGCAGCAGCAGCGGCAGAGCTAACGAAGCAATTGCCTACGCAGGCGGCGCAGCATGTTTCGCCTTTGCGTCTTTGAAATTGAACTCCAACTGCGTCGCATCGTGTCTGAGATTCGATGCTGAATAGATCTTGCTGTGGCTGCTAGTCCCCCAGTTGTATATTGTTGTGAGTTGTTGCTGTTCCGCCACCAACAACAACAACAACAACAACAACAACAAAACGTCGGACAACAGGCACAAAAATTAAGCGCAGAACTTTTGGCAAATGTTGACAAACTCAACGGTAACTGTTCGATCTGAACTTGGTAGACTGACTAACTGTTCTTTGGTATGTTGACAACTGCAGACGGACTAAAAATGGCATTTAATGCCATTGCTAATTGCTCCAATGACTGCATGAGAATCAATAGCATCATATGCAACTGATTCCCAATGACAAAACGCAAAGTTGCTGCCAATGATAGCAACTTAAGGCAAGAGCCACACAGAGACCTTAATGGCTATAATGGACTGAATACAAGAACTGGTTATTATTGCAAAACGTAATAATATTTTATTGATTAATTGCTTTTTTTCTTATATCAAATCATAAACACTAATTGCATACCATAATTGCTAGCACCACACCAAGATAATGTCAAATACTAAATGAATAATTACTATTATTATTATTATTATTAGTATTACTATTATAAGTATTTTTATTATTATTATTATTAGTATTTGTATTATTATTATTATTATTATTTTTATTATTATTATTATTTTTATTATTATTATTATTTTTATTGTTATTATTATTATTATTATTATACTAAATGATTAATTAGTTGGATATTTTTAGATCAGCATTTATTCGTAACTATAAATCTAAAGTTTTTGTTATCGAACTGATTTCCTTTAAATATTTAAAAAATAGTACTAACAGCTCTGGTTATCTGTGCACAACTAGTTATTTGGCTGATTGCAAAAGCTGTTCTCGATAATATCAAATGCACACAAACAATGATAATGCACAAAGTGTCGTTTCATTTGCCGGCCCCAAAAACGCTTATCATGATTAGAAACGAGCGCCTTTGCTGGCTGACGGTCCACTGCTTGCCACTTGCCACATTGGTAGGAAAACCTGAAAAGCCTGGCCACCAACTTGGGCTAGCAAGTTCAACGTCTAACGAGGCAGGAATGCAAAGAGTGTTAATGCACTAACTGCCCCTGCCACCCGCTACAACTCTCTATATCTCTATCTCCCTCTGAATGCCTCGTCGAGTGGCATGCTGGCAATTTAAATGCAAACACTGCGCTTCGCCAAAGTGAAGCTGTCAATAAAAATTACGCGCATTTTTTCCCTCTTAGCTTTATTTATTTTCATTAATTTTTTTTTTGCTGCTGGTATTGCTGTTACCCGGTTATCGGCCATAAATTAGCAGGCGGCATGTTGTGCGTGTGTACGGACTAAATGTTTAATTAATTAGCGAGAAATGCACTAAGTGATTTGTTGCCGCCTAATATGCTGCTGCCTGCAAGCCAAATACAAGCTACGTTCTGCTTGCCATGTTAGCCATGTTAGTCCGCAGCAACAAAGGCCCAGGTGGAACAATGTAAAGTTTATGCCCCGAGGCGCATGTCATTTAGCTGTCAACTTTTGGCAACAAAAGGCAGCTCCAGATCTGCATAATGCTAAAATACACACTTCTTTTCACACATAAGTAATGCCAATGTGTGTTTGTGTGTGTGTGTGTGTGTGTTTATTTCTATCAAAATATATCCAATACCAATTGGCCGATGTGGGCGCAGACATGTTGATGCTAAACAAAATGTATCGTGAGTTGGCAGAATGGCAGGAATTCTCCAAATCCCAGTTAGCGATGAACGCGTGACACGAATGTGCCAGACTAAATAGCAAATGATACGAATTAATTGAAGGATATTTATCTTGATGGTTGAAAATAAATTAATTAAAAGACTACAACTATAAATTCATTATTAAATGCATAAACAATTAATGAAATTGCAGTTTAATATTCAACTCAACTCAACGTTGAGTGTCGTGTTGCGTGCTTAATCCGACACACGTTCATCTCGAATTAAAACTAAATTTCAATTTCTTTTGGGCCCGTGATATCTGGCAATCGGATATGCCTGAAGTGATTTGGATTTGGACATTTTGACAGCTGCTCGAGCGCTTGAGAAACGCTTCAGCGCTTGGACTGGGCCAACTGGATTATGGCCATTATCTCAGCTCGAATCACGCATTAACAAAATATACAATTAATATGCAACGCAATTGTTGGTAGGACAAAATAATATATACGCACTAAGCCCGGCCGACAGGCCTCTCTGTTAGTGGAATTGTAATTAGCACGCCAGAAACAGAGTGAGAAAAAAGTGAGCATTGGAATAAAGAGAAATACTTTAATGGCCTGCCTTAATTTCACAAGAAGTGGAGTCCAAAACAAAAACATAAATAAAATAATATTTTTTCGCTTTGCATATATAAATCACGTGGAGATTCACTTGTTCCTTGGACTGTCGCGCTTGACTGGCGCCGTCTGCACTCTCAGTCTCAGTCTTAGCTGATTCAACATCTCCAAGCTGGCAAGCTGGCAAGCTGGCTAGTAAGCAAGTTGGCCAATTGTCTGGCGGGCCATGACTGTTGCCTGCACTGCCAAGATTGAGTTTGGTTTTGTAATTGCTTCTGCAATGTTGCAACAGGCACATTAATAGCAATGCGAAGCCATGCTGCACCAACACCGAAGTCACACACAAATGACTCCGTAACGCCTCAGAGTCATTTATCAGGCGCTCTGTGCCAGATGTGCCAGTGGAACTTGCCTTCAATCTCAGTGCAGTGGCTGTTGGTGCCGTTGTCCAACTGCCCATAATGGCTTTCTTAATTAAAAACAAAATCAATATGTATATCTTCTTTGAATAGGCGTTACCAATGACAAAACATTATATATATTTTTTGAACATAGTCGAACAAATATATTTCTATATCTAAAATGCAGGGTAACTGCCAGTCGGGCATTGTTATCTAAAGCAGTTGATAAATTTGAACATAAAGTTTTAGTAAAAAAAATATAATAAAATAATATAATATATAAAATATAATAATTGTCAATATAATCGAGCTGAGCTGGCAATTTAAGACGGAAAGTCAAGTCTTTAAAATTTTATTTTTTAGTAAGGCTTTACATTCTTGGCATAAAATTTAAAGTTCCATCAAAACTACTTTATTATATTTACTGTTTAGACATATCATAGGTACACAAGTGCTATAAAAAGCTGTGCAAAATATATATGATTTTTTATCAACCCATCAACTTGCCAATTCACGGTTTTATTTTTACTATAGCTAATTAAATTTTTGTTATTCTTGAACTATTTGCATTGACTGCATGCTAATCATGTTGTGAGAGAGATATTATTTTTGTTATTAGGAAGAAGAAAAAAAAGTCAGCTACCTGTAGTTGTAGTAAAGTACATGGCTTGAGAAACTGTTTAAGCCGTGGTATACCATCTAATGTGGGTAGTATATGTGAATAGCGTTAGTAAAGGCAACTAAAGCACAAGATTTATGCAACTGCTGATGGTAGTTAAGATTGAATTGAATGCTCAGACACGAGTTGAGCACAGCAGCATCATTGCACATTGCCCCAGTCGAATGGGGCAGCGGACTGCTGCAATTTCTGGTTAAACCTGCAGCCATTAAGAACGAATGCGGTGCGATGGCTTGAAGATGGTCGACTCCAACTTAAATGATTGGCGGGCAATTTTTTAATAACTTCATTAAGAGTTGTGAAGAGTTGAAATTAAAATAGCCAGTATATCAGTGGGTGCATTAGGAACTAGCGAAAAATCAAAAAAATGCATAGAAAAACCCAAGAGATTATCCAGACAGTCAGACGGACAGACAGTTAGTCGGACCTGCCGCGGGGCTGATTTGCTTGACTCGCGTGTGGCAAATGGCGGCTACTGAATTCCAGAATGTTAAATTCATTTGGTTTGTTGTTGGCTTCTGGCAGTTCTGGCTGTCAGTTTGCCTCAAAACGGAGTCTGTTATTATTATTTATTATGCTTTTGAGTGCGTTCTTCGCTGCCCAACCCACATTTGAAATGCATTGATTTGCTGCACGTTTTGTGTCGCCTCCTCTCTGCGCCATAATTTCAATGCCTTAGCAGCAGCAGCAGTAGCAGAGCAGAGCTAATTGAGTTGTGTTTTTCCCGCTCTTTTGTTTTTTTTTTTTATCTACAATGCATTCTTTGCAAGTTTGTTGCCTAAGTCTTTTGTTTTGCGCCAGGATAGTAAATCACAAAAACAAAAAACCAAAAAAAAGATGTGTAGTCCCTGTGGACAAAATATATGCAATATTTTTGCAGCCAAAAAGGAAATGTCATGACACAGCAGAACAATTGCAGCGCTTTTGCGGCCCTCTAATAATATCTTGAATAAGCTGGCGATGCGATGCCTTTTGGGCCCAGGCAGCGCCCATATTTCATAAGCTGCGTGCTGCACAAACACAATAACTTAGGGCCACAATATTTGCATGGCATTATGCACAATCATGACATGAGCCATAGCAACAACAACAACAATAACAATAACAGCGATTGCTGTTCATGTTTATGTAAACCGAACCGCGCCAGACAAAGGCACTGGTAAATCACACTTTGGCAGTCGCTGTCGCTGTCGCCGTCGCCGTCGCTCCTTTTGCCTGTTTACTGCCGGCAAATGCGGCGTATGCGTAACCCGAGAATGAGATGCCGTTGTCGTTGTTGCTGTCGCTATGCTGCTGCTGTTGCTGACTGAGTGAGTGAGTGATGCGCATGCACGGCAAGAGCAGCGCTCAATAAACAAGCAAAACCGGACAGCCAGTCATCCAGTCGGCCAGTCAGCCAAGCAAACAGCGCCAAGAGGCCAACCAGCTAACAGTCGAGCGTCTCGCAGTGGTTTCAATTTCAGCAGCAACACACACAGAACAACTTGTTGTTGTTGCTGTTGTGCGTTGCTGTTGTGTGCAGTTTTGTGGTTTGTGTTTTTTTTTTTCCTTATTTATTTTTATTATTTTTTTTTTGCGCGCGGGTATGGGAGAGAACATGCAACGTGTGTTCATTGACTTCTGGGGCTGCCAACTTGCGTAACAAGTTGTTGCTGTCGCTGCTGCTGCTGCCAGGTAATCAATCATTATTTACACACAGCAGAAGCAGCAGCAGCAGCAGCAGCAGCAGCAGAAGCAGCAGCAGCCACTTTTGAAAAGTTATGCATTTAAATTGTCAGCAATATGCAAACTGACAAATGATCAGGGCAAAAGTTACTCACTCATTTGGTTCCTGCTGTGAAGCTGCCACAGTTGCTCCACTTCCCCCTACTTTGGTGCCCGATGCAGCAATGCCGACAACCACTTCCGGTGCGCTGCCGTTCAGCTCGTTGAAAGTGAAACTGATATCGTGTGGATCCTTAAACGGCTTCATGCTGCGTGGCAGGCTGCGTTGGCGCAGGCTCAAATTCAGAAACTTTAGATCGCTGGCAGTAAGCGGCTGCAGTTCAGCCGTGGGTGCGGCAACGGGGGCTGTGCTGCGTGCGGGTGGCGGTGGTGCGGTGCGTTGTTGCTTTTGCTTGGGTGGCAAGGCGGGCTTTGGCTCCTCCAGTAGCTCATCCTCGGACTGCTCAATGATCTCCAGCACCGATGCGGTGCAACTAACCTCTAAATCCGGCTGCGGCTCCAGCTGCATGCTATAATACTTGGCAATGTGTTCGGTGGCATCCGCTGGGCTGTAGTGCTTGCCACGAATGAGATCACCCAAATGATCTGCATCGATGCCAAACAGAAAGGGATCGTCCAGCACAGTTACCTTGGCATTGCGCTTAGTTGGCTCCTGCTCCTCCTGTTCCTTTAGCTCCTTCTGCTCCTTCTGCCTACTTTCGCCCTTGACATGAGCACGCAGCGATCTCAGCAGTTTTTTACTGCGACGCGGCGTAGATTGCGATGTTTCGCATTTGGCGGGAAACAGTGGTCGACTGTTGGCTGCTGCTGCTGCTGCTGCTATTGCCATGCGGTGCTTACTGGCTGTGGCTTGGGGGATGCTATCGCCCAGATCGATGCCATCGTCCGCATCTTCGCTGGCATCTAATTGCGCTGCGATAAAATCACAATCGCCAGTGCTAAAGGCAACCGTATCGTAGTCATCGCCCGTTCCCGTCAATTGGCAGTTATTGTTGTTGCTGTTGCTGTTGCTGCTGGCATTGTCATTTTCATGATTAGCCTCGTTGGCGCTGCCGCTGGCCGCCAGCCGCTGAGCAGCCGCCTTGCTATAGAGCTGTCGATAATATTTCTGCTGGTCGCCATACAAGAAGCAGACGCGCCACCATTGTTTGCATGCCAGCAAATTGGCGGTACGTGGCACAACCGCCGGCTCCAGGCTGCCCGTCGTTGCAGCAGCATTTGTTGTTGCCATTGCTGCTGCTCCGGCTGCTGCTGCTGCTGCTGTTGCTTTAGTTGCTGCTGACAGGCTGGTCATGCTGTTGCTGCTGCTGTTGCAGCTTGCTGCTGCTTATTATTATTGTTCTTGTCTTGTAATTATTTTCTATAGTTCAGTCGATTTTTTTATGCCCGCTGCTTCTTAACCATTGACATTTTTCTTCTTCGTTTCTTTTTTTTTTTTGGTGTGTTTGGCTTAATAAATTTTCATGTTCTTTTGTTTTGGTTGCACTGCCTATTATGTATTTGAAATATTTATTTTTATTTTTATGGCTTTCTATTTCGTTTTTAAATTTATTGTCTACATTGTCAAGCGCTACATTAATTACCAGGTTGCATGGGGCAACACGTTTTATTAAGCGCTGTGGCCACTTTCACGGCTGAAAAGGAAATTGAATGCAACATTGATCGATCGGTTGTTGCCTACATATAATTAACAATACTTTCCAATTTCGAAAGGCTCATTTCGAATGCAAGACACTTTAAAGCAGAACAAAGAACTAACAAAAATCTAACACTTTCCAATCTGTGATTAAATCACAAGCAGTGCAGCGCTTGGAGCTGCTATCGCATAAATTGTGGAGAACATGAACACGAAGCTGTAGGATCAGTTGGAGCACACGGAAGCAAGCATTTGAGCACTTTAAGCTAATCAAATTGGCGAGAATTACCGGCGTTTACACATCGACGAAGTTGCATAATAATGATTGCTGGCGTTGCTACTACTAAGCAAATAGCAAATAACCCGTAAAGACGGGTTTGAGGGAATTGGAATTGAGATTGGGATTGGAATTGGTCACGCCTCAAATAAAGATAGCTACTGCTTCTGCCGAAGAACACTTTACTGCAAATGCTGGCTAAGTGCAGCCAATGCAGTTTGGCTGTGCTGCGGCGATGCCCTTGTCAGATAATAATAACTTCAGTTTCATCTTCATCATCATCATCATCAGCAGCAGCAACATCAGCAGCAGCAGCAGCAGCAAACATAAGTTGCGCTGGCGGCCACTTTGAGTGGTGGCCAAAGCCTTGGCAGCAATTGCAGCTTAGCAACTGTCAGCCAGCTTTGCAAGTGTGTGTTTTTATATTGTGTGTGTGTGTGTGTGTGTGTGTATGCATTAAGCAGCTTTACGCTTAGTGCTCTCAGCCATGTTCTCACTCTCTCTCTCTCTCTCTCTCTCTGTCTCTCTGTGAGCCATAAGCCAAGTGAGGCGTTGTCCAAGCGGCTAATGGATCCAGCTTATATTATTGGCATTATCTGGGAGTTATGAGTGCAGCTGCTCAACGTGTGCTTAAGATGCATCAGAATGCGATATAAATTAAGTTTGACATACAGCTGTCCATCAACCAGAAGCACATAAAAGAAATTCAATTTCATATAATTCCACATTAACGTGGCAAAAACGAAACATATATTAACAAAAAAAATATTGTATTGAATTTTAAATTTTTAAATTTTTACATTTGACTTTTTGACACATTTGTTCACTCCCCTATTCTGAATGAAATATAAACAAATCAACTGCATGTGACTTAATTGCAGCAAAGTGAACTCAGTAAGCCAAGTTACAAACACACTGAGAAAAAAATTCCAGTTAAATGCCCAAGTGCATACGTGCACATAATTGAATTATATAGAAGAAAAAAAGAACAAGGGGAGCAAACGCAATCATAACTGGACGCCGCCTACATAAACAACTAGAAACTGGCAATTGGCTTCCGGTAAAAAACAAAAATGAAGATGATTTCCAGCCAAACAACAATGTTGCATTACAAATATTCAGGTACAAGCAAAGAAAACCCGCAACACGCGATGTGAATGTGGTCGGCGCTATTCGCAGTTAGAATACAAAGATGCCTCCTCCAGTTTGAAGTTGGAGCAGCTGGAGCAGCGGGTGTGATTAGCGGCAAGTGGCATAGCAAACCCGTTCAAGGTAACTCTGTGCCACTGTGGCAACTCTGACAACTGATTCGCCAAAGAAATGCCGCACTTGGCCATCATTCGCATGTGCCACTAAAGTTTAGAGTCAGCTTTAAGAGATGCAGCTGGGTTCAATTGCATATGATTAAAACGCGATCATAAAAAATATATACATAATTTTGTGATGCTCCCAGGAATACAGCTAAGAAGCTGTAAAAGTTGATTTTTAGTTAAAATTTGAACTATTTTATATATGCATATCTACATTATTGTTACAGCTTATTTAATCGACGTTTGCTATTGAATTCATCAATCAATAAAAAATATCTGCTATAATCTGTTCAAAAACATTTAGATGAGGGAATTGTAGAATAAAAGAATAATTATGCTAATTCCATTAAGTCTGATCTAAAAGCTGACCTGAACCAGTTTTCAAAGAGATTGGCCTGCAGAATTCTATAAATAAATGATGATATTTAATTGTTCTGTGTGAAGAATAGAATTGAAAATTTAGAAAAAGCGAGTTCCGCTGTAGTCTCCAAAGATCTAAATGAGCATCACATTAGGTGTGTGTGTGTGTGTGTGTGTGTGTGTAAAAGCCAACAGCAACTGAAATAACAATTAAATAGAATAATAACACAAAATATGGGTTATCCGGTATGAAAGCTGGTCCAAGTGTGTTACCATTTTATCGATTCCGCTGTTTGAGCCTAGCCAGGCGCAAAACCACTAAATGGAGTCGAGTTGAGAGCAACGGAGCAAAATAAACAAAAAAAAAAAAAAAACCCAAGAGAATTCAGTTTTTTGCCGCACAAAGACTTCCGGCGATGCCACAGACGTAGTTTTGGCCGCAGCCGCTGCCAAGTTGATGGGAAGCTGTTTTGTGCGTTGAATAGAGTTGAACCAGGGGGGGGGGGGGGTAATGCTACAATTACCGTTAGTATTTATTGAAGCAAGCATGGACATGTGTAAGCGACGCGATCGGTGTCGCGATAGTCAGCGCATAATTTATCAATAAAATATGATAGTTTATTGATTATATCGTTTTGACCCAATGGCCGAGCAGCAAACAGCAAGCAGCAAACTAATTGACTGAAAGCGATGCCAATTTTGTTGCTGCTGCTGTTGCCTCCCCTCTCCCCTTTTGGCTGGAAATTGATTGCAATTTGCTTTAGCTTTGATTGTATTTGATTTGACTGGTTGTTGCAGCTTTAAGACAGACAGGCAGCCCTGACAAGGCTTACAGAACCAGACCCAAGTCTTGCCAAATCGGCAGCAACTGTTGTTGTTGCTATTGTTTTAATTGTTTATGTTGTTGCCGTTGCTGGCGGCGCTGCCATCAATCAGCTAGCTGCAATTGCAATTGCCATGCTGTCTGGCGGGTCTACGTTCAACTTGCCTTTTATGATAGCTATTTTTTTTATTGTTATTATTTTATTTTTGATTGCATTGCAACATTTGTCAAGTTGCTAAGCTTTTCTCTATTTCTGCCCGTTTTGCGTGAAAAATGCGTGGTGCATGCAGAGAGAGAGAGAGGGGCACTTAATTTGATCGTTATTTATGCATACATGTTGTTAACAACGGCAATTAATGTGCAATTCAGGTAATGCAGGCTAAGAGTCAATTGCTTTGTCTTGGTTTACATTTCAGTACCGTACATAATGACGATAAGGCCAGTTAGCTGCGGCCAAAGGTTAACAATCTTAGCCGACTTTAAGCCGGAAATCTGTAATACACTACTATCTAGGACATCTTGAGAGTAGCTGCAGCATTTGTCCCACGCCTGGACACGACTTTGAACTAATAACGCCCTTTTGTTTGCTGCATGTATAACCCGCCCACATGCCACATGCTACATGCCACAATCTGTTATGACAACCAACGCAAAATGCACAGAAGTCGCATGAGGAAACCCAAAAAATAAATCCAACCGCAAAGTCGAATTTTTCTTGTGAAAGCCGCACTCGACTATAATTTGAAATTGTGTTATCAGAAAATCTCAGACAATGCCACAAAATTCAAGTTTAGTTATCGGCTTAGGCCAAAAAGAAAGCCGCAGACGAAGACGAAGACGAAGACGTCAACTCATTTAGTTGCGACCTCAGCGGATGAGAACTGTAAATTGTAAAATTTCATCATTTCCAACATAGATCAAAGCCAAAGGGGGCCAACAGCAGCTGACATATATTCGACATTAGCATACGAATGCCTTGAGTACAAATGGCTAGTAACTGGCGCTACAATATACGATTTTTCCAGTTATTGCTTTACTGTTAGCCAACCTGCCACAAAACGTCAAGTGGCACAGAGAGTAGAATAAGATGTAGCCGCAGAGGACCGCGCCCGCTAATGGATTAACTTGTTTGTAAATTTTATGTGGCAGCACTATCTTGGCTATTATTCAGATTTGCTCTCTGTAGAAATTCTAATAACACATTTTAGCCTTTTTAAGCGTAGGCTCCGAAAACGAGCTTCTTAGCCGCCAAACAAGTTTCGGCTTAGTTGTCTTAGTCGATTCTAGGCGCTTCTAATGAGCCATTGTCTAGCATGTTGCTGCTGCTGTTGTCTCATATTTCATTGGGCCAGATAATCATCTAACGCCTCAGCTAATGGCTTCACAGGCCAAGTTGCTCAGCAAGCTGTAGCCGCGTGCAAAACGCTTTGAGCCTGGCAAATTGATTGGCCTTTAAATGAATTTGCTGTCATTGTGATAGAAATTTAATTGCACAAAACAGTCGGGATATGAAATGCAACAAAATGTAGTTGTAGGCGTGCAGTTTGTTATATTTTTTTTCCAAGTTGTGGCTGCTTCAATTAGAGTCGTCTCTTATCTGAGCGCCGTACATGTTGTGTGCCAAATGCAATCAAAACATTTCAACATTTGCTCCAGTTTCAACAACTGAATTGAAATCGACGCAAGCAGATCGCCCAGAGCCGATGGAGATGGCTATGAACCAGTTGTTATCTATTACCAAGATGATTTGCACTCTAACGCAAACGGACAGTTTGACAGTTACAATTGCAGTCGACATAGATAACGAATATAATAATGATGTACGATGTTCACAATGATGATGATGCATGCGCGGTCAGCTTGAGCAATTGATGCAACGGCAACAATCATTTATCATTGAGCTACATATTTGAGCTTGCGCCTATTCACAGCAACTAGTTGGTGATCTTGGCCATCATTAGCATTAGCCATGAGCTGAAACATCCTCAGGTAAATAGTTGTAATATTGCCCAATTAATTTACGAACAACTTTTGGCTCTCCTTATGATTTATGACTAGGTTTTATAACAGATTCTCTAACCAAAATGTAATAAAAAAAAAACAGCGACAACAATAGCCAAACACAACAGACCCAAAAATATTTGGCTAATTGCGTGAGCTCCTCAATTAGCGACCAAAAATAGGCATAAAAGCATTTCTGATGAGGAAATGATTAATGCGTTGTAATCATTTCAGTTGCCAAAAAAAAAAACAAAGAAAATAAAAAACAAATAAAACATCGCTGAACATTTTTAAGAACATTATTTTATTTGCTTGAGTGTATCAAAAGATGATGCTGAAATTTCTACGAGGTGCGCTGCTGTTAAACGGTTGTTGACCCACAACAAACACACACAACACACACACTATACACACACACACACACACACACATGGATATCGATTGTTTAGCTATGCTAACGTTATGGAGATATAACTGTTAGATGCTTCGATTGTTGTGTGTATTGTTTGGGGTGTTAGTCATAAATCTGAACGCATTGATGCCAAATAATATTGTTAACGCTCCAACAATATCTGAAGACAAACAACTAAAGAGGGGGGGGGGGGGAGGGCGGCAATTGGGGTGTAGAGAAGTGTCTGCTGCAACAGAGAAAGTCCAAGCCACAATTGGCTGTTGAACATTTGTTGATAATGATCGCCATGCCATAAACAGCAGTTTTGGTTTTAGCCGCCAGCTGCAGCAGCAGCAGCAGCAGCCGCATAATTAAAGCCAAAGCGAAAACATTTTGCAGCCAAAAGAATTTCGTTGCCACAATGCGAATGAGCAACAAATTTTAGTTGCTGCTGCATTATCATAAAATATGGCCGCAAATTACTGGCCTAGCTGCCTTGGCACTTTCCTCTATTGGCGACGCCTGGCTAAATGGCAGCAACTAACCTATATTTTGTGGCCGGCACAATACTCGACCTTCTTTTCTCGCCCCGCCAATGTTGCCAGTTCTGCTTGTCAATCAAATAGACACAAAGTGCGCCATGTAAGAGGTGCTGCTGTTGTTGCGTCTGGTTTTAATTAAAACGTGTGTTGTTTTTTTTGTTGTTGTTGTTTTGTTTTATGGTAGCGCGCACGAAGAAAATGGTAGCATCCACAGTTGCCAGTTTTAATTAAGGCGTTGCACCGCCTGCCCCGCCATAAGTTGCACTGTCTGCATAGGCAATGAGTCCTGTTGCAGCTGAGCTCTTGTAATTTAAACACTCTCAAGCGCTTTGGCATTTAGCCCAATAAAAGTCAATTGCCAATGGCCAATGGCCAATGGCCAATAGTTATAGCCATTGCTATACACACATTAATTGGCATGTCAGGCAATTAGAAATCACCGATAACTTACGTTATCGCCCACACACGAGTCGAGTTTAGAGCCGGGTCGCAATGTTACGTTGCGATTCTTGTCAATAAGGTGTACCAGCTCTTAACATGTTTTTTTTATTGCGGCCCACACATACACACACACTCAAACACACACACACACATGACAATTGGCAGTGGTTGTTGGGCTAACAAGCCATTGTTGACACATTGCAGCCATGTTAGCCATGTCATTGCAGTCAGCTTGTGGGAGTTTTGGTAGTACGTAATTGGATCAGGAGCTACACAACTATAGAGAAAGCCGCCGGCAATAATCAAATTATTTGCAACTGCTCAGTGGGCTTATATGGCTGAACTGCGTGTTTGCTAACTATGTATGTATATAGGCGGTTGTTTTTTTTTTTTATGGTACTGTCCAGCTCAATGGCTTATTTGGTTATGACTTCATTTGCAGCGGCAACAACAGTGGCAAGCGTCTGGTGAAAGTGCACTGTACGCATCAAAAAAACACATCAAATGGAGTGTGCTAATGTTCCGCATAATGTTGCATGGCTTTATGAATGGCTATTAAGTTTGTGTATTGTCTCAAGTTTGTTGCCTAAGTCTTTTGTTTGCGCACATTAAAAATTTTATAATCATCGCTCGATTCTCGGCTCTTGATAAAGACAAGCTAATACAACAAAAAAACACTAACACACACACAAACACACAGAAAAGTCGTTAAGACAGCCACACCGACGCCTGCGCTTGGCATTTCAAATCAGTTTCGAGTTTCAATTCGGCTTTTTTCTGTTCATTTTAAATGTAATTTTTTTTTCCTTTATTGACTTTGTGTGTATATCGCGAATGTTGACAATGTAGACACCGATCGACGCACCTTTTAACACTTTGCCTCTGGCCTTAGCAGCTGGCTTATCCGTATAGCGTCAGCATGCCGCAAGCGGCTTTGAGAACTGGATCAGATATTTATTAACTGTTGCCAAAAGGCTTAAACTTTTTTCTTTTGCTTATCCTTTTTACTGCTTTTCACAACAAGCTGCATAGCGTTGCGATTTTTTGATTTTTAAATTTTCGACTTGATTTTGATGTGTAATCCGTTTAAGTGTCGCATTCATTTCAATAACTTGTGAAAATTATGCTACTTTTATTGAACTTTGGCACTCGGCACTCTGTGAAGCAACGGTAAACGAAAGATCTGGCGCACGACAAAACATGAAGCGTGATCTACCCCGAGACCCGAGACCACAATGACAACGACAATGCGCGCTGGCAACAGGTGCAAACCGTTCGCGTTCGCTGTCGCTCTCAAACTGCGCAATCGCACATATCGAAAATGTTAAGTCTTAAACTCGCTCTCAGTGCTGTTAAGTTTTATTTTAAATTTTTATTGCATACTTTTAGGCATTACTTAATTGCACAGCTAACATTGTGTTTGCTGTTCATCTTATCTAGTACAATTATTATACTTTCCCATAATTATATAATAACTATTTGACTTCCGACATGCCTATTAAGCTAACTTAAATTATTAGCTAACTATTTTTCCTATTAAGATCTAATCATTTGTTAATTAAATTAAGCCTTAAATTATTTTAAAAAAAACAATGTTAATGTTATGTTATCAACCTCTCTTTTAAAAAATGAATGCTAGATGGCGCCACAGCTTTAGCAAAATCAAAGAGATGATTTTTATTAATAGTACAATAATTGTATTTTTTCCTCAATAAAAACACAAATTTTGTTTAAAATTAAGAATTTCACTATCTACATAATTTGAAACATAATATTAAGATTATATCAATGATACTTAAAAGAACCCCTTCAGTTCATCGAAATTTAACATGAGACATGTTTTTTGCATTTCGATTCCATTCTAAAACGACAGCGAATCGGGAAAAAACTTTCACATACTTTACCTTCATTGCAGAACACTAAATGTACGTATATAAAATCCTTTCGACTACCCAACTTGCAGTGATTGCTGAGAAAATGTTATTTTTTTTCTGCATAAGTAAAAGTATGCCACAAAGTTCAAGGTTGATGGAATATGGTATGGGTTGGCCAGTATGTGTCTATGGCACAAACAGTTTGGTTGGTCGGTCATTAAGCCAGACACGACATTAACGCCTGATGCTCGTTGCGGTCTCTGGGTTAATTAAGAGTCAAACAATGCCAACGCGAGCGGAAACATTTGCTCTTTTTTCCATGCGTAGATGCCTATGATTTATAGGGGTCTGACAGACAGAGCAGTGCATCGTGTGAAACCGACGCCTTGGGGACGAAGACTTACCGAGTGCAGTGTACATATTGGATAATGAATCGATGGTGGTGCAATTGTTGGCTTACCTGTTAACGATAAAGAAAATGTAAATCAGATTATATGGGTAATAAATGTGGGCCCAAATGAGAAATTTATGCTTAGTATATGTGATGGGCTTGCTATCAGAAAATCAATTTGGCTAATTGCAAGCATAATGACCTCGTTTGTCGACACATTTCAGCAGACACCAACGAGCAGCGAACAACTGGCAAATGTTCGGATAACTTCTTGACACGCAATCGGTGTGGAGGGAGCGCTTATAAGCCAAATGAAAATAACCCCCAAAGTGTCATCAAATCAATGCAAAGTAGCAGAAATCGAACAGAAAACCCCACAGAAACGGAAACAGAAAGACAACGGCAAAGAAAATGCCAATGGGAAAACCAAAACTTTTGCAACAGCTATTAAAGTACTTTTCCTGAGGCGGGAACGAGGTCTCCGGGCCTCGAATGGCGTATAAACGAAAATGGGCAATTCTGTTGCTCATAAAACGTCGTAATAATGGGAAAAGTTACCGACCAGGCAGGATGGCAGACTGGCAGGGCACAGGTGTGTCCATAGCCATGAAATAGTTCTGCTCAAGTTAACTAATAGATTTTTTCTGTATGAGGGAAATCAATAGGCGTCTCCCCAGGGGAGTGTAACATTTCGATTTAAAGGCGTTCTTCTGTGGTTTAGTTATTGAAGTAGCAATGCTATTATAATAAATATTAATATTAATAATAAAAAAAAAACAGAATAGTTAAAAAAAAAACAGAAGAAATTAAATTATTATACAAATAACGGCAAGATTATAGTAAGTATTGGATTTCTAATTGTTTTCGCACAATCGTGCGAGTATTATTCTGAAGTCGAAATCACAAAATATATATTGATTTTGAAATATCGAATCGAATTACTTAAATTTATGCAAATGCAAGCCAAGGCATAAAATATACGCATATTTCATTTGTATTCACAAATTAAACGTTGCAAATTAGCAAAGCATTTTTTTGCTCCTCGTTAAAAAAAAAAATTATAAATTGTCAGCGTGTGTAAATAATTTATTTTATAAACTACAAATTTGTTTGGCCAACAGCCAAAAGTATGCACTTTTTCTGATAAACTAACACTTGGCTATGGTCGGCAGATTAAAAAACTTTTGCATACCTGGTATTGCTACAGAGAACACTCGAGCGTATGCTACAAATTGTTGCAATTGAACGCAGTTTTACCAAATAATGCACTTCAAGAAAGAATCAGAATCGGGCTTATCTTATTTAAGTTGTTGCAACCAGAGCTTGGTCTTATCCTCCTCCGAGGAGTAATTCCCAGATGTCTTCGTTTCCTCGGCAAGTCGTGCGTTGAGGCGGGTCAGCTCTGACTTTAGGCAAATCTGCTCCAATGATAGCATTAAGTTCTTCCACTCCTCGATGCCATTGGCTCTGCAGCCCTCGTATTTTGAACAGAGGATTTCCTGCCCGGATAAGACACAGGATTTTAACAGCAGCTCTGCCGTTTTGCTCCGCTTGTTCAATTCCCGACAAACAGACACACTCATTATGCAGCTCGGGCAGCACACTGGCTACCTTTAGTTGCAGCTTGACGGGATTCAGACGTGATGCATAATCTAATCATACGTTGAACGGTGCCCTTGTCGCGCCTTGACGGCGGCCCGTTTTGCGGGTTATTTTGTTCTGCATTTGGACACGATCTCTCAACGTGTTCTACCATTGCCTCAGGCGCTTATCCACATCTTCCGAGTCCTTCAGTTCGCAACGTTGCTTGTCTGAAATACTGGCAAAGTCAACTTTTCGGTCGAATATTTCGTTGACAATCAGTCCGACCACCCCTCGGCAATCTTGCTGAGTCACAGGCTTCAGCTGACCATACTCCCCGATATACCAACTCCGTGTTGTCCGACTTATACGAACATTTATTGGAATTGGTGAAGTCGTTGCCTGGTTGCACTATTGTTAACAACGATTCGCATTTTGTTGTTTTCCATTGTGTGTTAAGTTTTGTGTGATAATAATATATTTTGTATTTTTTTTCTACAGATTATATTCAATTTTGGAACATTTGAAGGAGTAACATTTAAGCATGCTCAGAACTTTCAATCACAGACACAATGTTCTCGGCAATGTCACACAGCTGATCATAGGTGTACATGTAGACGGAGTCCCTGAAGTACTTTGAATGTTTCAGCATCTCTTGGGATTGGCTATTGTTGGAAATTGTATTTGAAATTGACTTGAACACTTGTTCTGCCAGTAACCAAATCTTCTGTTCCCACAATTCTATGCCGCTGGAGATAAGGCCACGAACATAAATAAATTTTGTTCGCTGACTTTGCTTGGACTTAGCTGGAGAATCGCTGGGGATTATGGAGGCAGTTCTCCATCGTAGTTGGGTCAGCAGCAGTTGCAACTCTTCGAAGAGCTCAATACGCTGACGAAGATCTACCGAGGAGCAAACCAATTCAGTTAGCTTTCTAATGCTATAATCCCATTTCAAATCACAAGTAGTATTCGGGCAACTGTCAAAAAATCGCTTTAATATCTCCAAATCGCTGAAGCTTTTACAGTAAAATCCAACATTGCGCTGATTGAACACCTCTCTCTCCCCCAGTTCCCTAACGAAGGGACAAAGCGTCTGGGGAGAATTGAGCAGCTGTATTTGAGGCATGCCCAAAGATGGTTTTTGGCGGCAGAATCGCATCGTTTGCTCCATGTTTTGATGCAGCAATTGTAGGTACTCCGGTGGGGGTGTGCACCTGCCATGCATGTTTAGGGTTAGTGCACAGGGACAACCATGGAAAATGCATGGTTTTGTGTTAAGATACCAACGCTGCTTTACAATGCCAACTTTGCGGGGACGAAAGAGCACAGAAACTTCGCGTATGCCTCCCGGGGCCAGCTGAAAGGGTTTTGCATCAAAGACAAATGAATTGCGCTCCTGGTTGAAGAGCGTGTTGTTGTAGGCAAAGAAGTCGGCAGAATTCCATTTGAAGCAGATGGTCTCACGCCCGTTGTTCTCGATACGCATTATGGTGCGAAGACTCCGCTCGTAGGGATTACATACGAATCTGCGCTCCAATATGGGCGAGAATTCGGGACGATATCGGCGATAGGTGGTGCCATTGATAAGCACCGCCAGTTGTGATGCAGCAGCTCCAAGCTCTTTACACTTTTCGCATGTATCGCCGCAGCAGATCGTATTGTGGCCGATGGGCTCCGATAGTTCCACGGGCGTTGTGTCCGATATTGTGTGACCAGAAATACGCTCACAAGGTTGCCTGATCCATATATTTTTGCCAATTACCACGAGTTTATACTTTTTTGGACAATAGTCCAGTTCTATTTGCCGCACGTTGAAAAGCAGCTGTTCGGGCCTCCTCTGTGTGACAAGGCACATTTTCAGTTGCAGTGATCGGCGATTTCGTAGCATATCCTTCCAATATTGCAAACGTTTGTCCACAGGGCTCTGAGTAGTGCAGGAATTGCAATGACACGAACACTGAGATTCCGATTCTGTAGAACGACATTGCTGAAAGATATCATCAACGATCTTATAGATGAAATGATTTCCATTTTCTATATCCGGATAGGAAAATTGCATGCTACTCAATTGATTTTCCAAACTACTTATTTCAACAGCTTCTTCAAGTGACAGGTGTTTACTAATTGTATATATTTTTGACGCATAAAATGACGACAAATTAAATGTTGTGATAACCTATATATTTCCTAAAATATATATCGATAAATTTGCATAATTGATTACTCAACTGATCTTAATATGCATTCCTCTAAATAACTAGAATGTGGTAATAAATTTATATATATATATATTTTAATATTTTTATATATATGTATATATTTATATAGTATTTTTTTGTAGAACTGAAATTTGCAGATTGTATTTTAATAAATTAAGGTTGAAGTTCTAATTTACAAATGAATGTGACTAATTCTTGATGTTAACTTGTGTAGGCCCTTCAACATGGAATAACATCAGTACTTTCAATGACGGAAACAACATTTTCAGCAACATTGCACAGATGAGAATAGGTTTGTATATAGAGCGCATCGCGAAAGTATTTGGAGCGACGCAATTTCCTGAGAACTGCAGCATGGGCTTTTTCATCAAAGTGGTCGGTCAGTTCTTCGATATCTAAATTTGAAAGCAGTTTTATTTTGTTTCGTAGAATTTCCACATCGACATCCTCCTCCTCGACACCCTTCTCCAGCAGTTGCTGATAATAACGCTGTAATTCTGGTTTGTAGAATGACTCCTCGGTGGTAAAGGCCAGATCCTCCCATTCTTCGACGCCGTTACAAACGACTCCACGCACATAAATAAATTGAGTGCGTTGCTTCTGCGCATCCAATTGGCTCTGGTACTCCAAACTGGGAGCTGGTCCCAAGAGCGGTTCCAGAAGAACCATCAAACTGGCAAACATTTCCTCGCGTCTGTCGAAGCTTTCGATGCGCATGATAAGCATCTTGATGGTGTCCACGCGAAAATCCCAATGGGGTTCCCGGGGTTTTTTAAGCTGCTTGTGCAAGTCCTTGAGTACCTCCACATCATCGAATCTGGTACAGTTGTAGCCAGGATTTAACGAATTAAACAACTCACGCACATCGATATCCCGGTCGTAGGGGCAACAGGTGGGCGGAGGTTCTATTAGAGGCACAATTTCCGCTAAGTGAGTCGTTAGCTCCTTCATCACATTGGTGTTCGCTTTGCATAAGGCCCCGGAATGGAGCTCCTTTAGCCTGGCCATGTATTCCTTGGGTGGGGTGCAGCGTCCGTGGAAACGTAACAGAAGCGACTCCTTATTGCCACAGAATATTCGAGGTTCCACCTGCAGGCGCCAGAGCTCCACCGCCATGCTTACCTTGCGTGGCTGGTACATGACCATAAGATCGTAGGATTCACCGCATGTGAGCCGAAAGTTGTCAGTGTCAAAATGGAACTCGTTGTCCTGGGCGAGCAGCAGCTTGCCGCAATTGTAGTAATATACACCTTGGGTCCATTTAAAGGACAACGTTTGTTTCCCAATGTTCTTCAACTTGAGCACAATCTTCCAGCATCGTTGAAAGGGATCGCATTTAAATTTAGTGAGCATATCAACGCATTCAGTGAATCCCTTCTCGCACACAATATAGGCCTTGCCATTAACACTGAGTCCCAACTCTGATGGCTCTGGCAACGACGCCGGTTCCAGCTCCGATACAAGCTGCTCTGTGCAGCTTTCGCCAATTTGCTCCCCAGAGCACAGCTCATCCGAACTATTCGTGACTGCCACCAGTTGCTCTTCTTCGAGCAGCACAGTTTGTTGAGTGGGTCTCAGCTTTTCAATATTTGTGCCTGTTACTTGGAGTCTATCCAGATCTGGAAAGAACTCGAGCACCTGGCGTATATCATCGAAGCGCTCACCTATGCGTCTGTCCAGCACATCGGACTTCATCCAGCTATTTTGCAGTTGCCTATTCGCAGCCTGGCTGCCCAGTAGCTCATTCTGTATTACACTAGGCAATCCAATTATTTCGACATTCTTCACACCCAATTGCTCCGCTTGTGGCCAGGTTTCCTTGATAGGCCCCGGATATGCGCAGGGATTCTCGATCTCCTTCAGTTGACTAACTGGTTTTATTGCAAGGTGTTCCGGTTGCAAACGCTCTGCGTAGTCCATGAGACGCAGAACCGTCTCCTTGTTGCGATTTTCCAATGTGGAGCGACGATTGAAGAGCACCTCCTCCGGTTTTTTTCCAGTCTGGATCTCGACGCGTTCCTGCATTTGGCGACGCTTCAGAAGCATATTCTGCCAGTATTTGAGCCGTCTGTCCACGTGCTTCTCAGTTGTATTTTGTATGTTCGGCTTGTCTTTATCACAGGACGAGGACGTTTCCGAAAAGTGTCCCCGACGCTCCTCAAACATCTCGGCCAGTATGTGCTCCACAATATTCCCGCTGTAGTGCACCATGCTGGTGCCAGCTTTGAGCTGCTCCAGAGCATCATGCTTGAATGATTCCCTTGTAGATGGTGGAATGCTGACCAAGTTCACCAAGTTACTATCCAGATTGGTTTTTATTTTGTCCGGTTCGGGAATCATGATTATAGAATATATATTTTAAATAAGAATACTTTAAAAAACTCGAAACTCTGTCAGTTCATTTAGTGAATGATGATTTGATTTGAAATTATTTTTATTTTATTATATTCAAAGTAACTGATGAATGAAAACTGATTGGCTCAATGAGTCAAAGCGCTCTCAATCGAGGACACAATGTTCTCCGCAGCATCACAGATTAGCGAATACGTCTGTATGTAAAGCGAATCCTTAAAGTATTTACAGCTAAGCAGCCGCTTGAAGACTGACGATTTCATATATTCCTTGTCCTTAGGAATCTTTTTACCCTGCTCCTTCAGCTCATTCATGTAGCGCCGCAGCTCAGATTTGAAAAACTTCTGTCCCAAGCCATCGCTAATGTTCTCCCACTCATCAATGGTGCTGCCGATAATGCCGCGCACATATAGGAAACAGGAGCGCTCCCGCTGCACATCAACCTGCTCCGTCGGGAAGACTTCATTCGAATTGCAGCGCATTGTTGATAGCAGTTCGACTAGGATATTTTGTAGGGTCTCACGATGCTCCGCCTCGTGCTGGTAGATGCATTGCCGCAGCGTTTGCAGGCGGTAGTCCCAGGGTGGCTGGCGCGGCTTCTTTACCAGCACGTAGAGCTCCTTGAGAGTTTCCAGATCCGCATACCGCTCGCACTTGAAGCCTGGGTTCTGAACGGCGAACAACTCACGCTCATCTAGGACACGCTGATATGGACAGCTCAGCGTTGAGCGCTCCACGATTGGCGCCAGCTCGGCATGCATTTGAGTTAGACGCTCATTGATCTGCCGATTGCGTTTATTAATAACCAAACGCTGATCCAAATCGAGACGCACCAAGTAGGTAACTGGCTGCGTGCAGACTCCGTGGAAGCGTATGAACAAACGACGAACTCCACTGAAGGGAAAGCGTTTCATGGTGAGGCACCAATGTTGTTTCTTTACGCCCACTCCGGTGGGCTGGTAGAGTACATCGATGCGTCGCTGATTACCGGGGAGCAGCACAAAGGGCTGTGAGTCGAATAAGAATTCCGAGCGGAATGGCTTATGCTGGTGCAGCTCCTTGTTGAGTAGACTTATTTGATGCCAACGTAGCTGGATGAACTTGTTGCCAATGTTGTCCAGATGCACGATTGTCTTTCGGGAGCGTTGCAGTGGATCGCACTTGAAGTATAATTCCAGATCTTGGCTTAGAACACCGCTGTTTGAGCCTAAGCCGAATGATTTTCCATTAATCAGAATCACATCATCTTCCTCCCATCTGGTTCTCTTCTCGCCTTTCTCACCCGCTTGCGGTGTAGGCGACTGCGGTGCATCCTCTTTGGCTTCCTCGGTCGTCTCAGACACACAGAAAATTATTTCGTCTCCAAGGCATTGGCTACCAATCACTGGCACCGCGGGGCCTTTGGTCAGTGTTGTTATCTGTAGCTGATCCACCTCCGGACAATGGGACATCACACTCAAAATATTCTCCTCCTGCTGTTCCAATCGTTCACCGAGAATTTCTGATCGTAGCCATTTAGTCTCGACAGGATGCGTTGTGTCAGCCAGTTCCAGCTTCGAGATCTCTGGTAAGCCAATAAACTCCAAGCGATTTATCTTTGGTTGCGTCGGATGCAATTCACTTATCTCGCGGCACTGCTCTGCATTTTGGCGCATTTTTAGTACACCCTTTACCTGGTTCACAGGAACACCCTTGCTGCGCTCGACCGTATCCAAGAGACGGATTATCATTTGCTTGGCCTGCTCATCGATGGTGGCATGGCGATTAAAGAGAACATCCTCGGCCCGCTTGCCAGTGCGACGCTCGATTCGCTGCTGTATTGTTTTCCGGTCGCGGAGCATATCGTTCCAACTTTTGAGACGAGGATCCATGTCATCATTGTCACCATAAGTTTGAGATTTCTTTAGAATGCTTTGGCAATTACTGCTGCTAATTTTGATTTGATACTTGGTCCGGTTGTTAATCTGTCCGAAGACATTCTCCACCAATTCTTCTGCCAAGACCCGTGGCAATCCCCCTTTTTCCTTGCATAGGCTTTTCTTATCGTTAATAACAAAATTATAATTCGATTGATCTGAACTGTTTATTTCTGTCTTCCTCTTCATCTTGATGCTGTGTTTTTATTCAAATTTATCAGATGTATATTTTAAGAGTGAATATTACTTCAAGTTTTTATTTGCTCGAATTGAAATTATTTTATGTCAACTCTCTGATTAGCTTTTCTAAGACTTAAGATGGGTGTAAACTGTATAAAAACAGTTGCTGCTTTAAAATAGGATTGGTTTGTTTGTAATATTAAACATCCTCTTTCTTTGAATAATAATAACTGTCATAGCTATGGAAATTACTTATCATTCTGCGCATATTTATGCTGCTTACGTGTTCATCGGCTCTAAATTAAATCGAACGCTTACCTCCAGCGAATTCCAACTTATGCATCGAAAATTTTGGAGGGAATTGTGCTAATTTGCTAACAATTCACAAAGCCAAATTAAATTCATGAGCTCGTGTGACAAGTCATCGTAATTTTCCACAAACATACCCTGCTCTCAACCCTATATTTCTCCTCTCATCCTCCACTCCCATGTCAGACTCAACGACATTGACGTGCCGCCTTCACACAATTCAAAATTGCTTTAGTTTTTGATATGAGTTGTTGTTGTTGTTGTTTTTGTTGTTGTTGTTGTTGTTTTTGTGGTTGTGACTGGCAGGCAACAAAGTGAAAGGAGTCGATGTGGTGGAATACAAATGAAACTTACCTGCAAACAAAAGAAGGGCAAACATAAAGTTGATTTATTGACAATGTATAATATATTTTATATATATATAACTATTTGTGCATACATACAAATTTATTTACGATAGTTGCGCAGTTCATTTATAACTTTAAGGACAATTGAGTGCTCAAGCTCTAAATCACAATAAAAAACAAAAAATCTTTAGTCTTTTGTCTTTATTGTGAAAGATAGCCCTTTCACTGTGGCCAATTGCAGAAAGGAAAGCAACAATAGAAACGGAAACTTTTGCCCTTTTTACAAAAACAAAGCCATATCCATTACCCAGTTAGTTCAACCAAAAAGAGTACAAGTTAAGTAATTTAGTCCTGGCAAAGCCAACTAACCGCTGCATTGGAAGCATGGATCGTTGCCAGAGAAGAAGTAGCATAAGAACTGACCGCATTCCCTTGGCCGGAAATGCGCCGCTGGATGGCATTGTTGGCAATTTCAATACGGCGCTCATTATAATGGCTCAGCATGGTGATTTTGCTTTGGAGGAGCTCTGTTGTTTTGTTCTGTTCTGTTCTGTTCTGTTTTGGGAGCATGTGTCTCATCTACGTGCCTGGCGAAATGCAATCAAGATATTGTAATTCTGCAATGCATATTGAGAACGTGCAACAGTTACACTCGTAGCACTTGCGGCACTCGCACAATGCACATGCAATGCGAAACTTTGGGTTGCACTTAACGGGCCGACGGACAAAAACAAAACGTAGCCAGCCTGGGTAGCGAGGTGGAGGGGAAAGGCACTTCAACAACAGCATCGACATCGACATCTGCGCTGCTGCACTTGATGCCTCAGCGGTGGCAGCAGCAGCAGCAGCAACAGCAGCAACAGCAGCAGCAGCAAAAATCTGGCAGTGTTTGCATTTTGATTTCCATTTCGCATGCACTCAAGTAATGCATTTATTATTTACAAGCCGTGCAACAGGCAGCCGGTGGCAAGGGGGGCAACTTGCCGCTCAGGCAACTCAATTCAATTCAGCAAACTCATGTTGCAGTTGTCAACGATGCAGACGAAGACACTTGTGGAAGAGCTGTTAACCCATCCTACAATCCCATCTCCCATCCCCCCCAAACCCATCTACCCACCATCAACTCATGTGCATCTCGCTGACTTTGCCCGCTCCAATGTTGAACATATTCCAAAGCACTTGGTGCTGCTGTCAGGCAGCAAGCAGCCAGCCAGCACCCAGCAGCCGAGCAGCCGGCAGCAATTCTCAGACTGTTGGCGCTTCTTGAGTGAAGACAGCCACTCAAACAAATATATTTATATACACCAACATAAAGCATATGCACTTTACAATGGGATATGCAATTTTTACGAGGTATACACTTTTTTATGTCAAATTAATAAGTATTCGAATGAGCTCAATTAAAGCTGCACTTTCTACAGCACTTCTATATTAATTGTAAGTTACTACTTAAATTTTGCTTATTTATAAAATGTATACAATATCAATATTATCGATTTAACAAATTAGGCATTTACAGCAACAAATGCTGCTTTTATCGATAAAATCAAAACCTGCTATCGATTTTATTTTTCGAGTAAGTATCTCATACATGTAATATAATGCAAGCTCTACACCATTACATATGGACTAATCAAGCTTATATCATTAGATTGGATACATGTTGAAATAAACTCTCCAGCATCTCTATATACCAAGGGTATTTCGTGATGCGAATCAAGTTAAAGCCGTCATTCCCAACTTGTTACTGCACAATAAATGCTGTTTTTCTTTTTTGTTGTTCTTCATACATATTCAGCTTTAGATGACGGCCATAATAATCAAAATTTTATTGAATAAATTGCGGAGCTGAAAAATTTGCGGCATATACACAATTTGTCAGAAGGCGAGGCCAAATCCATTAGGCAGCCAATCGTAATGGTCAGGCCAATCTCGCCTGTGTAGCCATAAAAGTGCGTTAGACATAACTGCACTTATATTGAGCGGTACCGTTAGATAAACACCCAATGCCCGCCAGACAGATCGAGTTCGAGCTGGAATCGAATCGAATCGAGTCGATTCGAGTCTGTGATGAATTTCGATTTAATTGCTGTGCAATTTGTGCAACCAAACAGTTTGTGGAATGCGCTGTCAAATTGCGGCATTTAATTAAAACAAATTGAGTGTTTTTAATAAAATCGCAACAGTGGAAATCGAAAGACTAAAATATATCCTGTGGCATTAAGCTGAAAAATAGTTAATTTATCGATATTTGATTCTTTTAATTGGATGGTAACTAGTAAATTTTAAAAAACATTTAAGATAAGTAAAAATCAATGAAATTCAATAAGAATATAATAAATATATATATATAAATAAATATAAAAATATTTTCTCTGGCACTAATCTGAAAAATAGTTAGTTTATCGAAATTTGTTTCTTTTAATTGGATGGTAACTAGTAAATTTTAAAAGACATTTAAGATAAGTAAAAATCAATGAAATTCAATAAGAATATTACGTCATTCAGTCAATTGATTGATGAGCATATACACTTAGCGAAAATCAATGAAAATTATTTGCTATTTTGCAAAATAAAATAAATCAAGGAAACTAATTAAAACGGCTTATCAAATCAGTCACTTTTTATTACTTTATTATGTGATTTTTGTATAGCACAAGAGTGGAAATGTATAACGAATTGTGTATGATTATAATTATAATTATGAATATAAACTGTAAGGGTCTCTCCACATGCTCATAATACCCCCTTCAGATATTCTCCAAATACTATAAATAATTTCGCAATTAACGCAATTACTGCAATTTGCAATATTAGTTGTCACAATTCAGTTTAATTACCTAACTTCGGCCGATTTGATGATCGCCTTGGGCGGCGCATCCCAATAGTTGGGTGCTGGTGGCACCCACTGGCGCAGCACTTGATAGTTGCCTTCGAGGAGCTGCATGCCCTCGATGACCTCCTCATCCGAATCGCCATCGTTATTGGCAGCAGCGGCAGCAATATTGCTGTTGTTATTATTATTGCTGTTGTCGGCATGCAAATCGTCAATGGATTCGCTCATTGTCTGCTGTATGCTGCCAATTTTTGGCGCCGCATTTGCTAGTGGCTGCCACTAGCACTCAGTTGTGGTAAAGGTAAACAAAGATGCGCACAGCCATTTGCGCTGAGTCCCAGATGCACACACACATACACGTGAACACACACACAAAAGGACACGAACACAGACACAAAGAACTATTTCCAGAAGAGGAAGCAGCACAACAATAACAACAAAGACGAAATTTGGCTGCGTCTTTAGATTCCCGGGAATTTTTTGTATATTTGCTTTTATATATTTTCTTGATTTTTGGTGAATTACACTGGGGATTTCCGCGCTGATTGTTATTATTAATTTAATTATATTTATTGTATTTATTTGTGTGTTATTATCAGCGTCTCGACAACGCTCGTTTTTCGCTGGCAGCGGCGCGCTGCGCTCACGTTGCAATCACGAATTGTTTCTTTCTAATCGGCGAAAATGTTCGTTGCGTTTGTTTTGGCACGAAAAATTGACAAGCACGGCGAAAACACATCGCACAAAAGCAGAACGCAACAACACCAACACACACACACACACACACACCACACACACACTCTCTCACACACACACACCTATACAGAGAGGGGTTAATATCTGGCATTTGCGTTTGCATCCCTTGTGGAATAGAACGTTCGACGTCGCTGTTGTCGCCCCCTTGCTGGGCTGCGTCCTTGCTCCTGTCGCGTTTCTCTGTTTCAGTTTCAGTTTTGTGTCTCGGTTTTCTTTCGCCTTTGCTTTGACTCTGGCTCGACAGCTTTTTTTTTTTTTTTTTTTGGCTTTTTTAGTGTGTAAAATAAGGGTTTGTAATTTAATGTTTTTATGTCTGATTTCGTTTTCGTGTGCATTTCAGGGGGTGCTCGGGGGGTGTTGTTCCCTATGCACGCATATTGTTGAAATTATGTAGCCAAAGACCTGGACAACAAGGGGGAGTGCGGCCGGGCTGACTGCTTGTGAGTGTTCACCTTTTAAGCTCTTGAACGTAAAACGAAAGTAAATCGCACAGTTGGCTGAGTATTAAAAGATCCATCTTGATTTTGTATTAGCTGTAGGTAGAAGCTTTAGCTTGCCAAGTACACAAAATATCATTATGATATTAAAATTAAATGTGAATCGAAGCAAAATAAAGGCAGTTTTTTATGAAGAAAAATTAAATTAACTAAAATTTATTTGTGTATATACTAAACAGAATGTAATACTCATATCCCAAATTTCATAAAAGCACTCAGATATGGTAACCTATTATTTATATAATGTTACCAGCAATTTATTTATTTTTATTTATTGCGTATAATATTAACGAATAGTATTATTCTATAAATATTCCATAAATAATTGAATTTCCTCCAACGTTTATTTAAAAAAAATGCGCTCAGCCACAATTCGCCTTCGCCGCAAAATTTGTGCAAATGGCAAATGGTGTTCGCACCACTGTGCTCAGCCGTTCACAAAAGTCTGAAGACACGATCCCCGTTAACTCACACAAGCACACACTCTCACTCACACTGCCGCACACTTACAAGGAGCGCAACCTTTTACGGCCACTCACTCACACTCAAGCACACACACACAGAGCGGGCAGGACGAGCACGAACCCCCAAAAACATGACGCTGGAACAATATTAAAAGGCAGGAAGGAAGTGAACGCTCGAACGTATGCTCATATTTTGCAACAAATATTTTCATTGAGAGCGAGCAAAAGAGTGAGAGAGGGAGAAAGAGAGAGAGAGAGACACTCGCTCTCTTTTGGCGGCACGTGTGTTCGCTTTGGGCTCTCCTAGTTGCGCTGCTCTCTTGATTGCCAGGTTTTCTATTTTAATTCACTCACTCAATTTGAAAATGCGTTCTGTAGAATTCACCCCTAAGCGTCTTCACGGTAATTTGAACACGTGCCGAGCAGCTGAGCGACCGATTTCAGTTTTGGGTGGTAACTGCTGGACAACACCACCAGCCCACCACACGGGGTGGTTCCGTCCGTGCGTCCGACGCTGCAGCGATCGTAAAATTTAACGATTTTGCTTTGCTTGAAGCTTACTCTGGAGCTTTCGTTGGCAATTAGCGCACAAGTTTCCTTTAGCTGGGACTCAACTGTACCGGGCTCACCCCCCGGACGCCGCAAAGTATACAATGCACTCGTAAAAACAATCAACATGGCAACACTTACGAGCCCCCGGGGAATCCGAGTACAGCCAGAGCGAAAGTGAAAGCTCCGCTGAAGGCTAACGGACAACGGGTAACGGTATTTAATGTGCAAATAGCTCATACTACCAAAATGAGGCGCCATTCCATGTGTTATTGTTAACGTCGCTAGCAACAAATTGCGTCGTTTGCCAAATCAACCCTACACAACAGAACAAACGGCACAGACACATTCCAGGCCCCATGCTCTAACAACAACAAACAAATATGCACAGCGACAACAAACATAGGCAAAAACGGGTGCTATTGAAGAGTGGGGAGGGGGGAGGTGGGGGGAGGTTGTTGTTTAAAGGGCGACGTTCAACGACACTTCAATAGCCACACACAATATCCGTTAGAGACCTTGGCTGTGGGTTTGTATCCACTGGATACATTACACTCTGTAAATTTTAATTAAAATGCAGCTGGCAACATGTATTTACCTTCTAGCAACATGTTGCCAGGCAAAGCAATGTGACTAGCAACAAATGTCATTTGTATTTAGTATTAAATTTATTCATTGCATTATGAATATAGTTAGCTGCGCAACTGGCTGAAAAGAGGCCAGCAAAAGAAGGGTCTGCCAACCCCCAAGAGATGTCATTCAAGCACACACACACACTCACTCGCACACTCGCACACACACTGCGGCACACTCCACATGGCTATGGCATAAAAATAATTATATAAACTTGATGCTCGTTGCCGTCTGCCTGACATTTCTCTGATTGTTATGCGAGCGACCGATTGTCGTGCATTTTCCACCCCATGTCGACGCCCACACATCCCCCCCCCCCCTTGTTCTCTCTCGATCCACCCATTAACCGCACAGTTTTCAAAACAGCCAAAGCCAGAGAGCGGTATAAACATTTACGCCCGCCGACGCTAACTCACCGGCCTCGTGGCCATGGGGCCCTTGTCTCGCTTTGGGTCGGTTTTAACATGATTTGTTGGATTTGCCAAGATTTCCTAATTCCATTTGTTAGCCTTAGCCTGCTTGAGGGTTGTCGGCCCAGCTGAGCGCTTGTTCTGCCCAACGCCGGTGGGTGTTTTCTAATTTGTTGGTTTTTGCGGCGTTGCATTTTCAAGTGTTGTCGAGTGAGTGTTGGCGGTGACTAGTAGACCAGCTAAACATATGTATATAGTTCACTTATAAGTGAACTTTAAGTTACTTGTCACATAGGCTTTATTACAGTCTTTCCTTCCAAATACTCTTAATAGTATAAGCAAACCTATAACAGACAGAATAACTTTATTTAAACAGTCCAGTTCCGTCACCAAATCCAAAGACGTATTTATTTATAATCGTTAAGAAATTAATATTTTTATATAAGATTTTCACATTTTTCTCTAGTTTGTGATTTTATAGAAAAATTTTAACACTGATAAAAGTGAATATTGGATTAAAGCCATTTACATTTGAAATATATACGCATCCTTATACATAGAGTCGTAATTGTAATTGGTGAAAAATAAATATTTTCTAATATCTTAAAGCTGAATTGGTATAAATTTAAGTCAATCCCTTTCAAAGAACATTAAATAAATACTAAATAAATACTAAAATATATTTCTGTTTACCTCCGTAGCAATAGCTAACATAAAACTTAAGATCTGTATACCTTTCCTATAGTAATCATTAAAATCTAATTATTTAGTAGATTCCCAAGAAGTAAGTGTGAATTTCCGACTTGAGGTTTTTAATTTGTTCAGAACTTCGCTCATTTCCGATTTGACTTTTAATTTGCTAAACAGTTCGTTTGCCTTGAGGAATGATTGAATCCGGCTTCAATCTAATTGTTTGGGGCCAAGGGCCAAGCACACATATTTTTGCTATCTTGATACTTGGTATTTTCATTAGCAACTGTCGGCTCATATTGCTTAGCACTTCATTATGGGCGGCTATTAGCGGGTTGCATGACTTTAATATGCCCATTGTTGTGTCGCCCCAAGTTGATGTGGGAAACTGCGAATGCCTCACAACAAACAGCATTGGCCACACAGAAGTAGCTGTAGTAGTGAAGTTGCTGAAGTAGTGAACTGAGTACTCATTTTCTTTTGGGCTTTTCAAGCTACTTAATGGCGCAGTATTTTATGTCTCTCTGTGGATCGTTACACTCGTGACTAAAACTGTTTATTGCCAAAAAAAAAAAAACAAACAAAAAAAATTTAAAAGCATATGCAAATGCTCATATTCCTCAAAGCTGATGTTGTTTGTAGTTGTTGTAGCTGCTGTTGTTTGGCAACTTCCTTTCCCGCGTTGTTGTTGATTTTAAGACTTTCTACGCATCGTTAGGCAGCATAGCCACATGTTGATGTTACCAAATCCCATAGCCACATCAAAGGCAACTCGCTAGTTGCCCCCCCCCCCACTTTACCTATCAGCCCACATCTTCCACCTCAGCATAATCCCTTTACCCCTTTTGCTGGAGACTGCGTTTATTACGCCTTTTAGTACGCATTTAATTCCAAATTGTGAGACGACTCGCTACGATTTCCAGTTAAATGTTTGTTTTGCCCCTGCCACGCCCTGCGGCGCAAATGAAGTCAAAGTCAAAGAATTTTTGTTGGCCACAGAAATAACTTAGGACTTGGCCAACAAACTGACGCTGCCGGCCAAGCAGCAAGTCAAACAAATGCTACACATTTAATGCCTATTTGTATTTATGTTTGTTTATTATTAAAATCAGCTTGTTTGCACTCATTTGTTTGCGTGTGTGTGTTTGCGTATTTGTGTGTGTGTTGGTGTGCAACTCATAAATATGCAAGTCATTAATAGAATTTTGATGTACAAGAGGCTAAAGCATATCTGAGTCGCAGCCACATCAAAATCAACGTCAAAGTCAAAGCAACAACCCCAAATTCCGTGCTGCCACAGGGGCGGAGTAGGGGGCGTGGGAGTTGGGTGCTGGGTGGAGTTGGGTGTCTGGTGCAAGTGGACTGCTGGATTGACAGGCTAAGCGCTCCATGGGGATTGGGTTGTAGTAACGGTATAACTGGCACTCTGCCTCCTCACACACTTCAGTTGTCTGCGCCGTCTGCAGTTGCCTCATAAATTGAGTAAAAATTACGCTTCATTTGATTTAACACAATCGAATTGTTGTTGCTATTGTTGTTGTTGTTGTTGTTGCTGTTGTTGCTGTTATTCTGTCAAGGCATTTGCTATTTTTTGGCATAACATTCTGACTTTTAACATGGTTACTTGTCTCTCTGGTTATGGGTTCTGCCTTTCAGCGACAATCGGATTAGGACATCATGTCCATGATGAGTACCAGTAACCGTTACTCACTAAAACGATAATGGGGTGGAATCCAGTTGAGCATATTTCAGGAGTTTTTGGTTGCCCGCGGCTGCAGATATGTATCAAACATAATTTTGAGTGACGCTTGAGCTAAAATGCAGTGCCAGCAATTCACTTTTCTTTTTTTTTACATACTCTCAGCTTTTCTCTACCAACTGCAAGTTATTGCACTAAATTGGGGCTAATGCGGATGGTGCTGCAATAAATGTTATAGGCCACAAATAGCAAGTGTTGCAATCATTAAATTTACCTGTACCTAAATAAATATGGGGAACATAATTAGCAACACGCACACTTTACAGTCTTACACGCCTATAAATGAATTCTTTATCGTACTGATTTTTTGGTCAATTAATAATATTGGCTTAAATATTCGCAAATAGCGTGCAATCTGCTGGCAACTGCTGCGTTGCACTGCGATCGTTTCGCCTGCCCCAAATGCAATAATAAACACATTGTCTTCTCTTCTTCTTCTGCTGCTGCTGCTGCTGCTGCTGCTACTTGGCTGCTGCGGTCTGTTTTTTATAGCCTTCTTTTATTTGCAGTTAGCCACAGATAGCAGCGCGTTGCAGCGTGGCAGTCAAGCAGAAGGCTAATATTTCCGCTATTGCCGGCGATTTCTTTCACTTCGCCGCGGGCCACTGCAAGTTGCACATGTTGTGTGCCTCACTTTGCTGCTTTATGCTTGCCTCCTTTTCAACTCTTTTCATTTCTTTTCGTTGCAGCTCTTTTATTTTTTATTGACAAGCAGCGCCTGTTACATGTAACAGCTCCTGGACCGTGGGCTGTTGCCAAAGTTGCAGTTGCAGCTGTAGCTGCTCTGGAGCTGCGCTGCTTGTGGCAATTGTAACATCCGCACATGTGGCCTGGGCTGGGCTGGGTTGGGTTGAGTTGGATTGGGTTGGGTTCGACTTCTTGTAGATCTTGGCTACCCTGTGTGTTTCATGGCCTGGCCGCGTCTCGTGTTGTGGCATCATTGTTATTGTTTATTGATGCACTACTTTGCGCTATTTTCGTGTGGCCAGACCAGGCAGCAGCCAGCAAGCAGATGGCGCACGAGTGGGCGTCCAAGATGAGAACCAGAAACCGAAACCGTAACACAGCTAAGAAAATGGCAGCAACAACAACAACAACAAAAGCAACAAAACAGTGCATTTTGCGCTGTAGCTAAAAATACATAAATTGTTTCAAACTCTGCAGATTCAGAGATCTACAACCATCTCCAGATGTGGCTGCCCCAAAAGCAGCACTGTACAACAAATTCTTGCTTAAATCAAATGAAATTGATTTTGTAACAAAACGTGTTGAAAAAATTAAGAACCAAACTGAATTTTGCATTTCAAATGTTTATTTATTTATTTTGTAATTGCTTTAAGGTAAGAATTCGAAACATTCACATTTTAATTTATTCGAGCAAGCTGCAAAATGTTCCATGAGTGAAATTTAATTTGGAAAAAAATTGCTTACTGTGTATGTATGTGTATATCCCGCTATACGGCCAAGTGGAGACGTAATGAGGCTTGTGGGCGGGGTCAATGCAAATTGTTGGAAAAGTGGAATTCAATTAGTTAACCAGTTGCGGCAACTTGGCTTAACTGTAACTGCAACTGCTGCAGCCACTTGACAACTTTCGCCCATAAAGCTCGCTGATTCATTAGCTAGTCAGCCCCTCTCTCTCTCTCTCTCTCTATTTCTCTATGGGAAATTTGACAATGGGCAATCACATAAACACAACGGCATAATTAGGATGGCCAAAAACTGCAACCTGAGCTGAGCTGGCTGACTGCAACAGGCTGTGGCAGAGCCAGACACAGAGGCATAGATAGCTTTAGTAGCTGTCCAACTGTCGCAATTTTATTGAATTGTCAAGCTTGCGGGAATATATGGCCAAGAGTTCGATGTTACCTTTGCTGCCTGCCAATTACAGCGAGACTTTGTCGCTGCTGCTGTTGCTGCTGCTGCTGCTGCTGCTGCTGTCGTTTGGCAATTGCAGTTTCTTTTGCCTGAGCAACAATTACGTAGAGGATGGCAGCTTGGTTACTTGGCTCTTTCTTTTGGCTTTTATGTCGCATGTAATTAGTCACGATGTCGGCAGACATACTGCAGGCCACTCCAGGCACACGGCCAGCTGATGTTGTCGTCCCCGTCTGGAGCCTGCTGGATGGACTAGCCCAGCCAGGGTGCCACAGAGTTGCGATTCTTGACTTGCGACTTGCAACTTGGCAATCGATGCCGTCTGCTGGTGCTGCTGCTGCTGCTGCTGCTGCTTCTGCTGATGATGATGATGATGATGATGATGATGGTGGTGACTGGTGTCTAAGCCTTTGTTGTTTGCCGTTAAGGCCAGATGAAAGTACTACGACACAGGCGATGGTAAAACAAACTCAGATGCTGCTGATTTTTTGCAATTGCGGAAGTGTGAATTGCAGTCGCAAGTCGCAAGAGTTGCTGCTCCGCTGCTAAGTGTGCAATTTATGGGCTGCTGCTGGTGCAGTTTGCGGCATTTAAGCTGCCGCATAATTAGGCCAATTAGCTCTCTGCAAACTGCTCATAAATTTCAAGAATTTCTGCTATAGGCGATCGGCTCCAGCAGTCATCGATTGTTGCAAGCAACGTGCACCAAACATACATTTAGCACATTCATTAAAAGTTTAACGCCAGCTAGAATAACATACACACACAGCCACACACACGCACACACACACACACGAAATAATTTATAGCTACATGCAGCGCTCAATAATAGAGTATTAATCAAAACACAGTTAATTTCAAATTGGATAAAATACTTTAGCGCAATGAGAACCGGTTTACTGACTGCTTCGAACCAGCCAACTCTGAGCGATGAAAAATGAAACAAAATTTCAGAGTTTCAAAGTTTTGTAAGCACTTGAAAAACTTGGAATTGCTGCGTAATGTTGCCAACAACAACAATTATAATAATAATAACAACAACAACAAGGAACACATATATATAAATGCTTATTAACAGCAACAAAAAAGAGTTTTTTGAAAAACATGTATAATCGTTGTAGTTGCAAATGCTCAAATGGCAGATACCCTCCAATTAGGTGATGTCTGCTATCGAGTTTAATAAATAGTTTTTACATAATACATATATATATATTAACTTCATAAAGAGAATAATTATTTAAAATAAATTTGATTTTTGCATAGTATATTCAAGAACTAAATTAGTTGGGATGTGCAACTCTGGCTCAGAGATATAGGGATATATTATAATGACTTAACAGCTGATTGTCAATTGTATTCCTTTGAGTTGCAGATAATTTTCCCAGCCAAACATGTATTTTATTATACCCTCTATTCAAATTTGATTTCTGATTACAGGGTACAAACAGTTTGGCTGATGGCTGGTTATTCGGATGTGCTCGCCTCGCACTTGAGACTCTCAACTCTCAACATATCGTGCACTTGAATCTGTTACGCAAATGTGCGTAATGCGCATGAATATGGATGGATACTTGGTCGACAAGTATAAATACGATTGTGAGAGTTGTTTAAATGTGTGTGTTGCCCGCATGCAAAAGGCCAGCAACAGCAACGGTAAAGCGTTCCGCTAGGCAGGCCTTCGGGTGTTTCGTTTTGGCTAGGCGCGTGGGCCTTGGCAGCAACTCCAAGCTAGGAACTTGGAACTTGAGCTGCTGCCTACAAACTACAAAAAAAAAAGTCTGTGCCGGCCGCGACTTTTGGTTCGGTGAAGTGCCTTGAAGTGGCCGAAACAAAAGTTACGAAAACGCAAGACCATAAACTTAAGCAATTTGTTAGAGTAATGCTTTAGACCAAGTTAGTTTCGTGTATAATCAACGCGTTGCTTAAATCTCACATAAAGAATCATACGTTACAGAACTTGGCTTTGTGTGTTGCGATTGCTGCCATTAAGCCTCCGCTTTCGATGTACATTGTATATTAATGAAGCGAGTTCAATTGAAGTTGTTAAAAAACAACACAACATTTATGACAATTGCCAGTTAAAGAAGAAGAAGGCGAAAACGTTTACAACAACTGGCATTAATTGAAGCCCAATTGAGTAGAGCCGTTTGGATACTTTCTCAACATGCCTCATCAGTTTGGTGTCTCACACAAATCGATGGGCACAGAGATGACGGGCGGGCGGGGGGGGGCATTGATTGACTGACACAAAGCTGTGTAGCTTGATTGTGGCAGCTAGTCACAATTAATCCTTTAAGCAAGTGTCGGCTGCGAGTACATAAACTCAATTTAGCGCACACACGCTGTCTCACAATTCGCAATCAGTGCACCGAATACTAGATACCAGAAACTAGATACAACAAGATACATTTTACCAAATGGCTTTCGGCCTAGGCCAACTAAGCAGCGCGACATGTTGGGTAATTTGGAGAATTTATGACAAGCATTATGGCAACACTGGTTCCACTGGAGCACCACAGCAACAAATGCGTCTAGCTGCAATTGTATCTGGCTATGACTCTGACTCTAGCTATAGCTCAAGCCTTTGCCTGTATTCTGACCGCCCAAACCAGTTTCATTATTGTACACATTTATATATACATATATATAATATATATATATTTATTTATACAACACGCTTTGCCTTGTGATTACTCACGCTCAACTGGCCACAGATACAAGAATCCGCTGATGATCGTGAATTTTGCTTTTGGCTGCCAACTTGAAATCCTGCTTCAATTTCAGCCACAGCTCTGACTTTAGCTACCAACTACCATAATGGTCGCCGGGACGATTCCCAATGCGAATCGTTGACGGCGGCGTATTTTGAAGATTTGATAAATTAGAAATGCCAATTATACAAATAGTCAGAAGTTGCTGCTAAATTGTCAAAACTGCTGTCAGCTGTAGCGGCAGCAACTGTTGCCACTAATAGTTTACAAAGTTGGTGGCGTGACACGAATATATTCCACTAATTTGATATAACTCGTAATCAAAACTATAAGTATAGAAATTAATATATATTTCAAGGATTAGACTCTTAAATGCCCAATTGGTAGATAGCATTGATAAGTCGAACAAGATTGATTGGAAAATTGATTGTAATTTTGGTAAACTGTTTGATTGGGCGTGCTCGAGATTTATGCATCGTGTTGGTTTCGTGATAATATCGAACACGGATTCGTCTCTAGCAGGTTGAGTGGCCAGCTTGACAGGCCGCCAAAGGTGCGGCAGAGACTCAGGCCTCAATCTCAGCGGCCTTAATACAGTTATGGCCAAATCCCTGCAGCTTTTAAATTGCTTTTGGTCTCTCTGCCAGTCCGCCGATTCGCCAGTTGCCAGTTGCCAGTTTACCAGTTGTTAGTTTGCCAGTCGCCAGTTTACCAGCTGCCTTTGCTGTTTGTCTAAATGTCAAATGCAATTGCAGTTCGCTCGGATGCACATTGGTGAGCCGCCTTTTGCCTTTTGTCTCTGGTCTTAGCCATTGCCTTGCTCTTGGGAGTTTTGCTTGTACAACTCCAGCTTTAATTGCGCAAAGTCTTCAAAACTGTGGCAAAATGTTAAAGTTTGCGCATATATTTTTTTGGGGTGTGCCGCACACACACCGCAACACACACTGCTGCAAGCAGGCAGTGAATGAGTTCGAGCTGAAGCTGCGTCTAGTCTTGCATTGCGTATACGCCAGGGCGACCTCTGCATTTCCCAGGGCCTAATTCAATTAAGTTGTCGCGGAAATTGGCTAGGAGTACGTGTCGCCCATTCTTTTTAGCCGTTTCTCTTCGCATTTTAAATAAATCATCAGCGCTTGCCGTGTGTCGAGGCACAAAACACAAGTTCTAGTTCTGTTTTCCCTTCGCTGTCGATGCATTTTGAGTACGTGCCACATGCCCGCAGACTTGTAGCAAGACCTTCGTGTCTCGCAACTGGCTTTTTTTGTGTCTGGCAAATTCTGGCCAATTCTCTGCTTTGGCCTGGCCCATGCACTTTCCAATGTTCGTGCCGCTGCTCCAGTTTTTTTTTCCTTTGTTTTCAAGTTGTTAGTTGTGGCTAGGCCAGGGCATTACCGTGCGATAATACCGCAATTCATCATTATTATATTCTGTCTACAACTAATGTTGCTGTCTTTTATTTTCTTTTCTTTTGTATTTTTTTATTTTAGTTTTTTAGTTTCTTACCATGCTTGCACGTCAGTTGCCGGCGCTCTAATGAACGGTCTCCGCATTTTGATATATTGACACGTAAACAAAACACAACAAAAAACTAAACCAAAAACAACAAAATGCAGAAGACAAATAGACAAAGTGCTCATTCATCACATCGCTGCGATTCCTCCTAACCATGGCTTCAATTCCAAGTAGCCAAATGCATATATGCATGTGTGCTGCGTGTGTTGGGGGCGTGGCTCGAGCCACCGACTTAATTCGGCGTTAACTGATTGGAATTCTAACGGGCATTGCAAATGATTGCCGCAAATCTTTGTGCTCATTAGGCGGCGGGTTAACAAACTTCGCTGCCAGCTTGTTTATTTAAATCTAAATCTAAGCACAAGCATTTGTTCAGGCACACAGATCCACAGTCAGAGCCACCAAATTATAGCAATTGGCCAAGCAAAGCAGGCTGCAGGCTTGCACTGTGCGGCACTCCATCGAATTTGCTAAAGAGGCTGGGCTGCAATCATTAGGCTTAAGCTTAAGCCTAAGCTTGGGCTAAAATGGCCATGGAATGCTGGCGATAAGGAAACGCCAACCTAACGAATTTACAACCTCAAATTTAGATCAATAAAAAGCACGCAAAAGACCACCAAAAATGAAAACAACCAACGAATCTTTAATACACTTAACAGTCTGAGAGCCATAAAAAAAGGGGATTATAAATGTGAAATTGTGTATATAGTTTGAAATTAGTTTTATAATTCATTTAAATCGGAAAATCTAAGTGATACTTAACACGTTTTTAAAGCCAAAGCACAGCTAAATTAAATAACTATTTTTTAATTTGTCTCTTAAAGTAGTTATGCTGATGCATTTCTTATACATTTTTTGAGTAAGCTATTAACCCATTGCAGACCCTTCAAACTACATTCTAGGCGTCATAACAAACTGCATATACCCAACTCAATGACATAACAATTTGTTTGCTGGCAGCGAAGTTGGCCGGGGACCAACCCAAAAAAGCGCACAGAACAATGCCAAAAGCATTGCTGACCTCAGTGCGAGGATTTGGTTAACTGGGTGTGTGTGCCTGTGTGTGTGTGTGGGTGTATATGCAAGTGTTTGTAAGTGTGTGTGATTGTGCGGTAAGCTTCACCCATTATGGCGCCTTATGTACGAATCGCTGCACTCGAAACAAAAACACACACTAAGAGTCAACGAGAGAGATTGACCGAAAGAGGGAAGAGGGAAGAGAGAAGCAAGGGGCAGGACTAGGACCAGTCCAGCAGTTGCAGTGCTGTCTGCTGATGCTGCTGTTGCTGGTTGCCGCATCGGATCCTCATCAAAATGATTGCATCACGAAGAACAAATTTAAACGGCGATTACCGCCCAGCCGCCCCCCCGCCCCCCTCACGCCTACCACTCCCCCTTGGCTAGCTGTCACTTTCGGGGCCCTGGCAATTTCTAAAAATGCAGCTAAACGCATAAGTACAACAACCACAACAGCCATTCACTGTAAGTATGAGTATGAGTCGGAGTATGACTCGGAGTCTGATTCGGTCCAACAGTCAAACCCAAACTATGAGTCGTTGCTGGGGTCTGTTGCCTCTTCCCGGACTTATGGGCTTTCACAAAATGCCGCTGCGATTAAGTTGCATGAAAATTATAGTTTTCCAAGAACTTTTATGTCGCTTTAATTGATGCATCTCCGGATGCGCTCCATCCAGTTGCTGCGAGAACCACAAGTTATGAAAGTTATCATCTTGGCGAGGCGAGTTGACAAGTCGGCTTGCAGCTTTCAACAAGCTCGTTAAGATGAAAGCCTATTGCGAGCTGTGCATAAATATACGAAATTAAACTGAGTAAATCCTATGGAGAAAATTGTAACATATGGGGGCAACAAATCTAACTGTCCGATTAGGAATTGTGGAATTGCGTTTGCCTTCGCTGCCAACTTTTGTCGGGCAAATTGGCAATTTTGCTTTAGAGGGGCAAGTGTAAATATTGTGATTGCAATTTGCAAATATACTTTTAGATTTATGGCTATAATTACAGATAAACACGCACACACACACACACAGTTGTGCATTTGTTGCATTCATATGCAAAATCAAATCGTGCGACAAACGTGTAACTTAATGCGATTTTGTTGTAAGCGACACCAACAAATGCAAAGCCGCCGACTCTGGCTCCGAACTGAACTGGTAACAGCAAGAGGGAGAGAGACAGAGATGGAGAGAGAGAGAAGGGGAGAAGGGAGAGAATTGACAAAGTTGATATTCGCGCAAGCGCACAAGTTTTCGCGCCTTTTATTGTCGGCCAGTTGCTCAATTGGGTCCCACTGTCCTCCACTGTCAGTCCTTCAATGTGTCCAGTTGTCAGTTTACTGCTCGAGTGACTTAACACGCAAATTAATTAAATGCGACAACGACAGCAACGGCCAACAACATGTTGCATACAAATTGTGGCAACATGCAGCAGTTGCAACTTATATCAGGTTTTTTTTCTTTTACATATGTGTGTGCCTTGAACCCACAGCCAGACCCTGACCCCCAGCCTGACCCTGACTATTAAGATGTTATCAATTCAGCTACCGATTCACATTCGCTTTTCGACTTTTTGTCGAAATACATATATATATATATAAATATATATAAGTGTGTGGGGCATCGAGAAATCTCTTCTTGTTTATGCGATTAAAATCTATTTTTATTTCGTGCACGCTATTAATTTAAAAGCAGCATTTTATGCCTTTAGTTGACTTTAAGCACAACGATCTTAAAAACTGGCATAAGACAAATTTAGACTGTTTGTCATTTAACATTCGTTTCTACATAAGAAGAGAGAAATAAATGTGAAAATGTAGATCCGCCAAGATCTCTAAGACAACAAGAAGGTAAACAGTTGGTAAATGAATTGATAAATATATAATTTAAGCCATAAAAATACCTAATTCCCAGTTCAAGTCGCAATAACTTTTATATATAACTAAAGTTTCAAAACGTTGTTAAAATATTAAATATCGCTTATCTTTCGTTGCTATTGTGATTTTAATAGTTGATTTTAATTTTTTTAACTATTGCTCATTACCTATAAAAAAGGGTGTATCCAATTTCATAGGGTACACATTAATTTCGATATCGTCATAAACAGAATTGAGACAACGACATCCACTTAGAATTAGAACAGTTGCAACACTTGGAATATAATTACAAAAGTCTGCTTACAGGGTATATACTCGGTCGGTGCCCCCAACTAAAGTAATCTTTTTATCTATATTTCTGTGGGAAACTAGTGCATCTTTTGTCGGTTCCGATCCACCTGACGCTGTGGTAATTAGCTCAACTGGAGCAAGCTCCAAATGCCGCTCTACAATTTTACAAATTTATTGATTGCATTTCATTGCTCGTTCATATCTGCTCTCTACACATTTACACGTATTGCCACCTAAAAATCGAGTCCACTCGACGCTACTCGACTCGACTCGTAGCTCTTGCCCCAATTTAAGCGGCGGCATGTGCATACCAAAGGGGCGGTACGCAGCGGGGCGTGGCATTGTTCACTTATGCACGTTAAAGACGCTGGCAGCGTCATCGGCTCTAATTGGAGTAAATTATGTTTACACATTTAGCCGTGCAATTAGGTCAGCACTGTGTGCCTGTGTGTGTGTGTTTGTGTGTGTGTGTTTGTGTGTGTGTGTTTGTGTGTGTGTGTGCTTCTGATTTGATATTAAATGTATAGAGTTACTCGATTTTCCACAATTAAGAACAAGTTTGTGTGTTTGTGGGGTCGTGCGAGGTCTGTTCCCTGGTTTTATCTCACATTTGGATTTCGGAATACTTAATTAGTTCTCGCGCAACAACGAAATGAGTAGGAAATGCATTTACAGTGTCGTAAATATATTTCTTGTCCAATATTTCTCATAGGTTAAACGACCAGATGCATATAAATGTCAGCAGGCAATTAGGATTTAACATTTCACATTAACCATGACGTCAAACGTGAAGTTAGTTTTTCTGTGCAGGAAGTCAAATTTCTAAAATTAAAACTAACACTCAGCAGGTTTTTCTTTTGTTTTATCACAGCACAGGTATCGATATGTGCAACATTCTTTGGCTGACTCACGGGTTGAAGTGCTACTCAATCGCATACGGAGATTGCACGTGCATCTAATGCAAACCCACGCAATTTAACCACGCCTCAGGCTTGGGGGAATAAAAAAAAAAAACAGCAACTGGAATAAGTTGAAAGTATCGAAAGCACCAAGTGCATATTTTTCTTTATATAATTAGAATCTCACTGCAAATGGGTTTTTCCCAAGCGTGAGAGCAGTGAGAGAACTTTAAGAGATTGTACAAATTCGCTCAACTGGTTTTTTTCTTTTTATACATTTTTTTTTTCATTTCATACACTGCTCGTCTTGACGCACCCGATGCTCCCATCGTCGCGGGCTGTGTTCTAGACCGGTTATCGCTCAGCAGCACAGCTTAGCTCGCGACTCGCTCAATTCCCGATTCGACATTCGCCTTTGGCACGGCTCGAGAATTTTTGCCAAGTTCAGTTTTGTATTAAAGCTGCGCCTGAGCTGAGCGGCTCTTTAGACGGACGACGGAGCCAAACGAGCGAACGCAGTGCGACGCAAAAAAAAGAAGGAAAATAAAAATAAAAAAAAAACGGCAAAAAAGTAGTAAACGAGTTTTTCCTCCACCCAGAGAATAATTGGCAGCCATGTCGTGCAAGTATTGTAAGCAAGAACAATTGTGGCAACTGTGCCCGAGCTTCTAAACGAGCTCTTCTAACCAGCTTTGGCTTCACAGCGTCAGCAATTCTGCTACTACTCAGCGTGTCCCTATTCCTGTTCTCCGGCTCCGTTGCCTCCACGGGCATCTATTCCAGAGTCACTAACGTTTTCTACAACGATCGCACCTGGCTCCCCAATGAGCCAGTTGACTTTCAGTCCAGATCTGGTGGCCGAGCAGTAAATGCAGCTGAACAGGATCAACAATATCCGCAACAAGACCAATTAACCGCACAGCAGTCATGGAATGGTCATCGCATTGCCACGCGTCCCGCAGCATCAGCTGGCACGCTTAATCTACGTCAAAAGACGCAACAGCAGCAGACTAATTTATCTGGAGCTCCAGCTTCAGCTTCAGCTCCCGCTTTAGCTCCAGCATTCGCTCCAGCTTTAGGTCCAGCTTCAGGTCCAGCTTCAGGTCAAGCTCCAGGTCCAGCTTTAGGTCCAGCTTCAGGTCCAGCTTCAGGTCCAGCTTTTGGTCAATCTCCAGTTTCAGCTCCAGCTCCCGCTCCAGCAGTCACCGTGCACGGCGTTAATATACCCAATCAAGCATCTGCTCAGTCATCCACTTCGTCGGGACCGACCCGTCCGCCAGCACGCTATAACTTCCGTGAACGCTTTAGTTCCAGACTCCTTCAGCCAATCGTGCGCAACAATGCGAGATCGAATGTGGTCTACTCCCCAGCCTCGATGCACGCCACGCTGGCTTTGCTCTATGGCGTTTCAAGTGGCCAGACTAACTACGAACTGCAGCGAGCCGGAAGTTTTGACTTAGGTAAATTTGAAATGGCCTTGGACTTTCAGAATGTTAATGAGGAGCAGAAGAAGCTGGTGAACACACAGTTGATTGTGGCCAATAAGCTGTTCTACAATCGTGAGCTATCCGGACTGAATGCTCGGTATGAGAACTTTGCACGTGATTACTATCAATCTGAAATTGAGGCGGCTAATATGAGGAAGCCCCGGGTTACGGCCGACCAGATCAATCAATGGGCCTCGCGAGCGACGAATAAAATTATAAGACAACTGGTCACTCCCAATGACATTGATGTGCAGACGGAGGCCCTGATGGTTCATGCTATCTACTTTAAGGCGCGCTGGGCGAACGAGTTCTCCGCAATGGATACAACACCGGGAAAATTCCGGATGAATGGAGTCACGCCCATTACAGTGCCCATGATGTATAACGATGATGTCTTTGCCTATGCACAGCTCCCGGAACTGGATGCTACGGCGCTAGAATTGCCATATGTGGACACTGATGTGTCCATGCTTCTGATTCTGCCCAATCAGCCAAATGGTCTGCAGCAGCTCGAACAGCGCTTGTCGAGTCACAATCATGATCTGAATGTAATTGCTGCTAGACTGCGCCGTGAAATGGTCACGGTGCGTGTGCCAAAGTTTCGCATTGAGTTCGAACAGGATATGACGGGACCGCTGCAGGAGCTGGGTGTGAATCGCATGTTCACCAGTGACTCGGAGGTGGATGCAATGCTTTCGAGAAAGGTGCGTGTCTCCAAGATACTGCAGAAGGCCTTCATTGATGTGAATGAGGCGGGTTCCGAGGCAGCTGCCGCATCTTGTAAGTTAACTTCGCACGCAAAGCTAACTCATATTTCATGCAAAACTGACATTTTTATAATATTCCCATAGATGCCAAGTTTGTGCCTCTTTCGCTGCCGGTTCAATCAATCGAGTTTACTGCCGATCATCCCTTCCTATTCGCCATACGCACACCCGACTCGGTGCTCTTCATCGGTCATGTGGTGCAACCGCTCCGGGTGACTGGGAGCCAATAGATGTCGTGACATTAACCATTTCCCCACCAACCCGTAAGCCGCTTCAATGCGCCGTCCCTAGCCTCTAAGTTAAGTGTACGCATTTGCTACTTGTAACACAACATACTCGTAATTTTTACTTTACAAAATACATCTTGAAAGTTTTTCAACATACATTCGTAATACTTGCGTTTTTCCGATAACCTTTTTGTAGCTCTGATTGCTCAGACTCTGTACCTTTTCCAGCAGCTGTGCCATATCTCAGAATCTCAAGTTGAATGGTTTTTGCCCGCAACGCAAACGTAAAGCTGGCAAACCCGTTTTTGCTCACGACACGAAATGAAGCCGGTCGGGCAGAGATGGGTGCTGTAAACTGGCAGCTAAAAGCTATTACAACTAAGAAGACAGTAGTCGAGAGAGCTCGACTACCAAATACTCTGCGTATCCGCAATGTAATATGTAAGTTCTGGTTGCTTGTGTAAAATAAATTATATATTATATACGATCTCCGTCAATGTTTCCTTATCGATTCCTGTCCATATTCACTCGGCGCTTGATGCTGATCAAGAAAATATATACTATATGGAGTCGGGCGTACTTTCTTCTGCCTGTTACATACTTCTATTCATTATTAAGATATGTTTTTATTTTCTTTTTGAATACATTTCAATTGGTTAGGGTATTAATATGTTCAAGTTCTGATGCTTAACAAATGCAAATTTTTCAACGGCATTGTTGGAACTTCCTCAATTGGGAAACAAGGTCCACTTCCACTGGGAAGTCCAGCTCCAGCGGGATAGTGCTACTGGTCAATGCGTAATCGAGAAGTTTCATAAAAAAAACCCAACAGCTAAAAAACAATACGGCTATCAGCGCTTATTCCATTAAATTAAATATATAGTAAGACATTGATAATGAGAAAATACAGAGAAGAGAACAGAGAATAAAAATGTTCTTAAAGAGCGAAGAGCGAAAGAGAATTACTCGATCTTGAACCATTAGTCGGGAGAATTTAATTGTTGCCTTCGAGTATCAATTGATAAGAAAACAAGTTTCTCTTTGCAAATACAGAGATGCAGGAGACAAATATCCGGTTTGGAATTCCGCAGATTAGATACCCTTTCTGATATTTATATGAGTTATTTTAGGAAGAGGATAAAATTGTGAAGGTTAAGGCAAAAAATGCCAAAAACATATTTTGATTATGTTAAAAAAAATTTAAGAACTAAATTCAAATAAAATACTTTATTTATGAAAGCATAATTTAATATGTTATCAGCATATTTTATTAAACCGGAATGTGTGTCAATAATTCTTATTGATACAGAAACTATTCCAACTTAGTGCAGTAAATCCCCCTGGGAATATGTAACAGATTTGGTGACTAACTAAGATTACCCTCACATTATTTTGCTCGGTAAATAAATAGATTAAAAATATATTGAGAACAGGTCTAATGAATTTGTAATCTGTAATCACAGCTGCCAATTAGGTTATGTGTTTAAGCAACAGTGACTATCATTTCATTAAGTTGTCCCATGCCCACTCCCCGTTCCCACTCACATTTTCCCCTTACTCTCTGTCACTCATATTAGCTGAGAATTTCAATTAAAAACATATTCGAGTTTCTTGATTGTTGTTTTGAATCTCTAAACCGGCTCAATGTCGTATTGTTTATAGATTTTCCAGTGTCTCATGATTGTATTTAATTGACTCCGGGCCATTGAAGCAAGAAGAGCAAGCTATTAAAAGCTAAGACTAAAGCACAGTTAAAGCTTGGAAATCCCCTCAATATGTTTGGCAACAACTGGAGACGACTTCAACTCGCAGTTGGAGCCCTGCTGCTGCTCAGTAGCCATGTGGCTGGCAATCCGGCAGCAGCCTCCAATAACCGCTTCGCACTGCGTCTGGCCACCAGCCTGGGATTGACACAGCCCCAGAGCAATGTGGCCGTTTCCCCGCTCCTGCTGCAGTCGGCTCTTACGCTGCTTTATGCCGGCGTGGAACAGGCACTGCAGCAATTCGAGCGGCTACTCGGCGAGCTGAAGCAATCGTCGGCTATTGGCTGCCAGCTGCGACTGCTCAGCGAGTTCTATGCCGAGGAGCGCTACACCTTCAACTTTCGTGATGAGTTTGAGAAACGGGCAGCTACTCTGGGCATAGGCGTGCAACGTCTGGACTTTGACGACTTGGCGAGCGTGGCACATGCGATTAACTACAATTTCTTAACACGAAGCAACTTCAGCGTGGGCGAGTTGGTCAGCCGTGGGATGCTGGAGTCGAGCAGCGGCTCGGATACGCCCTTTCTGCATGTTTCGGCGCTGACATTCCGAGCGCCCTGGGCTCAGGCCTTCGATACGCAGGAGACTCAGTGCATCAATTTCTTTAGCGCTGGCCAGTCTTACAAATTGGTGGATGCCATGTTCGTGCAACATCGCTTCAAATACGCTGGGCTTCCTGAGCTGGATGCGATTGCGATTGAGATTCCCTTTGCCACAGCTGGACTCAATCTGCTCATCATCTATCCCAATCAGCCGAACGGTCTTGCCACACTCGAGAGGCAGCTGCAGAGCATCGATCTGCAGCAGCTGCGTCGACAGCTAACTGAACGCAAGTTGGCTTTAACGCTGCCCAAATTCAGTTTGTTGGTCCACACAGATCTGAGCTCTGTTCTGAAGCAGGTAAGAAGATTTGATATCCTTTAGCTAAATGGACTACTGAACCGGAAAGATAATACTAGATCCTATATTGCTTTATATATAAATAGGTAAACATGTACATTTTGAAGAACAACTCTCAGTGTACTAAATTTGATTTGTGAAATCTCAGAGTATACAAATTGTAATTTCATTTCTTTCCGCCTGCAGTTAGGCCTGTCAAAACTCTTCACACCGGACGCGCAGCTGCACAATGTGTTCAGCTCTTTGTGGGCCAGCTCGGCGCCACATTTAACAGCGGTGCCACATACAGTGCTACTGGAGCTGAATGAGAAGGGCGCCGAGACAGGGCAAACTTTGTGTAAGTCGCTTAAAATTAGTTAAAGGATTATGAACAGCATTTAAACAGCTGCCACTTGATATTCTTCTGATTTCAGTTGCAGCCTTTACCGATTTATTTCGCAGCACCCTGTCGCTGGTGATCAATCATTCATTCTTCTATGCCATCGGCGATGACAAGTCGCTGCTACTGGCTGGTCATGTGGTCGACATCTAAACAGGGGACATATTCATATATTTCATAATATATATGTGGCACAGCATATATTTATATATATATGTGTGTGTTTATATATATATACAAAAGGTTATCGCCTTATCTGACAACATTCCAAAGGTGATAAACGATCTGCCCGCAAAGTCAACAGCTGCTCTGCTCAACCAGATTCCGAATAGAAAATCTTCCGAACCTCAAAAGTCGCTCACTGCCAGCCGCAAATTTAGTTCACTTTTAGACGCTCAACGGTCAACGGCAATCAAACAAATTTAAAGCGCAAGTTGTCAATAAAGCAAATAAAAGTGTCTCTAAATATACATTATATATATATATATATATTTAGTTGATCATGATGTTCAGCGCTTTGCAGTGTCTATTACGTAAGCCCCAATTACTGCCTGTAGCCACATACTCTTACATATAAGATCTTAATAAACTTGTACTCAAGCCTAACAACAACAATAACAAAACCAGTCTATGAAAACAAAGTGACAATATTTATGGAGCGATCTTGTTGAAATTACAATAAACAAGAATAAACCGTTACATCTGTGTGATCGAAGAATGAATACTCTAGCAGCCAAACAAACGAGTTTATTTTGCAATTAAATGAACAAGTTACAAAACTCCACAGCTGACTGTGAATCTCTCCCAGAATATATTGAAGCCCATAAATAATAATTCACTTAACCTATATCCAGCGAAAAACATATTGCAATTAAAAAAATCAGGTCACAAAACAATAAATTATAGTTCAACTTGTTACTCAACAGTTCAGTTCTCAGAATGTGAAAAGTTTAAAAAATACTGGTTTTTTTGTGCAGATATTTCATAACACAAATGTGGCAGCAATGAACATTTTTTTATTACTTGCTCCTACAAGAATAACATGGTTAGTCTGAGTTCTTGGATAGATTCAGCTATTCGTCTCCGTAAAGAACGCGTTAGGATTAAATACGTTACATAATTTGTAAATGAATCAAACAACCCCTTTTGGAGCATAAGAACAGAAAAGAAAAAGCTTTGATGTGTTGTTTATAGTCTGTCATAATGGAATCAAGGTTTTTATGGGAACACAACACATAATTAAATTGACAATTTATTCCAAAATATTGGTGTTATATGCAAATAAATGTGACAACTAATGATTATGCGAATGTCTGTAAAAACAAAGTAGATTTTTAACTCTAATTAAATATTTGTAGTTGCGCTGGCAGTCATCGGTGGTTGTCAGGCAAAATCATCAGACGGCTTGAACGCGGCCCGTGATCGCAATCTGTTGGCTGCTGATCTTTACAATGCGATCGGAGCGGATCGACTCAATGAGAATATTGTGATTGGCACAGCCGCCATTCAGAGCTCGATGGCGTTGGCCTTTTTCGGTGCCAAGGGCCAGACGGCCATCGAGCTGAAGGAGGGCATGCGTTTGGGCATTGGTGATGCGGATCAAGTGGCGCAGCGCTTTGGCAGCTTCCAGCAATCGCTGACGCGCGACAACAATCTGCGACTGGCAAACAATATCTACATCAATGAGAATCTCGAGTTCAAGGGCGCCTTTCGCGATGTTGCCCAGCGTCAGTTTGACTCGAACATTGAGAAACTGGACTTCCATCCGCCATACAACAAGCGCACTGCGGACACCATCAATCGGGCAATTGGGACCAAGACGAATAATAAAATTCAGGACATACTGAAGCCGGAGCTGCTCAACGATCGCACCGAGGGTGTCATTGTGAACGGTGTGACGTACTCGTCACCCTGGCAGAAGGCTTTCAAGCTGGATAAGACGCAAAAACGCTCGTTCCGCACCAGCAACGGACAGTCCGTCCAGGTGGACACCATGTGGACACTGAACCACTTCAACTATGCCGATGTACGCAGTCTCGATGCCAAGGTCCTCGAGTTGCCCTATCAAAATACGGAGTTCTCCATGCTGGTGCTGCTGCCCAATCGTAAGGATGGCCTCCGTGCTCTGCAGCAGAATCTGGTGGGCAAGAATCTGCTCAGTGAAATCGGTGAGATGAGTCTGCATAAGGTGGAGGTGGAGCTGCCCAAGTTCAGTCTGACCTTTGGCATTAGCCTCGAGCAACCCTTCAAGCAGGTAAAATACGCACTTTCATTAAATAGTTTTCAATTTAAGTTGATTGTTTTGATGAAACCACTTTAATTGTTTTTCTGCTAAATCGATTTACGTTTTGTATTTATGACTTGCACAAATAATTTTATATTAATAAGCCTCGATTCTATTGTGCAGCTTGGCGTTTCGACCATGTTTTCGCGTGCCGGCGACTTTGGCAACATGTATCGAATGTTTGTTAGCCACTTCATCAATGCCGTGGAGCACAAGGCTCATATTGAGGTCACCGAGGCGGGCTTAGAACAGCCCCTAGAAACGGGTGGTAAGTTCAAATGACTGCTTTTTCAATTAGCCAAATATTAAAATGAAGTTTTCTTTTAGTGCTCAAGGGCCTGTTCTCGCGCAACAAGAAATTCGAGGCAGCTCATCCGTTTGCCTTTGCCATCAAAAATAGAGATTCCATTGTATTCATGGGGCATGTGGCCAACTATGCCTTTGTGTGAATCCACCCGCTTACCCCTCTACTTTGCATAGAGGTGCAAATTAAATACTCGACTTGTTTGTTATTACTCAATGTACGCAAATTTGATAAACACTCAAATTAAAGCAAATAAATTTCGATGGCGCATTTTAAAACAAAGATTAGTTATAATTGATTTCAGAAATAAAAATATCGATGGACAAATTATTTAAGATGCTACGATAATTCTAAATATATATGCGTATATCTTAAATATATGTTTTAACACTGCCTTTTAAAAATATTCAACTTTTGAGTGTGGGCGACGAGATGATAGATATCAAATTATAATAATAATAATAATTACACTTCTTCGAAAATTCATAAATTCAGGTAAAATGTCTAGCATATACAATATAAATATAAAGTTTTTTTTTTTTAACTTTTTCGTAATAAATTATACAGTTCAGCAATGCTAATCATACCGATCATGAAAGTTATTTTAAAATATATATATTTAAACAAACAATGAATTCTCCTTTTAAAAATTTTAATGAGACATGAATATTGGACTGCAATGATCCATTTTTATAACTGTTGATTTCTGTTGGGATTTACTGTAAAATAAGCAAGTATTTCTATTGGTACTCAGTTATACCAGTCTGTTATGGGGTCAAACATTTCACAATTCGTGACATATTAGGATATACATTCGAATATGTGTATATGGGGTATGCTTATAATTATCAGAATGTGCGATCATTTGGACTCACCTCTCGAGCTCCACATGGGTTTGATTTGTGTTATCCATAATGCTGGGCAGTGGACGCAGTCTGAAATCCTTTTTGCCTATCTCAGACGTTTATCAGCTTTGTTTTCGCTTGATTTGCATTTATACACACATATACAAACATATACACGTAGCACATAAATTAATATTATCCGCTTAGGATTTGCACAGATTCAAACATATTTCTCAATAATTTGCCAGGCACTTTGGGTGCGCAGGCGACGAAGGGGCTTGCCAATTTATTTTTTTCCAGATTTAAGCAAGCGCAGGCCTTTATTGTTTTTTTTTTTGTTTTCTTACATTTTTTTTATAACTTGGATATAATTTATTTATTTTTTTTGTCACGGCTTTTCTAATCGCGCACATAAATCCACACAACAAAGCGAATGAATTCGTTTATGGTTTGATTTTTTCTACTATTTTGTTGCTGTTGTTATTATTGTTGTTTTTTGAACCAGATTCCAAATTTGATGAATGTGTGGTTAAATAATTTGTTTCAATGCCTGTTTGGAAAACTGGTTCGAAAAGCGAATTGCATTCGATCATTTCGTATCTGTATTTGAAATTGGATTTGGATTCACTTTATACATATGCCGTTTGTGAAGTGAAAAGCTTGACACGAGTTGCCCAAGTGGCAAATTCAACGCGATAGATTAATTACAACATTTTTAAGCGCTTCATTCATTTGTGGCACTCGTGTGGCCAATCGTGCAGATATTTAAGACCATTTCAAATAATTGATGCGCGTTTTTCACTCCAACTGCTTTCTACAGACACACACACACACGCAATTATTTAGGCAGACACACACTCAAAGTGCAAGCTGTTTACTATTTTTTTTTTCGATATATTTTCTGGATTTAATTCCTGGCTGCCGTTTCCCTTAAAAGGCAGCTAAAACAAACAGCTACCGATTCTGGCTGCCAGATAAGCAAACACACGCGTGGGCGGAGAGCGCGCGCATGAATCGAGCGGTGGCAGCTGCGCAGATCACGCAGCAGTTTTTTCGCGCAACAAGACGACGCATAAGAGACGCAAAACGGCAATGAACCAAAAATACGCAAGTGCTCTGTGCGCGGGCCCAAAAATTTGTCTGCCTCGCTTGACACCAATGCACAGACTGAGCGATCCTCGAGCATACAAAAAATGTTACACCTTTCGCTCGCTTGGAGCACGACCAGTGCGTTCTCTCACTCGCTCTCAAGCTTGAACTGGCCCCAACGACCGCACCAACTCCATACATCAATGCGCTCTCACGAGCGAAAAATATACTGGTTCGTGCTGTTGCAGACAAAATACTGGGCACGCTTGTGTCTTAGTAGCTCTGCCTGAGCATGTAATTGTCGTTGTAATTGTAATTCTTCGAGCGCGCCCTCGCTTCGCTTGTGGTCGGTCGCTCGGTCAGTCGTCGTTCTATCTCATTCTCCTTTTCTCTCTTCCTCTGTCTCTCCCCGTTATCCATTTGTTAGATTTGTTTGTATTGCTTGACAAGTTTTTCTTTGCTTCACGTTCGTTTTGTGAGTGGAATTTCAAGTGGCCAAGGTGCCTCTTCCATTGTGTCTGCCTCTGCATTTGTGCCCCTTTCCAGTGCAGTCGCATCAGGTGCAGCTGCAGGCGCAGGAGCAGGCGCTTTTAAAACAAATGCCACAAATGTCTTAAAAGCTTCATTATCTGATCGATCTGATCGCGTGTAGGCCAGCAACTCAACCGTTTAAGAATATTTAATACCCTTGACTCATTTTTGGAGGTACTTTGAAATACTGCTCAACATTTAAATAAATATGTTAAATTGGCTTTTAATGTATAATTATACATTTTAAATACAAGTATTTAAAAATAATTAAGAATTTTATCTTCATTTTGTATTTAATTTCTCTTTAACATTGATAAAAAAAAATCGCTTAATGTGCCGCATTCACAATATTAAAAAAAAGCCCATTATTCTTATAGGCTTATAATTTCTTTTGCCTTCTTCTCATTTTACATTTTATTCAGACATTTTTTGGGTCGCACGTAAACCAATCCATAATTTAACCCAAAATGACGTCTGCTTGTGTTTATTTTTAGCATCTCAAAGTGTTTACAATTAAATTATTTCATATTACCTCTGCAATACTTTTACCTTTTGTACATTATCAATTTTATATGGACATTTTGCACTCTAGCAAAGTTGTCCAAAAATAATTCTGCTCAGTTAACATCATTTTGATTTTCCTCACGACTCTGGAAAGAATGTGGGTGAAAAATTAATTATAGTACACCTTCTAGTATCTTCCAAGTGCCCCAGAAGTTTCTTGATCTTTGCGCCTAAGAAGGTAAAAAAAAGGCAGCTGAAGGAGAGGCCATGTGAGCCATTAGGCAATATTTAATAGCGGGTTCAAAATTTTACTAACTCAATTTAATCTCGTCATGAAACACATTTTTTTTCTTTTCGGAGGCCAATGGCCAAATATGCTTTATTTTAAATATTTAAAGTTAATAAATGTTTTTATAAGATATAATATAAAATTTAATCACTTTTAAGTGTCTTATATGTCTTAAATATAAATGTCTACTGGAACTTGACGATGTGTCCTGTAAAGTAGACAGCATGCTGATCGCGTATGATGAATACAAACGGATGATCGGCCACAAATGTCTTGGGATCCAGGGGCAGGGACATGGGCACTCCAGCAGCATCTGTAAAATGGGAAAATAATAGGGATGCAATGTTGCAACATTTATTGCACAACTGCAGAGCTACTTACAACTGACACCTGCGGCCTCGCAGCCAATCTCATTCACATCGATGAAGGTCTTGTGCTGCACCTTCGTAATCCGCGTCCCGATAGGCGTGTCCTCAAAGATGTTGCTAAAGTCAGCGGCTGCCGAGAACATGGCGTTGATGCCAAGCTGTAAATGGGGGAAAGTCGAAGAAGGACAATTAATAAGTATAAAATCGAACAAGAAATATATAAAATAAAATAAAAAAATAAATTTACTCGACACTCCCCATCCAACTCACCTTATTCAATGTGGGCCTTAGATCGGTGTCAAACTCAAACTTGAACTTGGGCAGATAGACGGCGACACTTTGCCACTGCCAGCGCTCCTCGAGCAGCTTGAAGTCGACACCTTTCAGCTGCTCCTCCAGCTGCTTGAGGCCCGTTCGCTGATTGGGCAGAATGAACCACATGGTCAAATTGATGTTCTCAAAGAAGAGCTCAATTGCCTTGGCATCCAGCTCGGGATAGTCGGCATAATAGTACCAATTGTCGGCAAACATTGTTGGTACTTGCACCGATAGCGATTCACTTAACCAGAAGTCGCGATCCTTGGTGTCGTCATCGTTAAAGGGACGCGCCCAGCGCGCCTTGAAGTAGATGGCATTGATGAGGGCCACATTCGTGTCCGGCTCAATGGAGTCCACCACACGCTCGATCTTCTGCTGTGTCTTGTCACGCACCCAGTTGTTGATGCGCTCCAATGCCTCCGTCTCCTGTTCAAAGTTGACACCCTCCACCTCGGAGTCAAAGTACTTCTCGGCCACCTCGCGGAAATGTGGGGACACTTTTACTCCTTTACGTGTGTAGACCTTGTTGGCGATTTCCAGCACTGTCTTCGACTTGATGTACGAGTGCAACAGGCGATGATAGGTTTCTGCGAGGCCATCCTTGCTCTCCTTGGCCGAGGCATGCAACGTGCGCTGCAGCTCCGTGGCAGTTATGCCCTCAGCACCGTAGTAGGCCAGGCCCAAAGCCAGCTGCACCGAAACTGGCGATATAATCACATTTTCATCCTGCCGATCGGTGGCTAAGGTTTGAAACAGTTCGGTGGCAAATAGATTGCGTTCCTTAATGGAATTGGCCGCAATTGAAAGCGGCAGCAGCAGCAGCAGCAGCACAACTAAAAACATCACAGCTTTAACAACACTGGCAACCAGCGCCCTTGGATCAACTTACTGTAGTTCATTGCGCCTCCTTGGACAGCTCAAGACTAAAAGTGAAAAGGCTGCGCAGGCTGTCATTTATAGCAGCCGCAGCAGCAGCAGCAGAAGCAGCAACGTAGACGCCTTGCATTTAAAGCAGCACATCAGACAAAGGTAAGAAAAAACAAGTAAGAACGCTGCTGTCGACTGAGCTCGACTGTGCTCGACTGCGATATACCCTGAGCCCAGCTGTTAATCATACTGCTCTCATTCCTTGAAGAGAAAAAAAAAACAAACGCAGCGCATTTCTTTATTCACAAGCCCGAAATCAAATCACCAATATAGACATCATCGGTAAATATAATACTATTATTGAGCATTTCTTATGTGATTATAATGAAATTTTGCTAAATAGAATCGGCTGTTTATGCAGATCCATCTGCCCACAATAATTATACCCCTTTTACCCATTTACAATGGGTTCAGGGTATAATAAGAAAGGCAGCCGAAGAATAGTTGCTTCTGATTCTGACTGCACAAAATACTGGGTACACTCAACACTCTCTCGCACGCGCACCCAGGGAGAGAGAGAGAGAGTATGTGTGTGTGAAGCAGCACACTTGAGTTGACTGTTCGCCCTTGCACTTGTTGCACTTTGCTTTTGTGTTTGCGTTTGCATTTGAATTGCTGCTACTGCTGCTGCTGCTGTTGCCTCACTCTTCCATAGGGCTCCACAGCTATTGAGTTTTAGTCATCTGTCAAATTGGAGCTGCGCACTGTGTGCAGCGTGCAGCATGCAGCACATTAACTCTAATTTCGTGTTTTATGCGCTGTTTTATTGTTTTATTTTCGTATTTGTTTAGATAATGCATGGATAAACAAAAGATCAGCCCAGCAAAAACAAACATTAACATTAACATTGCATAAATTGTTTATCGACTGTTCCACAACTTCCCACAAACACACAGAGCGTTCCAATTAAACGCAACACACACACACAGAAATTTTGTAAGCACTGAAGACGAGTTGAAGCGAGGCGCAGTTTTGGCCTTATCGATTTTTTTTATGGATGGTACAAACGTGTTGGGCTATGGAGAGAAGAGAAGAAGAAATGCGCACAGCGGACCACCGTTTTTTCTTTATTTTTTTTTTAAGGTTTATCAAAGTACCGAAATATGTTATTTATGCACAGTTTGTGTGAAATGCTAATAAATTTTAATGGAATTTTAAAAACATGGTTTACGGCCAAGCCATCGGTGACCAGCAGCGAGTTCATAAATAAATCTTGCTAACTGAGCCCTCAGCTCTGCCTCCTTTGCCAAATTGCGGCCTCAACTGCCTGTTGCCTTATCCTCCTCCCTGCTTCCTCCTCCTCCCCCCCCCCTCCATCCATATTCGTATATCTTTTATTTATATACCAGCGCAAATGACTTTTGGCTACCGAATGCAACAGTTTATAATCGTGGGCAAAGCTGTGCGCTCTTCCAAAAATTATAGAATCACTTTCAGATTTTTGGATTATTCAACAGTTAAACCAGATGTAAATTCAGCCTTGCCTTCAACAGGACTTTGCCATAAAGAAGAATGCGGCGTTGGTTTTGGAATTTAAATTAATTTGAATATTCTTTTTTAAGCGATTTTTTGGTACTAGGAAAACCCATGTAAGTCTCGTGTTTCACATATTTACAGTTCTTAATATATAATTAAATTTATATTTTAATGTAATTATTGAAGGTAATTGCTAATATGCCTTCCGCATTTAAAAAATGAAATATTTATTATAATAAAAAACTTTTTGTGTTCATAGTGAAATAAATGCATCGAGTTAATAAATAAATTTAAATTCTGCGAATACATGAAAAACTAAGCAAACTCAAGACAATATTTTATTCTAGATCTTCTTAGCGTCAAGATTTTCGATTTTCATATGTGCTTGTGTGTATGTGGCTGTGTGTGCCAGTGTGCCAGTGTGTGTGTGTGCGTGTGTGTGCGTTTTTGTGCATGTGTGTCTCTCCTGGACAACGACCGCAGCTGCCAAGGCGCTGACCGTTCTGATTGAATGATTTCACTGATCGAGACAAAACATGTTAAAGATCGTGATGTTGTTGTTGCCATTGTTGTTGTTGTTGTTGTTTTTGTTGTGTCCAGGATGTTGTTGTCTTTATAGATACACAACACGGCAGCCAGGCCAAAGGCACAATGCAACAAAAACAATATCAAAAACAAAGAAAGCTCATCTTAACCAAGCCGAATACTAAATATACTTTTTGATTGAATTTAAATCGGATATTTTATTCAACAATTTAATAAGAAATCACAATGCTAACAATATTCTGAGTAATTTATAGACTAGAATAGAGAATTGATGCTGTTAAAGAGTAGATAAGCTACATATCTATATTTTTCATAGTTGTCACATAAATCACGACAAAATTATAATAACTTGAAAAAGAGTATAAAAAAGGAATGCCGATAAAAAGAGTCTGAGTCTCAGACTGAGACACAAGTTGATGCTGCAGGTCGACAGGCGACAAGAGGCAGGCGAAAGGCGAAAGGAGACACAGTGCAAGGGGTACCAGGGGGGTACCAGGGGGGACCAGGGAGGGGCAGCAGCTTTAGCGTTTAGGGCTGCGGCTTTGGCTTTGCCGTTGGCTGCATGCAACGGCAGCAAAATGTTGCTGATAAAAATAACTTGCCACAAAACTTCTTTGAGCCATGCGGAAAAGCACAAGAATGATGAGCCAGCAAACAGCAACCGAAACAACAACAACAACAACAACAACAGCAACAGCAACACGAATTATGTGATCGCCTCAGCTCTGTGTTCTTTCGGTTTGAGTCTGCGTGCAAGTAACCCAAAACCAGTTGATGATAGAGCAAAAAACAAAATACTTGAAACAAAAGGCACACAGCCCCCCAAAGTGAAAGAGACCAAGCCCTGCAACAACAACAACAACAACAACAACAGCAACAGAGAACAAACAATAACTCTTATCGTTCTTCAAGCCCCCCCCCCCCCCCTCGCCACTTGCCCACATTCCACTGCTTTTGTTTCTAAGCATAAACAATAAATGTTCACATAACTACTCAAAATAATTGCACTTTGCTTGCAACAGCGATAATCTCTAAAATTCTCTGAAAGATAATCTGCTTGCGCACTGAAAAACAGCTACTTTTCTAAATAAACTTTAAATTATGAACTGTTCTACTTAGAAAGTCAGCTGTGGCAAAGATTATTATTTTTGTGAATTGGGTCGTCAATTTTAATTACATTGTTACTTTCATTTTATTTAGTCTGAATAAGAGGAAAAACCGTTAGTTGAAGAAAATTATTTAGAGTTGGTTAAATAGCTGTCGATATATTTCGAATCATTATGCTATTCGACTTCTGTAAGAGATTTAGAGAGTCCATACAGTAATCTCTGGCTCAAAAACTGTTTATACAAAACATAAGTAGATATTTTTAGGCAGCATTTTTTTGGGCTATTGTTTATGTACACAAAAAAATAAAAAAATACGAAAATATTCACTGTTAAAAAATCTCCCATGGATCGACAGGCTTTGTGTGTTAAATAATCTGATTAATCTCTGATCTATCTATGTTGTGGCTTTAAGGAGAGTTTCTCATTGGTTCAAGGGTGCCTTAATAGTTACGAATAATAAGTACATATATAATATATATATATAAATAAATTACTAATATGGGCTTAGGTGGCTATATTACTTTTATATATACATTTATATATACATATTCCTATATTTAATTAAAAATAAAAACCGATCTGAAGGTAACATTTAGTTTATATATGTTTATTTGCTCACCTTATAGATTTGCTAATTGTATGGCATACATTGTCTGACATGAACGAGTATATATATTCCAAGTTCCAATTGGAGTATCTATCTAGCAGCAGCAAATTAAAAAGCATACATACTTAATAGCGAGTCCTAATTAACAATAATGTTCAGAGTCATAACAAGAAAATTAAGAAAAAGTTAATTATTCTAATGATAATGATTATGATTATTATTTCAACTATAGCAAGAATGACCATGATAATTGTCATTTGAATTATTAAAGTGTTTTATTCATGCATTAAAATGTAATTGAAGTTTTTTCTAGAACTCTTTATCAGATGCAGTTAGTTGAAGTGTCAGCTAAAGTGTCTAAATACAATTAGAGTTTATGTTAATTACTGTTAACATACTAATTGGTAATAGGAGCAAAACTCTCTGCAGCTGCTGGCAAACTTTCTTAGATGTTGTTATACAAGTTGCATAATTAGCCAACTTGCAAGTGCAATGTGCTGCAATCTAATCAAATGTTTTGGCCAAGCACACTTTGCAGTGAAAACGGGGCGAACTTTCATTCAATTTTCAACAGCAATATCGACAAACAACATTATTGACAACAACAACAACAACAACAACAACATCGAATGGAGTTCATGCAAAACCAAAAACTCGACACGCTTCAAGAGAGACAAGGCGACAAACACGAGACCGGGACAAACACTTAACCACTTGACCAGAGAGCAGTTGACAAGACCAACAACAACAGCAACAACAACAGCAATAACAACGACAACTACAACACGACAACATAGATGACACAAACGACACGTCAATCTAGCCGCTGCCCACATGCGGCATGCAACATTGAAACAGGATTTTCCAATTCGAGACGTTGCCGCGACAAATTAAGCTGAAAAACTGCAAGTACAACTGCAACAGCAACAACAACAACAACAACAACATCCAGAAGAACTTGATGCGTATTTAGAACTTGTTGTTGTTCTTCTCGTTAATTAGCACTCAAATAAGCGAGTCTTAAGACCCTTAAAGAGGCAGCAATGTTGCGCCTGATTGCAGCTTGCCGCTTGCCACTTGCCACTTGCGTCTTTGCCTTGCATGCCTTTCAGTTTCTACGAAATCGCCGTCATCCTTTGGCAACAAATAAGGCGTTTGACGATGCAACATGTTGTTGTTGTTGTCCGTTAAGGCATTCTGACAGCCGCCCAGTCAATTGATAGCTCCACGATCAGATCTGCATCAGAAGTGGGCGCAGAGTGGGAAACGGAGAGCATCGCCTGAAGGAATTTAAGGATCGCCGTTAAATTAGTACAAAGCAGACAATAAAATTATTTAGAAATTATATTTGTTTGCATTACTATGATTTATCACTGATGACTTACAGTATAAGAAATTATGTAAGAACATCTCAAAGTGTATTAGTTATTGAGCGTTCACTGTAGCAATAGCTATACTACGAGTGTCACATTCCTTCTACGTCGCAAACGAATCAATTTGACTCTCTTTTTGGCAAACTTGGCACAACCAACACACACACACACAGCAGCAGCCGAAGATTTGATGTTGCCTCTAAAACGGGGCATCTATCGTTCGATTGATCAGACGATCGTTTGATTAATGTCGCAAGCTGTCCATCATAAAATGTCAATTAGCTGATTGAAATCAGCGCTATGCGCTATTATATCAATTTATGGCCAACGGGAAACTGCAGCCAGAATCACAGCCAGGGCCAAAAACCAACAATGCTGAAAGCCAACGACAAGATCAAGATGCTGTTGCAGCATTTGTTGGCTCTGGCTGCGCCTATTTCCATTTTGTGTGGTACTTTATGTAACGATTCGCCTTTCAAACGTCTTCAATTTGAATTGCAAATGGAAATGTTGCCTTGCTGCGACAACAACAACAACAACAACAGAAGCAGCAGCAGCAATGGCACACGCGATCATCCTCGCGCTTCCAACTAGCTGGGATTTCAGGCTCTACAAATGATGCTGTCTGAATGCAGTTTGTCCACCATCCTCCTCCCTCCGCCAATCGACACACCTGAAAGGAAGATGCGCTTGTTGTATGAAATTCGTTTCATTTTGCTCACTGTCCATGCTAATTTTCGAGGCAAACATCGATCAGGGCGACAAAAGCTACAAAGAGAGAAAATGAGAGAGAGAGAGAGAGAGAGGGGAAAGGAAAGCAAAAGGGAGAAAGAGAGAGCGAGACAAATTGTATTGGTGTGCTGAGAGATTTAAAATCCACAAATTTCATCATCTAAAGTAACAATGCGCATAAAAGTAGGCAGCAATTTCTGCAACTTGATGAGTGAATCGATCGTGTGCACAGCTGTCAGCTTTTGACTTGGTACAATTTATAAAACTGCCTGAAAGGATGCAACACTTTTTTTCTGCACAGCCTAAGCATCACTAATTTGATTTGGCTGCCAGTGTTACCACACATAAATAAAATGCAATTCTCTTTCCACTTAAGTACAAATAATGTGAAAAATTGCTTCTAAAAATCGCTATACAGCTAAAAATGTAATACCTAAACTCAATTAAATAGAGCGCATTGAAGTATGCATCGCTTTTCGCCTATTCCTAAATAGACAGGCAATTTAACAAACGTTCAATTCGCAGCTAAATTGAACTGTCAGTTCTAGTTTTTTTTATTCTTCTGTCAACTTTTGCGAAATTTATTGACGTATTGGCACTGCTTTCGAAGGGCAGCGGATTTTGGCTCGAATTTAGAACGATTTTAGGCCGGCGTGTGAACGTGAACAGCAGGCAGATATGGCGGACGAGATGTGAGGCAGTGGGGAAGGGCAAGCAGCTCCGATGACAGTGGCCTACCCTTGCTAAATATGCAAATGGAATGAAACAAAAGCTGCATTGCTATGAGCACATGTGCGTTTTAAAAGCGGATTTTCAAATTTGCGCGACACTTTTTACGGCCGAAGTTTTGGGCGCTTGTTGTGTGTGCAGGGCAGGGCGGAGTACTGCGGAAATTTATTGTACGACACGCCCGCGAAAATAGTTTTAGAGAGTGCGTTTTATGACGATGGCGTTGGTGTTGCTGCTACCCGCTAAAATGTGTTAATGTGCGAGATTCGCTTGGCGACTTTTGCGCATGACGTCACGCTACAAAAACTCGAATTCACGTGTCCGCCTGAAAGTATGCAATGCAAAAACTGCGCTGGCTTTGTTCGCAACTGCGAACTCGGTTGTGGGTGAGCATGATGGAGGCGCGCTTGCAGGCGTGGTCCACTCACTCACACACGCTCACATAACAATTGTAAAGTGTAAAATGTGTTAAGCCATCTGAAATGGGGAAAAAAATACATGGAGGATTCTCTAGCTTCCATTTGGAAGCTTAACAACTTTTGTTGCTGCCCTGCGACTTAGTTTTGCTTTGATGGATGTAAAGCCCCATTGTGCTTGAATGTGTGTGCGTGTGTGTGTGTGTTTTTTTGTTGGATTTATTTGTGGCAACACAAAGATTTTTTAATGGCATCTTTTGTAGCTATTTTTTATACGATACGAAAAACCCAAACCTACTTCATAAGTGCTTATGTGTGCGTGTGTGTGTGATGAACACTTGATATGGGTGCAGACGAGGGTGGCTTGAAAACTCTTTTAAGCACAAATAAACTTGCCACATTGTTGCCCTTTCATTCATTCAGTCGCCACCCCGCTGGCTTCTTGCCGCCTGAAGAACCTCATTGGATTGTGTGCGGGGGGAGGGGCGTGCGCACTCAAGCAAGGTGTTTGCCTGTTAAATTATATAACAATGCAATGAACTGTAAAATACGCAGCTAAGTGCTGCTCCTTAGTGCGCAGCTCTTCACATTGGAGTCGGTCTCAAAGCAGCCGCCGGTAAATGCCATCAATGGACAGAACTTCCACACATATGTTGGTGGGGGGAGAGGGGAATGGCGGGGTGGCTGTCACAAAGCCATTAGAAATCTTAATTATGACCAAGGTAAAAGTGCTTACACTTTCTGAAAACTCTGTTAAAATGGCAAGTTAAGCTTCAACACACACTACAAATGTGAATGGCAAACTACGAAGTTTTTAGAATTAATTAAATTCTTTTTTTATTATTTAATACTTGACTTGCACAGCCTGTAGCAATCGATAAACAATGACATTTATTTATTCTACATATTTAGAATCTTTTGCTTATCCCATTACAACAATTTTAATTAAATAACCTTTGCTGACGCAGTTAAAAAATTTGTTAAATTTGGCATTGCGGCAACAGCATATTATTTAAAATAACCTTTAATGCCTGGCATATTTTCCGTCAAACTATCTTATTAATGTCAAGGTCAACCACTCCCAGCTCAAGTAAAAAAAGCGGAAATAAAATTAAAAAAAATAACACGCCACAAAATTGTGTTAAATAATGAAAAAATAAATTTCGCATTTAGATAAAGTAAATGAGAAAATTATGCAGTGCCTGTGCTGTGCCTAATTAAATAAAACAAACAGCAGAGCATAAACCAACATACACACACGCACACTCACATGGGTATGTGGCTTAAAAGTGGGCTAAATATGAATTACCGAGAAAAATAGTGCGCAGTTAATTAAAATATAATGAGCATTTAACATGCAGCCAAAGAACCACAGCCTAAAAATCAATTTAAACATAGCACACTTCCCAGCGCAGTTCCATGTGAACCTGTGTGTGTGAGTGTGTGTGCCCATATTTGTATGCGTGCTGCCATTAAAAGTGGCTCACTCTCGAATATTTTGCGGTAAATGCTTTAATGTGAGACTGCAAAAAACGAAACCAGTCTGCCTGCAATTTAGTCAAGAAAGCTCGATTCGGAGATACCCTGTGATAAGATTATAGCCCTTATAGCCTCTCAGATCGGTGGGTAGATGAACAAATTGACAATCTAATGCAGAATATATTTACCATTTGAGATGTCTGCTTCGTATATTTCCAATTGAACCCATTTCTAATGGTACTAGGGTATACGAATTGTTGCCGCAATTTCAATACAAATCGAAATGAAATGACTTTACTTGGATACAAATATATATATACATATATTTATATATATATATAAATAAGGGGAGCAGCTCTAGCTGTGGGTATTCCCTGTTTCAGTGGCACGCACCCTCCCCAAGCTTTCGCCCCTTAATTTAAAGATTACTTTTTCTGTCTCCCCGTTTTCTGTTTGCGTTCAATTGTTTTTATCAGTTTACATTTAAAATAAAAAAAAGAGAAGAAAAAAAAAAACGGCAAACGACAAACAAATAAAAGTCTTGATGGTTTTTTTCAACTGCTCGCAGAGATTTAGCTGTGATTTAGCCAGCAATCGTTGAAAAAAACACATAAACTTTTTGCCTCCTTGCGTTTGCTTTTATTGACATTGGAGGGTTGCCTCAAAATGGGGCATGGGCGCCGGTTAGCTTTGTTTGTATTTGTTCTTGCTTCGATTTGTTTCGGCAGCAGCTTAGTCTAAGGCAACTGCAAAGCTTCGACATAATTGAAACTTTGCTCATTAGATGTGCTCTGAAAATCGGTCTTAAAATAAAAGGGTAGCTGCTGCATGTATTAGCCATGCAGGAAATGGTAATGTTGGAATAAACGCAAGAAATCTATAATTTAGTTTATGTATATTTATTCTAATCAATGTAAAATTCTCTTAACCATTTCGAGGTTAGATAAATAAAAACTCTTCAGCATGACGCTGGCAACTATTTTAAAATAGAATTTGCAAAAAAGTAGATATTCATTGTTCTTTGTCACGGATAACATGTCCTAATATTATCGTTTGATGAACGTCGATATAGGCAAATAGATTTTCATTCACAATTTAAAAAGCTTTCATTGAAATCCAGATAGTTCAATAACAGACATTTTTTATTGTACTATATATTAACTATTTATGTATAAACAAAATGGCAGACATAAAGTAACCTTGTCCCCAGATAATATGTTCACTTATTAAACGAGTATATATATTTCTTGAATGAGCACAAATAATAATTTGTATAATATATAGATATATAAACACTGTCACTTACTCTGTCTGCATGTCTTGGAGATACTTGAGAGCACACACATATGCAGCACATCTATTCCTTTTGCATGCCAGCGACAGATGAGGGGCGAGAGAAGTTGAGGCTCCATTACTCATCTGGCAGCTATGGAAAGTGGCACTCACTTCCTTGGGGTTGCCAGTGAAGATGATGTTTGCATTGCTCGCTGTTGCGAGTGTTGCGAGTGTGTGGTGTCTGCAGCAATGAAATATAATGAATGATGTCACAAGGCGAGACACGCGCAGAGAGAGAGAGACAGCTTGTCAAAAACATCTGAACTGCACCCGAATGAGGCACAGCCCACATCTGAGTATAGCTGTCAATGGGGCATTTGCAGCAGTCAGTGACAAAAAAAAAAAAAAAAAAACGTAGACAATGATAATGATTGTTGTGCCAAGCGTCCTGGCGAAAACTTCCCTGTTGTAACTGTTATGCACACACACTGACGGATGAGACAATTTGTCATTTGATGCAGACGCGACACGGCAAGAGCTAGAACTGAAGCTGGAACTGGAAGCAATCCCTGACGATGCCAAGCAACTAGTCTACAAGTGTGTACCATGTGTGAGGTGTGTGTGTGTGTTTTTGCTTGTTTGGTGGCGTCGCATTGATTGGCAAAGCTGGGCGCAGCTGTTCCAGCAAAGTAATAATCATGCCAGAAGAAGCAGCAACAATGGCAACAGAAATAAAGCTCAAATGCTGCTATGCAAATAGCTGTTAGCCATCATCGTCTTTTGGGGCTGCTTTAAACCCACTTTAATAGCTGGCCAAATAGCTGCAGGCGCAGAAAATGGCCACAAAGGCGATTATGCATAACGCAAAGCGACGCAAAAGCGAGCACTGAATAATTATAAAATTTCAGGGCAGTCACACACACACACACACACACATACGCACCACATTCATAAAATGTATAAAAATGTAATGGCATTTAAGTGGCCGTCGGCGTCGCCTCTTTTATTTGCGAGTTGCTGCTGCGAGTAGCAAGTCGCAATTAATATTATGGCGTGGCAGCAAAAGTTGATGTGCCACAACACTCACTCCACTCCACCTGCCTGAGGTGGTGCGGAGGGGTCGACTGCCTGGCCGCTGGCGCAGGAAGCACTTAGCGTCGCAACATGCGAAATGAAAAATTGTGTTGCCTGCTTTTTGGGGCAGCAGCCATTGAACTTGCGACCGAACAACAAGCAACAACAAAATGAAATGCCGCATAAATAATAAATATAAAAAGAAAAAAAAAAAGAAGAAATACTAAAAATTCATAAGTGCCTGCCATAATTCACGACCTGCCACTTGCCCAATTACCGTGTCCACCCAGATTACCTTTGTTCGCTTTAACTTCTTATCAGCAAAGACGTTTATCAAACCTGCTGCTCAAAGTTAAAAAAAAACTTATCCATAGACAATTTAGCACAGACAGTGACACCCTAATTGAGCTAATTCTTCTGCCAACTGTAGCTTGAAGCCGCTGGAACTGCGAATTTCCAAAGCTTATGCAAATAAATATGCGAAACGTACGTGACCAAGTACGTAATATGCAAAAAGTTGAGCAGCTCCAAACAGCAGCTCCAAGTCATCATTACGCTGTGCGAATTCCAAATGAATGTCAGCCAAAGGACACATACACACGCACGCACACTCACACACACACACACACACACACACATACAATCCGGCACGACATGTACAATACTTGTGAGACAAGGCAAATGGCGTGGAGTATGCCAGCCAGCCATGTAGGCGACAGCATTTGAATTCCTAAGCAGATTAGAGATGAACACGTGCAGCAAAAAACTGGAATATATATGATAATATATAAAGCAACATATACAAAATTAATTGATTATATATACAGAATTGATTGATTAAAGTTATGACAATCACAGACTTTTGTTGCCATCTGTAATAGGTATTTTTAATTAAAATAAATATTATGAAAATTGTGATGTCTAAGAAAATCACAAGTTTCATAGTAAAACAGTATTGTTTATTTATTTTTAATAAATAATATTAGTTAAATATTATATATAAAGCAACATATACAAAATTAATTGATGCGAACAAATATATCGATCATTATGACAATCACAGACTTTTGTTGCCATCTGTAATAGGTATTTTTAATTATTAAATTTATAATTTATAATTCTGCCTAAAAAAATAACAAGATTCATTGTTGAATAGCATTGTTTATTTATTTTTAATGAATCATATTAGTGTACTCTACAAATCCTAAATATACATCAACATATCCATGATATCCATTATGCTGAGTAGTGGTTAGATCGTGCTGGGCCGTGCTTAATCTTAGAATCATGTGGAAAAGCACGAATTTTCACTTGTGCAACACTAAAATCTACCAAACAAGCAGCGGAAATGAAATATCTACCAAATCCACACGAACAACGAACAGTTCCTCTTTCTGTCGCCCCTCTCATCCCCCTGGCAGACTGTTTGTCTGGCAAAAGTAAAAGTTTGCATTTAATTTCACAATTTATATTAATTTCCAACAAGTGAGCCAGTGCCTCCTGGCTGGTCTGCAATTAAAGGGGGATGCAGGAAGTTTGCTCAAAATATGGTGGCATGCAATTAGGCGGCGCATTCAGCAAATGGCAGCGAGAGAGCAAGTGGCCGAGAGCCGAGTTGGCAACGCTGGAGGACAATTCCCCAGGCGTTGCATGCATCATGGAGCGAAAACCAAAAGTCCCCTCCCAAGCGCAACACGGTGCGTTTGATTGATGTGCCCCTGCGAGTGCCCCCTGCGAGTGCCCCCTGCGAGTGTGTGTTGCCACAAATATAATTTGCGTGACTCTTTGGGGAGCTAAACTTGCGCCTGGCTGCGACTTTGACTGATGACAAACTTTGCATAGTTGTGCGGCGGCTACTTAAAGCTGGAGCGTAGCTACTTAAAGTCAGTCGCATCGATCTTCATTTCATGGAATTCAATCAAGTTTTTCCATTTGCTGGCAAATTGAAAACATATGTTGCCACACACAGCATTTGGCTCATATGATGCGACCAAGTTAAAACAAACGTTGCCATAAAACAAACAGACTTGAGGCACATACTGAGAGCACAACTGGTAAACACGGAAAAGAAAAGCTACTTAAAAATGTTGCACACGTACAGCCAATTGTGAGCAGCCCAAGACACACACACACACACACACACAAACACACACACATATATGTATATAAGAAGAGTCAACAACTTTGCCGGCAACGTCGCCAAATTCTCCAGAGCCTGTGAGTCCGACAACCGAAGGCAACTTCATCAAGTTCTTTGTTATCGCCTCAGCAGCATCCTCAACGTGCTCATCACCAGCCTCATCATCATCATCATCGTCATCATGGGTCTCATCAGCAGCGGCAGCTACATGTCTGAGCTGCTGCCTCACATCTTTCACACTCGCACAAATACTTGCACATGGCCAAGTCAAGCACTACTAAATTTCACGCAATCACGACTACACACACATCCCCACACACACACACACACACACTCATGTAGCTCTGTGTGTGTTTGTTTGACGACAGCCTAATAAAATATTTAGTTGCTGCTCATTGACAAGTTTGCAGACACTGACAAGGTCCTCAGCTCTACTTCTGCCTCCGCTCAGCTCGCAGCTCGCAGTGGCTTTTGTGGTCTCTTTGTGCTGCCGTCTGACATTTGTGGCAGGTGTCATTCACTCGCTTAGCTAATCATTTACATGCCAGCCTTATTACATTGGAAGCTCAGCATTTCAGCTTTTGATTTTATGTCCCATCAATTCTATTAAACGCCCATCAAAACGCCGCCGCTCCACGGAAATAATGAAAAATGCAAAACCAATATTTAAAATGCTATCAAATCAAACAATGTGTGCAACAATGTGTGTGGGTCAAAAATCTACAAAATCGTTCCCTTTTTTGTGTGTGTGTGTGTGTGTGTGAGGAGTGAGCATAAACAGCGTTTAATATCTCATCAAGTGTTACGTTTTACGACTACTTAAAAACACATAAAAAAATGCCAAGGAAAATCAACGTTGAAAGCCATAAATTCTTGTGCATAGAAATGAAAAACAAGCGGGTAAAGTATTTCGAACGGGCCAAATCCAGAATAAACCAGAAAGCAAATGTAAAAGCGAAACAGAAATAGTACAAAGAAAAGCAAAATATATATATATAAAAAACGACAGCAACCGCATCCCTCACACAGCGTACAGATTTAATGATGCAGCATGATTTGTGCATAAAAAAGAGAATGGCACAGACAGGACCACAGGACGAAGGACTCTGGCAGCAACTCTAACACTGATTCTGACTGAGATAGAAACTGAAAGAAATTGGCAACTGGCAGCTGGCAGCTAGAAACTGCTGCCCTGCTTTGATAAACTGCACTCACCCATACATAGCCAAGAATATATATATGAAACACACACCAACACACATCCACACACACTCACACACACCCACACAAAAAGAGCGATGCCTCAGTTCGCGAATAAAATGTTAAAAGCATTTACATAAGAGCAGAAGCCACTCCTTGACAAAATGAAAGTTATGTGCGGACGGGTCAATAAACCCTGTGGCCCCATTCACAGCTACAAGTACACTCGAAGAAACACATTAGCATATCAAAATTAATCGATATGCTATCAATGCTTAATGCTCATTATTTGTGACCTCTATATAAACTTGCAAATGAAAAAATAGAACATGTTATCATTTCATAATTTAACGAGCAGAAATTAATTGTAAACTTAAATGTTATGTTATAAAAAGTGTAGATTATGAACATTTAATAATGCAATTAAGAGTATAATTATCATTATTTATATATATGGATTTTTTCAATATTATAAAAGCATTACTGCGAAAAATGAACAGGTTGTAATGAAATTAGAACTTTTTTACCAGAGGCGTACAATCAATTTACATATTTTTTAACCACTTATTTTGATAGATTCTTAGTTAGGTAAAAGTGTTTACTAATAATTTTCATGTATCGACCGATAGATGAATATCGACGATTACAAATTGTTAACCAGTTATATTATTAAGCACTCCTTCTTAAAATAAAATGACTACGTCTTTGGAATTACTAAATACATATTAATAGCGTCATTGTTAAAAAATAATATTTGAAAATCATGGGTATTCAAGATTCAAATGTAATTGAACCTTTTCAAAATGCGCACCACTCTCATTGTTGTCGGAATATTGCAGTTATGGTTAACACTAAAAATGAGTTATAGTGTGAGTATGTAGTGGCAAATAGTTTTGTTAGTATATTTATTTACTTTATACTCTTTTGCAGGATGCAGTTGAATTTAAAGTGACGAATGCGATTTGTGAGACCTACAATAAATCGTGGTTTGTCATACACGAATGTCGCCTTCGGGCTGTTAACCGTAATAAAACCATTTTCAATTTTAACGGAACTATTCTATATCCTACGAACGCCATATCACTTCGAGCCGAAGTTTTCCAGAAGGCCAATGGGTACAAGCCGTGGCTATTAAATGCGACAATTGATGTATGTCGATTTTTAAAGAGGCCATTCAATCCATTTGCCATTGTGGTAAAAAGACTTGTCATAGATTTCACCAACTTTAATCACACATGTCCCTACATGGCAAGTATTATATTATGAACTGGCAATTGAATATTAAAATTCATCTTTTTTTGCAAATATTAGGGTCCACAGATAATTAAGGGATTTTATCCTAGATCAAATCTTCTACCGCATTCCCTTCCATCTGCTGATTATTTATTGGCACTGTCTTGGATGTTCAGTGGAAAGACACAATTTGTAACAAATATCTACTTTACCTATAAAGAGGATTTGCTATAAACGTATTTTCCCCCAGAATCAGTCATCAGAACAATGGCACAGACTGGAAAGTTTAATTAAAATGTATTATGTAAATCAATGATAAAATAACAAATTTTTTTATGCGCTCGAATGGGATATGAAAAACTTGATGGAGATGTATCCAAGCTCACAAAGTATATATTATTCTTGAGAATAGTATCAGTAGTTAAGTCTATGTCGATATTTATCGATACCAATATTGCATTTTACATAAAGAGTTACATTTTGCTATGTTACAGATGCCATTTATTTGATTTATATATATGTTTCCTTACACATCTTTTTTTAAGAGAGAATTAAAGTTTTAAATCTACGATTTGTACATCCTAATTTAGTAACATAACAAGTATTGATATCCAAATCCAAATCAGGTGTTTCATCTTAATTGCAACTGTTTACTGCAAAACCATCTGTAAACCTACAATCAATTTCAGAGTTATCCAAAATTACAATCTTTCGACAACACTGAGCGTGATGGCCATGTTGAAAACATTTAATAACTATTTGTAATTATATTGAAGTATCAAATTCACAACTCTTTCCGCTTGAGTATAATAAAAAAATAGTTTGGTAATTGAATTTGTACACAATATATTAGAAAATATCGCACTGTCTCATGCTGGATCTTGAATTAAGTTTCCAAAATTAATAAATCCCTTATCATTTGGAAGTATGATTAGTTTTAGCTGGTGAGGTTAGGTAAATTTAGTAAGTACATATTCTTCATTTATATCTTTTCTTTTTAAAAGAGGTTTTTGAGTGGAGAGTAAAACTCCGATTCTGCCAGATTGATAAAAGCATCAAAGACATATATAATATTATAGTATTATTATGGGTTAATCTGAAATACTTTGTGCTTAATTTGATTATTCTATGATTTGGTTTTATACCAAGACAAGATTTATTTATTATTTCATAATTTTGGCCCCATGTGTTAGAGCAGTAAAAACGATTATAATCAAAACTACCTATCTACTACTTATTTTTTATAGATAATAATATATTATAGAAGTACAAACCGTTATTGGCTGGTAATGCAAAATGGCATACAGTGTCAGAAAAAAGCGTTGTTCCGAGTGTTTTGTAATTTTTTTTTTAAGTTTTATTGTGTAAATTATTAATATAAGATATAACTTGTTGATCACTTCATAATTTAAAGAGCAGAAATTAATTGTAAACTTAAATGTTATGTTATAAAAAGTGTAGATTATGAACATTTAATAATGCAATTAAGAGTATAATTATCATTATTTATATATTTGGATTTTTCATTATTATAAAAGCATTAGTGCTAAAAATGAACAGGTAGTAATGAAATTAGAACTTTTTTACCAGAGGCGTACAATCAATTTACATATTTTTTAACCACTTATTTTGATAGATTCTTAGTTAGGTAAAAGTGTTTACTAATAATTTTCATGTATCGACCGATAGATGAATATCGACGATTACAAATTGTTAACCAGTTATATTATTAAGCACTCCTTCTTAAAATAAAATGACTACGTCTTTGGAATTACTAAATACATATTAATAGCGTCATTGTTAAAAAATAATATTTGAAAATCATGGGTATTCAAGATTCAAATGTAATTGAACCTTTTCAAAATGCGCACCACTCTCATTGTTGTCGGAATATTGCAGTTATGGTTAACACTAAAAATGAGTTATAGTGTGAGTATGTAGTGGCAAATAGTTTTGTTAGTATATTTATTTACTTTATACTCTTTTGCAGGATGCAGTTGAATTTAAAATGACGAATGCGATTTGTGAGACCTACAATAAATCGTGGTTTGTCATACACGAATGTCGCCTTCGGGCTGTTAACCGTAACAAAACCATTTTAAATTTTAACGGAACTGTTCTTTATCCTACGAACGCCATATCAGTTCGAGCCGAAGTTTTCCAGAAGGCCAATGGGTACAAGCCGTGGCTATTAAATGCGACAATTGATGTATGTCGATTTTTAAAGAGGCCATTCAATCCATTTGCCATTGTGGTAAAAAGACTTGTCATAGATTTCACCAACTTTAATCACACATGTCCCTACATGGCAAGTATTATATTATGAACTTGCAATTGAATATTAAAATTCATATTTTTTTGCAAATATTAGGGTCCACAGATCGTTAAGGGATTTTATCCTAGATCAAATCTTCTACCGCATTCCATTCCATCTGCTGATTATTTATTGGCACTGTCTTGGATGTTCAGTGGAAAGACACAATTTGTAACAAATATCTACTTTACCTATAAAGAGGATTTGCTATAAACGTATTTTCCCCCAGAATCAGTAATCAGAACAATGGCACAGACTGGAAAGTTAGATTAAAATGTATTATGTAAAACAATGATCAAAAACAAATTTTTTTATGCGCTCGAATGGGATATGAAAAACTTGATGGAGATGTATCCAAGCTCACAAAGTATATATTATTCTTGAGAATAGTATCAATAGTTAAGTCTATTTAGCCATGTCGATATTTATCGATACCAATACTGCATTTTACTTAAAGAGTTACATTTTGCTATGTTACAGATGCCATTTATTTGATTTATATATATGTTTCCTTACACATCTTTTTTTAAGAGAGAATTAAAGTTTTAAATCTACGATTTGTACATCCTAATTTAGTAACATAACAAGTATTGATATCCAAATCCAAATCAGGTGTTTCATCTTAATTGCAACTGTTTACTGCAAAACCATCTGTAAACCTACAATCAATTTCAGAGTTATCCAAAATTACAATCTTTCGACAACACTGAGCATGATGGCCATGTTGAGAACATTTAATAACTATTTGTAATTATATTGAAGTATCAAATTCACAACTCTTTCCGCTTGAGTATAATAAAAAAATAGTTTGGTAATTGAATTTGTACACAATATATTAGAAAATATTGCACTGTCCCATGCTGGATCTTGAATTAAGTTTCCAAAATTAATAAATCCCTTATCATTTGGAAGTATGATTAGTTTTAGCTGGTGAGGTTAGGTAAATTTAGTAAGTACATATTCTTCATTTATATCTTTTCTTTTTAAAAGAGGTTTTTGAGTGGAGAGTAAAACTCCGATTCTGCCAGATTGATAAAAGCATCAAACACATATATAATATTATAGTATTATTATGGGTTACTCTGAAATACTTTGTGCTTAATTTGATTATTCTATGATTTGGTTTTATACCAAATTCAACTAGTCAAGATAATTTATTATTTCATCATTTTGGCCCCATATGTTAGAGCCGTAATAACGATTATAATCAAAGCTACCTATCTACTACTTATTTTTAATAGATAATAATATATTATAGAAGTACAAACCGTTATTGGCTGGTAATGCAAAATGGCATATACCGTGTTGTTTCGATTGATTTGTAATTTGAATTTTAATTTGATTGTGTAAATTGTTAATTTCCTTAAACAGGAAAAAATGTTTCCGATATTGGTAATAAGGAATGCGTTGTTAATCCATTTTTATTGAACCCATTGTTTAGCGTTTTGTTATGTTGAATATAGTCAATTATGAATGTTTTCTGAAATATTTACTTAACTAGTTAAAGAAAACATTTGTTTTTAGCAGTGTATGGCAATATATGTAGCTACAGACAATTCCACCCCCGCATTGTCATTTATATCCACAGAATATGGAAAGTTTGTTGTCTCTCTTTCTCGCTCTCTCACACACTCTGCCTCTCTCTCTCTCTCTCTCTCTCTCTCTCTCTCTCTCTCGACACACGGCAACTGGCAACAAATGCCAAAACAACTTGCAAATTTTCAAGCTCGAAAAGTGCCAGTCACAGTCTGGCTTTCAGCTTTCAAAGCAGACAGACAACCATCCAACGATCCATCCATCTCTTTCGGGTCTCTCCTAAACAAACTGAATAAATATTTAATTACAGGTATTTCGCTATAACGCTCGCGGCTAATTTGCTATTTAACTGTTTACCATTCTAACATTCTACGTAGTATTTTGTCGAACTTTGACTCTTCCCAGAGTAACACACTAAAGCCAAAGAATTGGTCAACATGTTAAAATATTCAAACCGTCAATACAAACAAAGCGGTTTCTTTGATAATTGTTTAAAAGTTTGGTTTTGTTATGACTCGTTCAAAACTTTATGTCATCATTTTTGAGTCCAAAATTATAGTTCTATGAAATTGCATAAGCTGTCCGTTGTAAGATATAGATAGATAGAGAGACTGTATATTGACACACTTTTAAGACATATTCCTCTATAGATGCAGAATTTATTTTAAAATAATTTCAATCAATGCCTGGTACATGATATCTCCACTCATCAGAAAATTTGATATAGTTATCTTACTTTACTATCATATGTTAATTAATTCTCCAGATGTACGTTATGGTTTAGTTTAGAAATTCCTACTTAAGTTGTATAAATGTATATTTGAAGAGTTTTCTGTGTATTGCATCAGCCATGCTATTATCACATAATAATATATAATATTGATAAGAATACAATATTTTCCCGCTCTCTCTTCAATTACTCTCTATCTTTATGTTTGTTATCGCAACAGTCCAACGCAACAGCTGGTCTCAATATGTTTCCAGTTGGTTGTTTATTTTTTACTGTCACGCAGTGTTACCCTCCACTAATCGATTGTAGGTATTTTTGTTTTTTATATATACCTATATGTATTGCATATATGATGAAATTATGATTTAATTCCATTATGTTCAGCTTCTCAATCTGCTAGCATGATTCACCGAAATATACATACAGTTATTTTGACATAGATAAAAATAAAAAGATGGCCAGAATCCATAAAAAAACAGGTTTTTACAATTTTCACTCTCTACACTGCTCAAAATAGGTGGTGAATTATCTATTTAAAAATGATGTCCTTCAAATAATGTAATGTTAAGATTCTCCAAGGAATATTTGAACTTTGCAAGTTATACTTTTACTATTTACACTTGAAATATAAATGAAATTTTGGTATTCTAATATTAAAATCACTTGAACAAGATTTTAAAGACTATTTGCAAGTCGACTACTCGCATCCAAACTGTACCATTATCAACAAAAATGAGAGTGACGCTTAACAACAATGTGCCCACGAAATAACTATCTCGAGACCGGTTTTTTTGCGATTGCAAAAATTTGTTTTTTTGATTCTATACATTATATACTATTTATATCTATCGGAATCGTATTGAGAACACTTAACACACATGGATAGAGTGGGAAGCGTAATATAAATACGTGCTCAGTGAGTAGAAAAAATTTAGTTTCAGTAAAACATTAGAGGTGGAAAGTTGTGTTCTAGCAACAATTTTTTAGGTCAACATTGACGGAAGTACATAAAAATGAGTGTGATTTTGTTTATAGCGCTCGTGGCGCTTTTTATATTTATCTACAAGTGGGCGACTTACCAACAAGATGTGTTTGCAAAGCGTGGACTACCCTTTGAGAAGCCCTTTCCGATTTTGGGAAATAACTTATCAATCATAATGAATAAGTCCTCGTTCCAGAAGTTAATGTCCGAGTTATATGCACGGACGCGACAACAGTGAGTTTTCCAACAGAGTCGAATTAAATAGTAACTAACATATTAGCAATCGACATTTGCAGCAAATTGATTGGATATTTTAACTTTCGCACTCCGATGATACAAGTGAACGATCCCGAAATTATTAAGAAAATCACCGTTAAGGATTTTGATCACTTTCCCAACCACCAATTGTTCTTTACCACCAAAGAGCGTCTGATCAATGACTTGCTGAGCGTAATGAAGGATCAGCGCTGGAAGCACATGCGGAACACGTTGACACCCATCTTCACGGCAGCCAAGATGCGCTCCATGTTCGGGCTGATGAACGAGAGTTTCGGCGAGGTCATGGAGCACCTTGACCAGTTGGCGCATACAGATGTGAAGCCAGGCGAAGGTTTTGAGCTTGAGATGAAGGAGATGTGCAATCGGTTGTCAAATGATTTGATTGCAACCACTGCCTTTGGACTTAAAGTTAGCTCCTTCAAGACGCCGAAAAACGAGTTCTTCGAGATTGGCCAGTCAATTGTCTATTTCCGCGGAGCGGCGGTCTTCAAGTTTTTGCTATCCAGTACAATCCCATGGCTTTATAAGGTACCGTATGCTTCATCATATTACCAATCTATATATATTTATATATAATATATATGTTATACCGTTTTCAGATCCTGGGACTTCAAATCTTCGACTCCAGCAAGACCGATTATTTCATACGCCTCGTTGTCGAAGCCATAAAACAACGCGAGGAGAACAATATTGTGCGACCAGACATGATTCAGTTGCTCATGGAGGCCAAGAAAGATTCCACAGATAACTGGACCGAGGATGAGCTTGTGGCCCAGTGCTTTATATTCTTCTTTGCCGCATTCGAGAACAATGCCGGCCTCATATGCACTACGTCCTACGAGCTGCTGCAGAATCCTGATATACAAGAGCGTCTCTACGAGGAAGCCAGGGAAGTCCAGGAGTCGCTGAACGGCGAGCAGCTGAGCTACGATGCCGTGGCTAAATTGAAATATATGGACATGGTTATCTCCGAAGCGCTGAGAAAGTGGAGTCCCGCAGCATCCACGGATCGCGTGTGCTCCAAGGACTACACACTGTACGACGATAATGGCGTCAAGTTATTTGAGTTTAAAGAGGGTGATCGCATTAATATTCCCATTACTGGTCTACACTGGGACGATCGGTACTTCCCAGAGCCACAAAAGTTCGACCCAGAGCGTTTCAGCGATGAGAACAAGGACAAACTGGTACCCTACACCTATTTGCCCTTCGGCGTAGGACCACGTAACTGTATAGGTATGTGCCAGCTCGAATAAGCTAACACTATTCCATAATATTAATGTGTGTTAATTTGTATGGCAGGAAATCGCTATGCTCTGATGCAGGCCAAGGCTATGTTGTATAATCTAGTGCTCAAATACAGAATCGAGCGATCTCCAAAAACCACCACAGATCTGATGAAAGGATCGCGTGGCTTCCAGCTGACTCCATCGAATGGCTACTGGGTGCATCTGGTGCCCCGCAAATAAATAAGATGTGCAATTTGGAATTTTACGTTAAAATACACATACGTTTATACTTTATTTTTGATTATGATTCCATATAAACTGACTTTAAGTTTAGTTATACACTTAACTAAGCTCAAATTAAAGACATCCGTAATACTTAAAAACTCGTCATATGTATTCATTCCAGCTATTCGTACTCATATTATAGGATTATGTATAATTTTAACTTAAGAACTTGCCCTCCATTTTTTTCAGATTACAAAACTTTCACAATTATTCTTGACACATTCCGTTTTATACAACACTTTCACTTTCATGCGAAAGCCAAAAACATTGCATAAAACTGAAAAACAAAAGAATCTTGAAAGTTGTCCAAAAAACAAAGGAACTACAGAAATGAATAGAAAGATAGACATATATATATCTATAGATATGTATATATTTATGCAAAGAATTGTATATAATTTGTAAGTTTGTAGACAGTGTTTTTGGAGGGGGATAAGTTTTCTTCATAACTTAAGTTATTGCACATTTAACATCCGAAGACTTTCGCTCTCTTTCGAGTTTTTATCATTTTTGTATTTTAAGATTTTATTGTTTACAAAATTCTTTTGTTGGCAGTTGATTTATGTATCAAATTTTATTGTTCGTTGATTGTGTTTTTGTGGCTGGCAACTTCTTAGCTCTATAACTAACATACTAATATATGTATACACATATATATATATATATAGTAGTATATAATATATATGTTTGTAAATGCATTATTGATATATATATTTGTTGTCTTTGTACAAAGTTTTGATAAGAATAGAGTTTCGATGTCCTAAACTAAATTGTTTGGATACTTGCGAGTTGGAAACTAAAAAATATGAAATTAGGAATATAATGAAATCTAATGTACAAAATAATTGTATTTCCAGCTCGCTTTTGGATACGATCGATGTTGCCAATTTAACTTAAATATAGTTAATAATATGTTGTATTTTGTATTTTGAACGATATGTTTATTTACATTGCCCTAACCACAATCTAGACGCTATAGAGACGCTGTGCATTTGGGGCACGCGGCTTGCCCAGACCAAAAAAATTCCAGACACGTCTCAGGCAGCCGGGCTTCTTCTCGGGCAGCAGACTAAGGCTCTGCTCCTCCAGAATGGTGTCCAGTATGTAGTAGCTGCTCAGATTTAGCGGCGGCGGCGGCAGCATCGGAGGCGGTCATGATATCGTGCAGTTCTTGCTCTCGCTCATAATCGCCGGCATGCCAGACTGGCCACCTAAACAGCTGCCGGGTGCAGCTGCTCCAAGAGGATTGGACGGCTCACTGGTTTGGGCCAGTTTCTTTTTGCGCTCGTAGGCGAGTGCATCATTGGGAACATAGGCGACACGAACGCCGCCATAGTGTTTGCGAGCGGGCAGACGATAGACATAATCGTCCATGTCACTGGAGGAACTGGAACTGCAGGTGGAACAAATGCTGGCCACATCGCAGTTATCCAGATTGTTCAGCAGATTCAGTGGGCCGCCGCCAGTCGCCTGTGTCTGAGCGTTGTGCAGTCGCAGATTCGTTTGGTTGATCTGCATCTCGGAGGAGCTGCGCGACTGATTCCGCCGTCGGCGACGACGTCGTGCATTGGAATTGTCCGTGTAACTCTTGGAGCGCGACATGGTGTCCTGAACGCTGTGGAAGCGCACCTCTTTCATGGGCGGACGATTGTCGGGCTGTTCCTGTTTCTCGTCCACCTGATTGCTGCGCTGCTTGGCGGCAAAGAGCTGCTCGTAGCCATCATGGGGCAGATCCATCTCCCGAACCGACTCATTATCGAGCTCCAGCTCGTTGCCCAGCTCTTGGGTGCTCTGCGTCATGTCCGAGTTGCTCGGCGAATTCAGATTGATCTTGTCAATGCTCTGATAGCTGTGCGAATCCTCCGCCTTTGACAACAACATGTCAGGCATCGAAGTGGTCAGCTGGGTGTCGCCAAAGATTGACTTGTCGCCGGCGCATATATTGTCCAGACTGATACCTAGTTCGGTCAGATCGATGGGCGGTGGATGGGCGGGGCGTGGCATGCCAGGTACACATCCACCTAGCAGCAGATCAGCTACACCCGCTGCTTCCATGCGCTTGCGCTCCTGACGCTCAAGCAAATCTCCAGCGCTGCCCGCACTGGCTGCACTCTTGCCTGCGACGTGCCCATGGCCCTTCACGCCCCCGACACGCCCCGCCGCCCCTGAGGCGTCAGCTGTGCGCCGTGGAGAGCGCGCTATCTGACTGGAAGTTGAAGCACGATGCGTCGGACGCAACTGCGGTCCAGAGCTTGTGTCCGACGGCGTCGGCGGTTCGCCCTTGCTGCACGCTATCGAGCAGTAGATGGTGCCACGGCGTGGCAGGAATGGACGACCCAGCAGCGAGCAGCGGCAGGTGCAGCAGGAGAAGCACTGATCCGTCGCATGCCAGTGCTGACCGTCGTGGCTCATCTGGCCCTGATCGACGCCAATGACCTCGCCGCAGTAGTCACAATACTCGGCGAACATGGTGTCAAAGCAGCCCAAACAATACGGCTTCCCCTCCCGCATGATATAACGCTGGCCACCCAGCTGGTGCTCGCACTCCTGGCAGGCAAAGTGCTTCATGTGCCAGGTGCGACCCTCCGCCTCCGTGCACTCATCCGAAAAGATTATCTAGGGCGAAAAAAAATATATGATTTAAGCTAAGTAAATAAACGTTATGTAAATCAAATTAATTGGAAATAAAGTATCTAAATATCAGTTTTTATTAACGGAATCAAAGTAAATAAACCAATATTTATATATATGGGATTAAAATGATTCTAAGAAAGTTGTGTATGGAAAATCAATCAAAATATTTGTTTATTAAAAGTTTAACTTAAAATTAATAATATTTATTATTGACAAAAAGAAATCTCTTCTTTTAATTAGATATTATGCAGTGAAAAATCTTATATAAATATTTAACTCACCTCATCGCAAGCGGAGCAGCGCGGCTTTTGTGTCTCGGCATGATGGCGACCACAGTAGAGATTGCCATCGCGCTGAAAGTATATCAAGTCCATGAGAAGCTCCTTGCAGACACTGCAGACAAAGCAGCCGGGATGCCAGCACAACTGGGCGCCCAGGCGTTGGGCGAAGACCACAATGTCACCGCCAGAGAGTGGCTCCTCGCACTGCCAACAAAAAAAAAAAGGAGAAAAAATACAAATTAGGATTAGAAGGAGAAGGGAAAGGTGAAGAAGAAGCGGAATACAAGGTAAACCGTATAAATAACAGAAATATGCTAAAGTTGTGCAGAGACGGGAACGATAGAAATCTGCAGCGTCTGCTTTGGCTTGGCAAAATATTTAAGCGACTATAAATGCTAAATAACGGTAATAAAACGCTTAAGCCCCCGAAGCGAGGACAAGGCAGAAACCAGAACGAGAACAGTGCAAAACCCCAGCACCAACCACCCCCACCCCCACCCCACACACAGCCACTGCTTGTGGTTTTGCTTTTTCACAACGGAAATAATGCAAAAATAGCTGCCGGCCAAAGTGGTGTGAGGTGGTGGAGGAGGGGGAGTCGGCTACCAAGTGCTCCCCAGAGAGCGAAAGAGAGAAAAGCAGAGACTTTAAACTGTTTGAAAAAGCACGAAACACGAGAAAAGGCCGCAAGGAAAATGCTGGTGTCGATGTCGGTGCCGGAGTTGTTATTGCTGTTGTTGCTGCTGTTGTTGTTGTTGTTGCTGTTGTTGTTGCTATTGCTGCTCCCGTTTCTGCTGCTACTGCTGATGTCGCAGAGCTCAAACGGAAGCGCAGTTTTTAATGACTAAACCACAACTCGTTAAAATTAAAGGCATTCGCATAATGAACACATTTACTTACGGCGTGAGTCCTAATGAGGTCAGCCACTGAGCTGATGTCTTTGTACTCCTCCAACAATATGTTAGGAATGTGTTATGGAATATACGTTGATATATATATGAAAACTAGTTCTTAGACCTTTGTCAGGCTGTGGCAGAATTTGAATACAAATAGAAATAAAATGGTAACAAAACAGAAAGAACCCTCTATAAAAATGAAAGGCTGAGCCAATTCTTTGTAGAAAATAATTCTTATTTAGTAGAGCTACAGAATATTGTAGACTAAAAAGCCACCTGTCCAAAATGGGTATCTATAGTAACAATCAGTGCTTTTTTTGTGAAGTCGAGGAGAAGTCCGCAACTTACATCCTAACAGATGTATCGGAAAAGATGCTACTCCAAACAATCGTAACATAGAAAATTCTCATAAGTGAGAAATGTGCAAGTTTTGTACAATAGTTTTTGTGGGTTCCAATTAGCGAAAAGAAACTTACAGTTGCATTCTGCGCAAGTGTTGCTATTGAATTGATAATTAAAAAAAGTGAGATTGTTATTCTTTAATAATATCAGTAAGATATCCTTTTGTTTAGTTTCGTCTTAGCACGCAGACATTTTTTAGATGAGAGAAAAATGAGCTCGCTTGGTTAGCATGCTTAGAAGTTATACTTCGCTTAGTGGGGAAATCAAGTTCCTTCCTCATTTTACTTTGGTAAAGGAAGTCAGAACTTGGCTGCCACTTTATGAGCATGCAAAGCAATTAACGCAATTGCCTTGATTTATGAACGCATTTTAGCTCCAAAAGTTGAGCACATGCGACACCAAATGCTGCCATTTGTGGCTAGCCCTTAGTTTTTCGCCCCCAAAACCCCAACTCCAGCCGTTGAGCAAGTAGCTCTTACCCCTGACAAAGCCTACGCCAATTTGCGCCATTTTCGTTTCAACTTTTATTTCCTGTTGCCTCCCCTTTCTCAGCGCTGTCTTCATTTCGCGCACGCAAATTACCCAGAAGCGCCGCAAAAGCCACAAGACGCTGCAAGGACAATGAAAGTGGGGAAAAGAAACTTGGTTCGTGGCGTGGGTTGGTTGGTTGCCTGCTTGCAGCTTCTTAACTTTCCAGGCTATTAAACCTCAGTCGGTTGCCGGTTGCTTCGATGTCCCCCGCAATCAACATTTACTTTTGCAAGTCATTTAACATTGACAGCCACTGCTGCCAGACTGTACTGTACAGGGTTGATAATTTCCATAGTAAGTTGCGTAAGTAGCTCCTAACTTGGCCCTCTGCATGCGTCGTTAATTGTTACCAACTGCATACAAAAAAAAATAAAATAAAATAAATTTGCCGACAGCAACTGTTCACTTTAATTAGGCTCAGTCTCTCTCTGCCAGGCGCTAATGATGTATTTTTTGAAGTTGTGGTTAAGTCTTCCTTTTGTCTTATTTCGGTGCAGCACTTTGCTGTGGCTTCCGCCCCAACTGGGAAACTTCTGCAGGAAAAGCTCTTAAAGTAGTTTCTGTGGTGGCCTAATTGCAAGTGCAAAACTTTGCCCAGTTGCAACTGAATCCCTGCGGATTCCCCTGCGGGAAAACACTGGCAACAACGAGGACTGGCTGTGTGTCCACTTAAAATGACATTTCTCAGTCGCTGCCAATTGTCATGTGTAGCCATAACAACAATCGCTGCTCATTTATCTAATCAATGCAATTAATCCCAGTCGCCATTCAGTTGTTGAACTCCTTTCCTAACATTGAGTCCTGACCCTACGCCTGGCGCTGCAGACAATTATGTTATTGACAAATTGATGATTGCTGCTCCTTCGGCGCTTCGCGAAATCGCCACCTGACTCGTTATTGTTAAATAGTCCTTGGTCCTTGGTCCTTGGTCCTTGGTCCTGCTAGCTAACCCATTTCGTGTCTGTTCTAATCCAACTTTGACACTGCGCCAGACAAACTTTCCTGCAGACAAGCAAGACAATTTCCTGCCCAGTCGCCCATCCCCAACCCTTCTTGATATATACATATATATATATATATATAATATATATATGTATGCCGTCAAATTATTAATGACGCTCGTTATCGTGCCCTTTTCAGTACATAAACTTTTCGCTTAACAGGCAGCAGGCAGCAGGATTTTGGATACCTTTTTTGGCCAACTTTTTGTTGCCATTCCCTTTCCCCCCAAGCCAACCACCGCCCACTCGCCTCTGTGCTGCATCAGTTTTTTGTGAAAAGTATATTTCATGGCTTTTCTTAATAATTATTTTGTATTTCATCGTTGCCAGGACGACCTTTCGTGTCACATCCTTGTCAAGTTCTGTCTGTCACATCCGCTCTGACACAGCCCTCAATTCAGTTTTGACTCCATTGTTGTTCGTGTGGAAAATCGGAGCTGGCCAAATCATTACCAGTCCTGTTGCCAGCTCACCACTGTCAGTAGTCTCCGTCGTTGACTTTGACGCACGTTTCTGGCCATGCTTTGCGATTCATTTACGCTTGAGTGAATTTGAGTGCTTTTTGGCAGCAGCAGCCGCCGAGGAGGAGGCATCATTGAGGCTCATTGAGCGTTTTCATAAATTTCCTTTAAGTATAATTTCTGCTTGGCTGTCCTCGCGCCACCCAACCCTCCCTTCTCCCCCACTCCCCCACTCTCACTCTCTCCTTCGATCATAATTCGAGGGGGTGCGGCATTTGCTTTGTTCGCATTTTAACCTTCGTTTAGCAGGTCGCATTTATGGTCTGTGAATTTTAAGTAGCAGTCGGCAGAGATGAGTGAACGCTCCTCTGGCTCGTCAGTTCTGCTCGGCATTAAATCTGTATTAACTTATCAGATTTAATTATTAATGCACTCATCTGCACATGAGTTCAAGCCATTTTCATCTTGTGTAGATTCTACTCTCATTTACATATCCTACTTTATGCTTGGTATTTGAAGTATTTAAATAAGGAACAGAAATTTTAAGCTTTCTATTCTGTATTTATATAGATTCTAGTTATAGATCAAATATATTGATTTCAAAATTGTACTTTTCGCCACATTTGTTGAGTGTGATCAGCAGTTAAATTTATTTTCTTCAGTTGATCACAACTTGTAAAAACTAATAAACTGTCGACAACCTCTCACTTTTTAACTAACCAAGTTTGCATTAAGTGCTAAAGTGCTTTATAAAGTATCTATTTGAGTGAGAGCCATTGATCAAACATGTGGAATCGAATATGGAACTGCACTTTGACATTAAACATGAGCGGACAAACTTATTGAAAGTTTATGAACTCTAACCTGAACAGGTTTTGGGGATTGGTCCTGGCCCGGTCAGAGTGCTGCAAGTTGTGGCTTATAAGTTATTGTGGCAAGGCGTAATAAATGCAACTTGGCTGCCAATTTGGTCTTGTCCACAGCAACCCAAAACCAATGAAAATCACTGAAAACTTGGGCACAACTTTAATGCAGGCAACACCTCCGACTTGCCACAAACGCCCACGCACGTAGCAGACAGAGAGGGTGGCAAGACGCTGAGCTGAATGGAGCAAGTGCAGCGGACAAATGGCTGCTGCATGTCCGCATAGTCGCCTTTTGTGGCCCAGACAGACACGCAGAGCCGCGTGGCAGCATGCGGCATAAACTTTTTAATAAGTTTTACGAGTGGCGAATGTGAACACAATAAAATCAAGCTCTCAACTATTTGTGGCAGCCAGCACCGCCAGACGATGAGCAGCCATGGATCTGGATGTGGATATGGATGCGCCTGCAAGCTGGCCAACTACTGAGCGCAGTTCCAATTGAAGCTGAAGTTTAAGTTGGTTAACCAGCACGCACAGACAACCCTTCCCCCCCTCCACCCCTCTCACTCCATTTGCTTTCTCTCTCGCCCAGAGACTGCCAGCTAATAACAATGCAAATTTTTCGAGGGGAGACTCCCACTGAAAAGGGTAGCTCTCCCTGCTGCTGCTGCTGCTGCTGTTGCTGCCACTATTTTATGCTACTAGCATTGTGCTTTAGTGCCATTTCACTGTGTTGCACAGCTTTACAGAATGCACATTCACTTTTTGCCACCACAGCACAGACAAAAAAAACAAGCAGAACTGCCTCAACTAGGAGATGCCCTGTTAAAAGGAAAATTCTAATAACATTTTTAATACTATTGACCGAAAGCGCATCTTTATTATTTTAACATAAATATTATTATTTATATAAATCCGAATACCATTGATATATTATTCGTATTCGGATTTAAATAAATAATAATATTTATTTGAAAATAATATGGGAGAATAGCTAAAGACGCGCTTTTCAAGCTGCTCCAGCATCTCTCATTATATTCAACTGATATCGCTTGTCTTACTAATTACAGGGTATTTAAATAAAGTTGCAGCAGTCGTGGTCCGCAATGGAGTTCAGAAATTGGAGTCCAGTGTGGGGAGTCTTTTGTGATGGCAGTTGCTGCAATTGTTTTTGCAACAACGTTTTCATTTGCAGTTTTTCGCCAAAGTTGCAGCACTTTGGCGTTTGCTAAAAGTGTACTTAATGAAATCTTTTTGTCATCTTTTATTTGAGATGCTGCCAAGTTGCGATGCAACATTTGAAAGTTAACCGTTAGCACCGCTCGCTTCCGCCATTAGCCCCCGCCATCCGCTCGCTCGCTCGCTTTCTCGCTTATTGTTTCTGGCAGGCGCCATTGTCAATTTTGTTTGCATTGTGCAAATACCACCTATGCACCCACCCATGCAACCACCCAAGCACCCACTGAAGCATCCACCCAAACACCCATAATTTATGAACAGCAGGAGTCAGGGCAAGTCCTGTCAAAGTTTGCGCGCAAAACTTTGCCCTGTCTGGCAAAAAAATGAAATCGAGACTCTTCGCTTTCTTCGCCGTGCTCCTTTGTTCATCATAATAAAATGCAAATTTCTTGGCTCACAATTAAGTTGAAGGGCAAAAGTGTGTGTGGAGGAGTGTGCTACTTACCCCCTTGCAGGGCCTTTCATCGGACAGCAGCCGCACCGCGCCACGTCCGAGCGCCTCTCTCTTCCGCTGCGCCGAAAATATCCTCAGCTCCTTGCGCTCCTCGTCACTCAGCGAGTGGCAATAGCGTACCTGCAACAGGCAACAAACAGGGAAAGTTGTTAGTCGTAGCTGGTTGCAAGTTTCTTGTATTGTAAATATTAATTAAAATCTCTTTTACAGCAGCAGCACAAAAAGGCAACGCCAACTTTTTTAATCTCGTCCAGCCAGTTCCTTGATTTTTATACACATTTATTTATCGTTTTTTATCCTTTCTATACACTTGCAGAAAATTTAAAAAGAGCAATGCTATTTTAGATAAATTAAATTATTATTATAGTTATTATAGATTTAAAGTTTATTATAGTTATTATAGATTTAAAGTTTATTCCTGCAAATATTCTGAACAAACATATTCGAAAAAAGTAGTTTTAAGTAAATTCTTTATCATTTGACAAAATGTTAGTTCAGATCGGATTACTATATTTCATATAATCATACAACTGTTTTATGCCTGCTTGGCAGGGTAATTTAATCTTCATCAATTAAAGCTGGTTTTCCTTTAATTTTATGCTGATTCCGTTTCAATTTTGTCCTCAAAAGTTGGCAACTCTGCTTTTGCCATTAACTGCATTTTTATGATCCTTGGATTGTTTTTTCTTTTTGGCCATTGAGTGGTCCCTTATGCTACGGCGTTGATGTTCTGTGCTGCTATCTGCTGTTCAGTTGCTTGGGTCCTTTTGGTCTTTTGGCTAATACTCACTTCGTTATCTTGAGGCGGCAGCTGGTGCAGCAATTGTTTCACGCGATACTTCTCGCCCGGACTGTTGACGTAGGGCACTTTGTCGTCCGGTAGTTGGCTAAAGTACAAGCGAACCTGTTAACGAGCAGATATGGAGTTAAAGAGAGCGATAGGGGATCAGATATAAAAACTTAACTACTGCAGTTATGTATTAGCCATAAACTGTGACAAGCAAACGTTGTCTGCATTTTATGGCATTTTCAGTGCCGCGACAAATTCGTGGGAAACGTTTCATTGGGGACAAGTCATAACGAATTAATCAAAGCCAAGTGACAAACGCTTTCACTAACTTGGCCAGAAAAAAAATACCTAAATGAACGCCCACAGCTGTTTTATGCACACAAATATCGACGGCACAAAAAAGCAAATGCCACGACTAAAAAAAAAAATTGATGTTTAAGCGTGCGAAATAGGAAAATGTCGCGAAAAATCATGACAAGCAAAAAGAATGCAGAAATGAAAAAACGGCCAAAGATTTCTTGATTTTCATTGGTTTTTTTTTTGCTTACTTAAAAATTTTCCCAGCATGCCAAGCTGGAAGTTATGTAAGCGTTTTGGCCCCGACTCTTGACCAGCTCTAATTGCGGCCAAATGCGGCCAGTTTAATTACAAATCGCTTTCGCTTTCGTTTCGATCGATTTCGATTTCGATTCGATTTGGCGATAATATTTCACAAGCCACAAAAAAGAAAAGCGGCTTTGCAACAATTGAAATTGTCGCCGCATTTCCTTAAACGTGGCAGGCATTGAACTGGGCTGGGTTTGGGCAGTGGCAGTGAGGCATGTGGCAACGAAAGCAAAAGTTGAGTTTGCTGCAGTTGGTCAGAGCCACCAAAATATCAAAATGACAGCATCTAAATTGCTGGCCTTTGGCTATTTTTTGGATTTCACTCAAATTAGTTGCGACAAATTGCAGCATGTGTTGTGGTTAGCGGCAACGCCACCCCCCTTACCTGATCTGGCCGCAGACCCGGTGGCACCCAAGTGTACTCCTCGAGTGCACAGCCGCTGTCATCGTCCGACTGCGAGTTGCGCTGAAAGTCCAACTGCTGATGATGGCTATGATGATAGACGCTGCTGGCCGATGCCGCCGTCTTGTAGCTGGCGGTGCGCAGCGGCGTTGCCACCACCGAGTTCAGTGGCAAATGATTGGGTGGCTGACAGTGGCGTCTTTGCAGCGGCGACACAAAATGTGACGGTGTCCCGCTGCTGCTGGCCGTCGATGGTGCATCCACATTGTTGCACGTAACCACCGTCGATGCTGCTGTGTGGCTGCTGCTGCTCGCCAGCTGCTGTGTGGCAGCTGGAATAGTTTTGGCGGTGGCTAAACTTTGATCGCTGCGATGCAACGGAAAGGGCGCAGCACCGCCAGCCTCCAGCTGCAACAGTTCGCTCTCCGTCTGAGTGTAATAGCTGCTGCCGGGCTGCTGCATCTTGTGTTGTCGTCTGCTGCAAGTGCGCGGCGCTGGTGTGGGCTTATATTTGTGGTTTGGCTGAATGCTGTAAGGATGGATGAACGATGATTAGATTAGTATTGAAAGTGATGTGCACTACTGGCAATTATCAGTAGTCATATATAATATATATATAATATGTAAAGCTCTTAAAATAAAGATAAGTTATTTAATAAAACTCTAAAATATATTCATAACTATATCCATACATTTGCTACACTAATTAATGCAATTAAATCATTAAAAAATAATTGAAAACAATATATTAAATAATTTTACGTAACAAACTATGACATTTAGAGAGCTAAAAGCCACAGTTTATTAATTGAATTTTAATTTGGCTCTTGGCTTTTTAGCCCAGCTCAGCTGCATTTCACTAACCAGACTTGCTAGCAAATCTGATTGCAACTGCAACACATGAGCAATGCGGATCTATTGGCACACATAAATTATTCATATTCATATGATGAATGCTAAAAACCCCATTTGCAATTAGCCAGCTGAGATGCAACGAAACTCATTTAAATTTAACGCGCCGGACATTTGTAATCGGTTCTGACTGCAATTGTGGCCAATTCGCAGCTGTTGCTGCTGCTGCAGCTGATGCAGTTGTTGCAACAACTGGCGCATGCGTGTTGCTGTCCAATTTATGAAATTTCGAAATTACCAGCGCATGTCCAGCCATCAGCATGTGGCCATCACCATGGCCAGAGTCATAAACTTTGCGCCGACTGACCGTTGCAGGCACAGCGGAATGGAATCTGATGCTTCTTTCTGCGCCGCTTTCTGTGTACTTTCACTCGACACACTGTGGCACACACGACGATTATGCAGTCAAGCAACATCAGCAGCAGCAACATCAGCAGCAGCAACAGCAGCAGCAGCCGGCAACTATTTGGAATTCCAGCAGCAACTTTAAGCCGCTTTTCATGTGGCACCCAAACCTGCTCGCGTTTCAGTTATAATTTGCTTTTAAATACCCCGTAAATATATAATGCCTGTAAATGGGCTGAATATGTGCAAAAAATATATGCAATTATCTTTGAAAATATTTTATGTAGCTATATTTTAAGTTGAACTCGGCTTTATGTAATCTAAACTTGGACTACAGGGCATCCATTAGTCAATCACTCTAAACTAGCAAATCGTTTCTCTGGTAATTTAAACTTGGCCGCTGGCTACAATTTTTTGTTATGTTTTGTTTATTTTTAATTTGGTTTAATTATACTAATTTGAGTGACTTAACGCCAAGTGCCTTATGCGTAGAGCTCTCGGAAATTAAAGACTCGCTGCAATTGCGTGTTTTACATTTAACACATTTCCACTCAAACATTTCGATTTGTATCAAATTGCACAACATTTAGAGCATGAATGCTAATAACAAACCAGCTGTTGAATGTTGACCAGCCCAAGAGTTTGGGGCCGAAATCAACGTGAGAAGTCAAAGTGACAATCGAAAGCAAATTGCCAACACATCAAGCGATTTATCTGCCCAACTTGTAAATTTATGCTAATGCATGATAAAAATAGAGATTATAAGTTGACCAAGTCAAGCGGCAACCTTCTGCCAAACAAAGGCCAAAGATCTGAGACGCTGTTTACCAGTAGCTCTCAAACCTATCTCTAAAAAAAAAACCCTTTCGCCTAGCGAAATGAATGGCTCTCCCTCGCAACTGGGTGGCATGCAAAAGAGAATGTCTTGCAGCAAATGTGGCAAGCGTACGTTGTAAGTAACTAACTGATGGGCATTAATGCCACGTTGTGGCACAGGCGTCAGATCGGCAGCGATAATATTAGGCAGATCGTTAAAATAAAAAAGAAAATACGGTACGGCCGGGCGTTAGTGAAAGTTTTATGTGTTTTTTTTTTTTTTGGGGTTTTTTGTAATTTTCCAATGCAAATTCATTCGCTTTGTCGGACAGTGCCAAAAAAAAAAAACAGACTTGTCCACATCTGCGTGCGATCAATCAAAGGTTGCTTTCTAAACCGATTGACGATAGCGGATTGCGGATTGCGGATAGCCGAACATTGTCCAATCCATTCAATCTGATTGTCAACTGCTGCCCAAACAAAGTCAAGGCATAATCTGTCACAAATGAATTGACTTCGATAGCCAACACCAGCGTCAGTCCAATTCAAATCTTAGACACACAAATACATACAAAAAAAAAATACACACCAATTGCCAAATATGGCCAAGACTGTTGACATACTCGCTGCCGTCCGGCTAAGATACAAATACTCTCAGCACTTGGCCAGGCTGTGGCGGTTTTCTCTTGTCATACCAAAAAGCCATAAGCAAGAAATAAGATGGCTTCAGCTGAGTACACACGACTAAATGATTCTCTGTAAATTGTCTATGCTGTGCAAATGTAATCACTCTTCAAGCGACCAAAAATAATTGTAATATTGTAAATTATCTTATTATATATATATATAAATAAATTATATTTTTGTTGATTTTAGATTTGCAAATTTATTCAATATTCGTCTATAATCGTCTACAGGGTATTAAAAACCAGTTAACTCTTTGATGATTTTCTAAGCGCAATTTGATTTGGCAAACGCAAACTGAATGCGCCAAAAATGCCTGAAAATGCTGCATGGAATTGACGTGCATCTGGCCAACTATGGTGCGATCTCTGACAGATGCATAAATTTGGGTTAAGAAGATTTTGAGTATTAACTCTGAGTATATTTGGCTTGATGTTTGCCATTTCCTTGATGTGTGTATGTCACAACTGTCCAGGCGAATGGATGAATGAGTATAATTAAAAATAAAATGCTTAACACTTGTTGCAAAATATTAAATGCATTTAATTGTCAATCTAAATGTTAACAAATCTGAAGTATATATTTAATGATGTTATTATTATTATTAATTTTATTATATATATTTATTATATACATTTAATTATTAATTATTAATAATAAATAATAATAACGATGTTATGCGGAATAATCCGTAACTGAAAATCATCTTCCATATATAAGAATTTGCTTAACTGCAATTAATTAAATAAAGGACGGTCATAAATTTAATTTTGTATGTATTTTGTGGATTTGCGTTTTTCATGAGAGTAATAAATTCGTAATTTATATATATCTTTAATCAGCAGCACTAGTAGAATCTATATAAGCATATCCGATCAGGGCATTTAATTATTTAAAAGTTAATATGCAGTTCGTGTTATCCAAAATATCCAATAAACCAAATTATCTACGGTTTCTGCACAACTTGAACATATTTAAACTGAAATTGGCTTATCGGCAAAAATTAAAGTTATTTTGTATGTTGGGCAATGCAATAAGCAGCTCATTAGGCAACATTTCAGCAATTGCGGCACGTTCAATTTCAAATACCAATGCCGTGCCGCACAGCCAATAATATCTCAATTATCAGAGGCACCACCAATACCAATTTGCAACAGGGCACTGTTGCAACAGGATTGCAATGTTGGGTAACGAATGCATTTCAATGATGCTTTCTTTCTTTCCCACTAGATGCACTCACACAAATACAAATACATATATATAAGCAATATTGTAGCGATTTCATTAAATTTTAGACACGCAGTTTCCAGAGAACTGGTTCAAAATCATTTAGACACACTCACACACACACACACACACACAGGCATGCATTTATGTATACGTGTTTTTGATGCGGCCTGCAACCAGTTTCCCAGAAGAAAAAAAAAATGGTGCACTACGACACGCAGACATTAGTCAGAGAGGTGGAGGAGGGGCGCGGGGCGAGGGAACTACGTGGAAATTAAAACGAAACATGCAATTCTTGGTAATTGAAAATGTAGAAGAACAAGCAGCAGCAGGAGGAGCAATGGCCAGATAGCCAGATCAGTCAGAGTAGCAACTGATGCAGCGAATCAAACCGAATCCGCATTAAATTACTTTCACAATTGGTCAAAAGATAAACGTCAGCTCCCAATTCAGCTTGGCCGAATTGCTTGAATTATCTGCGCCGCATAGCACACGATCTCCAGTTGCCATTTAGGCAGATCGCACTAGAGTCCGCCTCAACCACGGAACTTTGTGAGTGAGTGTGGGGGGGGGGGGCTGGGCTGCTCCAGAATCGAACGCTCTTAAATTAAATTGTTGCCCGTTGGGCGTGTCACACTGAAGGCCCGCACTCTCGACTCTCGACTCTCGACCTCGGTTTAAATACAGTCTGCGGAGTCGACTCTTAACTCTCTGCCTAAATGCCTTTCCCAGTCTATTACGAAATCTCGTGCAGCAGCTTTCGAGCCACAAGTTCAGTTTTATTGCAACTTCTGCCGCTGTTTTTGCCCTGACCTTGCTGTTGTTGCGTGTTTCAAGCGTTTCATTGTGTTGGCCCACAAGGGGCGGCAGCTCCAAAAATAAAAAAACCAAACAAAATAAAAACTGAGTTATTCGAAATCAAGTAATAGGGTTTTAGTTGAGCGTGCTCGACGAGAAGATACTGTAGACTGTAACCAGTTTAGGCATATATCTAGATTTAATTACACATATATCGTTACAGATAAAAGTGCAATTTAAAATTGGCATTGATCAGTGAGCCTTAAATGCAATGTAAAATTTTCTAAAGTAATCCACAAATTATAATGCATAATCAATTTGGTTGCAACGTGGGCCTGTCTAAGGTCTAAAGGTGGATCACCCCACACAACACCAAGAAACCCAATTTAAAACATTTTCTATGTGGGCATATTGCATAAAAAAGCAGCTAAGGAAATAGCGAGCGTGTGATATTTATTTATAATTGTGTTTTTTTTGGAGTTCGGGCCAACTGCTGCATTTGACTGCGTTTACGTCATCCACAATAAAGGCCACAAGCGGCAGAGTCACGTTAGCCATGTCATTCAACGACACGTGTTGATGTCGCTCAAACTTTATGCATTTTTTATGAACACGGACAATAAACAAACACACACACACTCACACACACACACACACTCACACACGCGGCATGAGCTGGCACATATATAATGTGTGTTGTTTGTTGGCTGTCTGCGCGCTTTTCAGCCAATTTCTTTGGGTGCTTCATGGGCGCAACCTGTAGCTGGTTGCAACCACTCCGGTTTGGCCCGTTGCACAAGTTTTTTGTGTGTAGTGTGTGCAACGCCTCTTTAAGTACCGCGAGTGATTTAGTGCAATGGTCCCGTTAGACGACAAGGCTAAAGCAGTTGCCTGCTGCTGCTGATAACCTGCAGTTGCAAGCAACAACTGCAACAACAGCAACAACAGCAGCAGCAGTTGCATTAGCTCCTTCTAATTCTGCCACATCAGAAGAGTGCATAACATGGGCTAAAATGCATAATTAATCGAACTTGCAAGCTGAGCACTTTTCAAGCATTTTGTGGCATTTCATCTGTGGCATACACCACAAACACTCCACTCAGCTTGATTTTCACTTGATTTTTGGCTGATTTTTCGTTCTCTTATTAGCAAAGCACTTGTATAATTTTATGCAAGCCCGCAACGCAAATTGAGTCGTCTGCAACTGCAACGAAGATTCCATTCCATTCTCTCCTTGCCACTAACCGTTGCACCCCACACTGTGGCACTGCTGTCAGCGACCTTAGACACGTTTCAGCGCTTGTTTTGTTGCACGCAGCACAGCTTTAATTTATGCTAAACGTTGTTGTTCTTGTGTTGTACAATATCCAACTAAACCCCCCCCACCAACACTCCCCTCATCACTCCCCTCTCCGCTACTTCCTTATTTTTGTTGTTTTGTACGAACAGCTTTTTGTTTTTTTTCAAACACAATACGAAATTTGCTTTCAAGTTCACGTTTTGCCTTCGCTTCGAGCCAAGTTTATTGATTTGTCTATTGTTAAAAAAAAAAAATACAACTAACAAACTAAAATTTAAAATACAAATTTAGGTACATATTGGGAATGTCTGCAAATTTATGGATTTTTAATTGATTTCTGACAAGCGAATATTTTGTCTTCCCACTTTGAGCGGAAACGCTTAGTCAGAGAAATATTTGGAATATTTAACCAAATTTGCTTTTAGTTGGGCTTTATTTTTTGTAAAGTGGCTTTTAGAGGTTATTAGGCTAATAAAGCAATAACAACAACAGCTCAAACGAACCAGTCCGAAGTGGGAGTCGCTCCCATTCTCAACATTCAACATTCACACTCGATACGGGAACAATTGGTGGCATCCCGAGCAACAGTGCCTGCCACAGAATGTAATTGCTGCAGATTGGGTGCCGATGATATGCGAGTGAAGTAAATAGGAAAACTCCCACAGTTCTTAAACATAAATTAGATATGTTTCTTCAATAATTTAATGGGTGCTCTGCGGATCATAATCAACTGCTGCGGATGATGATGAAGATGATGATGATGATGATGATGATGTTGATGAAGATGATGCTGTGCATGATGTTGGCTGTTGATAAATGTAATTGCGTTGGTTTCCCATCAAATTAAGGCTGTGAACACGTAAAAAGATTACGTTCTTTGGACGACCATAAGTTGATTAAATTAAAAGACCGCAGCCGAAAAAATAGAAACATTTTTTTCATGAATGACACAAAGGCAAACAAAACGTAAGAAACAAAAAATAATTGACACAAGCTAAGTGAATAAGACATTTTCGTAGAAAAAATAAATGAAAAAATAAATTAAATAAAGAGAATCAGAAAAAAAAAGAAATCGGTAAATGTGGCCAAAGCCAAATACAAAAGTCACAACAAAATGTACATTAAATTTATTGTCTGGTAGCCTATGACAAGAAAAAAGAAACAAAATAAGAAAAATAAAATCAACGAAGCGTTTAACGTGGTTGATGGATGTGTCTGGGATTGCGAGTGGAAATGGGTGCTCAAAACAGTTGCCTCCACATGGAAGATCACCTGTTGAAACGTGGGAAACTACAAGTGCTAAGTTGCAGCGACAATTACCCAAATACGAAATAAGCAGCCCAACCCTCAAGAACAGACCTGGCCAGAACCCAACCCTGATGCGGTTGCTGAACTCCAGTTGCAACGCAGCTGACCATGAAGCATGCCAGCGACGGCGGCAGTCAACTATGACCAAATGAGATGTGCTGGAGAGTGCACTTTTTGAGCAAGGCTAGCTAACCGGAAGTGTGGCATATAATTAATAACGGCATGTGAATCATGACGCATCACTGAAAAGCCAAACAGCATTTGCAACAACAACAACAACAACAACAAACAGGCAATTGGCCAATGGAAATGTGCGTGTGCAGTGAGCCATAAAAGGATTAACTTTGCATGTGGCACACACAAACGCACACACACACAGCACTTTGAAATGCCGCCTGTTGCAACTTCCTTGTTAACTGTAATGCAACAAACCAACAAACAACTGACAAACATACAAACAAGCAACAGCAAAACGGACAGCAACATTTCAATTAACCAGAAGGAACCTCAGGAATCTAGACAGCCAGTGGAGACAGAGACAGAGACAGAGTCAGAGACAGAGAGACACCAAGTTTGGCAAAGTAATACAAACAGAGAGAGAGAGAGAGAGAGAGAGACAGAAGGAATCCATCTAATCGCTGCCTGTCACAACAAAAGTCTAAGTTTTTTTCATGAAAAGACAGTCAGTTGTCCGCATCTGCATTTTTAGTTTGTGTGTGTGTGTGTGTGCGTGAGTGTGTGAGTGTGTGTTAAAATGCGCAATTAAGACATCATATGCGTTGCAAGTGTCTTGAAGCAAGAAACATCAGACGCCAGGCAAACCCATTAGCCGAATGCGCACCTTTCCAAGCCAACCAGGAAGCCAACCAGTCAGCTAGGCAGAACTAAAGCTTAACTATGAATACCCTGTAATCAGTGGAAGTGGATAAACAAGGTTGAAACTGAAAGATGACAATTGTGTGTTTATTCAACAAATTTGAATTTAGCTAGTTAACCATTTTTGTTTAGAGTGCTATGTAATTAATTATAATAAAATAAATAAAATAAATAAAATAAATAAAATAAATAAAATAAATAAAATAAATAAAATAAATAAAATAAATAAAATAAATAAAATAAATAAAATAAATAAAATAAATAAAATAAATAAAATAAATAAAATAAATAAAATTAATAAACTAAATAAAATAAATAAAATTAATAAACTAAATAAAATAAATAAAATAAATAAAATAAATAAAATAAATAAAATAAATAAAATAAATAAAATAAATAAAATAAATAAAATAAATAAAATAAATAAAATAAATAAAATACATAAAATAAATAAAATAAATAAAATAAATAAAATACATAAAATAAATAAAATAAATAAAATAAATAAAATAAATAAAATAAATAAAATAAATAAAATTAATAAACTAAATAAAATAAATAAAATTAATAAACTAAATAAAATAAATAAAATAAATAAAATAAATAAAATAAATAAAATAAATAAAATAAATAAAATAAATAAAATAAATAAAATAAATAAAATAAATAAAATAAATAAAATAAATAAAATAAATAAAATAAATAAAATAAATAAAATAAATAAAATAAATAAAATAAATAAAATAAATAAAATAAATAAAATAAATAAAATAAATAAAATAAATAAAATAAATAAAATAAATAAAATAAATAAAATACATAAAATAAATAAAATAAATAAAATCAATAAAATAAATAAAATAAATAAAATAAATAAAATAAATAAAATAAATAAAATAAATAAAATAAATAAAATAAATAAAATAAATAAATAAATTAAATAAATATTACAAAATAATTGCTCAGTTGTAGTAAATCGTAGACAGGGCATTTCGTAGTCAATAAATCTCGAAGAAGTTGGCTGACCAACTGCTGCTGGGAACTGGGAACAGGTAACTGGGTACTGGCAACTGGGCAACTGCGAACTGTGAGCTGGTCAACTGTTTGGCTAATGAAGCTTGAAGCGCAAGTCGAGCAGTTCTGAATTGGGATTAGTGAACAGGATCTTGTTAGCGGTGAAAAGCGCCGTTAGTCGGCGGCAACTTCCTCGCCCAGTTTGCTTGCCTCATAATTCTGTTGGCCAGCAATTTATCAAAATGCGATTCGTGTGGCGGCTGGACGGCTCATTAGCGCGCCACTTGCCTCAGTGCTTGCAACAAAATGTGTTTTTTTTGGTACTTTGTTGCTGCTGCAGCGTGGGCGACCCCCACAACTGAAGACGTTGTTGACCTGGCTTTTGGGCATGCCACTCACGCCCCAAATGTAGCTACACATGTTTCCTTCAACTTAATTGTGAGGCAGGCGCAGAAGCAGACGTGGACATGAATAACAAATGCCTCTCGCTGCTGCATTAGGCTGCACTTTCTGCAGCAGAGAGTTGGGGGGGGGGGGGTTGGTTGTATTTGAGAAGACATCTGTGCACTGTGCTGCCGGTTAATAATTTGCGCGAATCGTTGGCCAACTTAGCTTAGCAGCTCTGTCAACACTTTCCGCCAGCCAAGTGGCAGAAATAATTCAAGAAAATCACGATTCACAGCTCAAAGATCTCTTTGGCTACCTGTTCAAGTTGTGAATGTGGCCAAGAGGGCGGCGGAGGATGACGGAGCTTGGTGCGTTGAGTTTTGGTTTTTGGATTCGTTTGAACACTTTCACAAAAAAAATCTGCTTAAATATAGTTTATCAGACATGTGTGCCCATTTTGGGTGAGAGCAAAGAATTTGCATGAATTTCTTTTTTTATTTATAGCTTATTAGAATTACTAATGAATCATTTCTATATACATATATATATATATATATATATATATATTTATATATGTACAATTTATTTACAATGACAAATCAATTTGTGGCTCCAAGGCAAAACACGACCTTTGCAATCATTTCGAGTTAATTGTAATAATTGAGACAAGCTGCCTTCAGGTAAATTATTTGATTACTTTCTGGCCAACAACAATGGCTAACAACGAATAAAAGAATATTTTTTAGTGTGGGCGGCCAACCATTTAGTATACCTAAGCTGAAAATAATATTTTGATTGTGTTATAAATCTTGCGACGCAGTAAAAATTACATTAAATGCTATTTGTCAGTTGTGGCTCAAAAATCCAACTAAGTTGGTAAGAAAGATTACTCAATTATAACTGCAAACTGATTTATAAAACTTAATTTAAATGCCTGTAAGGGTATTTGACTTGTGGCTTAACTTAGATGTTTTGTTCACTTTAATTTAATTTTGAAAGGTGTTGTTTGTAATTTGGCTTTTGTGCCACAAAATGATGGCCATTAAACTAATTAATATTCGTTAAATGCTTAATGCTCATTAAGCTCAATTTTCAATTAAACGTAAATGGCTGGCATAGTACAAAAAAATGGACTTGAAACTGGTTTTAGTGGGCGCATAAAAGTAGCCGCAAATACATAAGTTGGGCGATTATCTTGAAGATTCCCAAAGAGATCGACAGGAAAATAGAGATGGATAAATGTTTGTACACATGAGCACAACCGAAGGAGATCGACGGCAAAATAGAGATGGGTATATGTATGTACATATACATATAAACACATACAGATGCGCAACACGAGCCTCGACCTCTGACTGACTTATGGCCAACAAATTGCTGTGTCAGAGCAGAGACTTTATGTAATAACAATAATCAAAGCCAAGGAAACGTAATAAGCTCACAGCAACGCCCTTCAATTTAGTTGGTTAGCACACCCATCCCTTCCCTTACCTACTCCTCCTTCTCCTCCTACTCCTCTGCAAACCAATTGCCCCCCTTGTGTGGTGCTTGGCCCTTTGGCTTTGGCTTTACGCTAATTTTATTTGCGGTTTTCGATTTTATTTTACCAACACATTTTTTATTTTTGGTTTTGTTTTTTTTTTGCCTTTTTGCCAATTATTGTTTGTTGCCGCTTGAGTGAAGTTTTGATTGATTTTGTGTGTGTGTGTGTGTTTGTCATAAATTGAATTTCCCAAGCTAACAAAATCAATCAACAACAAACTGCAGACTATTTTGTTGTGAATTTGCCAAGTTTCTGCTTTGTTCAGCTAATGTATTTTATTGGTTTTATCTTGGCGGAGTGTTGTCCAATAAATTTGCGACGCTTTGAGGCATTACATCAACCGCAACACCTGGCCAAAACCACCAGCCACCAGAATACAGCTGACAGTGACAAAGACAATAAAACGTTTAAGCCATTAGACTATCTGCGGGTTCGGGCCTGGAATATGAGCTCTGCTTTTTATGCTTTTATAGTCAGAGACCGTAAAAACTTGGGGTTTTTTGTTTTGATTGGAGCACGTCTCGTTTTATGTTTGGGGCATAAAAGCCTGCCGCAATTATGAAATATGCGAAATTAAAATTTAAGTTTATTTCTAGAGTTGTGGCAGCGGCACAAATAGCTTGCCGCAAGCCAGGTGCTCTTCACAGCAGCCGCCAATCACAGCTGATAAATCGGAAACAGTTAGACAGGACACGCCCCTTTCGCATAGACAACTCAAGAAATTACTCAAACCCAAACGCCCCATTAAAAAAAAGAGAAAAAGAAAAACATGTGTAAAAAAGAAAAAAAATATTAATTATAAAGTAAAAACTATTTGCGTTACGCTTCTTTAGAGGCGGTCATTTGATATGCCTGCAAATCTAGCTGAAATCCGCCCCAGTCTTTGCCAGCAGCACCCCCCCGACTCCGTTGGCCTTTGCCATTTCAATTAAATTGCGATATATCATGGAAGCTCTTTGCGCACATCGAATGCAATTAAAATCAAATGCTCGGCTCCATTTTTTGAAATCAAAGCAAATCGTAAAATAATAAAACCAGCCGCGCCTCACCTCACCTCACCACCTCGCCGCCACTCATCCTTTATCCGGGACCCCCCGGACAACTGGTCAACTGGTCAACTAGTCAACTGGTCAACTGGCCAACTGGCCACACTCGCAGTTCCATTACCAACACGCTCTTTGTCTTTCTCACTCTCACCTCAGCAGACCCAGAGTTGGCACAACTTCAGCTCCAGCTCCAACAGTCCAAGTAGCTTATTTATATAGTACTTACACATATTTTATTGTACACATTTCGCTACTAGGAGTAAAACAGAAATTCCAATGCAAAGTGCACACAGGGTCGATGCGTCGATGCGCTATTCGATGCCCATTAGAGATGAGCTCGTGCCGGATTTCTTCACAAAAACACGACACGAACACGACAAATGCAAATTTGGTTTATATATTAAAAGATCAAATTGACACTTCAGGCTAAAAACCAAATTAATTTGAATACATTAGAAAAGTGGGAATAATTAGAGATGTATTGTTAATTAAAAATATTTCATATTATTATTATTATTATTATTAATTATTATTATTAATTTGGGGTCTTATGCGCTGTGCCCCCTTCTGAGCTTATAGCACCTCCATCAACACCAGTTTCTCAACGAATGTCAGGATCTTTGATGGTCGAGGGCTGCTATGTCTCATATATCTATATATATATAGAAAATTCGTGTCATCTCTGACAAACTGCAACACGAGCTTGACTCCAGCGTTTAATTACACTTTAAGTAGCCGCAGTCAATATTGTCTTTGGCTGATTTGCGTTGAAAGCCAATGGATATTTAATTGGACATGGCACATTCGCTCTTTTTTTCATAGGCTTACAGCTCACAGCTCACAGCTCGAATTTCAAGGCACGTTTTATGCAGTTTTCTTGCAACATGCCGCAACTTAAGCAGCATCTAATCAGCAACCACGTTTTTTTTTTGTATACAAAATCACTGTTTCCCCTTTTTAAAGCATTTGCAGCTACTGCGAAGAAACGAAGCGAAGATTAAAGATGCCAAAGATGCAAAATATATTAAATGAACTCAGAGATTCTAAATGCGCCTCTGAGGCATCTTATCGGCAAAAGCGCGTTCGTTCATGTGGCAAGAGCACAACTCAATTTTGCCACAGACAGTTGACCTTAAAATATGGCAGGTTATTAAAACGACATATGGAATTTATGCGTGCAGCGCCTTAGGCAAATCCGCTGACGGTCTGCCTCAAAGGACACCAAATGACAGAGGAGCACAAAGAAAAATACAAATTTATATATATATATATATATATATGCATGGCCAAGCAGGAGCTAAGGAACCACAAAGTACCAGGGACAATGCACAAAGTTCGTCCAGTCGTGTGGAATAAAAGTAAAATGCTTTTAAACTTCCACAAGCAAAAAATATTATTATTAAAAATAATATCGCTGAAGTTGATATTCAATATTTAAATTTTTGCATATCGTAAGCAAAAATATAATCATTAATGTGTCAGTGGACAGACTTAATCATATGTCTCTATTGTGAATAATCTTTTATTTAAAAGATATTTGGTTTATTAATATTGAAGTTTAAATTTTTTACATTTTATGATAAATTTTATTGCATATTTTTTTTTATAGGATTTTAGTAATTTTATGAATAAAAACAAATATCAAACGACTAATTAGAAAACAATAATTATGCTTGTGGTTTTTGGGTTTGTTTGAGCCTAAACATGCTCAGCCAAAGTTGTTGACGCCTTTACGAGCAATTTAAGAGCGTTCTTTGGCCATATAAAGCTATTAAACAGTCATTAAACTGGCCCATAAAATGTTCTATATAAACTCAAAGGTGTAGTGCGGGAAAATGGTTTACCAACTTTCATCGCTTCCCCTTTCCCAATTCCTTTCTGTTTGTTTTATTGGGCACGTCAAACACAATCCAAATTAGTTTGCCTTTTGCTCCCCGCACCGCCCCTCTCTGACCACTTTTGGCCATTTAACAACCTGTTGTTGGCTTATCTGCGGCTCTTATTGTATGGCTCTTATAGGTTTGTTCGTTGTTATGGCCATTCTGATAGCCATTCCAAGTGCTTTCTCAAAAGTTCAACTCACGCTTTGCATTCCGCCTGTTGCTGGCCATCCAACTTGGCCAATTGTTCTTCGATGTCGCTCAGTTGCATGTCATCCGTCATGGCCACATTTAAGTAGCACACATTTTGTATTATTGACTCCCGACTCCTGTTCCTGCCACAGCTCCGCCCACCTGCCAACAGCTGCTCCGTTTCTGTGGCATTCTGCAGCCAAAGAGCACTTCGATTTCGGCAAATATTCAAGTTACGCAACTCGTTGAAAGGCATCAATTTGGATGCCGGCTGTTGCTGCTGTTGTTGTTGCATGTGCTGCATGTGTTGCAGCTGGGCTGAGGTGAGGCTGCCTGTTAGCATTGCCACCTCGACATCATCGTCCGTTTCGCCATTGCAGGAAATGCCGGAGGAGTGAAACTGCTCCTGCTCCTGGCCGAGCTTCTGGCCAACCGACGAGCAGCTGGTGGACAAATCGCTGCTGATCAAACTTGATTGCTGAGAGTGCAACGCTCTCGCCAAGCTCAGCTTTGTGCACTCCTCCCGCCCGCTGCCCGTCGGCGCCGGCAGTTCCAAAGCAATGGGATTGGGCGCCAGTGTCAATTGTTTTGGCTTTGTTTTGGCCTTGACGGCTGATTTGATTTGGAGCTTGGAGCAGCTGGATTTGGGCTTGCGCTGCGGCGTCGTCAGCTTGGTAACCGTCGATTGACGCGACTGCGAGCCGCTGCACAGCACCTGCTGAGCGGGCACCTCAACAGGAGCAGGAGCAGCAGAGGGAGAAACAGCTGAATCCTTGCTGCGCTCCGTGGATCGTCTACGGCTGCGTCTTATGCTGGGCATGTTGCGTGGAAACAATTTGCCCGCATCCGGCTGTGAGCTCTTCGACAAGCTATCGCAGCTAAGGCTCTGGCTGGGAGCGTTGCTGTTGCTGCTGCTGGAGCTGGTATCCGTTGAGGCAAGTACTGAGGCACATTCGGTGTGCATGATGATCTCGCGATAGTTTCGCGCTGCATCATTTTGTGGCTGGTTGCCGGGCAGGCGGATGTGCCACCAGCGCTTCTTGGCAAGCAGCTTGGACATATTTGGAGCTGTTGGAGCAATTAGCTCATGATCTTTTCACTTAGCACTGCACCCCCCCTTCTTGGGCGTCGCTAATCGATTGACACATTAGCGAGGCAAGTAGCAAGAGAGACACCGTTGCAGGCAGACGCAATTAACTGTTTGTTCTAATTACGTGCGCCAAATCAATTGAGAGACAAATTGAAAACTCCGCCAATGGGCAAGAAAATGTGCAAGAGAAAATTCACGCGATATACTAAATGAAAACAAATAAACGCCAACCGACTCGCGCACCGTTCGCTTTGAAGTCACGACTACAACTGAAGTAGCTGCGCGCGCGTAGAAAGTTGTTCGCGTTCAAAACAACAGCAGAGAGATCGATCGAACGGAGAGAGAGAGCAAAGAAAAACAGCGACAGAAAGTTGAGTGGCTCTGTGCTCTCAGCAGAGGTGCGCTGAGCCACTCAAGTTGGTGCAGGTCACAACTCAACACAGGTGCTGATCGCCGTTGCCAACTCACCACACCGCTCTCAAACGAGCTCTCTTATACACCAAGCAAGTGCAACATTGTATATAACAGGTGCCGGCTCTGTCTGCGGCTGCCAAGTATGTTGAGTTATTGAGCTGCTTTTTGAGCACTTTTTTGTAGTTTTTGTTTGTGGCCGCATTCTGTAGGCTTATTAACAAGTTATTGGTGTGAGCTGAGAGCGCTACTGGTTGCCGTGATTGGCTGCAGGCCATTTGGCACATTTCAAGCACTTCAGTGACGTTGACCCATTTCATCCAGCGGCACCTGCAGGACCGAAGCGGATCTGTGCACTCACCGATTATGACCAAGTTGCAGTTTGAAACTTGAGTTTTACTTTGAGTTTGAGATTAAGCTAATGCCAACGGACAGCAGTTGCAGCATTTGTTGCTGTCACATTAGCAGCGTTTCAGTGGCTCTTGTTTATGGTGTTGTACCGCCCGAAGGGTGTCTAGGGAATGTAAAATCCAAAACGTTTTCACTATTGACTGACAGCTTGAAGGCCTAAAAGTGAAATAAGCTAAGCCAATATAATTGACAGAAAAAGAAAAACAGATTTCTTCCTACTTTCTAAACTTGAGGCGTCATGTAAAGTTTAGTTGACTCATTTGCTTAATGGCAATTTTCACCGCCTTAATTCTTATAAAAACTGGTTATTTTCTGCACTTTTTCTAACTTACGTTTAAATTTCGCGCAAAAGCGTTTCCATTTCGCTGGCCACAACTGTAAGCGATTCAGAAATTGTTTGTCAAACTGTAATGAGAGCAAAATATGCCAAAAATCAAATAAATTAGAATGCGCTCTTCACAGGACTGAGTAAATGCCCCAAAAATTTGCAACTAATTGTGAAACAACAAAATAAACAAAACAAAAGTATTTTAATTACCAGCATTGCAGTGTCAAAAACAAGTAAAAGACCCCAAACTCCAACCACCTCTGCCAGCAGACAGCCTCCACCCCCACCCATGACGAAAAGTGCGTCAAAACTTTATTTGACAGTTGGAAAACTGAACAATTCATGAAGTGAAATGCGCAAAAAGAAACAATTTTGATTAAAACTGCGACACGCAATTTGCCAGTTTGAAAATGTCAGCCAAATGTTGCTGGCAGCTGCCCGGGAAGCAAAGGGCATGATGGTTGATAGGTGAGGGGATGTATTACGTGCAGAATCTCTGACAATTGCCATTTGCTAAGTGCAGCACGCGTCAGAAGGAGAGTTGCAAGGGGTGCAAACGGAGAGAAAGCACAACAGGTAAAGGCAACGGCACACACTACAATGCCAAAAAAGTAAAAAAAAAAAAAAAAATAGAAGAGAAGAGAAATATACAACTAAAAACAAGTAAAACTGCTCTAGCCTAGAGATCACACTCCAAAATACCCTATAAATTAAATATTCCAAATCTTGGCTTTGAAGCATCCAAAAAATTGTTATTGATATATATATGACTTAAAGTTTGTTTAATGAGAAGCTAATTGTCCCTATAAAAATGTGTTTTGTGCTTTATATATTTGAATTATCAGTCTACTATCAGTTAATGTTTTGGAACATGATATAAGCGCATTTATAATATAATTTATTATTAATATCTTAACTGAGTACAGGGTATTAAAATAAAACTTTTGTGAAACAAACGACACAAGCAACAGTGCGAATGTCCCCCGCGACGCTGCAAAAGGTCGTAAAAGTTGAGATTTTAACGTGCGGTATCCACGTGTACTCTCTGCACACTCGCCGCCAAGTAAGAGTGTGAGTAAAATTGCTAGTGCCATTGCCATTGCCATTGTGACTGAGAGTGAGAGTGAGAGTAAGGAGTAAGGTGTCAGAAGTCAGAGCAGCGCAGTCGGGCACAGATGACGCCTGACAAAGCTGCGCTAGCTGTTGTTGTTGCTGTTTGCTATTGCTATCGCTGCCAAGATGGCGTCATAAAGCACTAAAAAGTATTAAAACAATTTACACTTTGTAAAAACAGCAGCAGCGACAACTGTTATGTGGCTTGCTTGCTTGTTCCCTGCACGTGTTCGCGAGCCTAGCTCGCAAGTGTGAGTGCGATGTCGCATGTAATCTCGTTTTGTGCTGCCGCTCGCACTTTAGTGTTATTAACTTTTTCATCTGCACAACATGGCGCCAACGACATCCAGTCAGCAGCGCTGCTTCTGTCATAATCATAACGGTGCTCGCATCACAGCAACTGCTACACGAAATGAAGCTGGGCGTTGACAATCGCTTTACCATAATTCTTTTCGCTAAATTCAAATAGAATTTTTGCGCTTATTTGCATAAACAACGTGAAAGTCGTAAAGTGAAAAATTGCATAAAAATATAATAAGAATGGGGAATTGAAGTGCAAAGACGAGTTGCGAAGAGTGAAGCACCAGAAGCTGATGCAATTGTTAAGCACTGAATTGAAGGCACTGTGGAGAAACTCGATTCTTTTCTGCTCTCAACGGGATATGCAAATTATGTTGATGATAAAAATGGTGTTGCCGAGGAATGAACATTTTAATAAAAATAAACATATTTTAATATATGTAAAAAAAAAATGTAGTGAAAGCATTTTATATAAGAGATCATATTTTTATTTATATGTTGATTCTTTTAATCTATGTATCTAATTATATATATATATTTTAATTACTTTATAGCTTGCTTTAAAATGTACTTTTTAGATTTTAGTTTTATTTTTCTTATTTACTGTCAGTGCTCGGCAAGCAACATCATATTGGTAAATCCATTTTTATCTAGTCCTAAAAACTGTTCAATTTACAAACACATTGGTCTAGGTAGATTAATAAGTCATAGGATTTATATAGGCTTATTCCTCAATGAACAAAATATCTTGACACATAATACACATAACTCTGAACATATGCATATTAAGTGGAGACTGAAATGTTTTAATATAATTCATAAGAGTAATATTTGCATTTCTTTGCTGCATGGTGCGTCATTCGCAGTCAATCATTTTGAATGACTCTACAGTTACATCCGCTCCGTTTCATACGCATAGCCAAGCCACAAAGTAGCAAAGCCCTCAACCAATCCCCCAATATCCCCCCCCCCCCAGCATATTCCAGCCAGCGACTTCCTCTCATAAGACAATATAGGCAGCGAGCGTAAATTCTGGAGTTGGAGCAGAAGTAGAAGGAGAAGTAGAAGTAGTCGTTTGACTCAGAGTTGGAGTCTGAGTCGGAGTCGGAGCAGCGGGGTGCCGAAAACAATTGCAACCAGCTCAAAGCTCTCCTTTTCTCTGTGGCCCCTCGCGCTGCTTTGGGTTTCCTGTGTGGGCGGCCCTAATGATGACGTCGCCCGCTGCTGCTTGTTGTCGATTGTTTGTTGTTGTTGTTGTTGTTGTTGATGTTGCTGCTGGGGCAATGTGGCAAAAGTCTCAAGTGTCGCCAGCCTGAGAGCTGAAGCCCCGTTATATTTATGAAAAATATTTTGTTGTATATGAAATGTGATGACAAAAACAACGAGGCGCAATCATTGCGTTGATTTGCAAAATGGCGCCGATGACAGTCTATGCTAAGGGGTGGGGGGGGGTGTGAGGGGATGGAGGCGGATGACTGCGTGGGTTTACTGATTTTTAATTAAAAAAGCAACAAGCAGAAGCAGCAAAGAGCAAAAAAAAAAAAGGAAAGGAAAGGAAAAAAAAACCAAAGAACTGAAACGAGAACTCAAAAGTGCGCGTCAGAAGGTTTCCTTTTGTTAATCGACTTGATTGTAAATATTTTCTTGATACCAAAACTCAATCCCCCCGCTCCCCCTCTTCAACGACGTTTGCATTTTGTGTTTGTTTGTCATGGTTCTAACGGCACATTCACCCAGACTCGAAGTGACAGTGCCACTGCCAGGCACAAGTTGCTCTCCCTTCGTTCTGTCGCACCTGCTCCCCTCCCCCTCACACAGCAGCCGCACCCCTCTTTACACAAGTGTGTCGCAACATTTGGCTTTGTTATTTATGGCAGCATTGTTCGGATTCGTGCTGTTGCCGTTCTCCCTGTTAACTTTCGTCCCTGCTGATGCGTTGCGCGTTTTTTCACGCGCCAACCTCTATGCTGCCGCCGCATAGCCAGCGGAATGGTGACATAGACGCTGGGGGAGGGGCAGGGGCAGGGGCAGGCGATGCCAGTTTTGTTCTTGTCATTGCGTTTTTCATTTAGATTTTGACGTGGCAACAACAATAATGTCACTACGTCTGTCAGCAGCAGATGAGCAAATTTTTTGTCAACAAGTGATTGCCACATGAAATGCTTATGGGGCAAGTGGCGAATGTAATTGATACGTACCTCTTACAAAAATGTACTATCTCTTACAAAATGTACTATTCTTAGCCGTGACTAAAAATATATAATTACTTTTAAATTGTAATGACCCTCATTAGCCGCCCAATTATCGTATAAAATAATTTGAATTTTATGGCTGCAATGTACACTTTAAATTTAATGGATGTATAATTATAATTATTATTTAAAATAATTATTTATAGATGCCTATCATTTAAACAATGCTAGTGTTTTTCTAAAAATAAGATCAGTTTAAATTCATTGGCATAGAGGATAGCTCCAGTTGTCAGATCATGCAGAAAGTACCCATTCTGCTGGCTTGCTTGATTCTCTCACCCATTTGTGGTGGGATTATTAACGTAAAGGGACTTGAATGCTTGACGGTGGATCCAAAATTTTCATTATTCGAGCACTGCATTATAAAGCCGGTGAGTCGGGGCATTAAGGATATTAAAGTAACGGTGAAATTGCTTCAGGTTCCGGTTACAAATGCAACGGTAGGTGTATAATTAAAAGCATTCCTTGGAGCTAAACAAATATACTGGCTGGACATTTGCAGATACGTTTCGAATGTAGGCGGCGTGGCGCCACCAATCAACTGTTATACAACTTCGACATTGACGGCTGTCACTTTATGGAATCTAAGCGCCGCAATCCCATTGCCAGTGCGGTTTACAAGGCATTGCGCCTGGACACCGTCAGCAATATAAATCACAGTTGTCCCTACGATGTGAGTGAATGATTAACCATATATATATATGACACAAATTTTTCGATTTTAATATATATTATCATTTGCAGCACGATTTAATCATAGAAGGATTTCGCATCGATAAGAATTTGAACCTATTCCTCCCCTTGAGCACTGGGGATTATGTACTTAAATTGTATTGGAGTTCCTTAAATGTTTTGCGAGCTACAATTACAATTCCTATTCAAAGTACGTAAAGTGGTTAGAATGAAGACATTGGTTAAATAAATATATTTCATAATTAAAACATTTCATTCAAATATAGAAACTGAGACATTGATTTATACATTACAAATATTACATAATTATAAATGCATTAAAATAATATTGTAATATTTTTATGAACAATTAAATTTTAAGATATAAATTGTCATCTGTTAAAACAAGAGTCATTTATTTTCAATCAGGTAATCAAGGTAAAATTCGAGTCATTCAACCATCAAAAACCAAAATTGATTATTTTGTAATTATGTATTTAAGTAAATTATTTTAAAAATATTTAAAAAAAAAAAAATAATTGCCTGTGCTAGACAGTTTAAAATGGGGCAACTATCTTTTTATTAAAATGGTGTTTTCTTTCATTGTGGAAATACATTTTCCTCTAAATTCCTAGTCATGGATATTTACACAAACTTTTATTATTTATATCCTTTTGATTTGGTCTCACAAATATTAATTACAAAACTAATGTTTTCAGTTCACAGCACGATTTGATTATAGATCTAATGCGATTAAGTTACATCTCGAATTTGGTGTTGCCCAGTTGAGAATAAGTTATCTCAGCAAATTTAAGCTATTTTGCCTGAAGTATTGACGATATAAATCTTTAAAAAAAAATTATACATTTGCCAAAGACAAGAGCAAATACAGAGTTAATCATTTTTCATACAAAGCGAAATAGTTAAATAATGCTGCAGATTTTCTCATTCTTTAATGTTTGTTGCATACTCTACGGGCTAATAAAGATGGCTATCTGGCATTCGATTGACATTCAACTCGGCCACTTTCTGCAGCTTGTTGACAGTTAGTTAATTTATTGCTCTTGCCACAAGTGAAAGGTAAAGAAAACGTCACTCAAATTTAGCACACATCAAAAATGTGATAAACTGCTTTGGCTTGTTTACATAATTAAATGGTGTTGCATGTGACAGATGACGGGTTAAATAAACAGTTAAAAGCTGTGCTGTGCAACACCCTCAATTAAGCAATTAATGGACAGCAGGCAACGGACTAAATGGAACTGAGCCCAATTGCAAACAGTTGTCGAGTACCCAAAAATGCAAGATTTTCAAAATTGCACACAAAATTCCCCCGCTGAGATTTTATGAGTTTAATGAAGAATTATGAATATTGTATGGCCTCCAAAATAGAACTCCAGCCACAAAGAGGGTGTGTTGTGTCTGTGCTCGTTTGTTGTGCTTGGGTGTGTGTAAATAATTAAATTCTTAATTATCCCATGCCACACTCACACACACTCACACACACATAGTCGTAAAATCTTGTAATATGTTTGGTCTGGAAGACACATGATTAGCCACATTCAACTTCATTTGCACAAAAAAAAAATAGCAGCTATTTAATTAATTTTAATAATTCATATGTAACAAGCACACACGTGCAACTTGGCTTTAAAGCCAGGCTAACTAAAAGTAGAAATTATGTTTTCTCGCACGGTGTCAGAGCGTTAATGAGTGAATTAGTATTCATTATTAGGTGACGCTTTGGGCGGCACTTTTCCACTGCAATTTGCATAATGCTTGCTTATCTGTACAGCGCGGGGGAGTGGTAGTGCGGGGAGTGCGGCAGTTGCCACAACTTGCAAGCAGTGTGAGTAAATTAATATAAATGGCGCAAAACATTGTCATTTTAATGGCTTGTACTTGCCAAGTGTTAATGATATGCGAGAAAATGTATTCCTCCTTGCTAGTTGCGTGCTGCAAATTCTCTCGGGAATCTGCTGTTAACAAAAAAAACAGGTTATAAAGATAAGTGCTTAAACTGACGCCATTGCACTCAATTGTATTAGTTAAAAATCACTCAGCACAAACTACAATAATTTCAGCAAAATTGTGTTTAAATTGAGAAGGAACAAGAATAAACATTACAAATAAATAAAGTTTTCCCAGCAAAAAAAACATGAATGTTTAAGGAGCGAAACATCTCTTTTAATAAAAGACACACACTAAATTCAGCAGAATTTCTGGACCGGAAATTAAACTCAATGAAAACCTATAGAGTGGTTTTTCGGCTTAGAAATCGGAGCCTGGCCAAATTAAGCATTCATATCACATGACACCCGATTGCCAGAGTGGCAGCCTGCCTGACTCATTACCCGCCACAGTTCCCCGCAGCAATTAGCCGCTGTTGAACCTTGAAGAAGACTTTTGTCTGTGCCAAACGGGGTCCACTTGATTGTCAGTTGGTGAAAGGCAGAGCCCAATTGGATGTTGAAGTTCATGACGCTTACCTTGTTGCTTGGCGGCGGGTTTGTTGACTCCTAATCCAATTAGAAAATTTACTGGCAGCACGTAGTTCGCTCTTGGACTTGTCGACTTGGCTCGTTAAGCAATTTACTTGACGCAGTAGAAGTTTCTTGGCTCAAGTCAATTGATAGTAGCCGCTGACAGTGGGTAAGAGCGCAAATTCAATTTTGTTAACATTTCAATTTTCACCTTCGTTATTCAATTATGCACAAATGCAGACACACACGCGTCCCACACACTCCGCATCGTTATTAGGAAATTAACACGCGTTGAAATAATATGCAAGCCTTCGATTTGAGACTGGTAACTGGGAACTGGGAACTGGGAACTTCAACCCTTCGACGCCTCGAACTTGAATAATTTGAGCTCAACGGCTAAAACTCAAAATGCAACCAAGCGGAAATTGACGCGTTCTCTTGCCAAGTGCAAACAAGTTTGATTTTCGACCAAAACAAAAAACGCACGCGAAACTCAGTGGAAAGCAAAGCGAAGCGTTAACAGGAACGTTTCCAAATCAAACGGATCCGCTTGCACGTTGTGTTGTGCCGCGTTTGAAAACCGCAACTGATTTGGCACAGCCAGAAGCCGGAGACAAGGACACGCTGTCTGCCAATGGCAACATGCCTGGAGACGTCAAGTCTGCCGTCGAACAAGTGTAACAACCTGAGTGTGTGCGTGTGTGTGCCTAGGTGTGGGTGTGGGTTGTACTCATTGTTTTGGTTTGCCATGCAACCGGCTTCAAACCGCGTTGCATACGCACAGGCGCACTGGGAAATTTACTCTTCGTTCGCATTTTACACTTACAGCTAAGAGAGAACATTTTGTATTAGTTTTCTCTTTCGACTCCACGTTGCGCTTTTAATTATTGTCATTTCTGCAATTGTTGCTTCAAATTAAATATGATTTATTTAATAAGTCTGTGATTAATATAAATTTGATTTGTTTTTAAACATTTTTAATATCAGACAAATATATTTTGACAATTGTAAATACATTTGTGCAAATTATAATATTTAATTATTGTTATTATTTATTACTTTTCGCTTTACTATTTGCGACTATTAAAATTAAAATAAAATTAAAATGAGATAAATATATTTTGACAATTGTAAATACATTTGTGCAAATTATAATATTTAACTATTGTTATTATTTATTACTTTTCGCATTACTATTTTGGACTATTAAAATTAAAATAAAATTAAAATGAGATAAATATATTTTGACAATTGTAAATACATTTGTGCAAATTATAATATTTAATTATTGTTATTATTTATTACTTTTCGCTTTACTATTTTCGACTATTAAAATTTAAATACTTTTGAGTACTCTGATAATTATTTATTAATTGATATTAATTAATAAACGTAATCCATCAAGCCAACTGATGGCTTGGCCAATAAAACGTAATGAATGTAAATGGATGAAAATTAGAATCAATCAGTTTTAGTGTAAGTTAAACCCCGACAATAATGCAGCCACTTAAGCTATCAGCCAGCAACAATGAGAACTACCAAGCCGAGGAAGGACGAGCGGAGCGGAGCAGAGACGATTGAAACCAAGTTGAAGGACAACATTTATGCCACCCTTGAGATTTGGCATTTGGCGAGAGGCGACTTGGCGTCCTTGTGGCAACAACAGCAATGATGCTGGAGACAGGGTGGTGAAGTGGCCAAGTATCTGGCGGCTAGGAATTGGCTGGGGCACATCTTGTGGCCAGCGCAGTGGATGGCAGGGCAGGAGGCAAGGAGGCAAGGACTTGAGCTGGGTCGTGTGCCCCGACAGCTTTGCTTAAAGTTATGCGCAATTCTTATAAATGTGCATGCGTTACGCAAGGCTGGTCAATTGTGGCATGGACGCGGCATGGAAGGGGGGGCAAGGCAATGAATAAAATGTGAGCATACTTAAGAGCATTGCCTGATGATGACGACACGCGTAAGGTGCGTCGCCAACCCCCCCTACCCCCCAAAGGACCGTTCAAGGTGCATTTACCCCTGACTTGATTTGACTTGGCCAGCTCTGGAAATATATTTCTGCTTGATTTTTCCTTTTGTTATTGTGGGGTGACTTCGGAGGGGTTGCTTTCAACTTGTCGTCTGAAATCTGTAATTGAAATTGCTTGGCATTTTGGCCACTTTTATTGCTCAACGAGAAATGTGAATAGCGCTCTCGTCAATGCTTGCCCCCAAATGAATGTGTGAAAAGGCGCAACAGCAAAATGGCCGACTGGGCCGCTTGTCATAAAAGCCCAGTTTGCTATTAAATAGTAATAACGACAGCCAGACTCCAGTTCCCACAGCAACATCTAGAACTTGGCCCGGCCAACACACAGTAGTCAACACTTGTGTCAGTCGCAGTTTTACGAGCCAAATACTTTTGCCCAAAAGTTTTTACGGCAGCAAGCGGAAATGGCATTTTTACTGGCCATCTAAGCAGCACAGATTGTGCCCAGCTCCATCTCCAGCTGTGCACCCATTTGATGGGCAAATTGAAAACTATGCGAAATTGGGTGGAAAAAGGGAAAACATTTAGGGGGCAGCAGCATTTTCTGCTGCAATGGCACAAAAATTGATTTGTTGTCGATTTCAGTTGCCAGTTTGCCAGTTGCCAGTTGCCAGTTGCCACCCCCTCACCCACCCACCCCCTTCTTGGACAGGCATTCAGTGTTACAGCTTCGTTTTCAATCTAATTTATGGCACTGCAAGTGCAAGTAAACATGTGCGACAAACGACCTGATGAAGCCAGAAACTTATATTTTGGGGGCCAAGAGCTGTTAAATAAAAAAAAAAAAATACTTGCTGCTTCGTTTCCTTTGGAGCAGCTGGGGATGTGACTGCAGCTGGACATTGGCCAGGATGCTGCGTTGCGCTGTCAGCAGCAGCAGCGTTGCCCATTTGTCTTCCTGCGATTCGATTCGAGTGCTGACAACGAGTGTTGAGTGTTGTTTTGAGTGCAGTCTAAATCCCGTCCAGATTGAGATTGCAGATCTCTCCCTCTCTCTCGCTGTCAGTGATCGATCGGCAGAGACACAAACACAAAACAGTCAACAGTGGAGCCATATCTTATAAGCTACAGTTGTCACTCGAAAAGTGGAATGTTTCATTTTGGAATTCGATATTTTGAAAAAAAAAAGTCTTGTAGAAAGTTTATGTGAAGAATTCGAAACCATTTCGGTTACCCTTTTTATGATTTTTTATATTAAGTGTTCCAATGTAAAGAAATGAAGAAAGTTCATTTTTTTTTATATGTTATCCCAAAAAATTTAAAAAATACTATATTTAAAAATTATTTAAAAATAAAGAAAACAATTGAATAACAGAAAAAAGATTCCAATGTAAAGAAAATAAAGTGCATTCTTATTACATGTTATTCCGAAAAAAATTAATAAATAATATATTTAAAAATTATTTAAAAATAAAGAAAATAACTGAATAACAGAAAAAAGATTTGTTAATTTTTACTGTGCCATTTATTTGGCATTGCTCATTTCTAAATGCTTTAATTGGCTTACATATATATCTCATATATATCTCATATCTCAGCCATAAAATTGAAGCTTTCCTACGATTCTCACAATTTTCCAAGACCTTCCACAGAGATACTCATTAAAGTTCCAGGCATATGCAAGGCATCTTGCCACAATTTGCCAGCATTTCTTGCTACGTGCTTCTTTTTCTCTAGACGACTCTCATTAGCCACATGGTTGGTTAATCTGAAGTCAACTACACATGGCCAAATCGGATGTGCCCTTTAAACTCATTTACCAATTTTGCTGAGCAACAATGTAAGAAAGCATTTTTTAGTCGTCTAGCTAATTATTTAAAGCATTTGCACAATTTTTGCCAACATGTTCGTCTTATTCACTTAATTTACTTTTTGTGTGCTCCGTCTTGGCCAGTTGGAGAGAACAGGTTGTCAAGGTGGTGCACAATACATACACATCTATATATATATATTTCTATATATATATATGTGTATATGTCTAGAGATAGCCGCCGCACATTCCTTCGCTGGAAGCTTCACATTTATGCCAAAGTTAAGTGAACTTGAAGCCTTTTGGCCGTGTCTTGACAGCAGCTACTGGCTCTGCATTTGCCCTTATCTGCGCAAGCCCCACCCCACACACACACACACACACACACACACACACACAGCGTGTACCCCTGCCCCCTTTGCTGCCGCATAAGTTGTGAGTTTTTTAATTGCAGTCTAAATGGACTTCAATGAATGCAGCAGCAGCAGCAGCAGCAGCAAGTTGCAAACTGGCGACTTGCAACCTGCGACTGGCGGCAGTTTATCTTTTGATTGTTGCTTGTTGCTTGTTGCTTGTTGCTAGTTGCCTACTGCCTGCTGCCAGCGACGCACTCAGACGACGACGACGACGACGACAATGATGACGCCTTTTTCAGTCAAAGATTTTAATTACTGCAGCAAATGTGTTTTTCTGCTTGCATTTACAAAAGTGCACTCAAAACTCAAGACTTGAGTGCAGTTCGACTGTTCTTCCTTTCTACATATAGATACATATATATACATATAGATACATATATATACATATATATACATATATATACATATAGAGTTATGTATTTAAAAGAAATTAAGAGTTTTGCGCTAAGCCATGGCTTATGGCCACGATTGATATGGCGCATTAAAATGGCCGGCAACTGGCATTGGTAAGGCCGCAAGATTGATGATGCACCGCACGGCAAACCACCACGCTTATCGGTTGCAAACAGTAAGCAGCTGAAATTGTTGCAGCTGAAACCGCAGCAGGAGCACAAGCTGGCCAAGGAGCACGTACTTTGTCTAACTGCCAATGGAGACCATTGCCAATGCCAATGCCAATGCGAATGCGAATGAGAATTGCCCACATGCCGCGCACGGCCACAATTCGTAAATTTATTAAACGTCAACACGGCACTGAGCCAAATAAACTTGTCTCACGACAACTGCCGTGCTTCCAGCAGCAGCAGCAGCAACATCTACAAAAACAACAACAACAACAATAACAACTACAACAATAACAACTCCAAGTCCAAGTCCGAGACCAAGTCAGCAGCTTCAGTCAGGCACGCAGCAAACGGTTAAAATTAATAAAGCATCTTTGGCTTTGCTTTCGAATGTTGGCCAGGTTCTAGACGGGACCAGTATGAGGGTGAGGCACAAGCAGGTACAGACGAAACGAAGATGTTGCCAATCTATGGCTCGTCTTACCATTTTCTGTTGCTGACCACTTTTTCCCCGAGTGCGCAAACAACGTCAGCGTTGACCAGAAAGTTGCAGTTGCAACTGGCTCTGGCTCTTGCCGTTTTCCAGTTGACCATTCCACAGTTGCCCCTCACCTCATCAGCAGTGCCCCATCGCAATTGCAATCATGTGGGCTTTCTAACAGTGATATTTATCTGCAGTGCAATTACCGTTAGATGGGCTCGATTAGGGTTCGGTGGCATACTCATAACTCGGAAATGAGCAGCTTCGAAACCAAGCAAGAAATTTGCATTTGCTATTTGTAATGCACACAATAAATCTTTGCTTCTATATATATATATATAACATATATATATATCTAACATATAGTGCTATGAAACATAAAGAGTATCAAATCCAATTCCAACCTGAACTACCTTAAACTAAATATAAGTTTTTGTAATGTCTAAATTTTTAAAGAAGCTATTTCTGAACATAATCGATTCAGCTTGGGAAAAGTTGTGCTATGTAAAAAACTTGCTAAAATAACAAATTAATTTGGATATATTAATATTATAAATATGTAAAAAATATTATCAAAACATGTTGCACAAATTGTATAGGTCACTTTGGAGCAGATACAATTTTGTAATATGGCCAGCAGGCTGACCATATTTAGCGTGGCTCAGTTTCATGGCGTATCTGCATGTAAATCTGGCCAAGTGATTAGAAATTTAATAAAGCAACTGCAAAGAATGCAACACAACGGTTGCAACACACAAGTGGCAGACTCAAAGGAGAAAAAGTAAAACAGATCTTAACTTGCTGCTTGGGATTTTGTAATTGGCTTGGAGTCGCTGAGTCGCTGAGTCGCTCAGGTGCTCAGGTTTGCTGCCTTCCATCTGGTTGTTGATGCAGCTTGTTGTGTTAGTTTTTGTAATTAAAGTTCGAAAATGGACGGTTGCAACAAGATACAAACACACACACACTCACACACACAAGCAAACGATTAAAAAGGAAAATTTTCTGCAGAATTGAGCAGCAGTTTGCAAGGGAGTCTCTCGCTGCAGATCACTGTGATCAACAGCAGCAACAACAGCAGCAACAACAACAACAACAACAAATAATAGCAATAACAACAACAACACATCGTAATTAGACTAAGAAGCAATTTACAATTTAAACATTAATCTTGTTAGTTTAATACGCTGCTCAGTCTCCGTCTCAGTCTCCGTCTCCGTCTCCGTCTGAGGCTCCACTGAAAGTGTGAGTGCATCTTGGCAGACTTGGCGGATTGCGTGACCGCTCCAGAGAGGATGTGGGTGTGGCGCGCCCAAACACGGCCAGCGACCACGCCCCAAAAAAAAAGCAAACTCGTTTACAGTTGAGGTCAGTCTGCAGCAGCTAAAAAAAATCATTGCCTTAAATTAAGCTGCGAAATGTTGAATTATGAACACCCTTTTTAATATTTATGCTTAAAAAATATATAGAAAAAAAAATTAACTTATTTTAAGCAGTCTGATTTACTTTTAACATTATTTATTATATATTTGAAATAAATAAATATAATAAAAATTGTATACATTTTAATTATATTGAATATTGGATTTAAAATCCAGCAAATATTGATCAACATATCTGTAGCTGGCCAGAAGAGATCAATCCTAAAAAAAGCAGATGAATTTGGGGAAACTATTTAATTTTTAACTTTAAATATCTAAATTTAAAGACTATTAAGTCTCGGCTTAAATAATACAGCATAGTTAAAAGACCCTCTTCTAGGGTATACAAAAATTGAGCTGTTGGTTTAGGGCTGGCTGAGGGGGCTGGCAGATTGACTCTTTCGTTTGGGTTGACTCCAGTGACTTATGTGGCAAATTACAGAGTCTTGGCTTCCAAGAAATTGAAAAAAACGAAGGCGCCAAATTATCTGTATTGTGTTTTATTGCCCAGGCAACAGCAACAACAACAACAGCAACAACAACAACAGCAACAACAACAACAACAACAACAACTCTTTCTTGCCTTGATGCGCAATGTGGCACGTCATGGACGCCTAATTGAATATTTCGCATGAGGTCCGCTTGGTCCTTGGGCTAATCCTTGCCAGCCAGCACCACGCCCTGCATGTGTAAGTGATAGCTTTGTTCTGGCTTAAGTATGCCTGCAAACGCATCCAAGTTTTGCTTGGCAACTGGATACGTCCGCATAGACGGCCAACAATTAATTTCACACAGCCACTTCAACTTTTTGGCTGCACAAATCCCAGTCACTGAGACTGCAAAGATCTTGGCAACTCCTTTCCCCTTTTTCCCCCCGGCCAAACAACACAAAAATTTGTAATCCCTGCGACTCTTCTCAATGAGTTGCGGCATAGTTTTGTGTGTGTTTTGTGGCTTGTGGCAGCTTTGGCAAAAAACAATTTAGAGGCTTCCCAACTTGCCTGTTTATTGTTTATGGCATCATTGTGCCCCATTGTTGCTCCTCTCAATGTTGCTGCTGTTTTCTGCTGTTGTTGTTTTTGTTATTGTTGTTGTTATTGCTGTTGTTGTTTCTGTTGCCAAACTTAAATCCTTTTAGTGCTTTGTTTATGAACTTGCATATAAATTCACAAATTTTGCGCAACAGCAAAAGTTTTCAGTTATTTTTTTGTTTTTGCATTTGCCAGATAATCCTCTCTGTGTGTGCGGCATGGGTGGCACGTGTGGCATGTGCTGCATAAATAAATTGCAATTGCTTTATTAAAAGATGCTAGCAATTTGCCTGAAGCTTCATTTTTTTTTTACTCATTTTGGTGTCAAGCTGACATTGCTTAAGATTATTTTACAGCGCTCTTAAAAAGTTATCACGAGGAAAATGCTGCGTCTTCTCCAGCAATAATTATAATTAATGGGTAACAGGTGTTTTAAGTTTTTACTAAGTTTTAAGTATACAAATGTACATACTTTAATGTAGTATTTTCTAAAAAAATTTAATAAGCATGAAAGTTCTTTTTAAGGTGTAAAACTTATGGTAAAGTTGAACACCTAATCGAATTCTCTCCTCATCTGAAGCAACTTGCTTTAACTTGTTTTAATCTGTTTTGCATTGAAGTTAGCCAAATTTGTGCACATCCTTAAGTAAATTTGACTACTCAGTTTGAGCAACAATTGGACAGATCTGTTGGCACACGCTTCCTCTCACCATTTTGGCTGGAAACTGCAGCACCACTTCAATTGCATAGCTCAGCTTCAGTTACATACTTGAGCCGAGCATTAGCATATTCCTGGAATGCATTTGCCTCTGAGGAGGACATCAATCTGGAGCGCTTGTATGCTGCCAGCAAAGTGTTCGATTGTGCCAGAAGATGTTTAGCCTTTTTTTTTGCGATTCGTTTCGTTTCGTTTCGTTTTGTGCTGCGTTCCAAGGATGTCAAATGGTTGCTGGGAGCTGGGAGCTGGGAGCTGGGAGCTGGGGCAATGTGATGGCTGGAAGCGCACACTGGACAGTTCTAAGCAAGACAATCTCGCATGTAATTTGATGGGTTCTGTACGCGTATAAAGCTGACAAGCCCAAGTTGTTGGCCATTGTCGCTCGTTACTTTCATTAGGCAGCCGGCACTTGACAATGATGTATCCGAGGAGCATGTGAAAAATTGAAGATACCACAAGCAACAAATAAATAAAAAAAAAAAATTAAAAAAAATACAGAAAGAAAGAAGACGCTCGGTCAGTTGGAACCGGCTCTGGCTCTGACTCTGAGTCCGACTCCGACTCCGACTCTGCCTCTTAGTTGCCGCCGCGTGTGAGAGACAAAAGACTTGCAACTTAAATTGGGCTCCCGTTTTGCTTCGTTTTTTGTTGATGTTGTTTGTTTGTTTGTTTTGCTTAAATGTTGCATTGTGTGCTGTGCTGTGGTTGGGGTCTGCCCCTGCCACTGCCACTGCCACTGCCACTGCCTCTGCCTCTGCCACTGCCACTGCCTCTGCTATTACTGCTGCTTCTGGTTCTCTTAGCCGTTGACTGCATTTAGCGTTCATTTGATGAACAATTCAGACGCTGACTTTGCCATACACTTGTTGGCCAAGGCGTGGGCAAACAAACGGTAGCTGCCATCCCATCCCATCGCATCCCATTCCATCCCATCCCAGGCCCAGGCCCAGCCGCAAGTCGCCATCTCCATCTCTTGAATGCATCTGTCTTAGTTGCTGTTGCTGTTGTCGTCGCCTTTCCAGTTTCCGTTCCCGTTCCCGTTCTTGCTTTTTTTGCTTTTGTTGTTGTTGTTGTTGTTGTTGTTGTCGTCGTTACCACTCCCCGACACCGGGCTAAATGACTTTGACATTTTTGCCAGCAAAAGCGTTTTTTATGCGCCCGATACTCTGCCAAAATGCCAAAAACTTTTCTTGTCGATTTTGTTAAGCAATTAAGATGAAATCAATTTAATATATATATATATATATATATAATATACATAGTCTGTCCTTTAATTTTATTTTATTAAATATTTTTTTTTAAATAAATTGATTAGCTGTCATTGCAAAGTGTATTTAGTATTCGATTTGTTGCAATTATTTTGCCTGCCTCTTTTTTTGTTGTTGTTGTTGTTTGTCTGTTTGTTTTTTGCTGTCTGCTGTGGCATGTTATGCGACTGCGATTTGAATTCAATCAAAATGAGGCACACACACACACACACATACAGACTTGCACACATACAATCAAAGTCAAATTCATACATATGAATTAAAAAAAAAAAAGCAATGCCGCTAAATTGGCCGCTGGCTTTTTATGTTTCCTGTGACGATTCTTTGTTTATTAAACTAGCAATTTCTACTTTTATTTCACAATTTAAATGCCCCACTCCTACGGGCCGCAACGAGATAGTCATGTCAGAAATGAATACATGAACTTTGCTGACCGCCGCAGCCAAGATCGAGATTTATGTGCGCATGCACAGCTCCACAGCTCGCTCGCTCGCTGCGCCCCTCCGCTCCACCGCCCGTCCGCAGCTCTCCGTTCGCAGTTTGCCGTGATCTGGTAGACTGCGCCGCCAATTGACGTTAATTTATGGCATTGGCATGCACTCGCCAGGCCTAACAAGCCCAAAATGCAAACAGCTCATGCCCTCCTGCCCATGCCTCCCTGCCTCCCTGCCTGCCTGCCCCATCCAGAGGCAGGAGCCACGAAAAAACAAAAGCCACAAACGCAAAACTTATGAACTGCTTATGAGTATTTATTTTTATAGAAATAATCAGAAAGACACTCAAATTTATGGCACCCAGCGAATGGCCGGGCCCGAAAGCAGTTGTTGTTCTCATATATGCATAAACATTCAAAGGTGAAGCGAATCTCGTTGCACTGGCATATATTTATATATATATATATATATATATATATATATTCCAAGCGAACTGCAACTGCCTGTTGGCCATAAAGGACTCTTTTTGGCTTATCAGCTGCAAACTTAATGCGCTGACATGTTTAATTTTCGGGCGTGTTCGGATAAGGAATGCGCTGCTGTCAGAGCACAGTTCGTTATGCAAACGAGGGCCGCTTAAAAAGTTGATCAATTGTAATTATATATATTTCACAAACACTTCTGATCGATCTATATTGTTTTCAATGTTGCGAAGTGCTGTGAACTTACCCAATTATTAGTAAGTCACAGAAATTAAAATACTCTCTTCGAGCGCAAATAAATACAGAAAATAATTTGATTTGCTGCTGTGAAATATGATTTGAATTTACAAATTTTTAAATTTTTCCCAGCTAAGCCTTATGTTTACAGTTGATTAAATAATTTCGATTACAGCAATCGATACATATCGACATTGATAAACTGAGGAACTTATAAACCTAATCAAATTAACAAGAATTTACTTTCCACATTTTTTTATTTGAATTTGTTTTTATTTTTAATTTTCTTGTGTGCCACAAAAGGATAAATATTTACAATAAAATGATTAACCGTCGCTGTTAACTGTTGGTGTCTGGCACCTGTCCTAAATTATTTTTTGATAACCCAGAGGCTGCCATATTAATGGCACACAAATGTTGATGGCTACTGTAATTTAACGGTAATTTAATGCCACAAATCTTAAGTTGAAATAATCACAATTTTTAGTTATCAGCGGATTGACTAAAAAGGCGCTGTTGCAATACGATCTAAATTGAAAATGAAAGGAGTTTTGAACTGTTTTCGATACGTTCAACTTTTTGGCTATCGAGTGGCGTTTTGTGTGACTGCAAAACAGTTAATTTGAAATGGATATGGCCAATAAGTGACGCCAATGGAATGCTTTGCATAGGCGTGGAAGCAGGAGAGGTGTGTGATTGGGGGTGTGTATACATTTAGTTAAAGCAATTCCATAAAACTAACATTGACAATAACATGGATATCAACATTTGATAAACATTCGCTACTCAAATTGTCAATACTCATTTTTGTGCGCGTTTTTCGCGCGTTTTGTATGCGTTTTTTTTGGGGGGGCAACCGGCAAACGGCAGATGCGATTGGCTGCTGTGCTGTTTGCTGTTGCAGCCGTTGGTTGCAGCTTATCTCAGATGCAACAACTGTCGATTTTTTCAATCTGGACAGTAAAATTACATGCAAATCCAATTAAGTTGTTAACTCTTCGCTCGATGCCGCGACTTTTTCAGTTTTGTGTTTTTGTTTTGCAATTTATTTTAATTTTTTTGGTTTTACTTTGCATTGTTGTCTTTTAGTGTGTGTGTGTGTGTGTGTTTGGGTGTTTGGGTGTGTGTGCTTGTGTTGTTTAAGCTCTTTAGGGTCGGTGCGGTGCACTCCTTGCGTTTTTAATGAGCAAGTGCTCCGGAGTCGCCTCCACGGCCAAAGTGTTGGCGTTTGGGGCTTTTGCTATTGACCAGCTGTGATTAAATCACAATCCCAGTCGTTGTTGTTGTTACTCTTGTTGTTGTTGTTGTTTGACTGTGGCCAATTACTCGTTTATTTACAATGCTGGCAAAAGCCAAACGATTTTTGCTCACACAGACTTTTGCTTTAATTTAGTTCGCTTTTGCTTTGGTTTCATTTCGCTTTTCGGCTTTATCGAAAATCTCCGCTTATAATTGGCAATTTAAAGCAAACCACAAAAGCGCATATTTAAATCAATTGATCGCATTCAACCAAAAGCCAGCGATTAACTAGTCTAATGACACCAGCTATAATTGATTGAATTGATATGGCAAAGTTGCCTTAAAATATTTACAATTGTGGGTAGAGTACATAAAAAACTAAACATTACTTTTATAACTACTCTTCACTTTGTGATTTAATATAGTATAGTATTTAATTTTGGAAATTATGCTTAAGCAATATTAAATATTTTTCAGAAGCTTTAATTTAATTATTGTTTGAAATTACTGAACAAAGCAACTATTTTTATAGCAAGACTCAACTTTAATTGTCAGATTTTAATTTCAAAATAATTTGCATATTGAATTAAGCTACCTTCATTATTAATAATCCACAATGGGCACACCCTTGCCCCCCCCCCCCCCACCAATCATACTTATGTGGATATATTTATATGCATGTCGACTCACCCTGTGCCTGATGATGGTAATCCAATGTTGCAGCTACTCTATAATTGAATGCACAAGACTAATGATCCATAAGCACGTCGTTGTTGGCAGTTAACCAAGCCTCACAGACACACTCACAGTAACTAATACACACACATGCACACACAAACACGCACACACACATATGCAATGTCATAGATAAGTCGCATGGAATGCATTGCAATTAATGCGTTAAGTGCACAAATTTATGAGAATTTAAACAACGATTTTCACGCTTTAATTACCAAGCAAAATAACCGCCTAATAATAGTTTACCGATTCTCGGCTCTTGTCCTGCGAATGCCTAGAGAAACACGTCCACGCATGCGCTCTCTTCGCAGACCAACGACCGGAGCCGGGACAACTGGTCTGTGCTACGAGTTTCAGGCTTCAGCTTCGGCTTGCAGCTTCTGCTTCTGCTGTGGTTGTCTGCCTGGCCGCGGGCGGAGTTGCGGCGCTGCTACCTTTCCCAAAAAGTGGCCCGACAAATGCGAACGTGAAACTGCATCCGTGTAACTGCTGCTGCTGCTGCTGCTGCTGCTGCTGTTGCCGTTCACAAATTTCGCATTGTGTATTGGGGGGCCTTGGGGCGCTTTTTGGTTTTAATTTATTGAAGTTTTGTCGGCTTCGCACTGGTAGCCTTTTTAATATGCACTCTCTGTGGTAAGCAGTTGTAGTGGTGGTAGTTAGATTGCAGATCTCTTGTGGATCATTCACGTTTAATTTTTCGTTTTTTGTTTTTTTTGCTGTTTGCTTAGTTTTGCCACACTGCAGCCGTGCTTCAGTTCTGCACGCGTTGAGCTATGTTTTTGCACTGGCAACGTTGTCGGCATTCGCGCAGTCGCTGCTGCAGTCGGCGTCTCAGTGCAGAGCAACGAGTTTCGGGAACGGGAATGGTATTGGGAATGGGAATGGGTATGGGAACGGAGGATGGGAGCTGGTGCGTTGGAAATGCGCAAGTTCTTTTACTCGCCGCGCCAGTTTTTTTTTGTTTTTCTGTTCCATCAGGTTGAAATTGAACTTGGAATGCGAGAGCAGTCGAGACGCAGTTGCAGCGCATAGAAGTGGGAGAAAGGGAGTCTCTGTTGGTGTTTGAGATGATTACGGCACGGCGTTGCCACATGACAAAACTCAATGTGCAAGTGTGTACACATATGTGTTTATTAAGTTGGCCATCAAGTTATTAACCGAATCATATCCTTGGGCAAGCTAAGCGCATTTTGACCTGCACAGTGATAATAATATGCCTGGCTTAAGCTTATTGCGCACACTCCTCAAACCGCGAACCGGTAATGCGCCTGTCAGCTTAGCCAGGCCAGTCCAGGCCCGGCCAGCCCAGGCCAGTTCTAGACTCGTATCCCATGACTTTATTGTCCTAACCGCTTTGTGGCTATCTGATGAACGCAGTGCACCTTGATGCATCATATTTCATATGCAATTTCAGTTGAAAAACCAAGATTCCACACAGACACTAATGGCGAATTGAACTTTGCTCGCAGAGCGCCAGCTCCGCCCACCAGCAAAAGGCGTCCATTCAAATTATAAGCCTTATTGCCATATAATTTAATTGATTTTCAGTCAGTTGGAACTCGGACTAGATTTAATTTGGCACAGCACGCAGTAGCTGTTAAGCCATAAGATTAAATGATAGCGTTAACTCCAAAAACACTTCAAAACTCCCAAAGGCCAGTTCCAGTTGCAGCAGGCATAGCTATTAAATGTGAACTAGTTGCCATTTAGCTGCCACAGATCATCATAATCACTGCATACTATTTCATGTAGTAATTAAGCCATAATCGTAAAAAGCCGTTATTTTCTCATTTAAATTAACATACAAAACGCCGTAGGCCGAGAGCCAAGGCTGACAAACTGGAGCAGCAAGAGCTGCTAACTGCCATCTAACGGGCCAAGCAGCTGCTAAACATTCGCCATTGGCCATCCATCCATCCATTCGTCCATCCGACTGAGTCCTCTTCACTTCACTGATCTTGGCGACAACGAGTCGTTCGCTGTCGCTTTACAGACTGTGAGTATGAAATATGCAACACCAATGATTCCACTGGTTCCGGCCCGAAAGGAATTTATGATCAACCAGTTGGATGCTTCAGCCTCTTCTCCATCGTCTTGCCAATATGGTTATGGACAGCTGCTGCCCACGCCCAGTCGCAGTGAACGTCTCAAGTTCAATTGCCAACAACAATAATTAGCATAAATGTTCGCCCATTCCCGTAACATTTAATAAACATCAAATGGCTGCAACATATGTACACCCCCCCCCCCCCCACCGACCTCCTGCACCTAGCTGTTCTGTTGCTGCAGCTACCCAATTTAAATTGCTATCTAATTTTACTAGCTGCAGCCTGTTTGTTTGCCACAATGTTTTGGCCATTTATGGCCTGCTGCTCATTAGGCAGCTATTCCCCTTGGCCAGCAATTTTAATGGCCAATGTCTGTGCAGTCTTATTGGCGGTGGCAACAGCAGCTTCTTTGGTGGCATAGCTGCCAATTTGCAGGTGCAACCAGCAGCTAAGCAAACGCGTTCTAACAAATTGCAAGTGGCTTCCAATTTGGCCTTTTACCCACTTCCGTCTAATGATGAGACAATGTTTTTATTTCACCATAGCACTTTTCCAGCATTTTACTCCAATTAGCCATCTAAAATGCTCAAGATTTCAAAGCTGCTTAACTGTGGGAATATCTGTCTGCTTTTAACGGATTAAATATGCGTAAAGAATTTTATATAGACAGAGTCTGATCCTTAAAGATTTCTAAGTGAAAGTTGAAAGAAAAATTTGGAAATAATAAATACTTTTATTTTAGAATAATGGTTTATAAGTTAACGTAATTATAAGTTAACATAAATATAAATTTTATAAAGATGGGAAAAGTCACTTAATTAAAATCGTTGCCAAGAAAATTCAAAATCTATTTAAGATTTTAGTAAAGCATGTTACCAATGTCTAAAATTGCATTTTAATATCAATTTTAACATTTTTTGTGGCAAAAATAATAAAGATCAAGAGAATTTCACTTAGCCAATTTTCTCGTGATTCTTTTTTGCTGTTCACCTGCTGAAGCACCTGAATGCCTCCAAAATGTAAAACGTGAAATGGCTGAGCATTCGTCACGTTTTTTTACCTTTTATTTTATTTTTTTTTTTGAGCTCAAGAACGTGGCCTGGGAATCGAGGCGCTGATGGAGGTGACGGGGGCAACGGGAACGGTGCAACGTGTAGGTTGCAAGTATTTTCATTTCTTTTATCGCACATTAAATTTACAAAAATAGTTTTAACACCTTTTAAGCTTACAAGCATGTGTTGGTCTGCTTTTCAGGCCTGGCTGGGTCCGCCGTTGATTTATCCTTTGCCCTGGCGTACATGATCTTTGTTGCTAGACATGCGCTGACCATGGCCAACAACAACAATGAACAACAAACAACAGACAACAACAACAACAACGATGACGATGACGACGTCGACTACGACGAAGACGACATGATTCGTACATAATCCAGCCATTATTTTTTTCACTCTGTCTCGGCTCCGGTGCCTTTTGGTATGGTTTGGTTTGGTTTGGTCTCATCCTTTTGGCCGGGTCTCACAGTGGTTGCGGCTGTCGACTTATCGCAAAAATTGCGTCAAGATGTTTTAATGCCGCAACGTCAGCGTCGCGGTTAACGGCTATAAAAATGAAAGCAACGCTCGCAACGAACATCCTTTTTAATTTAAAACATTATCGTAAATTCTCTGGCAATTATGCGCGATGTTCAAACGCTCCACCTCCAGGCGCTCTCTCGTCCCTACTCCAGACTCCCTACTCCGTCTCCTGTCCAAAATTATCCGCATCGCATTCACATTTTGCATTGTCTGCAGTCACAACACATGTCGCCGTTTCCTCCAGCAGTTGCAGTTGCAGTTGCAGTTGCAGCTAATGCTAATGAATTGCTGTTGCGCCTCAGCTTTGACTCCTCTCACTGGCGTGCTGCATGCAGATTAGCGCATATTCTCTCAACTTACCACCTGAAGGCAGCGCCCTGCCGGCCAGCCGGCCAGTTCGTTATTCCTTCCAATGTTGACCAACTAGTAGACAACGCGTATCTTATCGCCCCGGCCACGTCGACACGTCGTTTGCTCAAAAGATATCACCATTTCAGCTTGGTGCGTGCATTGTTGTTATAAGTCAAACACAGGCCCAAGTCCAAGCCCCGAGCATAAATCGACAGCTGCTTTGGCTATAATCGCACCACAGACTCTCAGACAGACACATAAGGCTACATTTACACACACACTTAGACACATTTGTGTGTGTGTGTAGTTGTGCTGCTCGTGTGCTGGCAATGAAGTTGTGCACAATTACAGACTGACAGACGTAACAATTTACAGATTAAAAACTTAAATGACGGCAATTTAGAGTTGTAAATAACATTCCCTAGTATTAAAGGAAAATCATGTAAATTCCTTGTAAATAATATATAATAGTTCCAAGTTTTCAAAACATAAGCAAAAGTCATCATTACCATGTCAAAACATTTTAGTTATGGTTCGTCAGGTAAATTAATTTTTAGCTGAGTGCAGACAGAATATATAAAATCAGACTTGAAGTTATTGGACTTATTAAATGAGAGTAATAATATTTTATAGTTTTGTCCCTATATTAAGTCTGCATTTCAATTTGAAATCAAATGAAATGACTGGAAAATACTATAATCTTAATTGAGAATCTCAATTTCAATCACATCTTCTATGCGATAACATATTGGAAACAATTTTTAATAGTAGTATTATCATCAACAGAAAAGCAATAAGGCAATTAAAAGAGCATTTGTCCGAGTTAAGGAAAAGTTGTCAACTTGTTTTCAGCCAACATCCATTCGGCTGCTTGAAAAATATCTAAATATAGTCGTGTCTGCTTTCATTCCGAATAATGTAAATGCTGCATTGTCTGCATATTTTACAAACTGCAAAGTAGACAAGTTTTGTTTTAAAACTGTCAACGCAAACCGCTCGCAACGCCTACAAAGCAAAAAAAACAACCAAAAAAAAAGGGGCGAAAGAGGAAAAAAAAAAATAAATAAAATAAATAAAAGCAAGGAGCAGGCACAAATCCTGCGTTGAAAAAAATCTAATAAAATAAATTGTTTCAATGCACGAAAAGTAATCCGCTTTGCCGGCACTCATTCCTTGTGGTTGAAGATTTATGCACTGCAAAGTCGCTTTTCACTGCGTTTTCTTTAACTTGCCGGCGTTTCCTTGGCGGCGAAAGTGAAAGGGGTGGCCATAAATTAGCTGCGCGGAATGTCCTGCTGCCACAGCAGTAGCTGCCAGTGTTATCCTGCCTGCCAGTGGCACTTAAACACAGTTAATCTCCGCATTGCTGGCTGGCAACAAAAGTTTGGCAATTTCACTTTGTTTGCGTTGCGTTGCGCTACCTTTGAGCAAATTTCAATTAAAGTGTTGAAAATTTAAACTCACCACCGATGCAAAAAACGAAACACATGACAAATTAGCTTCCTAATGAGCTGAGACATAAATCTTGACATGCTTTTGGCACGCACTCGAGCAAACAACGTTCCCACCTAACACCAAGCCAAACTCACCCCAACCCACCTCATCATACCCCTGACAATCCTAAGCAATACGCAGGAGGCTGAGCCCCCCTCCCCCTCCAAATGTATTGTACACGTGTTAAGGCAAACATGAAAGCAAGGAGACGGCATTAAGGCTTCATTACAAGCAGTTCCTCTGCTGCTCTGCTGCTGCTCTGCTGCTGCTCTGCTGCTGTGTGTGTGCAGCTTGCTGTACTTGTTGTTTCTGTGTGTAAGCCGAGCCATTATTAAAATGAACTGTTAATACAACGACAACGGGACGCTTGATTTGACTGCACAAGAACCAGGGCTGGCAACCGAATTCAATTGAATTTTAAATTAAGAAAACCAAGCATTTTCCTTTGATTACCAAACCAATTGAAGGCTGCAGATTATTTTGTCTTTAGTTACAATGGATAGTTATTTAAGTGTTTGCCATTAAACTAATTAAATTCTGATAAATATTCTACTGCACACCTGAGGTAATAAGTATATGCACATTAGGTGTGATTATTTAAAAAAGAGTTAGTTCTGGTTATTTTTATATTCGTTTATTGCGTCTGTTAGTACAATAATTATTACTGCATACACACACTAAACTGTTTTATTGGCAAATGAAATGCAAAAAGGTGCTTTAATTAAGTCATCATATGGAAGTTTTCTAAGTTAAACTGAGGTATATTTAAATTCGACTCTCTCACTCTGCCTCACAAAGCTATCTATCTGTTTGCAACACAAAATTGAGTTAAATGATGCATTGTGAGAAAAAAGGAATCAAGGGGACACTTAGTACCTATCAAAGATAGCTTGTAAATATTTAAAAGGCATTTCATATTTTGGGTTGCCCTAACATAAATCCCTCAAGCAGCTGTTATAAATAATAAAAGAACGTATATTTAAATGCCCATAAATTTGCGATGCGGATTTAGGTCATTAAACTGTAATAAAAGTGGCAGCATCACAAAATCAGTGCCAGCTTCTAGGCGCACATATATTGCCGTACTAGAGTCGAGAGCACATAATGCTCTCTCGACTGCCATAATACTCCAAGTTGGCTGTTAAGGCACCATTCTTAAGCCCGTTCCAGTGCGTATTATTAGCATAATAAAAATACAAACACTCCCACACACATACACATCCACACACACACACATATATTGCATACTCTTGCATGATGGGGGCTAAGCCGGCAGCGATTTGGGCTTGGGGAAATTGCTGGACAGCAGCAAGCACTGCTTGGACAATATAATTTTATGGGCACACTTTTATTGTGGCAAAGTGTCTTGAGTGTTGCCTCGGAGGCCACATCGTCATCATCGTCATGTCCGGGGGTAGGCGTTGAAGCCCAGCAACGCATAACATTTAAATGTTATGGCCACACACATGCGAATACCCATAAATGATACAACAAATTTTCATCATATTTTCCTGCTTTTGTTTTTTTTATTTTCTTTTTTCAGTTGCTAAAATTGCTATTAAAATATCATGTGCACATGGCGTTGACTTTCAAATGCAGCCGCAGCTTTATTAAATGCTCTCGCCAGCTCTAACCACAAATTGTGCTTATATCCGGAATACAGGTGAAGCTGGCAGCAGCTGCCGGATGAGGGCCACATGCCACTTGACTGTATATGAAGCTAGAGCCGGGTAGCCGGGTATTAGTAACTAGAGATGGACGTGTATGACATTTGTTTAAAACACAATACAAACACAAGCTAAGACTTTATAATATGATTAATTAAAAAAATCTTTATTTAAGTCAACATATTTCGTAGGATTTCAGTTTACTAAATATAAACAGATCTTTTTGTATTATGCTAACTCGTGTCACGCTCTCAGCTCTTGTGGAAATTGGTCTGGGAATGTTTTAATTAAATATTCCATTTGCCTAAACCAAAACCAAAACGCGCAGTTAGTTTGTGCAGTTGTTCGGTTGTTCAGCTGTGGGTGTGTAGTGCATAAATTTTGCTCTGGCAGTGGTCAAATTGGCAGCACTGATACCTGGCCCTGGTGCCTCAGCAGTATCCGGCATGTTTGCATTAAGGATTATGTGTGACTGCTCACGGCCACATTTGTGGACGCACAATGACGACTGTGGGTTTTGGGTGGCTTTGGGAGCTGACCCGTGTCACTCTTTCGAAAGAGAGTTTGAGAGGGGTGGATAGAGAGGGGAGAAGGGGAGTCATTAACAAATGCTATCGCGCGGACAGGTGGTCTGCGGTCAGACAACTTTAAGGCTTTAAAGTGCCTGCAAATGTTTTGTGCATGATTTTCCAACGTATTGAATTTCAATTAGCTGTAAAATAACATTTAGTGCATTGTTGTAAATGCATTTAAATGCATTCGACCAGTAATGAACCACAAACATTTCACAACTGAATAAATAATTTCCACATTAATTGCACGTATTTATTGAAAGCTCTTAATTGCATAAGCGCCACATTCTTTTAACAATTTTTTTATTAAATATAATTGTACAAATGAAATAAATTATAATTAAATATTTGTGGACATGAATTATTTGAATAAAATTAAAAGGACCATTAAATTATTTAGAACTATTTTTGGTTTTATTAACTTTGGAAATAATGAATAATGATATGTAAGTAGATCAATTTTAAACATTAGATAGATTAATTAATATACAAAAATATAAGTACATTTTAATAAATTCAGATATATATATTAAAATATTTGTATAAATGTATTTATTTAATTATTAATATTAAAATTGATAAGATTAATACACTACAAAAAATTCAAAAATAAAGCAAATCTTATTTTAATTTTAATGAAATTTGGTTTATGATTTGTGAAATTAAAAGCGAATCTTAAGTTTATCGCCACGTTTCAGCAATTAATCATTGTAGCCTCAATTTCGAAGCACTTTCAAGTGCCACACAGTCATCTAATTTGTGCCGTCCATTGAACCCGAAGCCATAATTAATGGAATCAAAATCCTATTGCATTACAAATCATTAAAATTCAATAGAGGCTAACATAAATTTCGGCACATTTAATTTGAAAACTGCGCGCCGTGCGACATAATTCACTTTACGCAACAATTTTTAATGAAAATGTCAAAAGAAAAAGAAAACCGAAATGGGAAAAACGAAAAAGTTTTCTTTTCTGCCGCCAACAATGGCAACATGCAAATAGCTAAGGAGCCACAGGAGCTGATGATGATAATGGCGACTGGTGGCAGCCAGCAACGGAAGCGGAAGTAATGCCAAATAAGAATACACGGCACACGGCAAAAGGGCAACAGGGCCAACAAAAGCAGGCAATGGGAAGAAGGCGCCAACATATAATAATAATAATGCCATCATCAATGCCAAACAAGCAACGGAAAACGGCAACTCAATCCAAAGTATCGACAATGGTGAGTGGCATCGGGGGAGTGAACGAGGGGGTGGGGTTGGGGTGGTAATAAGGGGAAGATGGCAGCTAACAACAAATGATGGAAGATGCTTTAAATTAACAAGCAAATGCAAATAAGCCGAAGCGATGCTGGGGCCAAAAGGGAAATAAATTAGATAAAGGCAAAAGGCAACAGCGCAGAACAACGCACAGGACACACAGGACAACGCCGCGAGCCGCGCAGCACGCGCTTGGATTATAGCTTACAACAGGACAAAGCTACAACAACAACAACAACAACAACAACAATAGCCAACCAACCAAAAAGGACAACAGGCCCTGTGGCCAAATGGAAATACATATTCTCGTATTTCTTTTGAATTGAAGCAGAAGATTTTGCTGGTTCGTTAAATGTACGAAAGTCAATTTTTTTGTGGGAGTTTTGGGGGGCCAAATGTCAATAAGTTAAGTGGGCATGGTCACGTTAAATGGCCGCCAGCCTGTGTGACTGGCATGCCAAAACAGGCAAAACGCCCCAAAACCAACATTCAACGTGAAAGATTTATAAATATGATTAAAACATATTTCGAGGCGAGTTGATAAATGTGCAAAGTTTAGCTGGATTTTGCTGGCTTAAAGCTCAGCAGGCAAGAAGATGCCGATATAAATCCAATTTAGTAGCTACCATAAAAGTAGCAGCAACTATTTGCATGATAAAAATCTTTCATCAAGCGCCAAAACAATCTCAGTTGCTGTCTCAGACTCCGAGTCGGAGGCAGCTCCTCCTTCTTCTTCTTCTTATCCACGATTGCTGCATAATTCGACGATTGCAGTGAGAAGCGGCGGCTTTGCCCTTTGTGTGGTAAACACCTAAAGTAGTAAACTGGGATTTAAGCACACACACACAAGAAAACACACATATATACACCTACGTGTCTATAAAAATTTTACGTCGTTGGCATCGGCAAGGACAAAAACTTTTGCCTGGTCTGCCGAAAGGCAGTCAAAAGTTGGCAAGGGGAAACGTTATATCGCTACACAGGATATGCCTTTTATTGCTAAGCGAGCATGGGAAATTGTGATGCCCCTGAATACATACATAAATTCTCAGTTGTAGTCTGCTCCTGCTGCCACTGCTCCTGCTGCTGCTTGAAGTAAAAACCCAATAGGGACATTATGTGTACGTTCTACTGCAGAATCTATACAGTAAAATACTTTTCAAAAAGATTAAAATTTTTGCAATTTTAATACGACAGCAAGCAATAGGAAGGTGAAGAATGGCATACGCACACACACACACACACATATATATATAATCATGGGTTGCCAGCAGCATAAAAAGTCTCAGAGCAAACAACAAAATTTAAAAGTTATGCAAAGGCGGACAACAACTCTGTTTTGGGTCCATGTTTGCATTGTAATTGTTTTTTCGACAAAAGTTTCATAAGCAGCTGTGTTTATGGCAAAAAACTTCAGCGTTTGCTGACGAATTTTCCCTGGCCAGTTGAGTTGAAAATATTTAAATTGTTCTTAAGTATGCACTTTATTTTTTACTTTTTAAGGAAAGCTTATAGATTTGCATGCAAATATCATTAAGAAAATGTATGAGAATGCAAAACTTAACATATTGATTTTTTAAAAGAATTTTCAATTAAATAACCATTAAATATTCCACTTGAGGCACAATTTGTCTTCATTCATTATCAAATTCAAAATTAACTCACAATACATTTATTAATTTAATTTAACAAAATTACTTTACTTTTAAATGTTCCATTTTTTTTTTTACTTAAATTTGGGATTTCTGCATTGCTGCTTAAATCTCTTATTAGTTCCTCTTGGCAACTTTTCCGTTTTCGATTTCCTTTGTAATTTTTTAGCTGGTTCTCTCCTAAATCATTCTTACCCTACTAAGCTCGTTGGTCACGCTTTCCGGCATGGAATCGCTAATAACTCAGTGAGGCGTTGTCCTGCACTTTAAAGCCGCTTAGGTTCATGAATTTCTCCATCGTCCACTTCCGGCAAGGGCAGCCAGTGCGCACCTTGAGACTTCTTCGTTGCCCCCAGATACGCACTTGGTTGCCTAGCATATGACCCGAAAAACGCTCATATATATATATATTGCATATATACGTACATACGTATAAAGGTGCCCAAAAGAAGACGTTAGGACACCGCATACAAAGAAATGGTCGACCCCAGCTCCTGGAGTTGGCATTTAAGATAAATGATCGCCTGCCAACAATGCACAAAGAAGAGTCACAAAAACTTTGGTCACGTTTGTGCTATTTGGCGGCACAGGCATATGCTGCATGGGGGTGGCTCTTATTGGAAGCGGGGTTGGAAGCGTCGAGATTGTGAGCTGACTGCCGTCTAGCTTGCATTTACCTTGCCGCAATTTTAATATGAAGCTGAAGTTTAAAATTCAAGACACATGCAGCAGCTTAAACGTTTTAGAAATCTATTTTTCAAAATGCCAACTCCAGAAAGGCGATGAACATGGGACGGAGCAGTCCCATGTGTTCGTGCAAATTGCCAAACATTGCGCGCATTTAATTGAAACGTCTGCGGAGCTCAGAGGCAGAGGTAACTCCTGCTGCCCAACTTGTGGAACAAAAACCCAAAATCCAACATTAATGCTGGCGCCCATCAAAAGAAAAAAGATGCCAGATAAACGAGTAGAGCTAGTACCAGCACATCAAGGATAAACACCTGCAATTTTGAAGGAGACTCCAACTGCTGCTGATCCAGCGCCTTTTGTACCGCCTTCAACCTGGTGCAGTGTATGTAGAGGATCAACTTGTGCCGCACAATTGTGTGCTCCACCCTTTGTAGGTCCTCCAACTGCTTGTAGAACTCACCAAAGCTAAGTGTGAGCATCAGCTCATAGACTCCGTCCAGTACATGACGTGGTATCTGTGTATCCATTCTGCCAATTACACTCACATCGAGTTCGGGATGTTCCAGTTCATTGATAAACGCCTCGCAGTCGATCAGTGACTTCATTTTTTTCATGCCACACAAACGTTTTAGCAGTTGCCGCAAGTAGTGCTCCTGTGCTGCCGGCAGGATACCACCGCCTGAGTAATTCAGCGCCCTCAAGGCTCGGTCATAGCTGCCACGACAAATGCCCACAACTATTTCATCTGCCATTTTCCGCTGCATTGGTTTGAGTGTGATTGCAACATGCTTATCCATGCTCGCAATGTTGGTCTGTGGACTCTCCCTCCTTTTGTGTTTTGTATGTATTGTGTTGGTGTTGTTTTTGTCCAAAACATATTTTGAGTAGTATTTGTTATTTGACAGTGTCAAATCACATTTTTAATGACAGTATAGAAGTTGGGAATACCTCAGCTTTTCACATTTCCTGAGTAGATTAAAAACTCGTTGTAATTAACTATTTGGTTTTTATGTGGGTTTTTATCAAAGTGTGGTCTTAATATTAACAAATCTTAAGTCACATTTGAGTGATTTACTCTTCTGTTTTTTTGGTAACTGATGTGTTAAAGTTGAAAACGTGCCTTAAAGTTAACGTTGCCATATTGCTGGTTAATAGCCGCGAAGGCTGGCAGCTGCCAGCTCATAAATCGAGGAACATATGTGTATGGGCAAAATATTACAAGTGGCTGCCGTCTGCGCGCCCAATTCAAATGGAAATCAAAGTGGGCGTTCATGAGTTAAACACTCCAGGACAGCTACAGCTGCAGCTCCAGCTCCTGCTCCGGCTCCGACTCCAACTCCGGCTCCAACTCTGAGTCCTGCCAGGAAGTAGCAATGTGACAAAGTCGCTGCCAATGCGCGCACTTGAGTTTTACGACCTGGTGCTGGGCTTCAGCACTTTTTGCTACTTTTTGCACCACCAACCAACCAGTCAACCAGCCAGTTCACCAGCCAGTCCACCAGGCAGCCAGCTAGAAAGGCAGCCAACTCAAGTGGGGCTGGTGCGCTATAAAATGGCGTAGCATTTCCGCTCTTGACTGCCACATTGCTCAAAAATTTATTATTCTCATCTAGATGAGTTCATTATTTTGCAGCATGTTGCATGTGGAATTTAGAATGTTGAATGCGAAAACAATTTAATTTTATTGTTTTGCACATAAATTGTTCGACTTGGCATTCGGCAGAATTATGCATTGTTTTTCCATTGGTGTGGAGAGCAAAAGAAACAAATAAAAAGCCAATCCCTATGAAATTTGAGACACTCACAAACACATGTGTGTGAGTGTGTGTGTGTTTGTTTGTGTGTGTGCTTGTGTGGCTATATAATTGAGTCACGTTTGGCCGGGTCTTAGATGCGCCTCTGGAAAATATTCAGATTTATGCCGCGATGTCGATTCATATTGGCTGTGCGAAAATCACATATCGTAAAATATATAAATAAGCAAATTGCGGTGCGAGTTGGTGTTGTGATTTATGAAAAACGATATTCCTGAATGCATATTAGGCAAGTATAGAATTTTTCAATGTTGTATATATTTCCTAGTAGTGTTTTACCTGAATTACAAATGGCCTGTTAGAGAAAGCATATAAAAAAAAACCCAACAAACTCCTAGCTGTAATAATTATTATAAATTTTAGTTATAGTCAAATTTGTAAAACAAATTTATGAAAAAAAAGGCACGTCCTGGCAGATATCACAGCTCCCATTAAGACCACAAATAAACCTATTTTGTACGTTATTTTGTTAAAGCAATATGCCATACGCTGTGCTCTCATTTTGGCTACGTGTTTATAATGCCAATAACCTGGGAAACCAACCGGCCGTTCATCAGAGTTTCATCGTCAATAAACACAAACTAGGAGAGAAGGAATCAAAATGCGTGCTGGCATCCAAGTTCAATGTACAACTTCAATTCCAAAATTTAATTTATCTGTATCAGTTCCACTTGCCGGAGAGCCAGATGACAGCACGCAGTCAGAAGCCGACGTGTTGCCACAGCTGGAGGAACACATGTTCCGACAAATTCATCTGCCATGTCACAATGCGCAACGGTATGCAGAATTTCTGGGGGCCCAAGCAACCCCCAATGAAATCGACATGGATATGGATATGTCTACGGGTATAAGTGTGGGGGGGGGGCGGGTTGTGTGGCTGCTGCTAGTTTTCTGGCCATGCTGCACACACGCTGCACGTGACAAGATTCAACGAAAAGTGAAACTTTCTGTGCAAATATTTTTTGGGCAAACAACTTGCACTTAAAGCGTGGAGCTCCACAGCTCCAACCCTGCCGGAGGATGTGCCTTTAAGCCGTAAGTGTCATTAATCAAATGGTGCCCAATAATTTTAGCAAAGCGTCAGCGGCTGCCAACCCTTTCAGCCGGTTACCCCCCAACCTCAACCCTACCCCTACCGTTGTCTCATCCTTTTTAGCTGTTTGCCTCAGTTTCAGCTTGTTAGAAGCCATTTTTGAAATATGAACTTTTTGAGTTGCTGTTGCTGCGCTGACGAATGCCGGCAGTCATTAATAAATTAGGGGTTAAAATGCCATAACAGCTTGCTGGAGGAGGGAGTGGGTGCAGTGGCATGGGGGGGGTGCCGAAAAGTTGTTTATTTAATTGAAAGTGAAACGAGCGAAAACAGATTTGTTTAACTCAATTAAATGGAGAGCGGACCGTGGGGTAAATAACTTTCATTTTACGATGCTGTCAAGTAAAATTTTAGTTATTGGTTAAGAAATTAATATTGATTAAATACTGACAAAAATGGGTAAATAATTATTAGAAAATATATAAATTGATGTACTCTTTTGAACAGTGTATGCTGTTTGCCAGACGTCTTACAGCAAAAGTTTAACCTGATGTTTGAAACAAATTTAAGAATTTATAGGGAAAAAATTACAACTGGTGAACAAATTTTCAATAGTTTTAGAAATTGAATTAAATTTTATTCAAACACAATTTTGGTTGCCACTCAGGAGATGAATAAAATTCTAAAAGATTGGTATAAAGGCGACGTTTGCCGAGCTCCAGGTGTGCTAAGCACCGAAGAGGATGAAATTGTCAGTGCCAGCGGGAGCATTGAGGATGCAGAGGAGGAACCCGACCTGGACTTGGCCTACGATGAACTAGAGGCGATCAAGCAGCGCCTAAAGCATCTGCGTGGCAAACTGCTGCTTTCGTCAGGCGATTCCTGCGCGCTGGAACTGGGCACACTCTCAACAGCTGAGGATGCTTGTTGTCTGACATCAAATCAGCTGATGTTGCAGCAGCTGCGTCACAGCAACTGCATGCTACGCTGCCAGCTGCAACGGCAGGCACAGCATTTGCATTCATCACGCAAACAGCTGAAGCAGCTAGACTCCATGCACTGCCAGCTGCACGGTAGACTCCAAAAGATGACCTCCGAACTGGCCGCCTTCGATCAGTTCAAGCTGTCGGCTCAGCATGAGTTTGACTTGTGCATCGAGCGGAACGAGCAAATCAAGGCAAGTAAAATCGATGAGTCTGACTTTAGGCGCCACCTGCTGGATGTGATCACTCAATACCAAGACAGACTGATTCCCTTTGTCCCTGTGCGCTACCATCGTCCGATCCGCAACGAGTTCAGCGTGGAGCTCTTACTTATACGTAGATTTCTGCACACGCTCTTCAGAAATATGGTAGAAGATTTTAATTATTGTAAAAAAAGTTTGAAGTGAATAATTTCTATAGTAAATATATATATATATATATATATATATATATAAATATATGTATATGTATATATGTATGTGTGTGAATCGTCTTTCATTCCGACGTGTTCCACAACGTTAATTATGTTCTCAAAATTTATAAATGATAAAGCATATTTAAATTTTAACTTGAATAATTGCTTTTTTGTGTGCAGAGTATTAGTTAGTCGTATTTTTTTTTTATTATGTGCATAACAAATATTTTGTATCAAAATATTTGCAGAACAAACTGTGTCTGTGTCTGAATCCTTCTTGGTCCTGATGTCATTAAAGTGTTGACTCGAGTTTCGGTCATTAATGTTTCACATTTTTGTTTTGTATTTTTATTTTTATTTGAGTTTTTCATTTTCATTTTATTGGCGCGATTCTGGCTCGCAAGTTGGCCTCTTCTAATTGCTTTTGAAATGTCGCTCAATTAAGATTATTGGACGCTTGGCAGCGTTTATGGTACTTTTGTGGCTCCACGTTATAATTACAAAATTTCAACTCTCTGCTCCGGAATTGCCTTAGATTAATGGCGTACGCTTTTATTTGAAGGCGTTAAAGTTATAATATCGTAGCAGCGCTGCTGTCACCCACGCCCCCCTCTAACCATTTTACCACTCCCTGCCACATTGTAATCCCTCTTTGGACGCCAAACAAATGTACGCATTCCCACCAGGATAAGACAATACGGCTAAATACGAAATGGAATCAGATAAAAACAAAGCAGATTTGTCGCTCACACACACACACACACACACACACACAAAAAATACCCGGAAAAAGAAAAACAAGAAGCGAGTCCTTGACAGCCCGCAGCTAAGCCAAAGGCATCCAATGGAATTGGCTCCACTTCCTGTGGAACTTGTCGAACTGCGTAAAAACTCAATTGCTGCGCATTGGCAGACAACGACAACAAACCGGGGGCAACAACAGAGATCGCGGCACTCGTATCCTGTCCACTGTTAGCTATTCTCGTGGCTAAGGCAACATGGGTTAAATGCCCCTCGCTCCTTGCTGCTGAGTGAGATAGCGCCAAAATGGCAAAACCGAATTTATTGGAGTCATGTGCTGATAAGCGTTCGCCTCAATTCCATGCCAAATTACAATGTTACTTGGAAAAGGCCATTAACAGCATCACACTGAAGTGTTGAATGCTCTATTTTTTAGTAGGGTGACTGAAAAATATTTATTTTTACCTTACTTCGATTTTTAATCAATTTTTGCTGCTTTTCCAAGTGAATATGCTGTTATTTTGTCTAATATTTAAATAACACTCAAAGCTTAAGTTGAAAAACATATCTGATTTTAGGAGTACTCAACTTATCCTGTTTTTTTTTTTAAAAGAAAGTTCCATTCGACTATGGATCCCCTTTATAGTTCCATTTGCTTAAATTGATTTTTCTTTCTTAAATAATGCCGTTTATTTATTAAAACTATTTTGTAGTATTTTTTATAACTTATGTGAGATTCTTTCATAAAATACAATACAAATAACAGACTACGACCCTTTTCAGGCAAATCCAAGAATGAAGCTAGCTCTTAGAAATTGACATGGTTGCAGGGTATAGGAACATAGATAGACATATCGAGATACAGGCAACGTAACACATCAGACTACAAGGCTAAAACACAGGAATCGCATTAGATACTTTTTGGTGCATTCTCTGGCTTGTTGGTCTGGTGTGGTTTTTGGTCTGGTTTGGTGTGGTGTGGGCTCGATGGGCTGACTGTCCTGAGCACGGCCGACTGTCCTGTTCTGGTCAACCCTGGCCAAATGCGGTGGCTGCTGTTGGAGTTGCGATAAAAATCTGCGTAAAATGATGCGGCAATTTGATGAGCAACTAACTTCAGGCAATTAGTTTGGCTAAATCGAAGTTACAATTGGAGTGGGTCTTTCAGTTAGGAATTGTCGTGCGTGTTTCTGAACAGCTTAACTGTTGCACTGGCAAAAAGGGAGCGGAGCAGAGATGTAAACTGTTATTGGAGTTGAAATTGCTATTGCTATTGGTATTAATGAGAGGCAATCTAATGGCATTTAGTGCTAATGTGCTTAGCAACTGTTTGAAAAGTTTTTAGGATTAATGTGGTTAGCTATAAATGCTGGAAACTTTAAACCAATCGACAGCTGTTCGCATTCCTAACTATTGATATATCTATACATGTAGGAAAAGCAAAAAAGAAAAGCCAATGGCGACATATAAATCGAAGCGTTGCCAAAAAAAACCTACTAAATATTTTATACGAATTGGAAAGCCTCTAAGAAAACTGTTTGACAGTAGACACGGTTGCTCAACTCTGACAGAGGATGTGGTAGGTGTGAGAGGCAGTTGCCTTTTTGCCTTTGGGCTGTTTTGCTGTTTAGCAGAAGCAATCTCAAAGATACATTTCAAGTGCTCAAGTTTGCTCCGTTCTTCGCATGTGCCCAGCCACAAGAATACAAATAATTTCCATTTGGCCAAAGACGACTTGGCAGCGCCAACATTTGCATTTATCTTCAGCTCTCAGTTCCACCAAATGGAGAAACATGCCCGCCAGCAAAACAGCCAGCCAGGCAACTGGAACTTCCACACCGAGAGCAGTGCGTAGCAGTTGTATTTGTACAGCCAAGAGATATGTCTACTTATAAATACTTTGTCGACGGCGCACAAGTAGTCGGTAAATATGGCATAGATTACATAACTAGTTCTTTCAGCTGAACAATAAAAACTTTTTTCTCCACATGAGCATAGCTCTCTAAATATCGGCTACATGCTCACACATACAATCTATTTTTTACCATCCCTTTTTGCAGACATACAAATGCAATTGTTTAAGATTTTTTTGTGTTCCGCACGGAATTGCAGCATTTGTAGAGCTTTTTGGCAATGCAACTCGAAGGGCGCCGTGGCTTAGTTGGTTAAAGCGCCTGTCTAGTAAACAGGAGATCGTGAGTTCGAATCTCGCCGGGGCCTTCAGATGAATGTCGTTCGCTGGTTCTTTTTTATATATTTTCCAATTACAAATGAACTATTTTAGGGCACACACCCAACCAAGTAGTCAGTATTCGTCCACTTCATCTCTCACGCCTGTTGATGTCTGTTGCTATTTGGCGCCATTAATTGTTGTTTCCTGTTCCGCGCATGCTGCCATTATTGTTGCCGTCTCCATTGTGTTTGTTGTTGTTGTTATTGTGTTGTATTGTTGTGATTGCCGCACGCCGCCAACTGACGCACTCGCCATTAACATGCTTTAATTGCCGCAATAATTGTTTCCATAATCATTAAATTCGGAATATTGCGCCGAGTCATTTAAGCTTCTGCACAATGGCTGCAAAACTTGTGTTCTGAAAAAAAGCTTCGCTGAAAAAGCTTTGCTTATTTTACATTTTTTTTAGACAGCTACTTCAACGCTCGTCACAACAGCTGATAAGCCAAAATACATTTAAAGCAAATTGTAGTAATAATCTGAACCATAAATAATCAAAACGTTTTGAGTCAAACCTTTTCTGAACTACCAGATACCCTGTAAAAGAGAATCTGAATTCCCTGAACAAAACTAAAAACATATCTGTCTAGAAATTTTTTAATTAAGGTAATTGAAAAAACCTGTGTGTACGAAAGATAGCCACCTCAACAGCAACACACATTCAGCGCGATATCATTTTCTATGTATTCCAATATCTGTACAAGAAAATATTAATTTTAAGAAAAATTCTGAAAATATGTTATCTTAAATTGACTTTTTTGATCAATTTAATCACAACGGCGCCGTGGCTTAGTTGGTTAAAGCGCCTGTCTAGTAAACAGGAGATCGTGAGTTCGAATCTCGCCGGGGCCTTAAATTGAAGAAAAAGCATTTTTCAATTGCAATTAATTTTTTATTTGTGCTTACCACCTGCTAAGCTCTAATACTGTGAAACAGTCCTTAACCTATTAAATATTACAAATGGTTTGTGCAATGGCTAGCAAAGCTTTTTTGAGGTTCTGAAGCTTGAGCAAAGCTTTTATAACTTTCATTCTTAGTTAATCCTTATGAACCAAATATAAAACGACAATCATAAAATACGTGGGTCGCTCGAAAACCAGCTGCGTAAAATTATCGCGCTTCTCGTCCATCAGATGGCACATTCTCTGATAGATGCCCTGGTTCTGCTTCTCCACAATCGACAGCAGGCAGACAATGCGATGTCTGTGAAATATAAGCAGCATATATATATATATAGATATATATTGAGGTCATTTGGGTTGCTTTGTGGTTAAATTACGATTATGCGCCACTCACCGCCTGTGGTTTAGCTTCTTCACCCGGTCCCGTATCTCTGCCGCCAGACCCTCGGCCAGTTGCAGCGCGCGCCAAGAGTCATAATTGCGACTGAAGCGATCCCACAGCAAACGCTCCTCAATGCAATCTTCAATGACTTTCAGGGCACGTTCCATATTGAAATTGGTGTGAAAGAATTTCCAATCATTTTTCGGTTTCTCCTTATGCTCACCGCCCCCCTCACCGCCACCACCACCGTCGCCGTCGCCGCCACTCTGCAGCGCTCGCCGCCGACTCAGCATGGACTCGGAGAGAAGCGCATTCATGCGATTGGTGGTCCGCACCGATGCTGTGATGCTGCAAAGTGAAAGTGATGATTTTTAAGTATTCTTTTAGTGTATAGTTGCTTAAATTTGAAAAAGATTTAAAAATAACAACTGTCTAAAATTACAAAATAAAAAGTCAAGATTAAATAAGAACTTAAATTGATTGCTCCAATTGTATTCTTAGCCAGCTTCCAGAACTGCACATACCGCGTCTTCATTGAGGTCCAGGTGGACATTGCTGTGGCGCCAGACATGTGAATATATAGTATATATCTATATATATGTAGGTTGGGCTAATAAATTACCACCAGCCGGCAAAAGGAAAACAAATTCCATGCACTGCTATCTGCACACTGACAGGACAGCGACGTCAACAACAATGACGACGACGAGGACGACGAGGACGACGAGGACGACGATGAGAACTTCGATGTTGGCAGTGACATGCTGACACGATGAGAATGCCTATCAACAGAGTACAGAGCACCGAGCACCGAGCAGCGAGCACCGAGGGCCGAGCACTGGGCACTGCACCTCCCCCGCAGTGGCATCCACACATCATCAGAAAGTTGATCGGAACTTTTGTTGGTTATTTGCGCCAAACTCTTCAGCCGACATTTTGGCCTTTCGCTTGCGTGTCGCTTATCATAAACTCCAAAGGCTGACGGTAGGCGCTCCAATTGCAACAGCGGCGTCGGCGGCGGAGACGTATGTGTCATCACTACCAGACCCGACCAGACCTGCACAAAAGTGTTGCCATATGGACGCGCCCTGCTCGTCTTGGCCAAAATTGTTTGAGTTTTGATGGCACGCGAAGCATTTTGAGTTAATAACTTTTGATCGGTTAGTTTGCGACACCTGCGATGCACAATGGAATTCCGGCCATTGTGCGGTTTACGGGCAAAGTTGAAGTACTTTGATTGCATTTACGACACTTGATGAAACTGGCTTGCCATCAAATATCCAAAACGTATTAAAACTAGCAGCGAAAGCGTATACAAAGTTCGTGATATTTGTAACTGATAGTTATAGTTATGAAGTTGTCAAATTGATATACACACAGATTCACGTGTGTTGCAGCAATATTTTTCAAATGGCCAAGCGGAGCGCTCTAATTGTATTGAGGCAGTGCATGGAATGCATTTCTATACGGTACAGCACTAGTCACTTGAATAGAAACAGCTGGTAAATGTTTAATATTCTGTATAACAAATCTTAACTGAACTATTCAACTCATTATCTGACAGATAACTCTGAAGACGAACTTGAATATACTTAAAAAATATAACTTTAAATATAGTTAAACCGCATATCGAAAATAAGAAGATCGTCAAACGCTTTTATCTCCTTTTGTGCATTGTAATTGCCTTTGCATTTCTGCACATGAAAGGACTGGACAAATATCTAAATTCATTTATAATTAAAATACATTTAATAATTAAAATAACTTCGATAATCTGCTTTTTTCCTACTCATTTGGCGAAGTGATGAAAAGGCCCGTTTTTCGGAAGCAGAAAATTGAACTAAATTTTTCTTTTAGGACTCAATATACAATTAATTATAATTAAGTCAGGGTTTCAGAAAATTTAAATACTAATATCAATTTAATTTGCAACAAGACTTAGCTGTTAAATAAAAGAAAATATTGCTGTCCATTTAGGAACTGAAATTTTCAATATTTTAATGTACAAAAATAGATGAATCTTGAGAACAATGGGCAATTAAAAAATGTCAGTCATATAAATAGCACAAAAGTATATAGAGTTAGATTTCTTAATCCCTTTGAATACTGTGAAAAAATAAATATTAAATTTTACTTTTCCTATTTTTTAATAAGTATTAAAAGTTTTATATTTTTCGAAGGGTATTATTACTTTGTCGTAAAGTTTGAAAAATACATCTGAATCCCTATAAGGAATTTACATTTTTTTAAAAGTCATAATGCAATTTTGAACGATTTGTATATTAACTGAAGGATGTACATAGTTCAGAGTCGATATACCTTCAGCTGCCATCGACAACATTAAGAAGAGAGTTAAGAGCGGAGTCAAGTCAATCTTTCCCATACAATATAACTACAATATCTGATGTGTTCCGTTCAAAGCCAGTCGTGAAACAAATTTAGAACACATAATATTATTTCAAAGTTTAAAAATCGGCACTTTAACAATAGAATGACACTTGTATATATTTTGACCGTGGCTTATATTAATTTTCAATTTTATGACTTGTTTTTGTTTTGAGTCTTCATTGCATTGTGTGGACGACCAGTATGTTAATATTTGGGAGAGATGACAAAATGAGTAAATAATATAAGTATTGTCAGGGCAGATATAAGTCATAAATCAACTACAACAGGGAAGAGATAGGGGGTATATATAGGCCAAGTCATCATATGCATGTCTATATATGTTAGACATTTACGATACCAATAAGTAATTAGAAGTTTACCTCTAATGGCTGCCAGAGGCAGTTACCTGAATTTACTAATTGCTAGGCACAAAACTTTACGACACGTGAATATGTGGCACAATTGAATAGCGAATTCGCTCGAGTTGGTGGCAACAAATTAAGCAATTTGTTTGGTGGCGACACCACCCGCAATGTGCGGGTGGGTTGTTAGTTGTTTGTGGGTTGTTAGTTATTAGCACATGCCACAAAATCAAACAAAACCCACGGCTTTCTCTCCCTCTCTCTCTCTCTCTCTCGCATTTTACTTACGCTTGCATGCGACTCATGAGGCGCCTCCAATTATGCTACGGCTTATGAACGAGTTGAGTTTAAATTTAATATTAGATTGTTAGTTCCGAATGGTTTTCGGGTAAAACTGCACGTGCGCTCGTCACAATTGTAACTGGCTTTGGCTTCTAAAACATAAAAGCGCAAAACTATCGTCGAACTTGGCCAAAATGCCGAAACAGCGACAGCCCCGCTAAATGTATCCGCTCAGCCCAAGGTGTACGCTCTGATGGCGTTTGCCTCACTCTGCAAGGGTTAGAGTAACAATAGAAACAGCAGCAACAGCAGCAACAGCAACAGCAGCAGTAGCAACAGCAACAACAGCAGCAACAGCAACGGCAGCAACAGCAACTGCAGCAACAGCAGCAGCTGGAGTCGCCCCTTCCACAGATAGTATCTTCATGGATTCTAGCTTTGGTTTCAGTGGCATGTCTAAGGACAACTCTGACTATTTAGTATTAGTGGAGAGCCCATATAAATGGGTGCAACTGTGTGAGTATCTACTGTCTAAATTGTATTTATTTTGAGTAATTTAGTTTATATTTGACATACAAGCGTGCCACACACACACACATACACACACTCTAACACACACACAGCCGGCACTAAGGCAATTAAAAACTTAGGTTACAAACTGTCGACAAAACTGCATGCAAACCGTTTACTCTGACAGCTCTGCTGCACGTGGTTGTATGTGTGTGAATGTATGTGTGTGTGTGTGTGTGTGTGCGTGTGTATCTGTGATGAGTTCGCGTGCCAAATTCGCGTTGAGCATGTCCACTTAAGAATTGCATTCGAATATCCACAGAAATCGGAACTGTGCATGTGCGCACCGTTTAGCTTATGACACATTGTTATAAAATAAAACATTTAAAGACCTCATTTTAAAATGCTGTCCCACTACATACAATTCCACACTATGTGGTGCAATAGATTAATCTAATCTGAACCAATTTTCAACATTAAATTATCATACTGCGACTTACTTATTTCAAATGTATTTATTCTCGAAAATATAAATATGTATTTAAATTGTGCTGAGCAATATGCACTTTCCATCTTAAATGACCTAATACAGTTTCTAACGTGATCATACATAGGCAAATAGTTAACTAAACTAATCTTTTGTGAACTTGTTCTCAAACTTTCGTAATATTTTGGAGTATGATACAAGGGTTCACTTTGGAGCACCCACCCACTAATATCTGGAACGGCGTTGCTCGTTGTTAAAGGTGATTCCCAAAATGGTGGCAAACAGAAAAGCAGCACCCTGCGAAGAAAAGATAAAATGGCAATTGTTGACTCAGTTATTAATTAAATATAGATAAGTTGACTTACCTCCACGCCAATCAGAATCCAGCAAAACACCTTCACATACTGGGAGGCCCTTTCGAAGGAATCGATCAATTTGGTTAAGCAGCCGTCGGGGTAAACGGTGTGAGTTGAGTTAGTAGCGGTGCTATTTGTGTCATAACAGCTCTCCGGAATTGTCCGATTCGCCTTGGTATAGTCGATGGGGCCATTGATGCCGCAGCACTTCAACTATCAATTTAAACAAACAGTTGGCACATATAAAAACACTTTTAGAATTAGGAACAAGTTTCCTACTTACGGTCGTTTGATAGAAGGCCATGGCGATAGTAACATTATTATTCCACACCTGATTCAATTGATCCTGTGCCAACTTCTTATCATCGAAGCGATTCAGGTAGCCAAATGCCAACACGCATGTCAAGATCAATAAGATGGCCTTAATGACTGCATACTATTGAGGATAAATATTCAGATATCTGTACATATTATAACTTATTATATATATCACTTACCGTCCAGGTTAGGCATACATTCTCCTTGATGGCGCCACAGCAGCCGAAGAACGAGATCAGAAAAACAATCGAACCGATGACTATGAAGAATATTATAACTGGGCGTTCCTCATCGGCGACATCTTTGAGAAAAATCGAACTAACCACAATAACGCCAACGCCCAGTAACTAAAATAATTCAAATTGAGAGCGCAATAAGAAAGTCTGAACGAAAAGTCATATACAGAGTCATATCGGCCGGATGACGAACAGCCAGGTAAACAGCTTTGGAATGTATTTAATGTGCCGCAACTTGGAGCGTATCTACATGTGTGCACATATGTGTGCACAGTGGGCTCGTACATTATATACGCTTGACTGCCGATGATAACCCAACTTTGTTGAAACAAGACTCAGAGCTATATTTGCGGTTTAAAGTTTACTCACCGCGCAGAGGGCGTTGGAGAGGAATACTAGATATTTGATCGTTGCTGTTGCACAACCCATTTTCCTTTTGAAAACTTTATAAACTGGACAATGAATCCGATGCGTACGCGTTGACGATTGTGTTTAGACTGAAAAATGACGACTCTCGCCTATCGGCGGTTAGTCGAGATTATTTCATGCGAGGTAATTGTGTGACGGCGTTAAATAAAAATAAACCTAAATAACAATAATAACGATAATAGGCGAACTTCGTGTACACAGCGAGAAATGCAACAGTATCCCGACTAACTAAAACTGCAACAACAACAACAAAAATCCAAGGAAACGCCCATGCTTATCAGTCCCGTTAAGACTCAATAGATAACGGCTCTAATCGTTATCTAACCGTTATCGAGTTGTGAGTCGTTTTTCTGTATTTGTTTGCATGAGTTAAGATAATTGGCTAAAATGCTTGCAAAAATATGAAGTAATTATATTATTTAAATACCTGAGAAGTCATATGACTTTGTACTCGATTGCCAACTAAAACTGAGTGTAGAACTAAATAAATATCTGGAAATTATACACTCATACTTTACCTTGTTTGACCCTGGGCAAAATGTAAATCAATTTATAGATAAGAATAGTTTGCTCATGATAACACACACACATATATACTATTATCACATCTGTTAACTTACAGCAGTAAGTTGGGCGCTCTTGACTCATATTGCATATGAAAGTCAACTAGATACGCATCTAGCATTTTCGAGTGCATATTAAACTAGCTGCTTAATTGAGTACAATCGATCAATCGATTGTTACTCACAGTACTCTTAATACTCTTACTACACATTCTGCTGGCACCGTTCATATGCATATTGATAATACGGCGCACAGCTGTTGCCATTTACGAACATCGAGTTCGCTTCTCTGTTTGTTATCTTACTGCCCAAAAGCTTCAATGGGCTCAGCAAAAATATCAATTCTATGCTCTGTTTGAATTTGGCTTCTTTTTTTTAGCTTGTTGCTCAGTTGTATTCTTAACGACACACCGAATACGCGTATTCGTTGAACATTCATTAAAATGAGCTGCGGTACTCAAACTTTGAAAATCTCCTCGTTTATTTTGGACTTTTTGTGCTGTGTAAGTGTTGGCCCTAAATGTGTCTGATTAATCTAACCGATAGTCGTATATTCTCTAACTTACAGGTCTTTGGCGCACTCTCCATAGCCGCCTGCTCATATGCGCTGATTGTATTTCCTCACAGCGATGCAATACGTATACCCTGCATTTTGGGCATTGTGCTGGGTATTCTGCTCTTTGGCAGCACCATCGTTGGATGTGTAGCCGCCCTTCGCGAGAACATTCGTCTCAGTTGGATTGTGAGTAGCATGTCTATCAATCTTGTCAATTTTTAACAACTTCACAACTTTGTCCAAAAGTATGCTGCTATTTTATTGGCCTTGGTAACATCGCAAATTACCGTTATATTCGCAACACCCATAAACTTCGATCTGCTGGCAAATGAGACAATAAGCGTTGCCTGGGAGCAGCAGCTCTATGATAATAGCACCATATCCTACTACGAGATCAAGGTATGCATTTATTGTGCACTATTATTACAAATGTAACATTTTAAGCATACTTACACATTTTAGTATGAATGCTGTGGCAAATCGGGACCCTTGGACTATGTCGCCAGTGGTCTACAAATACCGCCAAGCTGCTATTTAAACCAGAACTCCACCATTTCAATGGATTTGTTTACAGATGGCTGCAACAAGCAACTGGCTGCTGCATTTGTCACTGGCACGAAATATGAGCGCATCAGTGATTGGTCTCTTGTGGGCCTGGAGGTGCTATTGATAACAAAATAGTTTTAGTTTTCTATGCAATTTTAACTGAAAGTTCTACTTTTGCAGATACTCACTGTGATGGTTACTGGACTGTTTGCCATAACACTGAAAAATGCAGAGCGAAGACGTCCTTACCGATAGTTCAGAGTATAACCAACATTTTCAACAGTATTGGGATTTGTGCAATTACAATCTTCATAGCTGGAAATAATTTTAGCTATTCGTTTGCTTTCTTTTTATGGATATCTTCATTTGTGATACTTGTCAAACTGTTCTGCCTAAAACCAAATATGTAATAAATTAGCGCCACCTTTGGGGCTCAAAAGGAACATGCTTATTCAAGTTTGATTTTGCTCGTCTGATTTGTCGATTTTTTTCTGTGCTACAGCGTTGCCATCTTTACTCTTCAGAAATCGGACGACCACCACAATTTATCGGCCGCCTATCAGTGAAACGATGTATTGTTTACATATTTACATCAAAACAACATATAGTACAGAATTTTATTTACTTTTCGCTTAAGCTTAAAGAGAGACATTTTAGAGCAAGCAAAAACCATTCAGAAAACATATCGTAGCATAAGTATTTACTGAACACTCACACTTCTTGTGTAAATGGCTACAGAGTGCTTAGCCAGCACAGTGCATTGGAGATAGCAGCAGTCGTCGGTAGCCACAACAAGCCAAGAGATACATTTGCATCAAGAGATATTGTGGCTCAGCTGACAGCAAAGAGAGCTTCATTTGTGAGCGGGCGTTTTGGTGTTTGCTGTTTGGGCTTGAAATCGTTGCCGGTCATTAACACAGCACAGCTGAAGGCAACAGCAACGCGAGCGGAAGCAGACGAGATCAACAATAAATAGTGGGAGCTGTGCCAGCGTTGAACTGTCCCAAATAGCAACTCGACAAAATGGGTCTGCGTTTCCAGCAGCTAAAGAAGCTATGGCTTTTATACCTATTCTTACTGTTTTTTGCATTCTTCATGTTTGCAATTAGCATAAACTTATATGTGTCAAGTATACAAAGCTCTGACGCAGAGCACCGGTGAGTAAACAAAACAACAAATTGTTAACAGTCCCCCGATTGTATTGTGCTTGTGTGTATCGTATAACCCAGTTTGCATGCAATAATGCCAGCTTGAGGAAGTGGAATTTCGATACAATTTTGCCACGAAGATGCAACTGAGTAAACCTGACTTCAACTCAGTAGCAGCGTTGCACACACATACATTGCATAATTTCCTTGAAGGCAACAAAATGGTCTGTGGATGCTTGACTGGTCGCTTTGGTGTTGCAAGTCGCGTTGGCGGCGACTTTGTCGCTGGCGGCGTTGATGTTACACTCGAGTGAGTTGAGTGGACGGGTCTTTGAGGTGTCCACTAGCCTTGCTTTCGATTTTATACCTACTTTGCATTTTCTTTTTATGGCATTTGTAGTGGTTCATTATTGCTAAATGCCAAACATTATTGCTATTGTCATCTTTTGTTTGTTTTCATACCCTGTGTCATTGGACAGAAATTGTTTACTGCTTTCGTGTGGCTGTCTGTCCGTTTATAATAATAATAATAATATAATATAAATGATGAATTATAACAAAGTATGAAAGCAGATGATTAATTAAACACAAAATTCCTCCGAGCCCACAAATGTAATTATCTTAAAGGTGTTGATTAAAAATTAATAAATCAAGAATTTAATTTCCAACAGTTTTTTAGCTGTTAACAAAACAACAAAAAAAAGTATTACGCAGTCTGGAATTTCCGATTGCAACATTATTTACTTACTTAGCTATTTCTTATTTTGTTTATAATTTTTTTTTTTTTTTGGAACACATCGTGCAAAGTCATCCGAAACCGCCGCCCAAACGCCGCTCACTGTGGCCGTATAAAAACATTGTGGCCCACTATATTGGCAAGGGAGACATCTTCGGCAATATGACTGCAGGTTATTAAATCACTAAATAAATGACACAACATCAACAACACAAAAGTACAATGACTACCAACTTTCAGACGATTACAACATTAACCAGTTCGAGCCCAAGCAGGGCGAGGGCGCGGATGGGCGACCCGTTATTGTACCACCACGCGATCGATTTCGTATGCAGCGCTTCTTCAAACTGAACAGCTTTAACATACTGGCCAGCGATCGGATTCCCCTAAACAGAACGCTCAAGGACTACAGAACGGGCGAGTAAGTGCAGCGGCTCCCTTCATTCTATTTAAATTGACTTTTCTATAAATGTGTTTCTAATACCATATTCGCAGATGTCGCGATAAGCGTTATGCAAAGAGCTTGCCAAACACATCGGTGATCATTGTATTCCATAATGAGGCCTGGTCTGTGCTGCTGCGCACCATTACTAGCGTCATAAATCGCTCGCCCCGCCACCTGCTCAGGGAGATCATCTTGGTGGACGATGCCAGCGATCGATGTAAATAGTTTTCAAAACACTAACCCAAAGAATTTTAACATTTATGTCGAACTTTCAGCTTTTCTGAAGCGCCAACTGGAGGCCTACATTCAAGTGCTTGCAGTTCCTACGCGTTTGTATCGCATGAAGGAGCGAAGCGGCTTGGTGCCCGCTCGTCTCTTGGGCGCTCAGCATGCACGGGGCGATGTGCTCACATTCCTGGACGCGCACTGCGAATGCTCACGCGGCTGGCTGGAGCCATTGCTGGCACGTATTGGGGAATCCCGTGAGGTGGTTATATGCCCAGTGATAGACATCATATCAGACGATAATTTCAGTTACACGAAAACCTTTGAGAACCACTGGGGCGCCTTCAATTGGCAGCTGAGCTTCCGCTGGTTCTCCTCCGATCGAAAACGTCAAATTAACGCTAGCACCAAGGACAGCACTACGCCGATAGCAACACCAGGCATGGCTGGCGGCCTTTTTGCCATCGATCGCAAGTACTTTTACGAGATGGGTGCTTATGATAGTGACATGCGCATCTGGGGCGGTGAGAATGTGGAGATGTCATTTCGCATTTGGCAGTGCGGCGGTCGCATCGAGATCAGTCCCTGCTCCCATGTGGGCCACATCTTTCGCAGTAGTACACCCTACACATTCCCGGGTGGCATGAGCGAGGTGCTCACCGCTAATCTGGCCCGTGCTGCCACCGTCTGGATGGATGACTGGCAATACTTTGTCATGCTTTACACGGCTGGACTATCACTGAGCGCGAGGGACAAGGTGAATGTGACCGACCGTTTGGCTTTGCGTGAGAAGCTGGAATGCAAGCCGTTCTCGTGGTATTTGGAAAACATTTGGCCGGAGCATTTCTTTCCGGCACCGGATCGTTTCTTTGGCAGAATTATCTGGCTGGATGGCGAGACGGAATGCACTCAAGCTTACAGCAAGCACATGAAGAACTTGCCGGGACGATCATTGTCGCGCGAATGGAAGCGCACCTTCGAGGAGATCGAAAACAAGAGCGAGGAGTTTATGTCGCTGATTGATTTGGAGCGCGATAAGTGTCTGCGTCCGTTGCATGATAATGTGCCGCGTTCCTCACTGCAGCCGGTGACCGTAGGTGATTGCACTTCGCATGCTCAGACTATGGACATGTTTGTCATTACACCCAAGGGTCAGATAATGACCAATGACAACGTTTGCCTTACTTATCGCCCACCCAAACAAGGCGCACTCAAGTTGCTCAGAAATCGCAACGCAACGATTTCAAATGTGATGCTGACACAGTGCGCCACCGAGCCAAGTCAACAGTGGACTTATGATATGGACGTGAGTAATCAGCAGTAGTCCGACTTTTGAATAAACAAATTGTAATCTGGCCTGTCTCTCTCTTCTCTTTGCAACAGACACAACAAATATCACACCGTGAGACGAAACTTTGTCTTACGCTCAAATCGGCCACGAATGCGCGTAACCACAAGGTGGAAAAAGTGGTGCTCAGCATGGAGTGTAGCTTCAAGGACATTACACAAAAATGGGGTCTTATTCCACTGCCATGGCGCATGTAAAGTTCATTCACCATATGAGGAAAGCGACAAAAAAAACCCCTGCCAGCGATTTAACACAATGTGATATTTATTATTGAAACGTCTTAGATACCCGCACACACTGTAAATCCCCTACACACACACACACACACACACACCGAGACACTCCCACAAGAATTGTTTTGAGTGGGTGCTAAGGAAGCTTTCTTCCACGGCGCTGCGACTTGAATAGTAGTCTATACAATTCGATGTCATATTTATTAAGCAAGTTTTTAGACAATTTTAAAATAATAAGTAAAAATTACTTTACTTAATACTTTTAACATTTTATAGCACTTAAATAAAGCGAAAATTAATGTTCATAAAGAGTCACTGTCCTTTCGATACTTTCGCAATTAGAATTACTTAGAATTGAAAAGCAATACATTTTAATCATTTAATTATACATAATTATGTCCTAGGATTCAATGACTTGCACCAATTGAAATCAATCTCAAATTATAATGGAGCGATCGCGGTAAACCCATATATATTCACCGTGGATTATCTGTTTTGCTGGTGCTTTAAAATTGGCGCATGTCTTGAAGATTGTCTCAGTCTCAACATGATCGGCTGCTATAACACAATCAAGTACACCGGACTCTTGTCCAATCTGCTCTATATGGTAAGTACAGCTTGCTGATATACATTTATTGACTGATATAATAATTTCCTGTTCTAGTATAGCTACTGGCCATTGGCGTCATGTTTGCAGCCGGTTTGAGCCTGCAAATGGCTGAGCCGAATACGCCGGAGCACACCTACTTTGTGGAGAGCATTGTGCTGGGTGCAACCATTTGCGTTATTGTTATATTCGGCTGTTATGGACTGGTCTGCAATCTGCTGAGCGTTAATATTATAGTAAGTTTTGCAAATGATCTGTGAATTTCCTTGTACTAATAACTGGTATATATGCATTTTTTAGTTCACCTGCTTTATTTTGGTCGTGCTTGGTGTAGAGTATTTGCAGCTGCACAACTATCATCCGCATATGCGCTATAGTGGAGCATTGCAGCAGCTGGATCTAACGCAAGCCTGGCATAACTTGGACATACATCCGCAGCGAATGCAAGAGTATGAGCAGCAGCAGAAGTGCTGTGGTTACAACAATGCCAAAGACTACAAGACACTGCAAATGCCCATACCACAAAGCTGTTATCAGCAGCCGGGTAATGCCACTCTCTTCACGCGCGGCTGCGAGGCGACACTGATCAACCACCAGAACCGCATTCAGTATCGCGATAAGCTGTTTATGTGGTGCATTATTGGCCTTGAGGTTGGCAACATCAGCTGCAGTTCACTGCTCTTTACTAACGAAACACCTAATTGCATTCTTATAGATATTCATACTCGTGCAAACCATTGTGATCAGTGTGATGCTTCACAAGCTACGCCAGCGGCAGCAACACGCACGGCAACAGGTGCCGCCAGGTGTGCGTCGCGAGCCGCGCGCCAATCATGTGGGCTCGCGGGCACATCTGCTGGAGGACGCCTGACTAGAGAGACAAGCTAATCATTACATGTAATAAATCGTTTATTGTACACTCAAATGCAGCGTAAAAATATCTAATAGGCATAGCGACGTGGCTTAGTGGTCAGCTGACAACTCAGAGTTATGGCCAATATGATGCTAACAATCTGTAAGTAGATAAACAGTGATAAAAACAAATGTTTGTTGTCAAGAGTTGCAGTTCAGGGTTACCTCATAGCCAATGAGTGCGCTGTGTGTCCACATCTCATAGCGGTATATATTCTTATGGACACGTTTCACTGCTTTCATACAGCCCTCGAGGTAAGGACTGTACGCGGTTATGCCATCCTCAGTGTGGTGACAGCTGAGGGGCACGCTAGTGTAGTCCGAGGAGCCCTTGTTGCCACAGCATTTATACTTAACAGAAAAATATAAATTTGGGAATTATTAATTGACCTCTCACTATTTGTAATAGATACTTAAATCTACATAGTAGTCAACTATATAATTTAGTTCACATCGCTACAGATAGTTCAATTTTATGTTATTTGAGCTATTAATACATTTTAAAAACACATCATTTTATTTGGATATGAGTAATTTTTAGTGTGCCAAACAGTTCTTTGTGTTTTTGTTTTTTTTTTTAATATACTATGGACTTACCCTGTGCTGAAGCATTTGCATGGCATTTGAATGCGATAGCTGCTTCGACCAAATACCCATGACAAAATCCTCGGTGGCATTCTCATGCTTTAACTCATTGTAATGCATCAGTCGCCAGACGTGTGCACCAATCAGCAGCACCAACAAAACCATATGCTGTGAATATGATTTAATCAATAATCAATTCGGAAATTTGAAACTCTTAAGTTTAAGTGTACTGACCACCACAAGCACCTTGATGGAGCCAAAAAGAGCGCCCGCACAGCCAATGATGGCGGCTAGTATGATTGTGCCTGCCATTGTTAATTGTATAATCCTATTCAAATCGATATGATCTGTGAAGCCCTCATCCAGTTCGTAGAGCATCTGGTAGGCACCGGCCAGTGCAGTGAGACATCCAATTATCTGTGCACATAAATGAAAAATTAATTTAAAATAAAACTCATTTCAATTAACAACGTCACAAAAATCAAATTAAAAACAAAAGCTGCGAGCAAAACAAAATAAATAAAATTTAATTTTGCATGTCTATGTTGACCAGAAAAAATAACAAATAAAATTCAAATATATGTATGAAATTACTGTCGGCTTTATTTTTAAATGACTGGCCGACACCAACACACACAGAAATACACGAAAAATTTAGGAATAATTATAAATAAATAAAAATAATTGTCTGGTAGTATGGAGGTAAGAGAATTTTTACTGCCAAATTGGTCAAATAGATAACAAATAACATCTTCTATTCAAGTCAGTCAACTGAAGTAGAATAAAAGTTGCATCCGCCCTGTGATTAAAGGAAGAAGTCCAGTGAAATAAGCTGATTTGACATACGCAGTGTAAGTCAAGAGCAGAATGAAAAAAATGTCAAAAGATTAGTAATACTTAAGAGATCTCATATGTCAGCACCCCACACATTCTGTACACATATATTAATATATATAATTATTACATTCCTTACCAGAGTAAATGTATTGAAAACCACCGCTGTCCATTGCAAACACACCCGCATTGAGGGCATTTTTGATCCAAGATACTTTGTTTAAATAGTATTAAAACTTATTTTCTTAAACTTTTTTTTTATAGCTATTCTGTGCCATTCGTTCAGGTTGTTCAGTCTCCTACATTTACTGAACGGAGACGCGTGCTTCTCGTGTCGGCCCGAACTGTTAATGCGAAGAGAACTCAGCTCATTCAGTTTGAAGAAAAACAGCGAAATGTTTACAAATCCGTTGAGTGGTTGCCGCCGCCTCGCGCCAACCGGGCGGTTTGGTCATTACTCAAGAGGCAGAGACGGCACCACCTATACGGACCCCAACCACTGCGCGACAGGCAGCCAAAAGTTTCACATGTATTTTTATATGCGTCTTTATGGGCAAACCATATATATCTATATACTTATCTGCTTATACGCATATAAAACACGTCGAAGTAGTTTGGAATATGGAAAGCATACGAATAACTTAATGAGAAAGCACTTTAAAAGTTTATAGCACATATTGCCAATTTAATTGTATCAATTGAAAAAGTATTTGTCTGCAAAGATTTGCTTAACGATTATGATTGAGGGTTTACGAGTTATTCCGAAGCCTGTCAGAAAAGCTCCCGCCTCAATTTATTGCGCAATGTGATGCCCAAGTGGGTGGCAGCTCCCAGGGCGCCGATCTGTGTAAGTCGAAAACAGAATATAAAATGAATCAATTAAGCATTAATTTAAAATATTTAAAAAATCCATAAATTAATTATCGTTTTTTAGTCAAGATCAACAGTTGGTTACTTGCCTCCAACACGAACAGCAGCCACTTGATGATCAGTCCGATAAAGACATTGTCTGTGGCACGTGCCTCCACAGCCTCCAAGCAGCCGGTGTTGAACAGCTGACTCTGCACACGCTCCCGATCGCCATAGCAGCTGAGCGGAAAGCCACTTCCTTGATGAATATAATCCTGCGGTCCGCTTTGTCCACAACAAGAGTGCTGTCAATGGAATGAATAAACAACTTCTATTAAAATAGCTGATTTTTAAAAAGTTTTGAATCGTCGGGGATATAAGTTGGAGTTCGAATACCGTTTCCAACATGAGTGTAGTTCTCATGTAGAACTGAAGCCCTAACCAAAAAAATCCTGAAGTTATGTCGTTTGAACATTTTGGATGGATTTAATATAAGTTACATAAATTGTTGAGGATCATCTAGTCGTCCTTACTTCTGTCTGGTTCTGTAACTAAACGCACTAAAATTGCGTGCTATTAAGCTCCACATTTGATATCGGACTACATTCACGGGAACAATAGTTCTTTTTATAAATTATAGTGAATTAAGGCTGATTTCTGTAGACAAGGACAGGTTAACTTTGGAGTGCCTGATTTACCTTATCCTTTTCTTTGTTTTAGAACAATGTCTTGATTCATTAACGAACTTAAATATTTGAAATATTATCAACAGCAACTTATGCTCATATTTTTCCAAATTAGGCATAAATTTTCGAATTAATAAAAAAGTTTCTTTATGCTAAAATGTTACTTGCTGACCATGAATTTTCTCGTTTAGTTTCAGTCAAAATTTCTAACCTCGAACTAACTTAACTTACCTTTTGCTCGAAAATAGCAATGCGTTCACTATTACGGCGCTGATATTCCCAGAGAGCTACGAAATCATCCCGTGCCCGTTGCACATAGTCCGTCACATGAGCCGCCACAATTATATAGACCTGCAAACCTATCAATATTAGCATGCAGCTGACATACTTTTAATAAAAAAAAAACCATAATAAGTTATGCATCCATTTCAAATATTCCAATAAACTTACGCTCCAAATCAGACTAAGGGAGAGGCGTACAGCTGCAAAGCAACCCAGAAACGAGCTGAGCACTACGAAGGAGCCCACAAAGATCTGTACCACGACGGCAATGTGCTCAAAGCTGCCTGAAGAGACGCTGTTCAGCTCGTAGACGGACAAGGCAATCAGCATTACGCCAATCAGCTGCAAATCAGCAGTGCAGTGTAAAATTCAAATAATTCAAAACAGGAATATTACGCATACGCACCGAGAGCAGCACATTCAGTGCGATTAGCAAGGCTTTCTGGCATTGTACACCGCAGGACATTTTCACAGCGTAACCCAATCGATAGTGCGTCCAATTGTGTTACAGTTAGCTTCACAGAATATTCTATATATATATATATAAAATAAACACGCTCAGCTAGCTTCAGCTCCAGCCCTTTTGCCAGACACGATGAACTGCGACTAAGCGACGCGCATTTGTTTTGAAATTATGGCGCCCCAAAAAAGGGCACCAGCCCTAGGCAGACGCCCAGAACAACTGTCAGTCAGCTAATTTCTATTGGTAGCTGCTCAGTAAAAATCAACGATTCAGTGCTTCTTCTTCTTCTTCTTAAGACACCCTGTAATTATGCATGAAAAAAGGTTGTATCGAGCAGGCTAATAAATTATGTTGTTGAAACTAAAAAAAATTAAATAATAAAATTAAAAAAAAAAGATAAATAAATTAGAAAAACATTTCATTATGGCAAAAATTCCTTCAACATTTGCTACAGGGTAATTGTGTTCAAACACTCAACCCGGGCGACTTTGACTTGTTGTGCTTCTTGGCGTACGTTGAATTTGTGGGTGGTATGATGTCACGACAATGTAGGCAAAGCTTTTTCGCATTACCGTTACGCGGTCGCAAGGGAGCTTTTGCCCTACATAGTAAAGCAATTCATTGATAAAATGCGCAGTAAAATGGCATTTGTAAATGATAAAATGATAAGACAAAGAAATTAATAAAAGTTGGGTTAACAAAGTATCCTTTCTATTAACTTATAAGTTAGATTAACAAAGTAGCCTTTCTGTTAGCATTTTATGTTGATAATACTTTGATTATTATTCTTTGTCATCAAATGAATTTTTATAAAAAATGTTTGTAAATTGCGTAACTTTTTTGATATTTATTTCGGTTGTTCAAGCTACCGGCGAATTCACAGTACTGAACAACCCCAAATCAATAGAATTTAAGGGCGAGGATGAACTGGAGAGCTTTTATGTGGGCGATGTCCTGTTGGCGTGTCTTGGCTATGCTGTCACTGGCAACAGCAAGTGGTCTGGCCTGTTTATCAAGGATCCCTTCGCGCTTTCCAATACTTCGGTGATTGTTGTTCATATACAAGGTGTTTATCATGTGCCAACAGTGGAAAAGGTGATGGCTTACGAACTGCTTGATTCGGAAACCGGGCAATCCCTTGATAGTCTCGCTGTCCAGCTCAGCCCAGGTTCTGTAACCAATTTTGACTTTAATAATCACACCAAAGGGATGATAGCATTTCAGTCCTACGTTGGAAATATCGATGTGTCCATGGCCATGCCAATGAAGTACTTCAAGCCCGTCGAGTACTTGAGCCACCAGCATTTTCTAGAGGAAATTGGCTATATGAATGCAGTCGCAGATAACTTGACTAGTCTGCTGAAATTGTCGCAGGTGATTATCTTTCGCATCTCGCTGGGCCGTCTTACCAAGGTAACCAAATATGGTATCATCCATGAGGCCAAGAAATCCATCACCGATGCCGTTGGATATTTGCTGTCTGCCGCAAAAAACTGTACCGACTCCTTGCTGTTTGTGCAACTCACCGATAAGCGTGCAACATCCATGCGCAAATCGTCAGATAACTCAAATCTATTCGAACAATTCAATGACTCTGAATATTCTGTCGTATGCAACATTATTGCGTGGCTTAGTCTGGCACTTGTCATGTCACTGGCGGTCATATGTTATGTGTTGGCCAAAATTGATCCCGGCAAAGATTCAGTCCTCTTTCGAATCAGCGCCACACATGCACACATGACAAAGAAGAAGCACTAAATATGTATAATATCTGTCGTACGTCAATTTTTATATGAATTTCAATATATATTATAAAAAGATAACAACAGTTTCCCCTAAAATTCATCATCAGTTACATCGTTAAAATAATTGTCGTCCATATGTACTTTAAGGATTACTAAACATATTTTTTTAATGCAGCTATAAAATTCTAACTTAGTTAACTTAGCATTGGCATCACGTCCATCAATTTCAATATGCATCTATAATTCTAGCGGGTTCTCTAAATGTGCCCAACTGATTTCGACATAACTGTAAAAATATCAAATTGACTGTGATTTAATCATTCCCAACATAGCCAAATCTACCTGACGTGCTTGCAAATTAGCCATGACTGGATTTTTACAGAATCACATGCTACACAGTCGAACATAAATATGACAATAACTTATAAACGTACACGTAAATTGACATATTTACGTGCCGCAAGGTGTGCTGCAGGCACAGCAGATGAGCAACAAGTTGTCTAGTTCCATTTGGCAAGCATTTCAGTTTTTTTTACTTTGACCATGATTAAGTGGCGCTGTTCTATATATAAACAGCAAGGAAAAAGATATTAAAATTCAGCAATCATATTTCTAAGCGTGCTCGTACCACGCGTAGTATACGCAATTTGTACGGCTCAGGGGCTTTTCTCATATTTGGAAACTAAAATAAAGTGATATTTATCTAATTTTCGTAGTTTCCCCAGCACAACCTTAAATTAATATACGCATCCAGTTTTAAACACACACATATAGATATTTATGTATTTAATTTATAAATAGTTAGAGCTACATAAATTACCTAAGTACTTAGCTTATTTTGTAGCATTGGTAGTAAAACGTTTGCATTTGAATTTTTATGCATATATTATTGATTAGAAAATAAAATTTATGCTGGAATAGGCAAAGCACAAATCAAATACTTAATATCCTCCAGCCCAACGAGCGGGCGTAGTTTTTTGAGGCACTGTCCGGCCTATTTTTGTACTCACGGCATCGCTGTCACCTGTCAGCAGTTGGGCATTAAAATTCCATGCGCCGCTGCTTATTTCGGAAGCTGATGGCCAAAAAGACAGCCAGGAAAAAGCACAGCAACTGCAGGTGGAACATAAAATATCACCATGGTTGTTTCGAAATTTCAAAATATTCTTGTTACGAATATTAAGAATGGATCAATATTTACCTCGAAAAGGACCAGCACCCAGGAGACGATCATAAAGCGCATCTGATCGCTCTCATAGTGACTCTGCAGCTTCTCAATGCAGCCATCGACAAAGAGGTGATCTGACACCTGCTGCAGGTCCTTGTAGCAGCTGGGTGGTATCAATTGGTCGATATGGACATAGTCCTGGGCGCTTGTCTTGCCACAGCAATCATACTTCTGCTGTAGTCCGTCCATGTTGTTGGCCTGCCAGGCGACATCCACTGTTGTCTGGGCCGACTGGGTTCCCTGTGCATAAAAATCATGCACAAAGACAATGTTGGCCACTATTTGCAGTATGGCCAGCAAAAGCAGAAACAAAGCACACTAAGGAAGAGGATCACACAAATGCAGTTAAAGTGGTTACTTAAGTGCATGCACAGGGCAATAACCTTACCACTGAGATTAGGACGACGGACTCTCGAATGGCTGCAAATATGCCCAGACAGGCAAACAACAAGACTAAAGCGCATACCACGTAGGAGGTGATAGTGAACTCCTCGCCCTCCGTATCTGCATTGAAGGCTATCCAGCCAATCGCGCCCACTGCAAAAAACTGCAACAGCAACGGAAATCAAACTGGAATTTCTCATAACGAGTCACATTTGCATGACAATACTATATAAATAAGTAAAATACATTCATTTAAATGATTACAAGTTCCAAGTTCAATTGAGATGAGTCCAAATCGAAATCGAAACGTTGTTTACATTAGCAGCTCATTAAATGCAGTTATGAAAATGATATATATATACACAAATATATATGCGCTACTTATGTGGCACAGAATTACAGCGCTTGCCACTTGAGTGAGTTCATATGCATGCAACGGTTATTAAAATATTGTGACAAAATGTGTAATATATTTAAAAGCCGATTTTTTCTGTTTCTTGTGTTTATATTATATCACTTTATAATGTGTACCTAGCTACTATTGTTTTGACTGATTAATTTTTTAATAAATATTGAGCTTTTTTGTTATAAATTTAGAAATATCGCATATGTTTATGTTTACTTTTATGCAAACAATGTTTTTTAAAACAAATATTCCGAATATTTTTTACCATTAGCAATTTTTGTTCAATATGTATTTTCCAAAACATGTGTGTGCACAACTATTTCATTACAGACAAATTAACTTAAATTCAACAGCATCGGATTACTAAAACAAATAGTTTCAATTGGATCTATCGGACCATTTGTGAGTTCTGTTTTTAAGACAAGAACAAATCTTTTAATTTAATTAACCAGGGAAAACAAATTTTTCGTTTTAATACTCGTAAAACTTTACTCACAATTTATGAGCTTAATTAATTTAAAAACCATCAGAGTTTTGGATAAAGTCTTATAACTGCTTTAACTTTGTGATCCATCAACAGTCAATACTGGTAAATTACAGCGGGAATGTTGTTTGTGACAAACACACCCCGAACTTAATTGAGGGGTGGCGGCTTATGCCTGGATTCGGATAACGCTATATAGGTCAAACTTCAAATAAGTAGTGTTGCATGACATCATCGAGCAGCCAGAAACTGGTTCAATTGCAAGCAGCGGCGCCTACTTCCTGCGAACACAATACTCGACTCCCCGTCAAAACAAAAGCTGCAAGTGTAAAATGCTTCCCATGGTTACAGGGAGGAGATCGGGGGCAGTTGTTTGAGTGTGTTTGCGTGTGTTGGCCAAAGACCTGTCGTTGACGTGGCTATAGTGTGGGAAACTGACAAATGACAAATATTAAAAATACAACATGGCCAACTATAAGTGGAGACGCAGAGATGTTGCGCCAAATAGCATTGGGGCCATGTACAGGAAATTTTCAATATTCTGGCGTCTTGCAGAAGTGCTGTATAGAAATATTATAATATAAAAACAGCTAGATTGCTTATGTGCGAGTTTTGAAAAATTATTTCTATTCACTTTCGATGCAGGCATATGACATCATATTTGCAAGTGGATAAATTGCTCTTTTTTTTTGAAAATTGAATGCATCAGTGGAACAATAAATGTCATTGAATATAAAATTACATTTTGTACAAATGCATTAGTATAAATATGTGCCCGTGGTTATTTTTTAAATACAACCGTATTTAAATACAATCGTATATATAAACTTATCTCAGACATATATGAAACTTACCGCCAAAATAGCATTGAGCACGATTGAGGTAATCTTTACGCTGGTTGTGGCGCAACCCATTATTCAAATTGTCTCTGGAAATATGTGAATTGAGATTAATAAAATTCGTATGCCCTGAAAGAAATTTACATTTTAATTTCTTAGAAATTACTCTTAATTACTAGAAATGTTTATTGCTTCGAATAACACATAATATCAGCACATAAAGTTTCTTAACCTTTTCACTTATAACAACAAAGTGCACACTTGTTTATATTCGCAAAAACAAAATTAATTACCGCTGTACGTTGCCTTTTTGGGTATTTCTTATAGAATCCGACTCAGACACTTGCACGTTCAACGTTCGCTTTCGAACTGAATCCAAATACAAAAAGTTCGTTATTTTGTTCATTAAAAGCGACCTCACTAACACACACGCACCCACATTCACTCTCGCATACACACACACATGCGCAGATACCGCACAGCACAGAGAGAGAGGGAGAGTCAATGCGCTCGCGCAGCTGAGAGCTGCTAACAATGACGTCACTCTCAATATTCGCATACGCCATACTATCAATAGTATCAAGAAATTATTTCCTTAGCTTGTTTAAATCATTTTACATTACATCGCTATAAATTTTTAAAACTTGTGCCTTGTACATTTTTAGCGTAGAATTTCAACAGAGTTACCATACTGTAAATTTATAAATTAAAGTTTTTAGTAAATATACAAAACATTGTAATAATATAAAAATGTTCACCATATTTAAGTGATTTTTTAAATCAAGGAAGAATAAAATTAAGACTAATTAAATTTTAATTTATAAATACATTTTTAATAATTATTAATTATACAAAAATAATAGTTTTCACAGTTAATATCGTAGTCTATAATTGAACCTGGGAAATTTGTTTCACTTTCATTAGATTTTTCGATAGTATAAAATGCGCAATCTGTAAAAAATTAACAAATGATTATTTTTTTATGTTAAAAACATTGACAAGAACATACCCCAAAAATAAAGATCAATCCAGATATATTAAAAATGTTATTTTGATAATATTCAAAATACCCAAATAAGCAAACGAACTTATATGCACTTGATAACGCATCTAAAATGTAATTTTTTATTATATATTGTTTTTGCCCTATATCGAGGCAACTTACGAAAAAAATGTAAAAATCTACAGATTGGCCAAATTATTACAAATTCCTCCATAAACATGGGCGTTTGTAGCCAGAACAGTAAAATTACTACTCCCTGTATAATACTTATAAAAAATATAACGTGTGTTGTCTGAAAATTATGTTAATAGTTAATACATGTTCTGAATGTATATTGAAATTAAATTTAATTTATATAACTCACCAGTGAAAGTAATTTTATTGACTGACTTATGAAAGCATAAAGTCCACAACAGAATATCGAGGTTAACAGTATACCTATCGGGCCCATTAAGGGTGTTAAGATGTCAAATTTGTCCAATTCAAAGAAAGTGGCAAAAAAGAGACCATTAAAAACCTGATCAAATGTTAAAAGTGGCAATAGTTAAATCTATGGATTTAAGTCACATAGCACTCACCAGCCACATAATGCTAAGTATGATCCACGCTACATCTAAGAGTTTGACCGCCATTCTTCAAAAATTGCGTCTCCGACTTCTGTTTATCCGGAATTATTATTGTGATTTCTGATATTCTCAGAAGTTTCGATTGTAATAATACCCGGTGCTTGCTAAGCATCTTGAATTTTTTTTCATGAGCTTCTTTTCTGTCTTCAATACTAAATTTACAAACTGAATAAGTTGCAAGCAATACAAGATTGCTTAACTATATAGCTAAGCAAATTTAAATTTTAATGAAATTTCGATCCAGACCAGATGTGAGAAAAGGTTAATCATTATTAAATTGGTCGTTATTTAAAATTACTTTGTTACCATACCAAAGCCTATTAAAATTCCTATTTTCCCTTTCATACGATGCTTCGTAGCCGGCACGTGGGTGTAATCTTAAATGCTTTTGTGGTAATTTTGGGAGACTTAGCTGGATGCATTCCAGCTGGCTGATGAGCGTGTCGTGATTGCGCTTGGCCATTTCCCCCCACGTCTCTAATTGATTTGAAGCGCTTTCGAGTTAAGTGCAATGTGGAGCAGATAAAATTGAAATCAAGCAGATTGATATATTTGTACATAATTATATTCGACTTTAGTTTTACATTTTAGGCATTGGATTGATTGCTTGGCAAGTGAACACATCGCGATCTGTGCGGTTAAAAGTTGCATAGTTACATAGGTACATTGGTGACACTTATAAATGAGGTATTACGAATAAAATTCGACTGATTTAGTTACTACTAAATATATAGTATTAGCTAATAGTTATAGCGGCGCCTCTGATTCGTATAGTGTGTGGCAAGAATGATGGCCAGAGAGAGTATTATCAGCTGAAAGAAGACAATTTGTTAATGCAATTGATGGCTGCATGCCACAATGCTGAATGCCACTCACATCGAACCCCAGCAGGCCCCACTCAAAGTATCGCGATGTGATGGCCTCATCAGCGAAGGCCGCCTCCACTTTGGTCAGACAACCAACTTGATAGATGTTCGATGGATTCACGCAGTTGTTGTCCTTGCAGCAGCTCGAGGGCACTGTATGATTCCTATAAGCAATGCCAACGTAATCGCTGGATCCATTACGACCACAGCAGGAGTACTAAACAAACGAGTTAACTATGTGTTTAGATACAATAGTTCAGAACTTGAACACTTCAGTACTCACCGTCTTCTGTAACAGATCCATGCTGCCAGGCTTGGTTATCTCCATTTGCCAGTTTTCTTCTACCGTTTGGACCGCATACTTCAGAAACACATCGCGGCTATTGAAGAAGATGAAGACGGCTATCAGGACAAGCAGCACCAGCAGCAGCGTCACATACTAAAATGATCAGTTCCCAGTTAGTTTGCAGTCTTTAGCTTCCTTCTTTAGGTATACATACCGTCCAGAGCATGCGCGCCGACTCTCGAATGGCGCCAAAGCAGCCAAACATCGATATCACCAGTATAATGCCGCCCAGCACCATTATCCCGACAGCATACTCCTGCGGCATGGCGCCCCAGCCAAGAGCCCCAAACCCTACAACCAATATGCCAAGTATCTGTAAACATAAACAATGTTCATTGCATTAAATTGAGATTGACTCATCATTCAAAAAGGGGCGTTTACACGCCCCCAAAATATTTCGATAAATTAGCTGTTAACTGTGACATTCTCTTATTTTGTCAATTCCCTTATTGTTTGTACAAAAATTTGCGTAGGAATCAATTTAAATGTTTTAAATCAATGTGGGTATGAAGTCATCTACAAGATATGTTTTACCTGTTTAGGGAAGCCATGTTAACAAGATATTTATTTATGTGTGAAAGTATTTCTTCAGCACTTAAGTATGCAAGTCTTTCAGCTTTCATAAATAATACAATTATCTAAAATACTAATGCTGATGTCAGGAAATATTAGAGCACAGGTAAATGAGTAATCATTTTAATGGCCAATTTGTTGTTTACAAACTTAAAATTGTTTAACGGCTTTCATAGGCAGGTGTTGACATTGGTGTGTCTTGCCTGGTTTCTAATCCGGTTTCTATTTTGATGTTTCTTTTTTTTAGTTTTAATTATTTTACTAAATCTGGAGGCATGACGTCGTCGTCGCTGGCTGCTTGCCAACAAAGAAGCTTTCCAGGCGGCTGAAGGAATGCAAAAAGCCACAGACAATAGACACAGTAACACATCGCTGTCTGCGTAAGCTCAGAGCGCTAGAAATTGCGCATGTGTGTGTGTTTTGGTCTAACAAGTATAGTCGGGCACAAGATGATATCATCTAGCTAGAGCTACTTTTGCTAACGTACACATATCGAACATATTTGCACATATTGTTAAAATTCAATTCTTAATTTTCATACTTCCAATTGCCATATGTTTAATTTGATAAATATTTGGAAATTCCCACAACTTACCGTCCATAATGCATTGAAGAGAAATAATGTGTATTTAATTGTGCCAGTGGCGCAGCCCATTGTTGCAAATAATCAAATTTGTGGAATTAATTGTAAATAGGCAAATGTTGCTTTAATGGCCAACACGTGCAGCAATTTTACAAATTATATATAGATTTAGTAAGTGAACTCGTTTTCTTGAGTTTTTTGAAAACTAGACGAGAACTGCAAGCGGACACGGTCACGAACGAACTAAAAACTGAAACTGAAACTGAGGCCAAAGCTGGCGGCAAAGCAGCGCGCACAAAACACCACTCGAGAGAAACAGAGAAGCAGAGACGCAACACCACTGAGGAGCAGCACAGCGCAAACAGAAAAGTCAGTAAACAAACGAGAAAAGCAACAGCACAAAAAAAGCCAAAATCAAAAGTCAATGTATGTATGCATATATGTATAAGTGTGTGTGCGTGTGTTTATATACCAAAGCCCAAGCGATGTCGGAAGCCAAACAAACAAACAAACAAACAAACAGCCGGGCGGTCTGACCCAGCCGGAGAGTTAAACGATTGAGCGGGCAATGAGCTCTGAAGTGTTGTACTCTCGAACTAGGTCTATCACAGAACTATAGAGAGAGATTGAGAGCGAGAGAAAGACAGACATACAGACTTCTATGTTGATCATTAGAAACTAATGCGCTGTGATTATTGAACATATTGCGGCATTGATTGAAGTATACACAAGCATAGCTGCATACTTACGAGTAACTGTGTAGCTGAGTAGCGAATGGGTTAAATGAACAGAATGACGCCAGCTCAGTCAATGAATTTACAATAGCTAATGATGTACAGCTACTTGACTTGCGTGACTTCATCAAACGTTTATTTGTAAGTATCGAATAACATATTTTTGACACATAAACATAGTATTCTCGAATTTCAAATATTTGTATAATGATCAATGGATTTTAATAATGATATGTGTATCTTTGGCGTTCCTTGCGGAATCGATGCACCAAATAGAAAGTGCAGAAGCACAATATAATCTGCAAAGGAAAGAGCTCAATAAATATCATAATGTTAATAAGATAAATATATTTTTGGAAACGTACCGTTACAACACAGGAACCCAATGTACTGTTGTTAACATAGTTAAAGTATCTCAAGAACTCTTCGGCAGAGGCATTCACACAACCCGTGGTATAGTAGGGTAACTTGGTACTCTCATCAGCATAACAACTTAACGGTAGTGTTGCACGTCCTATGCTCTCATAGTCCTTGGGTCCATTACGACCACAGCACGCGTACTTTTTCAATAAGAAAGCAAAATAAACATGTTATTAAAACTGAGTTATACACCTTAAACTATATTCCAATTACCGTTCGTTGTATCTTATCCATTGCGCCCGGATTGAGCATCTCTTGCTTCCATTTGACATCGACATCATCGGCCGCAAAGCGTTTTATGTAATCCATGCCAAAGGTTTCCCCAAACAAGTCCAACAATTGCACAGCGAGTAATGTTAACAGAATGAATCCATACTATGCAGTGGTTTTGTTTTGTACACAAGTTGAAAGTCGAGATGCAGCGATTGTTTATCAAGTTCACTCACCGTTGTGGCCAGACAAACACTCTCCTGGCAGATGCCACAGAAGCCGATAATAGACGATGCAAACAGTACCCCACCAAAGACATACAGATAGATAATATATGCGGTCGGTGCCTGATCCAGCATCAGCGTGGCTATACCTATTATCAACAGGCCAAAGAGCTGAAAATAAAAAGATTTCAGATTTTAAGTCGCAGATATTAAAAATTAATATATATATAACACAATTGCAGCTGCTATATAAAATTCAATATGTAATATTGTTTAAATGGAAAGAGAAAAAGGTTAAGCGTATGTGTTTATGCCATTTTTAAATTTATTATTTATTGTTGAATATTTATATATTGATTATTTTAATATTTATATATTATTTAAATACATATATATGACTGAGATATGTTTCAAGATATTTTACTCACATATCAAATATATATATAAATGTATATATACTTATATATTTATCTGCACAACAATTCGTACATTATACATACAAAGAATATATATATTCATATATATATATATAAATGCAAATATAAGCGATAAACCGGCTAATGATAATTGTGATACATTCTCAAATACTGTCTGTAATAAAATTGAAATGTGTATACATCATACGTACATATATCATCAAAAGTAACGAGTAAAATTATATATACAAATATTCATATTCAATACTTTGTAGCTCTGTCTGATAAATTTAAATGCAAATCATCTCTATTTTGCATTTTCTACAAAAACTTACCGCATAGACTGTGTTGAGAATGTTGAGGAAACACTTAAAACAACCGGATGTACAGCCCATGTTGACTTCGAGAATCCCAAGCGGTCAATTGAATATTGTTTTTATAGCAGAACCGAATGGATCGGCCTCAACTGTGCGAATGATGCCAGCAGCTAAGCAAATTGTCTTAAAAGCGATATTTATATATATAAAAAAAAATTCTCTTTGAATTTTCGCCAGTGTTGTCGAGCTGCTGGAATTGGAACTTAAGTTAAAATATATTTCTTTTGCTATTTATTAATATGTATTTATTTAAAATCCACAAATGAACTAATTTCAATTTGATCGTTTCATTTGGCATTGCCATGGCTCGAAGTATAATTAAGCTAAGTAAATTTGATTAATAGACCGTAGGCTTGATTTAATCTTCATTAATGGGGGCCTCGTCATCCTTGATCTTGGACAAGTTGCGCGCCTTGCCCATTAGGTATGCAAAGAGGATGCTTAGGAGCTGTAAGTGTGTATAAAATGAGTATAAAGTTTTCTAGATTCTACGAGCGACGCACCTGCAGTATGATTATGATAATGGTTGAGTAATAATTAATTTCAGCCTGAGCTTGCAGATTTAGTTTAGCCTTCAAGGAACAGCCCTCTTCGTGGATATGCGAGGCGACTGTGCAGTCAAAGGCATAGCAGCAGCTGGCCGGCAAAGCGCCGTTCTCCTTAGCCAGATAGTCCTGGGGCCCCTCAAGACCACAGCACCGGAAGAGGCTTTGTATTGGTTGCATGGTATCATTACCATGCGACTGCTTCTCAAACAGACGCCTAATACGCTCCTCGAACTTCAGCAGCAGCTGACCCTTCATGTTCGAGAAGGTGAAGAAATAGGTGCCCAGAACTCCAACTACCAAAATGCTACCAATAATATACTGCAAATTGTTTGAGTAAGAAATGATGCACAGTTATTAATCGTATTGAGTACTTACATAAATGGAAAACTTGTAAGACTCCTTAAGGGCCACATAAACACCCAGGAAAGACACAGAAAAAACTAAAAGGCCACAAAGAGCAACCGCATAGCCGCCGTAAATGGAAGACGCTGAGCCCCAGGTGACAACTCCGCACGAAAAGAACAAGATGGTAAATGCCTGTTATTAATTAATAAATAATTATGTTAAATAACTGGTAAATTTACTAAGCGATAAGATAAATAACATGTTGTAGGCCATTGTGTCAAGTGTGTCATTTTCGCAGCCTAATTTAATAGAATAAAGTTGATCGAGTTTCATACAAGTTGCGAAAGTTGCGAATTCTGATTTAATTAATTTGAAGTGGTATACTGATAAAAAAAAATTAGCTTGGCAATCATAATTACGGGAACGCAATGCTGTAGTTTCAAAGGGAACGTATAATTTCCCTTAGAAATTCAAACATTTTATCATATTGCACCTCATGTATGCCAAACGAGAGCAAAAGTAAACATTCAAATTTATAATATGAATTATTTGCCATGTGCTGACAGCTGCTCAAAGCATTGATAGCTTCGATTTAAATACATTCGCGATAATATCGATTTGTTCAGTTTGCTTGTGGTCAATGACTTGCCTGGAACTTACCGCAATTAGAATGCAGGTTGAAAACAGCGCATATTTCCAGGGTGTTATGGCAAATGACTTTTCCATGTTGCAAGCAAAGAATCTAGGACAAGAACACGATAAAAAAAAAACTAAAAGTTTGATGCAGCCAAAAACAAACTTTCCTCGAAATCATTTTCACACTTACAACTGATTTTCACTAGCTGCAAGTTAATTAATGCCGTTTAGCAATTAGGCTCTGATTGCGATTGCGACAATGGCAGTGAAGCAATTGTTTATGCTGCTCCGATATGGGACATTGCTGGCGCGCCTCCAACTAAGCCAAGTTCGGAAATGCGACCGTCACTTGTGAATGTGGCCCGAACGCTGGCAGTCGACTGATGGTTGACACAGTTTTAGCTGCTGTTTTACCCGTTAAAAAGACACCACCTTTGCTTTTGGCATTTGGCTTTTGGCGCACGCGTCTTACCTGTGAGTACACAGGGTGCCACGATTGAGCGAATAATTGAACTATTTAAATTATTTTTAACTTAAAATTGAGGACATTTAAAATACAAATATACATCCCATTAGAGAGACACGAGATAAATAGCGAGCCATAAAATAGCGTGCATGCAAACAAAATCTTTCAAGCTAATTCAATGGCAAACAACAAAAAATATTGAACTTGTTTTTACATAACATTCAAAGTTCAGCAATTATATAAATAGATATTAATTGTTGATAGTTTGTAATAGTATAGGTATATTAATTATATTCCGAACACATTTAAAATCTATACAAGAGAATTGCTTCAAATGTAGCCAACATATGTTTGGGACAAAGAAAGCAATTATTCTTATTTATTTGTTTTGAAAAATACGAATAACCAACTCTATTTGAAAGATAAGTTTTCAAATATATTCGGATGATAAGTACAGAAGCTATGTAGAATATGCCCCCGTCGTATAATATATTTATTGTTTACCTATTGTTTATAAACAAATTGTCTGTTTGCATGATGCCTGATAAATATGAGTTTTTTGTATTTATTTTTTTTTAATTAGTTTTCAACTACGACATCTTTTCAAATTCACAAACATCACCCGTTAGAGCAAGAATATTAACACTTCATCATTGGAGTATTGTTATATCAGGCAAGTAATGCTAAAATTAAATTGAAAACCGCAGTTTCAAGTATTAATTAATAAGTGTATTATAATTTAGCTTATACCTGGCGTTATTCTGTAATTCCAGCGATCTCTTACCTATATCTAATATATAATACATTTTTTTTATTGATAAGATATTAAATACGGATAAATGGAACAATATGACTTGCGCCGAGCCAAGTAATTTAATCTTGAGTAATTTAACAATGTTTGTGTAACAATGTATATTTTAATTAAAAATTCTAAAATTTCAGAGATAGGCTTTAAATATGGTAGAACTAAGCATTCTATGCAATTAAAAACAACTTGTAATCGAATTTGAATAAATTACAGCGTTAATAATACCAGTAATGTGGGACTCAATGAAGGCAATATGAGTTATTTTAGATTGTATAGAGTTTTTTTAGTAAACTTGGCATAATAATTGGTTAATAAATTGAGAGACATGGTTGTGAGAGCGTGCTTGTAAATTCTGAAAAACTAGGGAAGTTTTTAGTAATGTTTGCTTTATATAGTACAATTATAAATCAGCTGCTGTTTAACCATTATTGAATAATAAAGCAATTAGAAATACATTAATGGGGAAATAGAAATACATTCTGTACCAATTATAGCCACTGTGCAAAATTGGGAGTATTAAAAAAAAAATTTCTCTAAAAATCCATCAAAATCTTAAGTCAAATTAATGCTTATATCCATCTCGTAACATAATATTGTTGTAGGGTTTGGATAATTAATATCAAAGGTTTTTTGAAATTATTTTTGATAGTTTGATGAAAGGGTATTTGATAGTCCATCAGTCCTATTGTATATAAATTTAATTATTTTTTAATTTACTTGCGCTAATGCAAATGTGATTGAAATACGAAAATATATAATATATATGCATTTGTCTAAAAGCAATCAAATGGACCAGTCGAACTGTCAATTCTTTTGGCTAATACTATCATGTATAAGCCTGACGAATATCAACTATACTCATGTAAGTAATAACATAAAAGAGATTAACAAAAAATTGACTTTTCACTCACAAGAACAGGGCCTCTTTTTTAAATTTACTAATATTACCTGTGAGTGCCCGAATCCTACACTTTCGAAATTGGAGTACTGCTACATTAGGGAGGTGGATCATCTGAAAAACTATATAAGTGAGCGATATGTGTCGTTGATCCCTGTACAAAAAGAATTTTTTGTAAGTATTTGAGTCAATTTTATTAAAGCATAATCAAATCTAAGCTCTATCTGCAGTTCCATTCCAGATTAATGATTAAGAGGAACATCTGGAAGCCATTCTTTTACTCTATTAAGATAGATATTTGTCGTTATTTTAAAACACGCTACAATGCTATTGCCAAATTGATATTTGGATTTTTAGAAAGTCACAGCAACGTCAATCACAGCTGCCCCTACGTAAGATTAATAATCATTTGTTATGAGAATATAACTTTTATAAAATTATATATTTTTAGAATGAGAAATATTTTAGTGCCGACAGAATAATGAACACGGATATATCAAAGAAACTCACTGGTTTTCCGCTGTCCAATGGACACTATGGGCTTTTTTCAAAATGGACCTTGACAAATAAATCTCTCTACGAATCGAATATTTATTTTGAAGTTGTTAATTAGCAAGTGAAACATATAGTAAAAATTGTGGCTTTAATAATAAGTTTTAAATATTAGTGTATATTACTTTAAATAATACTTAAGATATAGAGTTAAAAGTGTTTACATCCAAACGGCATTATTACGACGACCCTGGTTCTTTAGCCCCGTTAACAGCAGCCAGCCAAAAGAGGCGCCAATAGCCTGAAAAAAAATGCAAAAAGCTTAACTATGCTTTTGAGAAATTTCAAGTGGAGAACCACTCACCTCTCCCAGAATGAGCAGCCAGCAGACAATCTTGAAGATCAGTAGCCTGTCATCCAGATATTCCACAAACTGCGACTTGCAGCCCACTTTGTAAATATTGGAACGATCGACGCATTTTAGTTCGACACAGCAACTCTTGGGCACAGCATGATCAATGACCGCATAGTCCTCGGAGCCATTGACGCCGCAGCAGTGCAGCCAAGATTCGTAGAATTCCAAGGCGCCTGTTTCATTGCGTTCAGCATCCCACAGCTTCTCAAAGCCCTCATTAATGCTGCCGGAGATGCCGTCCTGGGTGCCATGCGACACCATGCTGAGGAACATCAGTTGTATGAGTATCAGCACCACAACAGCAATCACATACTGAATTGATACGGATGCAATTACGTTGAGAGATTAACGCATTTAAGTTCAACAGAGTAACACATACGATAAGCAGACGTTTGGGTGATTCGTGGATGGCAGCCAGGCAGCCAAAGATGGAAAGTATTATGATGACAACGCCCAGACCAATGATTAAACCGCCAGCTACATTTTCGCCAATGCTCACTGAAGTCACGTATGCTCTGAAAAAAAATAAATCATTTAAGTAAATATTATATATAAATATGTATATATGTGTGTGTATGTATATGTGTAGTTGACATACAGAAAGAAAATGCCAAAACCAATCAGCAGCAAACCGAGCACCTGTAAATAATCGAAACAGATCCGCATTAGAGATGCATTTTCATTTTCAGAAGCAACAAAACTATATTTTTACACACCGCATACACAAAGTTCAGCAGCAGCACCAGATGCTTCACTGTAGTCTCCGACAGGCCCATTTTGCAGTTGTTGCTGAGAAGCTGACGAGACTGCTGCAGCTGTCGCCACTGACTAACCGACTAACCCAGCTGTCTGGTCTGCTATTTAAATCAGCGAAAATGAGCAGAATGCATTAAGTAAGTATTACGTATAAGGCAATAGCAAGTTTTGGGAAATGCGCGCTCGTAGTACGACAACGAGTATACGTCTGCTGTGGATGTATGTATCCGACGGATACGCCAATTCTGCTCGCTGACCGCTGCCTTTCAGTGGCGTGAATCAACTGAAACTTTGTGTGTGTTTTTGTTTTTGAAAACGCGAGTAGAGTAAATATATATATATATATATATATATATATGTATGTATAAATGCATATATTCTACACAAATGTTTTTACTCATCCATTGATCTATGTATAAAATCGAGCAATTCGAGAAAATCGTCGCCCACATTTGCAGCGCTTATTGGGAAAAGCGAAGGCGATTCTCCGTGTTCAAACGACTGTGAGTTTGTGCGTGTGTGTGTGTTTTCTGTGTGTGTAGGTATCTGTGTTTGTTTTTTTTCAATTTTATCTCTTGGCTTATTGATTATTGTTATTGTTTCTGCTTCAATCGGAATCGAATCCTACTCATTTTTACGTTCAGATATTTTGCTGTATTTATTTTATTTATCAGGCAGTCAACACAAAATTAGTCAATAGCAACAGGTTTTATTATAAAATTTGTTGATTTTTGTTGAATGATGTGGGAGTTGGTTTACAGCGCCGCAACATATCTTTATTTTATTCAATGCGCTGCCATTGACATTTAAAGCAATGAATGAAGATAGTAAAATTGTATTTATTTACATAGCTGTACTAAACTACATGATCACAATGGCACACAAAACTAACTAAGCATAATAATAATACGGTTACATAACCAATAGTTACAACTAATTATAGAAATGCACGCGATCTCGATGATTTCGTATGGTATCCACCAAAAAACAGGTAGTCGCAGAGCCAACAAACTACAGTTAAAAAAGGTGTTGTGTAACAAATTAATTATTTGGATTACTACAAATTATAACGAGTTTACTGCTCACCTCAGTTAATATTAAAAACAAGGTGATTGTGCGAAAGTTGGACGTCTTTTTGCTGACATATTGTTTGAATTGGATCTCACAGCCATCCATAAACACATTTAAGGGATTCGTGCAATCGTGCTCAAAACAGCAACTGGCTGGAATTTCCCGCTCTAGCAATATATAATCCTTGGCGCTGTTGCGACCACAGCAATGCAACTATAAATAGGTTTTAGAAACGGACATAAGATTTAAATCATATCCCATGCAAACCATTTCCAAAAGACCTTACCCACTCCTCGTATGCGCTGAGTGTGCTATTGAGACTGTGTTTTGAATTCCACAGCTCATCAAATCCCTGTTTTAAGCTGTTTGGTAAGGCATCCCTGCTGGCCGCAGAGCTAATGCTGAACATAACAAATTGTATGACCAATAACAGCAATAATAATACTGCATACTATAAAAACAAAAACGATTTAATAAATATATATACTTTTCATATGGGTAAGCCTACTCACCATTATTAGCATCTTTTTGTACTCCTTAGCCAAGGCTACAGTTCCAAATATGCTGGCTAAAACGATGACAATGCCCAACAGAATGCAAAGTATGGCAGCAAATTTCTCGCCATGATCAACCGCATTTCGCTGCTCGGCGATGCTGTTCCGCAACCAGGTGCCATACCAGATGAGCAGACAGCCGTTAAACTATTTGGGAATTCTTTAGTCAATGTCATACAGAAAAAAACAGATTGCTAAATCAGAACAGATTTATTTTTGGGTGCTCAGCTCATTTTCCATTAGATGTTCCGATTTAAGATTTCGCTTGAGTTATACAAATTTTGAGTTGATTCCTATTACATAGAATCTAATAAAACTTCCGAATTTTGTGTGTTATAGAATTTATCACTTAGAACAAAAATAATAAATAATGTGCAGTAAAAGCAGGCCAGAAAAATTAAATCAAGCAATTTCGACACTAGTCTTGGTAATTTAATTTGAAGCACAAAAAAAAAAAAAAAACGTTTGGCATTGGAATGTTCGTTTTAGTTTTCGGAATTCAGAACAACAATGTTATGGTAAAACTTACAGCATAAATCAAATTGATGACACACAAAATGTGTCGCAGCAGGCGTCTGGTGCAGTACATCATTTTCAGTTCGACGCAACTGCTAATAAGACATGACACCCAGCGAATAATATTCAGCTCAACGTTTCACACACAAAAACTACACACAAAATAAAAAAAATGTAAGAAGAAGACTAATTTCTCAAAACGATTAGTGTTGAAAATCGGCAATGGTCACACGGCAAATAATCGGAACCGACACAAAATATGATTTTGTTTGGCAGCATCTGGCGGCGTTGCTGCCAGTTGAACGATTAACCCACAGTTCTTGTCGCCAGTCAGGCAATGACCGAAAAATACAAAAACCCACTGAGAACTGTCATATATATATATATACACGTAATATACACGTAAAATCAATATCAATGAAAACGATGAAAATTAGCCTAAGGCGCCCACGCGATGAATATATACACATAGACACACAGTCAGACAGCTACAGAATCAGATACAGATACATACATATACATATATATATATATATATATATATATATATAGATGCTAGGCAACTGACTAACGGAAACTGCGAGCTGCCAGCATTTGACTATTTGGTCAAAAACAATGATGCCAACTAACCAAATTTGATCTAAGAACCGTATTCAAATTGCCCTTCAATGCAGCGGGTGGTCAGCGGCAAAGCACATAAATATTAGGCTAAGCGGATCATCAAAATTTGTACACCCTGTCTCCTATTTAGTAAACAAAATGGGTCTCTATGCTCAATATAGATGAAAGCTCAAACGAGTTGATTTGTATGATTTAGTAGGTATTTATTTTAATTAATAAAACATTTACAAATTTTGTTTTATTGCTTGAAATGTTACAAACTGCATCATTACTTATTATGCATCATTAATATTAAATGAAAAAACATTTGTGACAATCTTCTAAAAATAAATACATGCATATGAATATTGTGCGAAGTATGTATATAGTTTATGTATAAAAATACATCAAAATCGGCTTGAACACTACTTTTGGCACCTGTTGTTGAGCTGTGAAACGGAATTGGATGTTTTATAGTTTTATATTATTTTTCATTCTGGCTGAACATGAGGTAGACTATAGCAATCGCCACAATATATAGACTGGAAATTCGATTGCTTAGTTTTGTAATTGTAAGTAGTATTTTGCACAGTATTGAGAATTCTTTGGCCTTGAGTATGCGCATTATAAAGTGTGCTGTAAATTTAGAAATTATTTCGAAAAGTATTTGGAGCGTCTCCAGCGATTAACAATACTATTGGCCAGCACATAAGCCAATAGTGCGCAAATGATCTGTAAATAAAAATTAAGTATTGTTAAAATAAGTTAAGTAAAATGTTAAATGCCCACTAAACACACCTCTACGCCAACAAGAACGAGCGCAAATATATTGAATGCTACCCATCGCTCGGCAATATAATCCAAAAACTTCTGGCGACAACCTTCGAAGTTCAATTTGCTCGTACCGTTGTTGTAGCAGCTGTTTGGCGGCAACACATAGTCCTTGTAGCCGAAATTGCCACAACAATCGAGCTAAGCAGATGAATACAAAAAATAAATATAGAAAATAAATTGCTATTTTAATCAACACTCACCCAACGCTCTATGCTCGCTATTTGGCTAACATTTCCGGGCTTAATGGGGACGGGCTGATCGCGCCACAGCTGATCGAAGGTTTTGTCCACATTGATGAGCAGCGATGTTTGGAATAGCCAAATGAAGCTCACTGCCAACACTTGCAGTATGATCAAAACAATCACAACTACCACAAACTAATTGTATGCCATAAAACATATAGAAATGTATATATATATATATATATAAAATTTTGCTGACAATCAACTTTTAGTAAGCACTTACCGATTTGGACATGAGACTGCTCTCACGTGCGGCGCCCAGGAGCCCAAAGAGCGAGGCCAGCACAATGACGATGCCAAAGGCCAGAATGACGAAAGCAGGCGTTTCGAAATGCTCGAATTTGATAAAAATGTGAACGGAAAGTGCAATAACAGTCACGCCAAACAGCTGAAAATAGTGTGTGGAAAGTTATCTATTAGTATATAAATATATTAGATAACTCCCCAGTGTTTTTCGCCATATACATTTTACTACTTGATTTAACCAAAATGTATTTTTCCATTGCGTTTTATGCAAATACGTTATCCACGCTTCTTATTACCCATACGCATTCTCTAAAAATAATTTGTAACAGCTCAGTTTTGGCACAAATAACAAGTTAACCTTTCAAATTTGAAATGCAGTTTGTTTTACCCTCTCACTTTTGCCAGCACAATTAGATGAAGTGTGTCAGAAATGCATTTTTTTTTTTAAATTTAACAATGAGTCATTTGTCTAAAGAAAATTTCACACAAGTCAACGAATGTAAACAATTTTTGAATGTGGCACTTGGCACACTTGGCAAACGCTTTGTGTGTGTTTTGTGTATTTGAACTATCGGCGATCGGCACATACGCTCAAAATGCTTGAATGAGCAATAATTATTTATACATTATCTGGCTTTCATACATGCTTTGCTGAATGTTTACATTCGTCAACACAATTGTGAATAATATTACAATTGTAAAAAAAAAAAACCTGTTAGGAACCTAAAGCAAAGATCATGTTGACACATCAAGCCAGAGATGGACAAGTGTTGGATTGGTTTGGTACCACCTGAAAGTGGTCACAAATGCGGTAAGTAAGTTGAGAAAAGTATGAAGCAGGCAGAAGAAACTAACTCTGATCCCCAAAAGTATACAAATTCTATTTGTCTGTCTGTTCAGCTTCGCAGAGGCAATAAGATCAAGAGATTACAAAATTTGGAATAAAGGTTCTCGTATACCACGAGCAGATCAGTTTCATTGATATTTCTCCCTGTTTGCCAACTATACATTTCGATTCTTGATATTTAATGCTTTAAATAAATTAATTAATTTCCTAAATTTAATTTTTTCATTTGTGTACATTAGATTTAAATCGTATATAGCCTCAAACTAATTATGTTCTTTTTTTTTACCAGTCCAGTTCGGCCGACTAAAGCTGTATAGCTTGTTTTAATAACACATTTTATAATATTGAGTTATCGTGCTGAGACTTTTCATTGAGTTTTAAACAAGTCGTGTTTGAGTCGTGCTTCTTCGTGCCACAAATGAAAAGAAGCCAAGCGACGCGCTTTATTTGGTTCTATGACAAACTTCCGCCGACTGTTTTGCTCTTTGGTGTCACGTTGAGTGGCAATGGCTTTTGGCTATTCCATAGCATTAGTTCGCCATGAGGTAATTATTACTGATTTGTGTGATTTTTCATGTAAACTTAATCTTGTCTTATACATTTTTTTTAATTATTATTTTTTGGGTTTGTCTATCGTAAAACGCATTTGTAATTTGTTGCCATAACTGGTTGCGATGTCGTTGCTGAGCTGTGCCCTTTAAGGCTCAATAGTGTAATTGAATTAAGGTCTTCAGTTCATAAAATGTTCAACAATATTAGCTGTCTCTCGTTCGCTTTCTCTTTCTCTCTCTCTGTCTCTGTCTCTACCTCTGTCTTTAGTACAACAATTATGCAAATAAGCCAATAGCTTAGTACAGACAATATTAATTGCTGTCGCCTAACGAAGCGCATTTTAATGAATGCCACAACTAAAAATGGCTAAGAAAAATAATGATAGACATCAAATGTGAATAGACATTATATTAAGTGGCTACGAATAGAATTTGTATGCCGTCAAACGATTTGTTGTTTGTAAACAAATAACTTGATGAGCACCAGAGACACAGTCATAAATCCAATACTGATAAAGTGTTTACAATCCAACGCAGATAACAACTCAGCTCAGAGTCGCCAGCATGAACATAATTTTATGCTAAGCCTTTTCTACAAACAACGCAATTTAATTGTTATTTACTGCACATGGCGCCTAATTGCTGAGGGCCGAGTAATTCTGTCATAATTCTCTAGTATGAAGTACGAAATAGACTGTCAACAGAGCACACAAAATTAGAATCAAAATTCATTGGTACACACGTCATGTTTGCCACATGGAGCAATTCAAATTCTTGCGCAAAGTTTCTACTTAAGATCTCAAGTTAATTACTTAACTTATGTATTGTTTTATTTAATCATAAACAAACATTAGATCACATTTGCTATCTGTCGTAATTAACACTCGGTTTCTGCGTCATAAAGATAAGAGTTGAAGTGTCGCACAGCAACAGAAAATTGTTAAATAATAATACTTATTTGTATCATGTGAACACTTGATACTTTTAACTTTTTAGTTATGCAATGAAGTAAGCTAAATATACAACCGTATTTAATATTATTTATTTCTTTAACATATATTTTGTTTGCAAAGAAATGACTGATTGTATCTGTATAGCTAGTTAGCTAAATATTGACTTTAATCTAGATTATTTGCTTTTTGTTGTTTTAAACTAAATTAATTTGATCGATGAACATTGTTGCGATTGTTGTTCGCATTACATTTACTCAAATTATTTGCTCTAATTTGTCTAGTAGACAAACAATGAAATGCAATTATTAAATACACATCTACATAAGTGCGAAAGCAAGGCTAAACAAGCGGCAATTGCTCATTTGCATATATAGCAGCTGATAAGCCAAACATAGAAGCTGATTAAACTTTTGGGGCTTACCCATAAAAGTTATTCTTAATTGCACGCTCACACACCAAACACTCGTTTAACGACCAACATTTAGTCCGAAAAAAAATAAATAAAATAACGGCGTAGAACCGCGCTAAACTAGAATAATTACAAAAGTGTCATTGAGCGGAGAGCGTTTGCTGAGATTTATGTGGGCTTGAACAAAACCCCAGACAACATAAATACAATGAAAATTGTTTTAAAAAAAAGAGAGAAAAAAGGTTGTGCCCTACCTGAAATGTATGTCGAGCATTTAATTAAAAACCCGCAGAGTCACCGAATAACGTAATTTTTAAGCGAAAACAGCAGCAAACCAAGATCAGCAACTGGAGGGCTGCTCGTCATTAAATCTAAGTTTACTCACATGGAACCAATATAGAAAAGTTACGCATACGCCGCGTTGTGCGCCGTTTCTTTTCGGCATTTCCTTTCGCATGCTTGTGTGGCAAGCATTTTTGTATTACTTGTTTTTTCCCCTAAGGTTATTGCCGAAAAATATTTACATTTTGAATTTTACAACGCCGAATCGTCTGAAAATGACATCAACAAATTTTGAATTGCTGAAAAAAAAAAAGAAAAAGAAAACTCGCACAAATTCACTATCCAAAAGTCGAATAAACTACAAATTCTATATGGCTAGGAGCAATGACGCGTCTCTGTGTGCATAAATACACATATTTTGACCGCCTTTTTCTCAGGGCCAAGTTTTTGGGCGTGGGTGACCAAGTTTGTTATTTTATTTCTCTTTTGAATTTTATTTTTGTTGCCGAACGCATAAGCAAAAATGTTTTTATTTTAAAACAAATATAGTACCAAAAACAATAAACAATAAATTAAGTGAGTTCAGCACGTAGCAATTTCTAACATGTGGCTTAATATTAGGTATAAAGCCAGTACACAATTAAGGCAGACGTTAAAATTATTTAAAAATTTGCAGGTTTTCTTTAAATAGTATGGACAACTTCTAGAAAGCTACAGATATGTGAATCCAAGACTATAAACGCTAAAGATGAGGGCGTAGAGAATTAGGAGTGTTAGCAACCAATCCTCAGTCGAAATATTTTTTATCTATTTAAAAATCTTTATAATTTATACATTTAATCTATTAGAGTATAAATTCATATGTATCTGCTTACTTTTCATATTTATTACCGAAGACACTTTGAATATATTACTTGATATTCAATGTAATTCGATTTTATAGCATTATTTTTCTCCTTGGCAATCGGATCACGATACTCGCCCAACTCGATTGAAACCCACATTGTCTGTATCAAGCACATAAAAATTAAGTTGAACATTTCATTCTAAATTTTATGTCTGTAATGCGATAAGCTGCGCCCAGTCCAAGCAAATTAACATAAGAATAGCGGATCGCATTATTTTAATAGTAAACCCAAAAACCTTCAAATGTAATTGAAATGTCAGGCAAACATTTAGCAATTCAATCAAACTGTAATTCCATCTGCAGTATTAACTTGTGTCAAATGTTATCAGATCGTCTGTTTGGCCGCATTAATTACACAACAATAAATATTTATGTGATGAAGTCAAGGCCTATGTGATGTACTTTAAACAGATTAACAATTGCCAATGTTTTCGTACATTGTTTAAACATCAAAGAGATGGGCCAGTGGGTGTCAATGAAATTGTGTAATTATACTCTAGTCAATATATGTAATTGAGAAAAGTGTAAAGTGTAAATAAACTGCGGTCAAGTGTAAAAAAAAACTATCTACAGCAAGTTGGGTCCAGTAGACAATTTTAAGTTGAGGTGAGTAAACATGCGAAGTGCAAGTTGTGACTAATTAAACTTGTCTTTTTTATGTAATTATGCCTTTTAATGCTATTATAATTATGAGCTTTAATAGCATTTACAACGTTCTGTCATTTTATGAAGTAATTTGCATATGAAACTAAAAACCACAGCATTTCCGCTAACAAACCAGAACTAAGTTTCTGTCAATAAAACTCTTAACTATATTATTTGCAAACTTACCACATAGATTATATCCCAAATCAGGGCGAATACTTTCAAAAACTTTGTGGAACAGGCCATTTTGTTGCTGTGTGTGTGTGTGTGTATGTATTTTGTTATTTTACAATTTGCTTGGCCAAAATGCTTGCCAAAATGCTTCAAATGCTATTATTAGGGAACTTTCCAACACGAGATATTCGAAAGAATTCAGCTCTTTGTATTTGATTTTCACTGCTGCACTCAGTTGGCCCGAAGCACTTGGCAACGTGCAGGAAAACAACTTGTTAGAAATTCAAAATATTTATTTTAGCTTTTAACGGTTACTTTGGAAACCAAACCCGTCATGTTCGCGCACGAATCTTAACTGATTTGTTGATAGCGAAAACTTTCAGCGAAAAGCGTGGAAACGAAACGCTTCGCGGAACGAAGCTGAAGAGAAACAGAAACAGAAACAGAAAATAAAACGCGCGCGAGATTTCGTCATGCAGCGGCGTCGTTTCAGAGAGGGGTTCAGCGGTTCGTTCCGTTTCCATCGTTTCCGATATATGAATATGTATGTAAGGTTTGTAGGCATACTATTTTAAGTAAAAAAAAAACTCAAAGCGACAACAACTTTTGCGTTGAGATATTTTTAAGTGCGTTTTACATACTTTTTAGCGCATGCACGAGGTTTTAACAATCGGTTGACACAGCGAATGTACGAATTGAGAATATATATATATATATTTATACATATATGCAAATGTAAATTACGTAAGACTTGCAGCCGATGATTAATTTATTTTGCATATATTCAGATAGACGAGAAGTTAACTTTGAGTCAGCAATTAACGGTCAAATGATAAACTTAATAATTAAAGTTTTATTGTATTTATTACAAATCAATATTAAATTAATTAATTTTATTAAATAATTTTTCGTATATCTGAGCAAGTCGTTTCATAACAAAACTATATGTTAATGTTTGTGTATCAAATGCAATTATTTATGTAATGTTTGCTAAGAAAATTGCACAATTTCAATAGTGGTTAGAATATTTAGCTACATTTTTTAAAAAACACGTTTAACTTGCTTTCTGTTAATATCTTATAAAAATAGCATAATAATTTAAACACCATATAATAATTATATTTAAAGCAATTCAATTTCAACAAATGCATATTCAAAATCAGACAAAATTCTCAGTAGAATGTTCGACGGCGGTCATTTCGAATATGGTTGCAGAGGCAGCAGGACACAATGCTAAGTAGCAACTGTAAGAGAATTAAAAAAAAAAGTTGTTACGTTTGATTGCGTATGGGGATGATATGTACTTACCTCAACGACGACAAGGACGAAACCAATTATATCAAAAATGCTTAGCAAATGCTGCCAATAGTTTTCAAATTCCACGCGGCAGCCCTTATGGATCAGATTATGCGGCTTGCTCTGATCATGATCCCGGAAACAGGTTGCAGGTGGCTGCCGTTCAATAAGAATGTAATCGTTAGGACTACCGCGCCCACAGCAATGGAACTACAAATACAAATAGAATTTATAGTGTTGCAAAATTTTGATGTACAAGTTGAATTAGGATAACTTACCCAATTCTCATACAATGACATGGCGCCAGGACTGTTCAGCTCCTCCTCCCATGTCGTTTCCAAGGAGTTGGCCAAATTCGAGGCTACTGTTGTTTCTTTGGCTAAAAAACACAAGCCTGTAAACTGAACAAGGATTACCACATACAAAAGAGTGATAAACTATGGAAAAAGGTAGACTCATTATGATTATGATTATTGTCATTGTGGGTTAACTACTTACAGACACTGTACAGCAGACATTCTCCCTCCAAGCAGACAGATAGCCCCATAGAAGCATGAATACGGCGGCAGTGCCAATTCCAATATAGAAATAGGATACATAGGAGCCAATGGCATTTGTATCATAGGACGCCAATATATAGACGCCAAAAGATATCAGCACCAGTGCCAGCAACTGTAAACATATAAAATTGAACGAGCACATAAATAAAAGTTTGAGCATAATAAAATTCGAAATAAATAATAAACAGCAAAAAGACAAATTCAAAACATTGCGCTATTTAGCCAAAGCAGAGATGTCGTCCAAGTCAACTACATATATGTGTGTGTGTGTGTGTGTGTGTGTGTGTGTGTGTGTCCCTATAAGTGTGTCTGTTATCATATTAATAGCCACTCAAGCTACAGGCTGCCTAGGCGTCCTACAGACTAGTCTGGCTGACGTCAGAAAACACTACAGCAGCAGAGGCTAAAAGGAGATGCTAAAAATAAAAAAGTCAGGAAGCGCCGCCATGAAATACCCTGTATTCTATCCATCATTCGATATTGACATTTATACAAAAATTCTAGAACCATATTGGACTCTCATAATTTCAAGCAGACAGTCTAAGAGACAAACATTTCTAAATCAAACATTATAATTTATTTATATTGAATCAGCATCAGTAGCTAAAGACTTCATAATTGATATACTATGAACAGATTAAGTTCACTTAAACCTAATTGTTTAAAACTTATTTTTGATATATTTGCGAATTCTTTTTAATTGATACAAATCAATCCAACCATTAAATTAGTACGGAATGTTTTGATTGTTGAAATACTTGAAGGAGATTGAAAACATATTTTATCTATATCTACATTCACATAAATATGTTTATTTTGAAGCCTAAATAACATGTGGTTATTCTCAGAACTTGATAATAAACAAAGATTCAGAAAACACTGTTTTATACTGGGACTACGACAAGGTCTTGTTAATTAATTCTGTAATTAATTACATCATGTGTCATAACTACGATCTGGTTTTCTATTATAAGAATAGCTGTAATCTTTAAGAAATATCAGGTAAGTAAAATATATACCGACGGACCTGCAAAATTATGAAATAAAACGATCACAATTGCTGGCAAGCCAAGACCTTGGCTAAGCTATATAAAAATTGCGATAATGATATTGTTGCCGACAATTGATGGCAATTATTTAACTTACCGTACAAAATATGTGCAACGAATAGGCCAACACCTTGTAGCTCGTTGTGGACGCCATTCTATATCCACAAGTTGGAGTTTCTTTCTTTCGCACTGTCGCACTGGAGAATGCTTAAAATTCCAGTTTACGCAGTTCTCAAATATAAAAGAAAAACAAGTTTTTTGTTTATGTTTTTTGGTGTTTTTCAATTCGCTCTGTCACTCTTTAACTAAATAATTTAATTAGCTGCGCGCTCTGCGCTCTCGGCACATTTGATGATCATTCGTATTTTTATATGAGATCATGAGTTAATTTTCTCAATACCAGCTTGAATATTTCATTTGATTTATTGAAATTTGAATAAATTAATGGCACATGATGTGAATACTATTTATATCAAATCACAAACTTTATTGAGCTCCAACACTATAAAATTGTGCGTATATATAGTCCATAAACAAAATGCATATGCATATGTTCAAAATATATATGTAAACACGGAAATATCAAAAATGTGACGCAATGTTTCCCAAGACGGTATGAAACAATTTCACTTCGCGTCCGACGAATAACTGAGCGTCCGAAACTTTCTGTTTCGGCGCGTTGTCGGCACTCAAGCTCTGCTGAGCTTTTAGCTTCTCATGCAAGTTTGAAATTGTTTGCGCTCTCGTTATGTCGTCATAAATGTGTTCGATGGGAGCATGGGACCTTGGTTTTAAAATTAAACGTTACCTTTTTCTATTGCACCATCATGGACACAATTTCAGAGAGCTTTCATTGCATGCATACGAAAACAAACGTTCAACGACAGTCATACTCAGAAATATAATAACGCTTTAATTTTCGAATATTTTTTTAGACAGTTTGATCCACATTCGAAGGGATTAGACGTTCACGAAAATAGTTTAATACCACTTACAGACAGAAGAATGCAAATACTAATGGAGCAAAAGAGTTACATCTATAGAAAATTATAATTTTGATTAAAATCATATTACCTTTCATAGTAGCACAAATGTTGAGCGCATAAGCATCGATTTGGTATGTGTTCTTTAATATGAACCATATGTCAAAACTGAATGAGATCATAAGGGCGAAGAAAGCAACCAAAATCCACCCCATTACTAAAACGTTCATCCATGTAAATAAAAACATCTCAAAATATAAGCTTATGAATAAATGTATATGTTTTTTTAATTCAATATACATCACCTTGACCTTAAAACACACTAATGCCAGTCCATAAAAGGCATTAGTCCATAAGGAATGACAGGAAACTATAAATCAAAATAAATATTTGTATATCTATTGTTATATCTAGTTTATAAGAAAGCCTTGGTATCACCTGCTTCTTCGTTATAGTTATCAGCTTCTTCAGATATTACATATGTCATATACACTTCGAAAGAAAATTATAAGCAACGACTGACAGGAAAATTACTATAAAAAAAAAACTACAGATCCTAACTAATAAAAGTCACATTGCAAAAAATATTTGGTTGGGATATACCTGCTCTATTTAAGTATAATATAAATTGTTGTAACAATATTAATTATATGAATGTGTGGTCGTAATACAATATTATGCGATTAATTTAATTATTATATAAACTCATTCACTTGTGAGAATGAATTTGTTAATGCCTGCTCACACTTAATAAAATAATATTTTCGTTAAAAAAAAAAATCAATAACAATTCAAACAATTAAAAGAGAAAACCGACCACTTTTAATTGTGTTACATAATATTAATATTTTGACAGTGGACAACTAGAACCAGGTCATAAGTATTATGTTATCAAAGAAAAACTTTTATACCAACTAATAATTTCTAGTTGCTGGTTAAAGTTTGTAAAACTCGGTTATAAAAAAAAATTAATCGCTTGTCAGTTATTTAATCAGTCTGGAAAAACTATTTTTTACATCGATTTGTAAGATTTTAACATAAAATGCGTTGACATACTGATTTCTTTGTAATTATGTATAATACAAATATAATATCGTTGCTAACTATTTGTAATTGATAAAAATTTGTACTAAAACTAAGCAGTAAGTTTCGGTAGATTTTCATATATATATATATGTATATATATATATATGTCCGTGGCAAAATAAACAAAATGTTTTAAGAAACTGAAGGTTGAAACTGTTGCTGCCATATCAACGGCTGGGCGCACAACAAAAGCTAATTTGCATCGCAAATTAATTATAGTCCGGGCTACACACAAGGTGTATATATATTTATTAAAACAAACACTGAAAATTTGTGTATTGTTTTATTTTTATTATTGTATATGTATAAAAATATGATTTAAATGCTATAATATTTCACTTTGTATGTAATTCGAGTTTGTCTGTTTTTTATTATTGGTTACGCATGTTGTAATTTAATTGAATTATTGTTCAAAAATTTAAGAGATTCCGATGTACAATTAAGATGATGAACAGTTTTTAATGTATTATACATAATTATGTAAATATAAATATATGGTTTTGGACACTTGTTTTTGCCAACTGGTACAAATATAGCATAGGGCTTTAACACTACAATGTATATATGCATATACATTTATAAAAATGAAAACAAAAGGAAAAAACAGTAACATTAAGATTGCTCTTATTGAGTTGTAACTTTGTTGATTTTGTATATTATGTTGTAGCAGTGTTTGTTAATGGTTATTTCGTGGCTTTGTACAGTTTGATTTAGCTTAAGAGCATTTAGAAACGAACGAGATGGTTATACAAAATTTAAGCGGTGAAGTATTCCTCGATCTAACTAAATCTTTCATTCAGTTGCAATAGAAATAACTTATATATATTATCAGTCAAACGTTTTACTTCAAATATATTTTAAATATTTTTTCATTCTCTTATTTGCGTTTTACGACAATACATATTAAAGAATTAATTCCAATTTTTGTGCATGTTACGGTTGTTGCGCACATTGTTGGCCACGCACCAGGCGAAGATGAATCCGATCAACTACACAAATAAAAACAAAATAATATAATTTTTTATAAACAAATTCAGCAGGTGAGTCAACTTACCTCGACAAAAAACAAGCCAAGTGCAAAGAATTTAACATAATCCATGTATTCGGACACGAACGCAATAACTATTTCACTGCAACCGTTAAATAGATTCCCAATTTCACAATACTTTGGACGTTCTGAGAATAATTTATAATCCAGAAATCCATTGAGTCCGCAGCATTTAAACTTTTCGGAAAACACAGAGTTCAAAATTTAAGTAATTGCATTAGGTGTAATAGATTTTCAATCATCACATACCTTGTTTTCTAAAAATCGAAAATCACCCCTGTGTCCCTCCCAGGCCATCTCAATCAACTTATTCAAGGCCTTAATCATCTCGTCCTTATAAGTGAACAACAGCACCAGAATTATCAATTGCAGAATGAGTAGGAGCAGCAGGCAGATGGCATAGCTCATGATCATACAAACAGATTCACGTATGGCTCCACAGCAACCCAGGAATGTGATGAACACCAGAATCGAGCACAGGATGATCATAGCAACAGGAAATCCTAAATGCACAGAGATATGTCGATTGACTACGATTGGGCCAATGCTCAGCAGAATGATCGTGCCATAAACAATGCCCCCTATGCCGATAATCTGAAATAGGTAAAACGGAATATACATTAGTACATTGATTGGTATTTAAAAAATATATGATATCTTTTTCTCTGTTTCAAAACTGACGCTGACGTATTTCCGATCGTTAGCGATGTTGTTGTTATGAGGCTGTTATCTGTTGAATCAACTCAAGCCAGTCACTGTAAACGCTAGGTAGTTGCCACAAATGACACATCGAGTCACAAAGTGGACAAAACAGCAACACTAAACTACAATTGCTGCACTCTTTGCCGCCGTAGACGGTCGACAGTTGAATTGAACAATGTTGCTCTAATTATGGTTAATTGAAAGAGCAAAAATAAAAATAGGAACTTGGGAAAGAGAAAGGTTCATTTAGCATATCATAGATAAATTATAATAATTCTTAATTACTCGTGGGCCCGTCACTCTGACTTTAGGGATGAGAGACACAGTACATGGCTGATGGCTATATTTTACCAGTTATAATGCTGCTTACGTAGTGCAAGCAGCCAACTAGTTGCGTTAGTTTAGTTAGAATTAAATAACAAGAGCTGTCATAAAACACAAAATGCACACACACGCAATAAGGTACATTTGTATGACTAATACACTGTTCTAGATACAAACTACAAATATTTGGGCGCCATATAAGCTTCCTCTATTTATTTCCAGGAAACATACGCATTAATTCAATGCTGCGCACTGTTTATAAGATAAAAACATCTAATATCAAAAAAAACATCTCAACTGACTACAGCTGTAAAAAATCCAAAAGTTCAAGGTGAATAGCAATTTATGTGAAATTTATGCAATTTGTGTGTTTTATATTGGCAGTCATTCTTATTGTTGTTGCAAAAAAAAATTGTTGCCGTGGCATTAATTGAATTTACTTGATTTTATTGTACGCAAGTTTGCATGCTTCTTTCTGTATATATATCCATTGCTATATCTGTCTGCATCTCATTCGGATTTTGCATATATATCTGTATCACTGTGTGGGTGACAAAAATTTTATCTGTGTACAAAATGGAAGCAGTGACACTCAGCTAAGAACATGTCTTGTCCAAACTCTGGCATTATTGACCAAATAGCCGCACAAAAAACAGCGTTCGCCTAATTAGGCTTTTAATTATTCTAGCTTAGAAAAACAAGAGCAATTACCAATGAAAACATCACGGTCAAAAAACTTTTGTCAACTGACGATGTTTAAAAAGAAAAATATAAATAATATATATATAAATATAAAAATTCTCTGACTAAGCAACTTCCCCGTTTGTTGACCTACATTTTTGTTATCCGACGTCATGGTTTCTGAAATTCTTCGAATTCAAATTTTCAAAGCAAACAGAGATGAGTAACAATACTCTCTTTGTTCACAGTCAAGCCTTGGCAAAAATCCAAAAGAGTGTCCTACTTAGAGATACTCATTATCATTCGATAATGATGTACCCAAATTTATATTGTTATTACCTTCATTTTTAAGGTACAAATATGATTGTAGTCCATTGAATATGTCTACCTTTTGCTACCCATATGACCGCTTTGAGATAGTACTGGGCATCCCCAAAACACAAATTTTGAAGGGCTGCGCTCATTTTTGGGGGCAGTTTGAACAACAACCCTCGAGAGCGCTCAAGCATATTTGAAGTTAGTCAACGTCAACTGCAAAAACTAAATACGCACAAGATGAAATTCAATGCTCTTTGTGGGGACCACACCCAAAAATAAAAAAAATGAAAATGCGACGAAGCGGCGCCAAATTAAAGTCTGTGTAATTTGTAGTGAATTGTCCATAAGGAGTTTGTCAATGGTCGTTGGCACTTAGTATCTTGGCAGTTATCACAGGCGAACAACAAATGTCAAACAAGATATAGTCGTAGACAAGTACTAGTTGCTGCCACACATAAAATCAAAAAACTTGTGACATTTTGATTAAAAGCGTATCGGAATTTTCAAAATAATTAAACACTACACGTATTTATAGTTCCAGAAAACGACACGGCAATTCGTCTAAATGGGAAAAAGCAACAACAAATATGACAAGCGGCGAAATAAAACTCTGAAAATTTATTGCACAGGTTAAATCTAATAAAACATACAGTATATAAATTATAAATAATAGCCAACTAAGTAATTACTTCAATAATTATTACACTTTTACAAATGTAGAGCTGTTAAAAATGTTATTTACGTTTATTTAAACATTTAAAGTCTTGTTAAAGTCTAATTTAGAAAATTACTTATTTATAGATAAAGAATTCTCATTCAAGGTTGCAAATTAAGACAAATCGTCACATATATATATATGTGTGTATGTGTTATGGAAATGTCACTTGGGCTTTTTTCATTCGCCGCCCCTCAAGTTCTAACGCAAATTCGATACTTAAAAATCGGACATGAGAAATATACAGCACACACACAGAAATTCGAATGAGTAAGTGAATCTGGGTAAAACACACAAAACCATATAGACAAATTGACGGTGTATGAGTAAGAGTCTACCTGTATTTGTATTTGTTACCTGTAGTTTAATATGATTTTCATATATCTCAAACAAGTGTATTTATAATTCGACTACTACAATAATTGGCAGACTTTCTTGTTTTATAACATTGCTTTTTGGCCAGGCCAAGCGACGCTCGAAGGCGGCTTTTTGTTGTGGTCTTTTAATTTGCTTGCCTTACTATCAAGGGTGTTACTTACACACACACACACACACACACACAGTCAAGTCGATGTCTGAATCAGATGTGTATCAGACAAACAATCTGAGCCGAGTTGCACGTGTGAATGTGAAGTATGTAAGTAAATATGTATGTATATATGTATATAAATAACGAATGCTTGTTCTTTCCACCAGTTGTTAGGTATTGCAACAAGTTTTCTTTCTGCTGACTTATTCACTTATTTATTAACTTGTTGAGTTTGACGTCGAAATGTTTCATTTGGTGTTTTTTGCATTGCTTTCTGCATCACAAAAGCGTCAATTTTGCAATGATTTAAAAATGTTAACTGAAATATACTTGAGAATACATATCGGTATTTTTTATTTATTTTATTTAAAGCTGTGCTTTTCATTACTGTGTATGCACAAATATTTGCCTTAATTAATATTTCAAAAGCCTTGCTAATTTCATACAAACAAAAATGTTGTGGTTCTTCTAGTTGTAGCTGTGTTGTCCTATTGATGACGTTGAGTCATACATCTGCTGATCAAAGTAGAACAAAAATTGCATTGTAAGCATTTATCAGGAAATAGGAATAAATGTGCAAGCTTATTCAATTTTCTGTGACTTCATGCACAACTGAATTCTGGGTTATTAAATAAAGTCCAATAATATTTACACAACTCAAGTTCCAAAACTAATCTGGTGCTATGGTGTGCATAATGGTAGCTGAAGAAAATAAGCAAATTACGCAAAGAAAGGAACGCTCATAAACACTGAAGTTGATAAATCCAACGATACATGCTATACATACCTGATTACTAAAAGAAATTATGAATAATAACAAAATGTACATGTTATAATTTTATAATCAGACTCATAATTCGGTAATTTAAAGATTTAAGGCACGACGAGTGGCGAAAGGATATGTATCTTCCTGATTAAAGTAGGTATTTATATTTTTACAGAATTTCGTTTTTACTTTTACTCACCAACACAATGGTATTGACTACGAAGAGTATGTATTTGGCCATAGACGTTGCGCAATCCATTTTGTTTTTGCTTTTGCTTCCTGCAATGCATTAAATAAAAGTGAAAGAGATAGATAATTAAGCATAATTAAATTGGGTTAAGCTGTCGAACAAGTTCAAATTATGTCAACAACGGGGGATAATAGGCATATATAAGCGAACCATGATTGATTCATATTTGATTCAGTTAATGAATTATAATAGCGGAGTGTTCATTTTGTGTTAAAGTTAGGATACAACCACAAAATTGTTTTATTTTTTATTATTTTAAATTGCATTAATTTGGATGCGTTTTTTAATTGGATGCCTTGGGTTATCTCAATTCATTGTGATCACTTAAAGTGCTTACTTATGTAAAGATGTGCATCCACTTTAAAATGTACTATACTAATTCAACCATATGACTAAGAATGTTTCTTATTATTTTATGTGTATTCATAACTGATAAAAACTGCAACAAAAAATTGTTATTATTCATAATTGATATAATATACTAATTCATGTGATGAAAACCGCAAAAAAAAAAAATAATAATAATTCATAGCTGATACCACAAAAGACCACAAAAAAAGATTTATTATTATGAGTAATAACAAAATGTGCATGTTATAATTTTATAACTTGATAAATTTATTATGGAATTTTTTTTAAATAAAGGTAATACTCGCTAATTTAAATCTATGTGAAATTATTGCGCATTTATACTTGTTTACGTCGTAAACTTTTCTGATACCTACCTTTCTTCCTTCCAATCGTTCAACGCTACAAAATGATTTTATGTACTTGTATATATATATATATATATATATATATATGCCCGCCGCCGGAGGTGGAGAGACTGGTGAAGTATTGCACAAAGGAGAAGATGCCGGTTGCGATGGCAATGCGCACCACCCGATATGGGGCAGCAGCGACATTAATCTAAGAGGTGAGGACCTCACAGATTTATATTTACATATAATTTAGAACTTGTCAATGTCGGATCCACACCGACATTTATAAATATAATCAGGGAAGAAGTCTTAGACACCACCCTTATTAGTCGGTCCCTAAAACCTCACCTAAGAGACTGGCACGTCTCATCAGAGGAATCCATGTCGGACCATAAAACTGGGAACGATTCAAGAGGTCCCTAAAGCTCAATTTATCGAGGGAAACATATGTATTCCAAAAAAATCACTGGACCTAGAGAGAGCTATAAGGAATTTGAACAAAAGCATAATTGATGCGAGAATGAAAATGGAAAAAGATGCCCCTTCGTGGAACATCAGCCTTGAGAGGCTGCGTCGATCTACACGTCGTCTCTTTAACACAGCTAAGAGAGACGGAGGTTGGGCACGGTACAGTGAAAGTCTGACCACCTACAACAAGGAGAACAGAAAGGCTAAACGGATGAATTATAGGAATTTCTGTGAAAGCTCTATAAGCACCAGCGAAGGGCTAGGCTTCACAGAGCGCTTGCCAAGCGACCGCCGGAAGCTAACATATCATTGAAACGTAAAGATGCCTAATTTACGAGCAATAATATGCAAAAGCTAGAACTGTTTGACACGCATTTTAATATATATACATATATATATATATATATATATATATAATTCATGTGATGAAAACCGCAAAAAAAAAAAATAATAATAATTCATAGCTGATACCACAAAAGACCACAAAAAAAGATTTATTATTATGAGTAATAACAAAATGTGCATGTTATAATTTTATAACTTGATAAATTTATTATGGAATTTTTTTTAAATAAAGGTAATACTCGCTAATTTAAATCTATGTGAAATTATTGCGCATTTATACTTGTTTACGTCGTAAACTTTTCTGATACCTACCTTTCTTCCTTCCAATCGTTCAACGCTACAAAATGATTTTATGTACTTGTATATATATATATATATATATATATATATATGCCCGCCGCCGGAGGTGGAGAGACTGGTGAAGTATTGCACAAAGGAGAAGATGCCGGTTGCGATGGCAATGCGCACCACCCGATATGGGGCAGCAGCGACATTAATCTAAGAGGTGAGGACCTCACAGATTTATATTTACATATAATTTAGAACTTGTCAATGTCGGATCCACACCGACATTTATAAATATAATCAGGGAAGAAGTCTTAGACACCACCCTTATTAGTCGGTCCCTAAAACCTCACCTAAGAGACTGGCACGTCTCATCAGAGGAATCCATGTCGGACCATAAAACTGGGAACGATTCAAGAGGTCCCTAAAGCTCAATTTATCGAGGGAAACATATGTATTCCAAAAAAATCACTGGACCTAGAGAGAGCTATAATGAATTTGAACAAAAGCATAATTGATGCGAGAATGAAAATGGAAAAAGATGCCCCTTCGTGGAACATTAGCCTTGAGAGGCTGCGTCGATCTACACGTCGTCTCTTTAACACAGCTAAGAGAGACGGAGGTTGGGCACGGTACAGTGAAAGTCTGACCACCTACAACAAGGAGAACAGAAAGGCTAAACGGATGAATTATAGGAATTTCTGTGAAAGCTCTATAAGCACCAGCGAAGGGCTAGGCTTCACAGAGCGCTTGCCAAGCGACCGCCGGAAGCTAACATATCATTGAAACGTAAAGATGCCTAATTTACGAGCAATAATATGCAAAAGCTATTATATGTATATATATATATATATATATATATATGTATATATATATATATATATTGAAGATATTGTATTGTTCACTGCTCTCGTCTTTGTTTAAAATGTGCTTTTGCACTTTCCGTTTTCAACCACTTTCACATGCGTCTCTTCTTACGCCCTGGCAGCATCACATGTAGTCCGAAACAATTTAATCAAGAGCATAAATACGACACACATACGATTACTTATTTATATGTATGTATATACAGTGTATTCACTTATTTGGTTACATATACTTTGCCAGTTAGTACTTAACATTACCTTTTCTGAATTCCTTATTCCAAATTGATACGCGCGCGGCACGTCCGACACAGCAAAAAACTATTTCGATTTGACTCGAAGACTATGGAGGCAAACTAAAAAATGATTTACAGTGTGGCCAGGTTTGGTAACCATTAAAATGTACAATGAATTCCGATATTGATATTTTTTGTACTGATTAACTAAATTAAAAACAAATGCTTAGAAGTTACAGGTCATATTTGTTTTACATTGGCCAAATAAAATTTAATAAAATATTTCTACTGTTTTCTTGGTTTAACTTGAAAAACTTACTAACATCAAGAACACATTGTCAAAACAACGCAAAGTGGGGAATAGCCATATTAAAACATCGTTCGTGACAATGTGACAACCCTGCCAAGTTGGCGCAGAATTTAGTGAAAAACAGAATTACCAAGTGTAAGACCTGTTGCTTTCTTGCGTGGTGTAGGAGTAGTGAGGGGCGTTTCCGTACAGTAAAAATAAAGCATTCTTATGAACAGTTATGCTGGCCTCTCTTGTAATCCACTTTGGCAACGGACACTCGCTAAACATCAACGAAAAAACCATTTGGCGATAGCTCTACTCAGAACCGATATTGTTCAGCAACTAGTTGAGCAAAAGATTATCAATATCGATAAATTACATATGTTATATAGAACTGCCGATTTTTAAAAAATAAATTTAAAGTGTCAGGACGTTGTTGACTAAGGTCTGCAGGGCGTGTCTAGAATACAAATAATGTTATTTCTTGTTTTACCATGAACTGATTTTATATGTTTAAATGGGTTACATTGAAGTTATGTTAAAGTTATAGAAGATAAACCTATTACGTTTACATTGGATTGATCAGTACCAAAGCTAACAGACCAACTTGAGGCTATAAAACTTAAAATCTGGATTATTATATCCTCGATTTTTAATTATGTTAGCTCTTGTATGCAAGCACAATTTGCCATTTTGTAAAAACTATTTTTTTTATGTGAAAACACATTTACATTTGCAGAAAACATATATATAGAAATAAATGGATGCTAAAATAGAAAGATCAACTTCTCATCAACTCTTTACCATCTGTAACCGAGACTAATAATTTTGGCGTCGATTGCTGTTGCGGGATTGATTGAATGCAAATATGAAGGCGACAAACTGTAAGGAAATTAATAACTTAGTATCTGTAAAAATAACGATTTATAGCCATATACCCCAACTGATAAAAATTTAAACTTAAAACTTAAAAAATAAAATTATTACTATTCATAACTGATAAAAATCTAAAAAAAAAAAAAAAAAAACATTATGAATAATAACAAAATATTATAGTTATAGTTTTATAATCAGACTTTGGAACTTATAATTCGGTAGTTTAACATTTGATAAATTTATTATGCAAATTTTTTTTTTAATGCTTCACGGTTAGGAACAGTTGAAGGCAATACTCCCTATGTGAAATTATTTCGCATTTGAGACTATAAATTTTAAAATCTGGATTATTTTATCCTCGATATTTAATTATATTTATATTTATTAATTTATGTAAAAACACAATCGAAATATAGTTTACATTTGCAGAAATCATATATAAAGAAATAAATGAGTGCAGAAATAGAAAGATCAACTCCTCATCAACTCTTTATCATCTGTAATCGAGACTAATAATTTTGGCGTCTATTGCTATTGCGGGTTTGATTCGCCAAACAGAATGCAAATACAAAGGCGACAAACTGTAAGGAAATTAAAAACTTAGTAAAAAAACTCTGTAAAAATAACGTTTTATAGCCACATACCTCAACTACCGTTACGCCCAGACCAGCATACTTGATAATATTGGCATTTGTGTCCCAAAGAGAATCAACTCGAGGTTTGCAACCCTGCCGGTAAACCACAGCCAATGAGCAAGAACCATCTGTGGGCGAGTCACAGCAAGATGGGGGGTAGGAGGATTTTCCATAATCGTTGAAGTTATTCAGGCCACAGCATTGCAACTATTAGGATATGGTCAAATTTAGGTATGTATGTGTGTATTGTTAGTTGCTTTGAAATACTTACGGTTTTCTGCAGACTATTAATTAAGGTATCCGACGAATTCCTTTGATTCCACGTGGCTTCCACGAATTTATCGAGAGTCTCACGTATTTGCACATGACACACAAAGATGTAGATGATCAGGGCTATTTGGCACAAGAGCAAACAAAGCATGATGATTGAGTACTGCGAATAAAACAAAATAAAATAATGTAATAATAAGGTAAACATTTAAATCACTATTCATAATTTACCAATGTAAGTGCACAGGCGTTCTCGCGAATGGCACCGCAGCATCCAAGGAACGCAACAATGAAGATAACACATCCGAGGATCAGTATTAAAATAGACACACTATTCGCTTTATAAAGTTCGTCGATGTGGGAAAAGTGTTTGATATGCGCCACCATAATTGAGCCAAATATGATAAGCAAAATACCGCAAATCTGAAAAGCAAAAATGAAACATTGAATATATGTTTGTATGTAAATATATTAATAAAGATTTTAAATAATAAATATCAAGCATTTCGCAAAGGGTTTAAAATTTAAAAGCCATTAAGAATTGATAAAAACTGTATAGCGAGTTTTGGCAAAACTGTGTAACTGGCAGTAGGAAGCGTGCCCCATATTCTATGCCGATCTTTTCATAAGGTGGACAGCTGCAACCCCTCACCTGCTTGGACCGTTCTCATTAATGACATAATGACATTTTTGCCACAAATTGACTGTAAATTTGTAATTTTAATTTTTTCCAGCCGTTAAGCGATAAGTGTCTTAAAATCTTAATGTATTTTGAATTATATGAATATATCTGTTATATTAGGTATAATAAAAGAGCTGCTGGGGGAAAGAAGTGTGCGTCATGCCTGCATGCCCACAAGCGTTGATATTTGTTTACAGATAAGAGGGTATTTCTTTGTAATGGAAAAAAACAATAATCTTAGTACAGACCACAGTCATACGTTCGTCATTGTGGTCCAGTTACCACATATCAACTGTGGTATTACTTATTGTTATTCATTACTCACATATAGGCTGTTTTACTTCTGATGTTGCTCATTAGCAATAATTACACTTAACATCGGCATATATTGTGAAAATCACTACATTCCTAAACAATTTACAATATCAGTTGGATATATTTGTCAATAAAAGATAAGATAAAACATATATGTAGATACATAATTGAACATATTTTTCTCGCAATACGATATACATGCTAAAACTTATCGAAGGTATCGAGTGCAGTTTTTTTTTTCGCCCTGCACTTACTTAATTTGAATACTAAACTTACCAAACATAATATATTGAATACAAATAGCACATATTTAGCAAAAACTCCACCGCAATCCATTCTGAATATTATTTACTTTACTTCGAACTGAATGCCAGCGCGTGTTATTACTAACTGATAGCTATTGCGATGGCATTAAACGTTCTTTGTTGCGAGCTTTTTTCCTTATCAGCAAATTCAGAAGCTTTTTCAAACTTAAGCACGATTTATAAAATTGAAACACGTATAGGGTGTAGTCAACACGATGAGACGACGTTTAGAATCGAACTATTTGCTCTGATGAGCATTTCTTTATTTTATACAAAAATCTTAAACCTAAGTACATATGAAGCCGCTTGTAAGGCGACCTCAAGCTATGTTTATTTATATTAACGAAGTCGCTTGTAGGGCGACTCCATGTGATGTTTATTCTTAAACTTGCTGAGCTTTGCAGCGTGGCGACTCTATGTGTGGTCTTCTCTTCTTAGAATAGCTGAGCTTCACTCTTCGACAAATTTGATGTTTGTTTATCTTATTTTAATGCAGCCACTTGAAAGTGGACTGTATATGATATTTTGCCATTAACAATTAGCTGAGCTTCGCAGCGTCTCGTGTTCATTCTTGAACACACACATATACAAGAAAAAAGTGATATAATTCTAGTATCAACTTTTATTGACTTTTAAAAGCCCATTTTGTTTCTAATAATTTTAAATATCTATATACATATTTGTTTTCTTTTTTATATTTTCTTCAAATAACTATGCAAAAACTGTGGTTTTTAAATTCTATTAACAAAATTTACAACTTTTATATTTATTAAACATACACTTTAACATTGATATATATCAGTCATGAAAATCATGTTAAGAGAGAATTACATATTTGGGTCGGGCTTAAAAGATCAAAATCTTTATTATCATTGAATTGTAAATAGCTCTTAGCCATAAGTTGCGCCACTAGAACTCGACTTGCGCATACAATTGGCCAGTGCGCCGGCTAAAATGAACACAATGAACTCGTATATGCAAATGCCTAGGCCGGACCAGAGAACGATATCATTGTTATTATCCCAGAAGCTGTAGAATTTAGCGTTGCATCCATGGCGGGTATCGTATATGCTAGCTGGACAGCTCTGCTGGCGATTCGAGTAACCGCAGCAGGTGCCGGGCACATTACCATCGCCCACAGTAAAATAGTCAGAGTAGCCTGTGTCGCCGCAGCAGTTAAAAGTGAGCTCCAATGCACCCATTGGGTATCCATTCGCCGCTGTGTTCTCATTCCAAACAGTATTCACCAGCTTACTCATATCGTTCAAAAAGGCCTTTTCATTGACAGCGATCCAGCAGGTCAACACCAGTTGCAGCACGAATAACAAAAACATCAACGTACCATACTAAAATAACATAAATAATATATATGTCAAAACTTCAATTGAATTAGAAAAAAAAACAGTAGAGAACCCACCGTTGCAGTTAGGCATGCATTCTGAAGCCAGACACCACAGCATCCAAAGAAGGATACGATGAATATTAAAGCACCAAGAACGGTCACACAGATCGGAATTGTATTCGCGCTCGCCAGCTGCTCCACTTCACTTAGGCGGGTGAAGTTCGATAGCATTATGGAGCCCAGCACAATGAGCAAAATGCCAACGATCTGTTAAGAAATACATATGATCAAATTTGTTTTGGTATACTCTACCCACTTAATATAATCATATTTTCAGTTTAATAAAATTCATATTTTAATTCTGTCTCATAATGTTAAAAATAAAAATATCTTAATAGAGTCTTAGCACTAACTTGAATATGAATTTCAAAAATCGATCTAATTTCTATATTTAGCTTGAAGTAATTTATGTGTTATAACGATAGTATTGAATTAATGTTATAGAATGATTAATGCTCCTTTCATTATTAACATTGGTACAAAACAGGCTTAATCAATCATTGATAAGACCCACAAACACACATTTATATTTGTTATAACTATTATAATAACTGAATTCTTGCGAATGACTCATAACATATAGTCATTGGTTTTTTTTTTTTTTTTTGCAAAGCTGACAATGATATCTTGCGATAACAAATACATTTTATTTATACATTATTGGAAAAAATAAGCAATCCTATAAGCTCAGTCGCATGAGCAAAATAATGATAGTATTGATACATAGTATTTGTGCATTACATATAAATATATATAATAAAAAAAATAATATACAACGAATTGTAAGTTTTTTAATTTTTACATATATTAAATCCAGCGGAAATTATCTTCTTTTAAAAAGTATGTCTCGAAAATCAAAAAATAAATCAGAGCTTATCTTTGAATCGAAAATTCAAAATCCACGATATGCTATACCGAACATATTACCGTTAAAATATTAAAAATTGCAATTTTTAATAATATAGCATTCAAATTGAAAGACCAGCTTTTCTTAAAAACAGACAGACAAACAGATAATCCAGGCGAACAAAGCTATGAATCAGTAATTAATGCTCCTATAAAAAAAAAAAATATATATATATATATATATACATATATATATATATCAATTGAGGACGATTAATGCGTTACAAAAATCACAAACAAATGAAATACAGTTTGCAAAATCTATAAAATGTTGATTAAGTTGCACTTTAATTATCTGATCACAATGCGCAAATTTCACTTGTAATTAAAATTAATAGCGTTTTTTTAATAATTGTCCGACTAAACTGACAAAAGTTTCACATGATCCAATTGTTGGCTAGTTATTATAAAAAATTGTAATTAACTCACCAAAAACACGATATTTATAATATATAGAAGAACATTCAAAATTCCGGACATGCAACCCATGTTGAAGCCGTTTTTTTTAATTGTTTAATGAAATAAAATTTAAATTTTTATTGCGCTTTGCTTTCGCGTCGGTTACTGTCGTTCGATTCAAGCGGTCTACAAACTTGCTAGCCGTTATAAATGAACCGGAGCTCTGTCATATCTAGATAGAATCCCCGTGTTGTATATCTTATCGGACAACCGCACTGTGGTCGAAACTTTCGATCTCGTAGCTAATATCTCATATGTCATGATTAATCAAAATAGTTACAGACATTGATAGATAATACTTCTATTAAATTAACGATGTTTAAGATATTCAATTATAATTTTTAAACAGCTTTGAACTTTCGAATAACACTAACTAACAAACCTAAATAAACTAGGCAAATTTTACTAATTGTTGCCAAATTAGGAGGATATCGAGATTTGTAATTTGGACCGGAAATTGTGATAGGCCCCAAAAGATTTTATAATAATTGTGAAACTGTGACAGGCACAACAAATTCAATAACAATCTCATTTCACACTTTGCACTTGCTACTTTTTATCTAATAGATTGTCTGTTTTGCCCATAGTTAGGCAAGAGATATGATAATAAAAGTTGTTATAGGTAACAATGGAAAATTGGCCAAAAAGTAAATATTTTGGGCGCATTTTGTTATGAATCATCTTCAGAATGTTATGACCTAATACGCACCGATGGTTATCGATTTGACCAACAATAAAAAAGCAAAACCTAAAATCGAAACTGATAATGAATTCTGCGAACTATGTCTAAAATTGTACTCAATATTAGCCGTGTAGTGCTTGATATTAGCAATGAAAAGTTACTATAAATATAATGTCCCGATAACATATAGGTTTGTATGTGTGTATATATATTATAAAATCGATTTGTGGTAAGTATCTAACCTATTTGTTTATTTATGGCTCCAATGAACATTTTGGCAGGTGATGTAAGGATGTATATATTGCTATAGATTAGCGTTTCCTCATAGCGCTGGCCAAACAGCACGAAATCACAAAGATGGTCAGCTCGAATAATGCAATTATTAAACTGCCCCAACTGATGAGGGACGTGTTCGCATTCCAGAAATCAGTGAACTCATCATGGCAGCCTGGACGTCCTTTGTAAATTTGTGGCTCGCAGGTTTTGCTTCTGTCCGCATAGCCACAGCATGAAGCCGGAACAGCGACTCCATAATCCGTATAGTCCTTATTGCCGCAACATTTGAACTGCATTCAAAATATTGATGATTACTTTATAATTTTGAAATTACTCATCTATTTGTTACTCACAGATAGCTGAAGAGTATCCATGGGGAATCCATTGGCAGCATCGTTCTCTTTCCACGCAGTGTCCACCAGATCACCCATTTTCTTAACGAAATTATCATGCTCCACAAAGATCCAAATTGACAGGGACAATTGCAAGGCGAACAAAATGAACATGCAAACCGCATACTATTTAAGGAAAAGGCAATTCAGATTAGCTTCGATCTCAGGTTGGAGGTGATTGCTGCACTTACAATTGTGGTGCAGCAGGCATTTTCGCGGATTGTGCCACAGCAGCCAAAGAAGGCCACCACAAAGATAATACTTCCAAGCACGATTATACAAATGGGAATGGTACGTGTATTCACTGTGTCAGTGAAAGATCCGAAAGTGCCCATGTTGGACAGCATTATGGAACCAACCACCAGCAGCAATATGCCACCAGCCTATAAGGTAGAACATTAAAACATTAGTTGTGCAATCCAGTCAAAAGACCTTGAAAGAGAGATTGTTTCTTGTTGGTTGGTTTATCCTCCACTTACCACAAAGACAACATTGAGCAAGTACAATAAGTACTTAATAACCGAGGATAGGCAATTCATTTTGCTAAATTCGGGATATCGATTGGAATTCTCGTTAAGTTTTTTAGGTCCGTTCGTAGCGACGGTTCGCTTCGTTATTAAATGAATTACCTGAGATGTGGCACTTTAATATTGAAATGGTCGTACCCACTATCTGAAAACTTATCTGGCACAAACACAATTCGCGTGCAATAGATTCACGTTAGTTCGTTAGAACTCATACAGCTGGCTTATCAATGGACCTTATCTGATTGTACCCAAACTGGTATATACTGAATGAATATATGAGTGCTTTTGGCTGTATATGAGTTCTTTTATAATTGCCACAAAGCCAAATGATGTTCATCCCAAATGAGTCATAGTTAAACCTTATCATTTGATTTCCTTCAAATATTTATCTTTATGGGATATGTTAAATGCCATCATGACGCTGCTGGTAAAATTTTATATATACTTTGGCTTTGGTTAATAACACTTTAAATTTTAAAATTATATTATATTATATAATTATGTTATATTAAATTAAATTATCTCTGCACTACCAAACCTAACACATGAGTCAAAAATCTTGGTATCAGGTCAATTTTTTGTTGCTGTTTTGCTTGAAATCTATCGCATCGGGAGTCCCCCAACATTATACAATAAGCCGATAATAGATAATGATATTGCATTGATCGATTAGAACACTTAGTTTTTCAATGAGCAGATTAAATAAATTTTGATTCAATAGGTTTGGCTTAGGTCTATTAAGTTGATTTGACTCATTTATAGAAATATATTTAGCTAGACTTTCTCAAATGATATGTTGTACATGATATCTTCACCGGTACTTTACCTTCCATAATTTCAATAATAAAAAGGTGCAATCTATCAGCACTTGTGCATAATAAACGAAAAAAAAACCCAAGTTCCTTATCTATATACATATACAAAAAAAAATAAAAGCAACGATTTTAATAGTATGAATGCCAAATGATATCTTTAGGTTGAAACAATGTTTCAAAAGTTGGCTTATACTTTTTTACATAACGAAATTTATAATTAATTTATAATTTTATTCGCGTTTTGTGAAATTTATAAAGTGGTTACATTTACATTTTATTTGTATAACAAAAAATAGCACAATTATATGAAAAACAGTGATTTAAGGTATAAATTTAAACAGAAATTGAATTATTCAAAGTGCGTCATAAAAAAAAATTCGATGTCGATATTAAAATGGCCATCTGAATTATTAATATAAAATGGTTTACATGTATAATATTTTGTAAAAAATTGGGCAACATTACTCGTACTTTCGGTTTTATTAAAATTATGTCCAGGACCAGAATGTCCGTAGGAATATTAATATCCCGCTCGGCGTCTATAGTTTCGAATGCTGTTCGCCAAACAGCAGGCAAACACAAAGCCGACAAACTGCAAAAGAATTTTTTGTGTTAGTTGCGAGCTGGATTATAAACTTAAAGAACTTACTTCGATGGCGGCTATAACAAGGCCGGTGTACTTGATGAGATCGCTGTTTGAGTCCCAGAACTCGACGAAGGCCTGCTTGCAACCGCGCCTAAAGACGATCTCCTGGCGGCAATTGTTTGTGTTCTCGCAACATGAGGGAGGCAAATAGCCCTGATACGTATAGTCTGTATAGCTGCTGCGACCGCAGCACTTCATCTACAAATGCAAAAACAAAACAATCTCACTTATCTTATGCGATGCACTCCTTTAAGTATCTGTACTTACGCTAATCTGTATGGCATCCATGTAGTCGGCTTTTTTTGTTCGTCGCTCCCAGGCCTTCTCCACAACATCACCCATATGGATCAGATATTTGTCCTTCTGCAGCCACATATAGACGACCAGCGCCAGTTGTCCAATCATCAGCACAAACAGCAAGACAGAGTACTAAAACACAACAAGTTACACATTGAGCATTTACTTTCCCATTTATAGAGTACTCACCGTCATGGACATGCAGTAGGATTCGCGAATGGCGCCACAGCAACCAAACCAGGAGATCAGCAATATCACCGTGCCCAGCACAATCATTGTGATTGGCACTTGTTGGGTGCGCAGCGCCTCGGCAAAGTCATCGATGTTGTGAATATTGCTGAAAAGCAGTGCACCGAACACAATCAACAATATGCCGCATATCTATGGACAGAAATATTTAGTTAGCATTTAGCTTTCAAAGCTTGGAAAAAAAGTTGGGGTATTAGAGAAGAAAAAGCTCCCTGATCAAAGTAAAATAAAGCTTTACCCAATACCAAAACCACTTAATTTAATTAACTGACAACCTAAGTTATTTTGTATTAATTATTATAAATAAATTATATATTAAATGATAATTCTTTTGATATTAAACTGTTAACTCTTAAAGTGTAACAATAACAATACACACGAGTAGAAAATTCGCTTTCTTAATTGTTAAGCATTTGCTTTTGATTTATTTTTAATATATGATTCCAACTACATATTAATTGACAGAAATGTTCCGAGAATACTTTTGGGAGTTATTCAAATATTAACCCATTTAAATATATATTAGCATAGAAAATATAAATATTATTATATTATTTATTTCATTATTATTAGGTTTAACGTTAAACGCTGAAATTATGATACCGCCAATTGCAGCCAATTTACTTATACTTATCAATGGTTATACTATCTAATCAATAGATGCAACCAATTAAGCCATTTAGATTAAATGACAGTTATAAATACATAAATATGCAAAGGCAAATGGTTACTTTAATTTCGTGCGAAAGTTCGTCAGCAATTGAAAATTACCCAGTTGCAGAAGGTGAAGCTATATATATACAGATCTGCCTAGACACACTCAAGTGTATAAAGTTCAAATAAGCTTTTTTTAACCCACTTCCGTATTCAATTAACCAGAATGCTTGATCTCGCATATTGACCTATTTTAAATATGATTACTTTGTGTAATTTATTCTCAAAAGACAACCAACAAATGTATACATACAAAGGGCATACATAACTGCGAGTACCATAGTACTCAGAAATTTATGTATATATGCTTATAGATGTATTAACCATAACTTATGGCAAATGAGTTCAAGTGTGATGTCAACGCCGCCGCCCAATTTTCATTATTCCCCATCCCAGTTCACCCGGGCGTGCGTGTGTACATGCAATGTTTTTTTTTTATATTTTCTAACCACGTTTCGAGGGAATAACTGACTGTGACTGTGCGCCAAGTTCATATATAATTAATACAGCTACTTTAGGCGTGGACACACTCGCCTTCGCCCCCTCAGGGTATTGCGCAATTTTTTATTTTACATTGCACAATTTCTGAGAGGGTGTTTTGTGTTTGCGTGACGAGACTGCAAACTATTTGAAAAACTTTTTATTATACATAGTTATGAAATTTCACAATCCATTATTTCTGTGGTATATTAAAATTCTTTGCCACTTCAGTTGTAAACTGGTTTTAAGGTACAGTTCACGCTCATGGGAGTTTGGAAGTTGTATAAAATACAAATACAATCGCAATACAATTGAAAATGGCATTGCCGTTTGGTAAGTTAGAAACCTGTTGCTTCAACTGGTTAAACTCAGAAACTCAGGAATCAAAATAAAAACAAAATATCACAATGCAATGAACTACGTCATGCACACTAGCGTTTTGTAGTCCAATTTTAATAACGAGTTTTGCATTCTGATGATCTCAGTCTGCCCTGTTGATACAACAAAAGTGGCGACTTGCCGAATTTTTGGGAAACCGGTTTATAGGCCTCACTTTACTTGCTTAATTTAAACCATATACAGTAAAACATGCATACCAACAACTGCAAGCTTTCGGGTGTGTGCTATATTTCAATTGTGCTTGCTAAATATTTTTTGTCTGTTATTAGTAACTTAATATTACTTTCTACATTGTTATTATATATGTGTGAACTTCAAGCAGATATTTACACATTCCACAGGTTTTACTGTATATTTGTATACTTTTGTATGTACAAACCAGTTTTATGCGACTTGAAAGCTTTGAGAAACTTATGATCTCATACGATATGATTGAGTTTACCTCATCAAATGAAAAAATGAAAAATATAATCGAAAAAATATCTTTCCAAAATATTCAATTTACTCACCGAGCACAGCAAATTGAATATAAATAGTATATATTTCACCATAGAGATTCCGCAGCTCATTTTGATTGTGTTTCGCTGAGATGACTGAAGAACTGAAATTGTTTTGTTCGCTTTGTTTTTTTAATCCAGTGAGCGTCGAAATGTGTACGAGAACAAAAACATTAAATGTATGTTATAAATAAGAATGCATTATCATTTTATTCAGAAGTGTCGTATATAGAGCAAGACGGTACATATATACAGTCACAATAAACAAATACACACAGATGTCATTTTAGAGAGCATAATCTACTATTCGTAATAAAAAATATTCTCGCTTGGCATTCCTTGGTTATTGAACAGAATAACACGTTCATTATAATTTTTCTTTAATAGCTTGGGATTTCCGTTCGACTTAGAATTAAATAAACAATTACGTACGGTCAACATTTTGCGATTGCTTTTAGGAAACCTTTTCAGTTTAAAAAAAATAAGTGTGGAGGATTGTGTTTGTGCTGGACGTGTCTACTTAGCGCACTAGTTCTGGCAAGAGTTTTTGCTTGGGCAACAGCGACGTCTTCAGCTGATTGAAACGCTGCCAAATGAAAGGATAGCGCGCCAGCCAGGTCAGCCACGCCTCCTTGCTTGCCGTGCGGCTCTCCACATTACGCAAATGCTTATAATATTTGCTGTTTCTTTTCAGAGCCGCAGCCATATCTTGGGAGAATTTAGCAAAGCGCAGCTTCAGCAATGTCTCAGAGACATCCAGCAATCGATTGCCCTTGGGCGGATGCACCAGGCACAGCTGGCAGACGACATAGTCCAGTGATTGACTTTTGTTCAGCGGTATAAAGGTCGCCTCGCGTCCAATCAGACACTGCTGCAACCAGGCATATCCATTGGCATTCACACGCACTCCAGGCAACTTGACGGGCAGCAGGCGATCGCGACTGGTGAAGATCGGTATCAGCGGGCGATGCTTGATTAGCAGCAGTGTGTCCTGATCGCGCTGCTGGATGCCGCTTATCTGTCCCGTGTGCATAATCCGTTCTTTGATAATGCGTTCCGGGATGTGGGACGGCTGCTTGAACTGCCTTACCAGATATGCGGGCTTGCGGTTCATGTACGCAACAATCAGCATCAATGTGGACGTGCCATAGATGGTCAGCTTGCTGCCGACTGTATCGCGCTCCAAGTAATTACATAATCCGTGATATTTCTCCATGATATAACTTTTCTGGGCGTCCATTTCGTTATTGAATATTGATATTAAGTACACTCTAGCGCCTAAAATTGTGCGAACGGGAAGGATGGGATTTTTGAGTATTTTATGCAATTTATTTATGACATCATTTTACTTTAATAAACGCCTGCGACAATGTCTTCCAACAGCCTCGATTCGATTATGCTTATATACGTGAACTAATTATATAGTATGTATGTATGAATGCACATAGATACGTTTGCGACGCTATGGCTAAATTTGTTTAAGATTTTGTTGTCATTCGTAGGTCTTCTCTGTTTTAGCTTGACGAAGAAGACGACGAAGCAACTAACAACTCTCACGTCAGACGGACAATCGACCAACTTTAACATTTACTCATGCCGGCGATGCCTAAGTGCAAGCGAGATGCCTACTTGGGTGTGCGTTGATCTCTCTGTGCTTTCCAACACTTTAAAGTTTACGTCTTGCAACACTTTCTGATCACACACACACATGAACTCACACACACACACTCACTTATATACCGCACACACCGAATTCAAAAACAATTCTCAAAACACACAAACACACCTTTAGCGTGATATTTTCCGTTTTATTTTCGAGATGTTGATTTGCGCGCGCTACGTTATGAACTGTTGCTGTTGTCGTTACAGACTGAGATCAGCTGCCCCAACAACCGCCTGTTGCTTCAAGCGGTCGGTTTGGGTCGCTCACATACAATAAAAAAAATAATAAAATACGAACACCAACGCAACCGACCAACGGGCACGTTGGCGTTTTTTGGCACTCGTTTCCCATTTAATATGACTGCCAGCGTATTGGCGCATTATATTTGTATTGGATTTTGTTTTGTTCATGGCTTCCCCAACCCCGACACATTTAGATGACGATGACATCGATCAGGGTGTATTTTATAATTGCATCAATTAGCTCTTGCTTTTTCTCATATAAAATAATTACGAACAATATTGTTTTTTGTTTTTCTAACTAGCCCTTTGTTTATTTATTCAAATGTGCGGCTACTACTTGTTTTTGTTTTGAACGAAATTTTTTATATTATATTTCAGTGGCTGCGTTTTGGATTGCGCACCAAGATTTTAAACGTGTTTTTTTTTTGCTTTTGTGGTTTTTATTTACACCTATATATATGTATGTAAATACATAGATATTTTTACATTAAATTACCGCTTAACCAATACCTTGCAATTTATATTAAATTACAATACCTCAGGGATGGGGCTTCCGCTTTTGATCGGACAGGAACTTGGTATTTTGAATTCAAAGCGTCAAATACTTTTCCTTGACACAAAAAACAGCAACAACTACAATCAGTGGTGGGGCATCAACAACAAAACTGGTTTACAAGCTGCGGTAGCTTGCGTAATCCACTCAGTAAACGTGGCTTGAAAAGCCCAATACAAAATTTGTCATTGCAAGCACACACACATAAATATAATATGCATACATAAGTATGAATATACAAAAAAGTTATTCATATATAGACACATACAGAATTTACTACGCGACTCTTTTTTCGTTCTCTCTTACAACGCAATAAAAAGTGTTTATTGGCTTTGTTTCGCTCTCTGTTCTTCTTACTGATATCAATTCTTTGCGACGTCCTTTAAAATATATTCCCCATCTCTGTCTCCCGCTTGAATATCGATAAAATTGATTAGGGCATATCGATGGACTTATTAAAGGTTTACTAATCATCACTTCAGCTTGTTTTACTCTAGTATCAGGGTATTTCGCAGTCGGTTAGGCCAGACTAAACGTTTTCACTTGTTTTTGAATGGCACCGTCACAGTCGTCAAATATAATTAACGAGTGCGCACTGTACATTTAACCTCGGCCATATGTAAATGTATATCCATGATGCGAACACAGAGACACAACACAATTATTAACAAATAACATATTTATATATGTGTTTCGTGATGACTCATTTGCCAAACAAAAACGGAACCAGCTGGAGAACAAATTGTGGCATCTTATTATAGATTTTAATAGATTAAACTTTTAACGACAGTCAAAACGAAAGGCAATTTCTCAACAACTAAGTGGAGATTTCCCATCATGCAATGAGCTTACGTCAACTGAATATAATTTGGTCTCGCTTAATGGGCAATTGCTTAGCTCATCGTCCCTCTCCCCCACTCAAAGAGCCTTATTAGGCATATGAATTAAGTACACAAACAATTCTACAGCTACAGCTAAGCAAACATCATGTGAAAATATACAGTATGCCAATATGTATGCCCATCTATTTACAGTTATCTACTAAAAGTATGTTATAGAAATATGCTTCACATTACTAAGAAAAAAAATAATTTGTTATTGTTATATTCAATTAATGTAAATTTTAGAATCATATGATATATGAAAGTCATTAATTTAAAAAAGGCATCCAGAAACAAGAATTAATTACGAATATGAATCACAATACAAGCTAAATACTGTTTAACATATTAACATATATGTTTATACTTTGTAAGTCTAAAGCGTAAGTTTAAAAAACCTGCTCTTTTTACAAAAGCTTACTAGCCTTACTAGCTTACTAAAGAAAAAAAAGAATTAAACCAAGATCGATTGGAAAATAGGGACGCCATAGTTGTGTGCTTTATTCTGGTGCTGCTGCAAAAAGCAGCTTAGTCAAAATATGAAATAAGGTCCAGTTAAAATGTTAAAATTATTAGCGGGCTTAGCAGATACATTACTAACGGAATTAATACAAGCATCGTGTGTACTGCAGCTGTTGGCCGGCACTGGAGCCTGCGCCCGACTGACCGGGCAGCATGGACAATTGCTGTCTGGCCAATTGCTGGTCATAGACACTGGAGCCGCGTCCCGGCGCATAGCCTTGCGTAATGCTGCCCGTTGCCTTGGGATTCTGCACAGATGCAAACAGGAATTTTACAATCGATTATTGAGTGGTGTTGCAGAAGCTCACCTGTGCTGGACTGGTGCTGATCTGTAGCACATTGGGATGCAGCGATATTTCGCCCAGTAGTGGCTTATATATAACCTCATTCAGTAAATGCGGCGGCGGGGGCGGCACATGGCCCTGTGGCGCGCCGTCATGCTTGACCTCAATGTGATATCGATCGGACAGCTTCTCCATGGTCACCTGCGGCTTGGACGTTTGCACGGATAGACTACTGGCTCCAGTTTGCACCTGAACGAGGTCACCCTGCGCAATGGGCGGTTGATCCAAATTTATGTGCAGCACCTGCATCGGCTGCGTCTTTGCCGATGGCGACTGCGAACCGGGTGCTTTGCTCACCGTTGCACTTGGCGCGGCCTGAAGCTCCACGTGGTAAGCCGGCCGCAATGGCAGACTATAGTTATAGATGGACTGAAGGCGTGCATCTGCCTGATGCTGTGTTGTCGGCGGCGCCGCCGTTGTCTGATAGAACAGCGTTCCAGTGCCCGAATACTGTGCCGTCGACTCTGCAAGTGAAGATAGAAGAAGGGAGAGATTTGATATTTATGCTAAATCCCAAAAGCACGAGATACTAGCTCAACGGGGCGTTTCGTTTTTTATGTGAACTAGTTTAGCGCAACGATTAATGTTCTTACTGTTCCATGACATTTTCGCATAGTCCGCGGCACGACGGTAGTCATCGTGTTCTGCGAATCGAATTGTAAAACAAATAACGAAATGAAAATAAATTGTGGGTCTGTGCAGGTTAGATAATTAGTGCTCGCTATTCGAATGAGAGACAAATGGTTCACAAAAGTGTATGTACATAAATTATACAGATAGGTTAGTAAATTAAAGTTGCTAATCACATAAACTGTATAAGCTAAGCATTATCCTGTACCCAGCTGTCGATTGCTGCCGCATGCATTTATTACAATACATATGTAATAAAACATAATACAGTGCACTCCAATTTCTGCAGATTTTAAAAACAAATTTATATCTCTAAAAAAATCTAGAATCTAATTGTTATTCTTAAAAGTACACAGAGATGCGTTGATTTCTAATTTTCGTTGAATATCTAAATAATGACTTGAAATTCCAATCCCATCAATATATACAATTCATCCGATCTCAAATGTCCGCTAGTCTGTTGCATACATTTGCATGACTGCAAGATATCCTATTTATAAACATTTTAATGGGTACAGGATATAACAATAGTGCCGAATGGAATCAGTTAAGGACCGCGTTCCTTTGCTGACCATTGTTCAGGGCCTGGCTTACTCTGTTGCTGTTGTTGTGCATAGTTGGCAGGGCTCTTGTAGTATGCCTGATGCTGTTGACTTGGTGGCGAGGGACTACGTCCGCGTTTCATAGGCGTCGATAAACTTCCGGACACTGGCTGCTAAGAAAATGTGATATATATGAATTATGGAATGTCATCAATTACAATGCATTTGGTATACCTTCTGAAGCAACGGCTGTTGAGGATGCAGTCGCATGGGCGACAGAAATAACTGAGTCGTTGCAGTCGCTGCCGCCTGCTGCATGGCCTGCACCTGCTGCAATGCGAACATTTCGTTCTCTTTCGCCTGCTTTTTACGAGTCTCATCGTCGTTTAGTACTTTTTTCAATTGCACTACGAGCTGATGCTTCTTCTGATGCAAATCAGCCAGCTGCTCATCCAAAATGGTTATTTGTCCACGTGTGTCTTCCAGTAATAAATTGTTCTCGCGTTCACGGGCTTCGCGCTTTCGTCGCAGACGTAGTTCCTCGCACTGCCTCTCATACTCTGGCATATTATGATATATATATATATACATGAGTGTGCCATTTAACCGTTATTTCTGCTTACCTTCCTGCCTGCGCTGGCGGTCGGCCAGAATAAAGCCTTTGAGTGACCCTCGCAGTTTTTCAGCTCGCTCCGCAGCTGCCGCTTGCATAGCCGCATTGTTACTGTTCACCGCAGACGCTGGCGGCATCTTTGTGCTATGCTTACTTATCTTGCCAATTTTATAAGCTTTATGGAACAGCCGCGCAGCGCATAAATTGTGTTAAGCAAACACAAAGTCGGCAATAACACCACCTCAAGTTGACAAAAACTGAATCTGAGATATTTTGTGGTAAAATGGCTTGGTGTTGTCACGCCTTTGAGTTCACCAAACCCGTTGTCTTTGCTTGCAGAAGTAACAGCTGCATGAAATCAAATGTAGATAAGAGTAAAAGAATTTTTCAATTTTTGTGAAGTTTATAATTGTTTAATATGGTCCTTTTACTAAATAATAAACAACTCGTTGTGCACAGCGAATGTAAGCTGGCAACTCTGTATTCAGACTTGTATAGTTGTCTCTTTTTCGCTGAAGCGCAGAACAGCTGGGTGCTGATTTATTTGTTATCGCTACACCGCCATAGCGTGTATAAGGAATTGTGTTAAGTACCGATAGCATATTTCATCGATAGTTTTATTCATGGGAAGCCAGCTCAGTTTCAGTCGAGTTTTCTTTGCGTCTTGTTGTTGGTGCGCGTTGAGAATTCGTGAGAAATAAGTTTTTTCATAACAAAAAGTGCTTAATAATTTATAGATAAGTGATTGTAAAGTGTACCCGCACTCACTGATGATTTATTATATGCTTCAAAAAAACGGGTCTCCTTTCGAAATACCAAACGCAAAAGCTGTGAAATGTGTTCAGTTATTTAATTAACCCAGTTTGTATTATTTAAAGACTCGGAGAAAATCATTTTGTGCCTGCCAATAAGTATTTTATGGTAAACAGAATCACACTAAAAAGGCGGCGAAAATAGGAAGAAGAAGCAACACAACGGTAGCAAGCAGACACAACAACAAGAACTAAAAAATGGCCAGTGAGTAATATTAACAACTTTTAGAAATTTGATATTAAAAGAGTATTCTCGAATTTTATGTGAGCACAAACCAGCTCTTGAAATATTTTAGCAGCAAGTTTACACGATTCCCCAGCATAAACAAATGCAGCTCATGCGTGTCATTTTGTGTGCGTCTGTTTCTGTACTTGTGTTTGGGTGTGTGTATGTGTGGCAATGTCTGCATTTTATGTGCACCTTAATATTTTACGAACTGCTTCTGAATGCACAACAGATACATGCTCCCGCCGCCATACCAGGTGCTTCAAGTGTCTGTTGGTCTGTCTGTCTCGCTGCCGGCTAAAAAAAAATTGTGGCAAGTGTACAGACTGGTAAAGGGGCGTACGGGGTGTTTTGGCTCGGGGTCTGCAGTTGCAACCGTCTTTGCGTCCGGGGAGTCATGTGTGAAAAATCAATATTTACGCGCTTCACCGCTCATTGTTGTTGATGTTGTTGCACCTTACTCTGCACACTTTACAGTCTTAGCTTGCAATGGTCACACTTGGCAAGTGATCGCCATAGCAATTTAATGTTCAGCCAATCGGAATTTGTTTAGTGTTAAGTGATTCCAACAAGAATAGCTTGTGTTATATGAGTCAATGAGTTCTCTAAGCTGCTGTACAATTCGTGTTTTTTGTTATACGGGACTTTCGGTTCAAATTTGCCTTTTGATAACATTTAAATTGTTCAATATTAAAATTGAGTCATGCAACATTGCTCGGACTTTATCGCTGATCATTTCAATCCAAATTTCATTCCATTATACTGACAACCACCTTTCAGCAGCAACCACCCAACCTATCATCCACAACGTCGATGGCGACGATGACTCCCATTAATAAATGAATATGCCCCTGTGCGGCGACGGTGGCGGCACATAAGGTGCCAGTTTTACCGGCTTTACCAACATGCAACCCCCCTGGGCACAACAACAGCAAACACATACAAACTTTAGTACGTGCCGGCGCACATCTGACGGCAGCACCACCCACTGCAGCAGCCCAACGCTCCCCTCTTTTTCTGGTTGCAGCTGCGCCGCCCCACCGAACTCACTTTAGATTTTAATTGGTCCTTTGTGTCTCAGCAAACTCTCCACACCGCACAGCACCACACCGAATCGTACTGCATGGGCACACTGATAAGGCATATCGCTTCCCAAAACACCCTGCGCACCAAGTTTTGCGTATTACGTTTTGGGTATTCCATTTTCTTTATTGTTATTATTATTATTTTCGGGCTTTTCTTTCGTTTCACGCAGCTTTAGCGTCAGATTAACTGCTTTCGGGTTTTTCGTAGTTTTGCTGTAAATGTTTGCGATGCTGCGACTCGTGATTTTTCTTTTCCCCTCTCAACATTTTTCATTTTCTTCATCTGCCTTAACTGCTAATAAGATTTCGGTCTGCTCCTAATGGCCTTGAGAACTGTGGAGAGTGTGAGGGTGTGGAGACGAATGTGCGCTATTTTAATTAAGTTCGCTTCCCATTCAAATTGGCGCACAAATTAATTTCAATTAACTCGAGTTTTTGAGTTACTGCCGAAGGACTTGTATCCAAGGCCGAAAAAAGTTTGAAGCATACTTTTGGGATTCGAGTGCTGTCAGCTGTCAATTAGTTGGCCAATACCCAAACAGTCTGCCTTTCTTATGTTTACGCCAACTAAGTAGGACCACTTGGGCTACATCGGAAGTAGCTTGAAATGGTCTACTTTCCGATAGAGTTAAGTGGAAAATGTCAAATTGTTCTTAAATGTAAGAAATATTAACATATCTTATAATAAAAATCTTTACTTTAAGGGTTAGCTTTTTACATTTTGAGATACAATATTTTTGATTGCGAAATAAAAACGGTTAAGCTTGAGTGCAAAATTTGAATTTTAAATTTTAAGCCTGTATTATTAATAATATTATGTTCTGCAAAATATATAGTAGTATCTACAATATTTATATCAAGCTTTATCAATAGAAACTATAGCTTTCAATTTGAACTCAATGAAAGCATTTAAATTGTAATGTGTTTCGTGTAAAAATCAAAGCCAATTACAAAATAAAACAACCAAAAAATGCAAATTAAATGTTGAAAGTTGATCACTGCACTGATTAGCTTCTACACACCACACACATAACTGTTTGTATAATAATATATATACATGCATATCAAGTCCAAATTTTTGCTTACGCACGCTGCCCCAGGACACAGGAGCAGTGCAACAGCTACACAGAATTTTGTGGCCCAGCATGAACCACATTTCGTGACCAATTGTTTGAAGTCAACCGTCAGCGAACTGAGCATGGGCAACTACGATCTGGCCTTGAGCACGATCAATGAGGCAATGACGCACATCGGTAACAGCAATCACGATGATATTACAGCCCTGCTGGAGCTGAAGAACATTGTGGTGCGACTGCGTCTGAGGCGTGAAACGCCAGATCAGCTAATTGGACCGACCAGCAAATCGCAAGCGCTGCCGCACAGCTTCAGCGTGGAGATGCTCGATGTGGTGCAGAAGGTGCTGCATTGCCGCAATCATTACGAGGTGCTGCGCATTTCGCATCATGCCACCTACTCGGAGGTGAAGCGTGCCTATAAGCGACTCGCCCTGCGTCTGCATCCCGACAAGAATCGTGCGCCTGGCTCCGAGGAAGCCTTTCGTCGCATCAACGAGGCGGCCGACACGCTAACTGATAATCAAAAGCGCATTGAGTACAATATGCTGACAGCTGTCGGCAACAGGACAAATCTTTATGACAATCATAGAAATATCATACCGGAGCAAGATTTTTTTGATCCGGATGAGCTTCGCCGCTCCTATCAGGCAGCTAATCAGCGAGTGCCGCAACGCCAGTCGCTCTACCAGACAGAACAGCTTGTTATTGGGCTGGTTGCTGCTCTTATTTTTATAATAATCACTTTGCATTATTTGGCCATGGCGCCCAACTATAGTTTCACGCAAACCAGGTGAGTGTCAATGGAGTCCTTACAAATCATCGATCCTTCATTCAACCAATTACATTGCAGCACGCACAGCGTACGGCAAGTGAGTCGTCTGAATAGTATCACCTATTTTGTGACGCCCCAGTTTGCCGGCAGCCAAACGCCGATGCAGCAGCAACGCCTCGATCAGGATGTTGAGCAAATCTTTGTGACGGATCTGAAGTACAACTGCAAACAGGAGCGAAAGCTGCGTAAGATTTCTCTCTAATAGCCTTATTGTAATTTGTTGACTCACGTTTGACTCTTTGCAGGCGACAAACTGCTGCAACGTGCTCGCAACATCAACAATCAAAAATTGAGGAATCACGCTTTAAAAATGCCCACGCCCTCCTGCCACGCCCTCGACAAGTTCACTCAGTCGTTGTACAAGCCACAGCTTTCGGATAACAACTCGAAAGATAACGAGCCCTAGAATTAAACGGAATCAAATAAAATTTAAAACATATGTTTTGTATTATTAGATGAATAGCAACAGTGTGAAAATATATATCCAAATCTACAAATTAATTAGTGTATTTATTGAAATAATGTTTCTGCCTAAACTGAGACATATATTTTTTCTCTTGTACTTACTTTTTACTAAATTTCAGCCCCCTTTGCTTTGACTACAATAACTAACCAGACAATACATTTTTAAAAGTATTTTCTGCTTAGCGCTATAAATGAATCCATTTTCCATTAGGAATATTATTTCATTATCCAGATTAAGTTAAAATTAAATTAGTCTCAAAACTAGTTACTAAGATATTTTTTTCCTATATTTGTAGTTTTAGCTAGAGCTACAAAATTGTATGTCATCTAAACTTGCAGAGTAATCGCAAAAGTTGGATAACGAATGCGAAAGCATCGATTATAATTTAATGATGCGGTTGCCATGCAGCCGTTTATTGTCCTGTACTCGTATAACCCAGTTTCGGATTGGCACGATATTGCTGGGGAAGGGGAAGGGGGGGTGGGAAATGGAAACAAACCCAAACACGCCCACAGGCTACCAAAAAAATAAGATGGCCTAGAAGCAATTGCCCCACAATTTCCAAGCGAACAATTTCTGGCAGTCACAGCCCAGAGGCATGCCCCCTCCCACCTCACCCACATGGACTCTCGACTTTGCGAGTGCGCTGCAGAGCTAACGAACTTGCCACATCGCATGGGGGCATACTTTGAATACCGAATGTTGAATGCTGAATACCAACGAGTACCAGTTACAGCAAAATCCCAAACAAATATCCAAGCACGCAAAAGGAGCCAGACGAACAACAACAACAGCAACAATAGCAACAACTACCATGTTGACGATGCGTTCCATTCACATAAAAGGAGTAAGGAGCAGGAGCAGGTGCGGGATATATAGCAGTAGCAGGTAGTCGAGCGGAAGTGCCACGCTGCACCTGCCACTTCTTTCACTCAAATGGTGGCAACTGTCCAATTGCTATTGCATTCACCAACAAATGCAACAATTTCTGTCAATAGATTGCATTCAGTTATTGCACGCATAAGGGTTACAATTTCTATTTGCAACCAGGTTGCAGGGTGCATGGTGCATGGTTCCTAATGCTTGTGAATCACTTGAAGCGAGTGCGATTTTTTTTATATACCCTGTGAGAATTTTAAAGAGTTGTCGGAGAGTGTATTGATGTTGTGCAAATGACTTAAGTGAAGAAATTCATATTTGCTTTAGGTTATTCAATTAGAAAATCCCGACATATGTATATATATATATATATATATAATACTTAGGTAACTGAAAAGTTTTTTCTATTGTGCAATAAGATGCTGTCCATAGATACAAGTTTATATATAGAAAGTGTTTTGTTTTTTAAGCATAACAATCAGTTTCACAATTTTCATGTATTATGCATTCATATTTATATATAGAAAGTGTTTTGTTTCTCAAAAATACACAATAAGATTGTGGATAAGATTTTAACATGCCCATTTCTAAATAAATTTTTACCTTCGTATACCACCTGCTGTGATAAATTGTCGGAAAAAGTACAACATGCCACTTTTGGCTAGCAAGTTTACACATATTTAAAATATTCATGTACTGATTTGTGAGTTCGATTTTTGTTGCTAGTAGATGGTTTTGGACTTTTAAAAAATTTCTTTGTCATTAGATTATAATTTATTTTGATTCTTTGTGTCACTGTGTCAAGGCTGTAAAGTTTTTAGTTAATTTATTTAAAAAGTAATAGAAAAACTTATCAAAAACCACAAGCGGTATTTCATAATCTTGCACTGTTTTCGCAAATAGACGCCAATTGATACCCTATTCGCCCGCCATCATCTCCATAAATTCTGCGAATAAATAATTTAGAGATGAGCTAATCAGTTTATAAAATCACATATATCATTCTGTATACCATCAAAATCAACGGTGCCGGAGCCGTCGGTATCAATTTCAGCAATGATGCCATCAAGATCGCTCGATGAGAGTTTGTCATCTAGAGCGGCGAGAATCTCTTTGAGCGTGGAAGTGGTTATGTAACCGTTGCCTTCGCGATCGTACAAGCGAAACGCCTCTTTCAGCTCCTTTTGTATGGCCTCGGCGTCCTCCTCCTCAAGGAAATGAGCAGCGATGTTGCAGAAACCATCGAAATTAACCTTGCCCGTATCCTCTGGATCGTTGTCATCGATGAGATCCTGCAGTTCGCTCTCCTCGAACATTTGACCCATGCTATTCAAAATGGTCTTCAAACGCGGGGTCTCAATGAATCCCGTCTTTGCCGTATCAAACATTTGGAATGCCCTTCGCATAATGTCCATTTTCTCATCGTCCTCCTAAAGTGTCGAAACGGGCATTAGAATCGTATTATATGATAAGATATGATATAATAGCCCGATGGTCGGCGTTGCGTACCATTTTGCTGTTAGGTCGTGTTCCGTGCCGATTCGCGAAGTGATTATGAATGTGAGATGCGAATTTGGCGAGTGCCTTGTGATTTCTTCTTTTTTTTTTTGGGAACGAGAACGAGTTGCTGCGTTGGAACGCGAACGTGCACTAATCCGATCGTCAGACCAAAATCATTATTTATAAACAACAAAATATGCTTTGTGGCCATACGTCATCCACATCGGACAGAGCGCTCACCCACCTCACACATGCTCATCCTCCAAGTTGGGTTATTGTTGGTTTGGCTTTTCCTCAACGCTTTATTAAAAATGACAAGAAAAAAAAAATGGAAGAAGCAACAAAAACCCCTTCCCTTTTTTTGCCCCACCTCATCATCCTACCAGCAATATGTATTGGAATGTGATGGCAGAGGCTGGCCAGACGCGTTTAGAACAAAGTGATACACAGTATACAAATGACGCGACGTCATTTTCAAATCTCTTTATCCCTCCAATTGGGCAGCCGGAAAAATCAGAAGCACACAACGCACAACCTCATCGCGTACACCCGCCCACCATTACACTTACACAATACTCTTGCAACAACAGCAAAAGCAAAAGCTGCAACAACAACAACAACAAGAGCAGCAACCACTGTGCAAAGAGGCAGCACTTGCGCCAAGTCGAACATAGCCAGTCACTAAAAATCGACTATAAACGTCCTCACAATCAGTCACAAAATCAGAGCGCAATTTCTCACGGTAATTGTATTTTTAGTACTTTATAGCAATTTTTGTCCATATGAGTGGGCCAAATGTCGATGACGATGTGGTAGCTGCCAAAATAAAAAAAATAAAAAGTTACGGAGCCCCAAATTCACCTCTCCGGACGGGAAAATTGTTGACTGCGGACAAAATAAAATGTTGATGTGCTTTTAAATTTTTGTGTTAAAACAAACAAACAGGCATTTGAGGCTGGCAAATGGACATTCAGAATAATGTGGACAGGGTGTGCGGGTGGCTTGATGGCACGCATCATGTGTGTGTGTTTGGTGTTGGTGAGGATGTGTTGTGCATATATATATTTCAAAATATAACCTTCTGATGAATTGGTTTGGTTCATGTGTGGCATTTTTGGCAACAGCCAAAGGCGACTTTTCATGTCCATTTTGATTATAATTATTTACTAAATAGTACTTTACGCTACGTCAACTGAATACTTATATCCCCCAGAAACGAGTGTGGGTTTCTCGCCGCAAATTCAATTACATATCCAATTAAATTCTTCATTGATGTGCTTAAATTTGCTTTTAAAAACGGATGAAAAAGTAAAATTAGTATACAACTATATTCAAGTCATTTTCCTAAATTGGCTGTGCAAGTTCCAAGCAATTTCCAACATGAATATTTTATTGTTTTCACCATTTTGCCCCACTTTCAGGTCAAAGTATAAAAATTACCCTATTGGTGCTCACCTGCGTTCTAAAATATTTCTTTTTAGGCATCCAGTCATCACCAGTGATTTACGGCAAATTATTTGATCGAATATTGATTTTAAATTCTATTTTTTATATTTATATTATTATAAAATTTCAAATTTTATGTGTAGAATAAAATTTGCACTGCAGTTTGCTTTTAGCAGATTTTTTTTTTATATATTTTAAATAATTTCCAAGAGTGAGTCGTATTTGATGTTTGAAGAAAAAGTACAGTAGCCAAAATAATCTTAATGCGAAGTATCTGCAAGTTGAGCAGTTACAAGCAGAACGCTTTTATTTACTGCCACATTTTGTTTCATTCAACTTTTATTCATTATTTATGCTCCACAAAGTTCTCTGAATGCCCTTTCTGTGCGCCATTGCAAACCAAACTTTTTGTTGCTGTTGTTTGTTGTCGCCACTTTTCAACTTGGGCAAGACTCGTGTCTGGCCCTTGCCCTTCGCATCGCTTGTGTGGGGGAAAAGCTTATCAGAATAGTATTAGGCGGGGATTTTAGCAAATGTATTTGTTTTCTATGCTCCTGCCCAGGCTCGAGCCTGGGAATAATCACTTGCTGAGTACGGTATGGGCTCTGCTGCTCTCAGTAGAAATACTAATTTATTGAAGGGATTTACATGTTGCTAAGTAAATTTTTAGCTTTATGCTGCCGAAATATTCAAATATTTCTTATTAAATCCTTGTATAGAGCTCTTCAATTTCTTTAAGCACACTAAACTAATGTTTTCATTGAGTTTATTATATATTTGGTCAAAGGTTTTCTGTTTATTTTTATTTGCCGAGCATTGTTTCAGCTTTGCTGCTTTTTATTTGCCAGCTGTGTGTAGAAGAACTTATGCAAATTGACTGTTCGTCTGTTGCCTAAAGGAATGCTCTGGCTCAGTACTCAATCTGGCATCCCAAAATTCTGGCCAGCAAATGAGCATTTAATGGGGCACGCTCAACTTATTCGCACATAATTTTTTGAGTAAATTGCGACGGGCTGACAATTCGCATATAAACGAGGATTACATTTTGGGTCTGGGCTGGGCTGTTCGAGTAGCCAATAACCGGAATCGTCAGCAATAAATTCGCAACGCAAACAATGAACCAGGATGTGATGAGCATTGCCTTGCGTGCCACTGTGCCACATTTTAATTGCCTCCTTGGACGCATTCTGTATAATGACCATATATAGATAACAGCCTTAATACCAGAATTAAAAAAAAAAACCTCTCAATTAATAATATATTTGCATAGCTTTAAGTTTTTTAATAAAACTTGAAATAATATAGTTTAATATAAAAATAAATTTATTGGTATGTCTAGTTGTTTTATTCTTTATTGTAATGCTTCATCTCGAATTATGGCATTAAATGATACTTCAGATATCCTTTTACGACTTGGATACATTAACAGCATTTCACTATGATAAAATAAATTCTAAAGAGATGCTCCTTCATTAGCCTAGAAAACTTACATCTTTAGAGGACAAAAAGTGTCAACTTTTGTTTGTAGTTCTTCATATAAAATAAACACAGCTATTTAAATATAAGTTAAATCAATAATTATAATATATATATTTAATATATGTATAACTTACAATCTTTTAGCCGAAATTGATGAGCTCATTGAGCAGTTGAAGACGACAAGCGTCAGTTTGGACAATACAACGACGTCACTGCTGTGCGAGATTTCAGCTACAAAGGATCCGAAGCTGTTTGACAAACACGAGCTGGCCGAGTGCTTTCTGCGTCTGACACAATGCGAGGACATGAATGTGCGCAAGGAGGCGGCCAAGTGCATAGCGGAGATAACCAAGTCGGAGGTGCAACGCAAGAAGTTTACCAAACGCGAAATTATCGCTGCCTTTCTCGAGTGCCTGCGTCACGTGCCAGCGGCCGATGGCAGCATGGAGCTGCCCATACAGATTTGCCGGGCGTTGGGCAACATCTGCTACCTGAACGATGAGGCGCGCGATCTCATATTGGAGCTGCAGGGCGATGCGGTGCTCTTGCGCCTGCTCGACATTGCCAACATCGAAGATGCAGCCAATGCGCCGCAGTTTATCAAAGTGCGCGGCGGTCTGCTCTCCAATTATCTGCTGGGTGGCGAGGGTCTGGCCAAGCGCGCCATGGAGCTGGGGATTATGCAGCAGCTGCAGCGCATTGTGGATACCGGTACCAGCAATGTGGAACAGCATGAGGATCTGTTGCTCAACACGCTGCCACTGCTTAGCATTCTCACCGAGAACGTGGCCGATCTGAACTTTGAGGCCCAGCTCAATTTACAATTGTCGCGCATTTTGGCCGCCTCTACGAATCCAGATCTAGCCGAAATGTGCCTTGAGCTTCTTCACTATCAGGCTGAAAGCGATGAGGTCAAACTGCTGCTGGCCAAGGACGGCCTCTGCGAGACCATTTACAATCTGCTGGAGAAATACAAGACCCTGGCCAGCACCAGCGAAGCGCGCGCTCTCATGAAACTAGCCTGCGAACTTATTGTACTCATCCTGACTGGCGGTAAGACATTAATTTCATTAAAAAATCGTTTTATAACTTACATTTTTGAATTGCAGACGAATCCATGCACTACTTGTATACAACGCCGCTGCTGAAGAACATGGTCGACTGGCTGGACTCGACGGATATTGATCTATTAACTACTGGGGTGCTGGCGCTGGGTAATTTTGCGCGCACCGATAGCCACTGCATCTATTTTGTTGAGCAGCAGACCATGAACAAGCTGCTGCAGGTGCTGGCCAAAAACAACGGCGTCAAGGACGATGTGCGTCTGCAGCATGCGCTGCTCAGTGCGTTGCGCAATCTGGTTATACCCAAGCCGAACAAGAATGCGGTCATTCAGGCTGGTCTGGTACAAACAATACTGCCCATGCTGGAAATCCATCAGCCGCCAGTGGTATTCAAGTTGCTTGGCACACTGCGCATGACCGTAGATGGTCAGGGTAAGTAAAAAGATTGTTGTTCACCTTCTGCATAGCTCTAACTCGGCTCGTGTTCTTTTTGTGTGCAGAGAAACTGGCGCTTGAGCTGTTGAAGAACAAGACTCTGATCGAGCAACTGGTGCACTGGAGCAAATCGTCTGACTATGCGGGCGTCACTGGCGAATCGCTGCGCCTGATGGCTTGGCTGATTAAGCATGCGTATCTTAGCAAGATTGCCTATGCGCTACCCCGCAAAGGTGATGCACCCGCTGAGCAAATAGCCGATAAAATACCATTGGCACACGACTATGATCGCAGCAGTCTCAGCGAGTTTCTGGCCAACGAGGGTACCGTCGAGGCAATGGTCAGCATGCTGACCGCTCAGCATCTGGTCATGCAGAACGAGGCCCTGATTGCATTGTGTATACTCTCCGTTGTGTATCTCTCTCAGCGCAGGGAGACGGAACAGGCGCAGCATTTGCAGGATGAGCTCATTAAATGTAATGTGGGCGCTAAGCTGGCGGAACTGATTACCAAGTCATCGGATAGCATGACCAAGGAGATAGTCGAGAACTTGCAGAACTGCATCAATTTGCTAAAGTCCTCGGAGAAGCTGGTCATCCATCTCGAGCAACATAACATTAACGAGCTGCTGAAATCGATACCAATTCTAACGGAATACTGCACCTTGTAAGGATGTTCAAAGCGATTTCCGGCACATTGCATTTATAAGAATACGAGAATTTTACCCCTCGCTCTCCAAAGCACCGCCAGTTGCCTATCTCAGCACACACACTTAAACACACACACACACACCTAACACACACTTTCAAAGACTTAACATGACCGAGCAAAAGTCGCCAAAAAGAGAAGAGATTGGCTTCCAAACATGTAGTTTCCACCTTAGAGCATCGATTCAGAACTAGACTTCTGATTGTATAAAACGAATCCGAACAGAAAGTCACAGAATAGAACAGAAGAAAGGGAAATGTATTTTTTAGACGCAAGCGTATTTTTACTGCATTTACCATAAACATATATAATTAATTAAATATACATACCACATACAATATATATATATATATGTATGTAATTAATTAAGCATATAACAAACTTTTCTGTTACATGATTTTTAAGAGCACAATAACAACAAATCGTGGTGATATCGCTAAGTATATTAAACAAATGTATTTTACGTATTGTACTTATAATTTTTAATAAAACATTTTACAAAAAAAAAAAAACAATTTGTTGGCACACACCAAAAAGAAAAATAATAAAATGATACAAAAATATATTTAAAAAAAAAGATAATTTTCAAGCACAATGCATGTAATTTGTATTAGGCATTTTAATTGTTGCACATTTAAAAATTTATTATTAATGTAAAACTCACCGAAGTTCTCTCACACAAAGTTGAAAGCAATTTTTTAACATTTTATATACTCATAATAAAAATACAGCAAGCAAAACAAAAATTGTAACTTAATAACAATCAGTGAAAATAGCTTAAACTCGAATGAGATTTGCAAATTTATATATTATATTTATATTATAATTCAAATTTTAATACTTAATATTGGTCACGAAATAACAAACAACAATTCTTAAACTTAACACATAAGTAAATTTAAACAAAACTTATGAACAAAAATATTTATATAAAGCGTTGAAACACACAAATATTTATAAATTCAAAACACAATAATGTACATTAAAATAGTTCAAATACAATTTGAAATACATAAGAGAAATAAATGAGAGAAAAACCAAAGAAATATTCTACCTTGGTTGTGGACCATTCAATTTGGTTTGTTGTACCAATATTTTAAGCTGGTTTTAAAATAATTCAAATTTTACTCTGGACTCACATTGTTTGTTCTTAATTGTAAACTCCGTACCATTTAGCAAAAACGTAAGCAGACATTTAACGTAATATTTGCCCTGGTTAACGTAACTACAGATGTGTATTTTGCGTATTTATGTGATTGACGAAAATGGGCACACTGATCTCTAAATAAAGTCAGACGCTAACGCTACGGAAAGTTTTGTTCATATTTTTTATTTGAACATGCTGAAAGAGTGTTTTTGTTCAATTTTTTGGCATTTTACGTGCAAAAGCTGCTAAAATTGCGTATTTTGTGCTGCATTAAAATATAAACAATAAAAACAATTGTGATGCGAAAGACTCGCTCGCAAACTCAGGCGGAAAATGCCGCTACAATTACACAGCAGCAATCAGCATCTTCAGCACCAATATCAGTAAACATATTTGATGAGGCCAAATTCAAGGTAAGTCCATCATTTTATCTTTAATTTAGTACAACAATACTTTTTGAAAAACAATGCATTATTTGTAAGAAAAAAACAATTGATAAGTAGAAACAATGTGACCGCAGAAAAGCCTCGTTTTCAGCGCCCCCTGGTGCCACATACGAGAACATTTTTCAAAAGACCAATGATTACTTTACAACACTATCATCCGCCATATTTCCTCCGACAAAACAAATTTGTGCGATTAAAAGATTAATGCGGGGGAATTAATACAACAAATTGTTGTGTTGAATGTCAACCAAAGTTACAATATTTGTAAACCAAAAAATAAATAGTACAAAACGGCAATTGTGCTTATAAAACGATGACTACTCCTTCAAACGCCTTTTTTGACCGCACCGTTCAAGGTAATAATGAACAGTTTGAGACATGCGATTTCGTTTCCACTGTGCACAGTCGGTGTATCTCAACAAATCGTCGTTATGCTTATTTTGTGCAAAATACCAAACGCTGAACAGCCGGCTTTAATTTTGTGTTTAAACTGTGATAGTGACTGGTGCTTTTTGCCAAGCACATGTACCTAATGTTTTAAATACATTTCGGTGCAGGCACACACATACACTCACACTGCATACACAAATGTCTATATTGATGTCTGCCTGTGTGTGTATGTATGTGTTTAGGTTTTATTTGTATATGTGAGGCGTCTTTCTTTTTGGAAGTTACTGTTGTTTCATCAGTTTTCTAATTCTTCGGCATTGAAATTTCCAGGAATGTGAACAAATGGTGCAGATGCTACGAGTCGTAGAGCTGCAAAAGATCTTATCGTTTTTAAACATTTCATTCGCTGGACGAAAAACCGATCTGCAAAGTCGCATCCTAACGTTCCTGCGCACTAACCTGGAGCTGCTCGCACCCAAGGTCCAAGAAGTTTACGCCCAATCCGTGCAAGAACAAAACGCCACACTGCAGTACATAGACCCAACTAGAATGTACTCGCATATGCAGCTGACTAATGTTCAGCCAAACAATGCGGGTCTCGCGAGTCTCGGTGCACCAGGAGCTCAGGTGCAGTCAGTGGGTGGGGTTAATCCCGGCCAGATGCAAGGCAATGCTGGCGGTGCGCCTAACATGATACCCAATTTCCTGCACACGCACAGTATGAATAGCCAGATGCCCATACATCCCGATGTGCGTCTGAAAAAGCTCGCCTTTTACGATGTCCTGGGCACCCTCATCAAGCCATCGACTCTGGTGCCGCGCAACACACAGAGGGTGCAGGAGGTACCTTTCTATTTTACGCTGACGCCACAGCAAGCTACAGAGATCGCCACAAATCGCGACATACGCAACAGTTCAAAGGTAGAGCACGCCATACAAGTGCAACTGCGGTTCTCTCTCGTGGAGACATCTTGCGACCAGGAGGACTGCTTTCCACCCAATGTCAATGTCAAAGTTAACAACAAATTGTGTCAGCTACCTGTAAGTACATACAACAAATCTAAACCCCTTGGATTACAAGTAAATTTTATTGTCGCAACTTGGTGAATATATATATTTTTGATTAGGATTAACAGCAGATTCCTAATAATGTAAATCTGTATATTTCTATGCAAAAATGTAGGACCATCAGTGTTAAACTTGTTTTAGTTTCGTCTTACTGCAATCTGTAAATCACCAAATAAGTTTAAAGTTGTGTTTAATTGATTTTTGATTATAATCTTATGCCTCAAAGTACAATAAAATGTACATTATTAGTCTTCGGCAATCTTTTGTCGTTATCATTTAATAAATATTGTTCAGTTGTTCCCTTTAGCTAATTTCTATGTTTACTGTTTTTTACAGAATGTCATTCCTACAAATCGGCCAAATGTGGAGCCAAAACGTCCGCCACGGCCTGTAAATGTTACCGCAAACGTAAAACTGTCTCCAACGGTGACAAACACAATAATGGTACAATGGTGCCCAGACTACACGCGTAGCTACTGCCTGGCCGTCTATTTGGTTAAGAAACTAACATCCGCACAGCTGCTGCACCGCATGAAGACCAAGGGCGTTAAGCCCGCGGATTACACGCGTGCTTTAAGTGAGTCCCAACTTTACATATTTATTCCAATTATTGACTAAATTTAGCTAATCTCAATTTCAGTTAAGGAGAAACTAACCGAGGACGCTGATTGCGAAATAGCCACGACCATGTTGAAGGTGTCGCTTAATTGTCCGCTAGGCAAAATGAAAATGTCGCTTCCGTGCCGCGCATCAACCTGCTCACACTTGCAGTGCTTTGATGCCAGTCTCTACCTGCAAATGAACGAGCGCAAGCCCACCTGGAATTGTCCAGTCTGCGATAGGCCAGCCATCTACGATAATTTAGTAATCGATGGGTACGTTCTACATCCATCAGGTTGAGCTACAATATATAACGATGCCCCTATTTTCATTGTGCAGTTATTTTCAAGAGGTATTATTATCGTCGCTGCTGAGGAGCGACGACACCGAAATCCAGCTGCATCAGGATGGCTCGTGGAGTACACCGGGCCTGCGCACAGACACTCATATACTGGACACACCATCAAAGCCAGTCTCAAAGGTCGAGGTTATTTCGGATGATGTCGGTAAGTCTCATCAGCATATCAAACCATTCTAACAACTTTAGATATGAATATATAGGTAATAAAAAAAAAAAGGATAAAAAATGTAAGATGCATTTTTTGTGAATATTTGAATTATTGTTGCATTAGTGTAAAGGTTTTTTTAAAATCATTATTATGCATTACAGTTTTTAAGTGACTGTCGTTTAATTATTTTAAAAATAACTTAAATCATGACTACACCTATTTTTATTTATTTATTATTTTATTTTAATTTGGACAGAATTGATCACAGATGAAGCAAAGCCGATGAAGTCTGATCTGTCTCCAGCGCCAGAGGAGCAGCCAACATCCACGTCCAACAGTGAAACCGTAAGTTGGTCCACTTGCCATTGCAAAAATCTCAGATTTCTTTATCTACGTTTTATTTTGTTGCGTGCGACAGGTGGATTTAACCTTAAGTGATTCGGATGACGATATGCCGCTGGCCAAGCGGCGACCGCCCTCCAAACAACCGGCGACAATGTCCACACAAAATGGTGCCGCTCAACGTGCCTACGCCTCATCGCAGCAGCAGCCGCAAAAAACTGGTACGTTGGATCCATTTTTGTAATAAGAAGCACAGAAGCAACACAAAACCGGCAACAATTATGTGTTGATCAATTTGTATAGTTTATCGAAAATAATTTATACATCTCTAGGGTAACATACACACACATAAGGCAATATTCATATACATCGCAAACTCGCATATACACCACCCACACATACACACACCACTCCTTCGCCCAACACAAACAGAGCTAAAAACCCATTGAAGTATTTTATTTTATCATTTGCTTATCTTCCTCTCTATTGATTTTACTTTCCATTTCGGCGATTGCTGCACGTATGGGAAATACATGTTTCAAATTCGAAGCCTTTTGGTGTTGAAATGCAATTTGATTGAAAACATATCATTCAGTTTAAAAACAATTAGGTTAGGGGCCTTGGCTATGCATTATATGACAAATGTGCTGCGTTTTTAGATCTTCTACAATATGGTTACTTGTGCCGACGGGAAAGAAAATATTTTTAACATGCCCTGTCGACAGCCAGACTCGAAAATCTCTGTCCGCTAATTATCTTGAAGGTTGCTAATGACATTTCGTCGTAATTCAGCTCTCCATCTTTAATTATTAGCGCAATTCGCTTAACAATTTATTCTCTGTTAACAATTTTATTCGCGATCTTTGCGGTAGACTTGCTTGCACAGCAATTACAATCCATAGAGCTCGACTTATCCTTGTGCACATATATTATTACTTGCAGTAAATCCGCGGAGACGAAATGCTCGTGTCCGCAAAAGGACACTCAAATAATATACACACATGATCCAGCCGGGTTTGCTTTAATTCAAATGTTTCAATGTGCAAGCTTTCAGTTTTTCTTGCGCTTACAAGAATATTTTGTTTTTTCAATATTAGTTCTTCGTTTATTATTTAAATTGTATTTATTTCTATTGTCAAAAGCACGTTTACACTAATGTACCCAATAATAAATTCGTAAATAGTTCTCATGTTGAGTGAACATTTTGCGTTTTAGTTGCTTCCCTCCCCTTTTTCTTGACTGAACAGAGAATATAATATCGACAGTTTGTAGTAACTTTTACATTTCTCTCTTTTCTTTCTTTCTCCCTATCTCTCTCTCTCTCTCTCTCTCTCTCTCTCTATATTTATATATATCTCTCTCTAAATCTGAAATGTTTTTCTATATATATATTTATATATATATATGTATATTCTATTCTCTTTTCTTCTCTGTATTTTTTACGTCCATCGACTCTACGAAAGATTCCCCCGAGCAGCAAGCAACGCTATCTTGTGAAACGCATTTCCTACAACAACAGCTGCAACAGCAGCATCATGAACAACAACTGCTAATTGGGGATCAGCCATCAGCTGCTGTCCATGCCAGTCTATTGGAGTCCCTGGCTGCTGCAGTGGCGGACCAAAAGCATTTTCAACTCTTGGATCTCGCTGCTGTGGCGGCCGCTGCTGCCGCCTCAGCCCAGCATCAAAATGCAGCCCCATAGGCAAACACACACACACATACACACACACACAGACACACACACACACAGACACACACACACAGACACACACATATAAATACACACACTCACTCACAAATGTAACAATTGTAAACAGTGTCACACAACAAACACAAATTTGTGCTTTTAAATAAGGTTTGCTTTGATTTGGTTTTAGTTGATTTTAGCTTTATTTCATACTGGCCCCTCTTCATCCATCCCTTAACTCACACTCTCTTGCTGGCATTTAATCCCGCACACATCTCTCCCAAATCTCAGAGGCTATTATTTAACTCAATTTTCATGTCATTCTCTTCATGTACATTTACATCATACAAATAAATTGATCAAGTGTGAAAACAGACAACTCAAATTTGCGTTGTTTCTTGTAATGTTTGATTGTGTTGCAGGGCGCAGTTAAAAAATGTAGCTGTTGCAGTTGCATATTGTAAATGGTCTGTTGTCTGCCCCCGAAATGTTGCTGCCCGTTTGTTGCTGTTCCTAGTCTACTATATACTATACTTTATTCTTTTCGATAATTTTACTTTGAGCTTTCGTTTTCATATGTTTTCAGGCCTCTACACTTAACATAATATTAGATAGGTATTCCTCTTTAAATTATATGTGTTTTGCCTGTCTCGATTAATTCACTTAGGCACACATTTACACACCCAAACACACTCATAAACCCATATACAGACAACAAAGTACGTTACGCAACACATGATTAAATAATTGATTATTATTGGGTTGTTTTGGCAGCAAACAACCACACTTCTTAATATGTAATTTTAATTTAAAAAATACATACAAACAAATAGACCTATGCATTAAGCAATAGCATAATACTAAATATAGAAATAAAATGTTAACATTTAAGTCATCTACAATAATTCCTATTCATACGAAGCAAAACGGAGTGGAGTCGAGTGTAGACAATTACTTTATATTTTCATGCATAATTTATCTGCTAAGTTATCATCAGTTTTTTGTTTTGGAAATGCAAACGATTTAAATGCGTTTGCAAATAAATAGAATCGAAAGGCCAGTTTTTAGTTTATCTATCAAAAAAAGAAAAACAAAGAAAATACAAATACGATATTCAACTGGAAAAAAATAAGTTATAAATTTCACTAAATAATAAATAAAGCTAATACTATCGTATATGAAACTTCTTCATCTTTGTATTATTTATTTAGGCACGCTGGATTACTATTTTAAGCCCGTGAAAGGGTGAAATACATATAGGATCTTACGAGTATATCGATTGAAATCGCACAACATGCACACGTGTACAGACCAAATGAATATCATCTAAATTTTTAGAATTTAAAGAAAGATACTTGCTGGCAATTATTGTTTGAAACAAAATCATTGAACCATTGCTTGGGGAGGGAATATAAGTACATCATGTATAAGTCTTTTTAATTTGCAAATTAAAGCTGAATATTTTCTAAAAACTCTGTGTTTTATTTATCGTACAGCGAACCGCGGAACTGATTATAATTATTTTGGTTTTTATTTTTATAATTTTAGTTGTAATTCTCTTGTGAACTTTCACATTTTGAGAGTATTTTGATTTTTAATTGAGTTACATTCGAAAACTGTTTTCTATTATTACAGATGAAGCAGTAACGGTCACGGATAAAAAAGAGGTTATTGAACTTTCAGACTCGCCCTAAAGCATTTTGTAAAGCAGGCGACCGACACAGAGCTCCAAAGATTTAAAGCATACTTAAATATGTTTTTGGGCCCATACTCGACTTTCGTTAATTAATTTAGTAGCTCATAAACCTTATGTACACTTTATAGTTAGATAAGTTTTAAACATAATTGCGAATAAAACTGATACATTGTACATGTATTACAACAATAAGTCCAAATAAAATTCAGTTGTTTCCGTTACAAAATGCCGGCGAACAGCTGACCAAGCAAGCGCTGCCACTTATTTCAGTTTACTTTTTCGAACCGTTGGCAGCCTCTCTTACGGTGTGACCGTTTACCACAAGTTATTTTATTTTGGGAACGTAATTGTCGCTACTTTTGCTGTTATTTAACAAATCGAAACATTTCGAAAATGTCTGCAAAGCCAATTTTATATTACGCTCTCTTTAGTCCCCCAGCTAGGGCCTGCATTTTAACTGCCAAGCTAATTGGCTTGGATCTCGAGCTCAAGTGGGTGAATCTAAAATCTAGAATTCAATAAATTTTGAATTTGTTTTTGCTTTATAGAGCCGTTGACTTTTCTAAGAAGGAGCATTTAAGCCAGGAGTTTCTAAAAGTTTGTACAAATAATAATATATATATATATACATACACAGCTACAACTACCTTATTTCTAGCTTAATCCTCAGCACCAAATACCCGTTTTTGTTGACACAGATGGTGAGGTCTATGTGGACAGGTGCGGTCTCCGCTGTGTTAACTTGCAATCACTTGTTTTTCAATGAACTTTGATTTATTTTCAGTCATGCAATTATTTGCTTCATTGTGGCCAAGTACGCTAAAACCGATCAGCTTTATTCCAAGGATTTGAAACGTCGAGCGCATATTGATCATCGCCTGCACTACGAGAACGGTGTGCTCTTCCAGGTGATCAAAGACCTTGTGGCGCGTAATATTTATGGTGGAGAAGCGGAGTTCAACAAGCGCTCGGTGGAACTGTGCCAAGGTGCTTACGCCTCACTGGAGCATTTTCTCGAACAGGGCACCTTTGTTGTTGGCAACGAAATGAGCGTTGCTGATATATCGATAAACACCACACTCATTACGTTAGACCTGCTCATGCCGGTGGATGAAAAACGGTATCCCCAAATCAGCGAGTGGTTGGCGCGCATGAAACAACTATTGCCTGACCATGAAGAGGTGAATCTGAAGGGTGCCCAGGCGTTGCAGGAGCACATTCTAAGCTGCATGGCTGAGCATAAAGCGAAAGCAACAGCATAATTTGAATTATGCGTACAAAAACTTTAAAAACTAAAACTATGTGATTTAAAGCTCCGATTTTGGCTTTATAAAATGAATTGTTTGTTTCTTATTGTATTTGAATTTTAATGTAATTTTAAACTAATTTGGATTATATACTCGCTATGCTAATTCTTCGTTTGTCTTGGGATTTGGAAATAAAATGTTTTTGTATTTTTTGAAATAGTTGCTCGTTATTCTTGTTCAATTAGCCGCTAACATAAACACAAAATAATTTTTCTCATACTATAACTAGAATAATAATATTTAAGGTTTTATCTGGTAGCATGTGTTATCGCAGGAGACTTGCCCGCAACCTACGCCTAACTATATACAATTCAATCATAACCCTAATCACATATATTTATATATACTTTTAAGCAGAAGCTGATTAGAGGCATCTATCTAATCAAAGGTTGTCCAGTTGTTCATGCCTTTGCCAACGCCAGAGCCGGCGATTAATGCTGACTTTGTGCCGGTTTGGCCGGGCGACGCAGTAGGCGATGTGTTTAATGAGAACTGATCCAGGCCGTATTTGCGCAACAGCTCAAAGTCATCATCCGGCTTTGCGCTCCGCTGCAACTGTTGAGCCAATGGGTTTACTCGGCTGGTGACCGCCGCCACAGTGGCCTTGTGCTTGGGCGCAAAGCAAGGGTACAGCGGATTGCTGACCTGATTTAAAACGCTGCTGTTTACGCCGACGGGCAGCGTGCTCGACTTTGACTTCATGTTTTTCCCCATTGGCGGCAATGGCCGTGCATGCTGATTGAGTGGATCGAAGTCCTCCAAATCAAAGCTCGTGTTGTTGCTATCGTCCAGCGATATCAGATCGTTCATGCTGTCCTCTGGGCGCGACTGAGCGCTTCGTGGCGACTGTGCGGATTGGAAGAGCATTGTGAATGAATGGATTAGTTTGACTGGGTGCTACGCGGTCGGGGGGCAGTCTACAACGTTATGGCTAATACAATATGGCTAGCAAGCAGAAAATGCGTGCAAATTAGTGGTAAAGCTACTAAAGGAACATGGTTCATGAAAGCTAACAGGGTCTAGATGTGTTAGTTTTGTGGTATTTTGTGTGGGACCGCAACCAGGTTGTTCTTAGTTAACGCGCAGCTGATGTACCTCTCTCTTTACTCGCGGCGTCGGTATGGGCGTCCCCTCGGAACCCGGCGATGACACATTTAGCTGCGAGAATCTTGAAGCAGCGGTGACAAACGAAGCGCCTGAGGAACACGACGAGGATGACGATGACGATGTTGTCGATGTGTTCGAGCTGGGCATCGAATCATCCCGCCAGCAATTGCGTTCCAGTCGATTGATGCCAGCACTGACAGCAGCTGCTGTGGCCGCCACTACAGCGTTGGCGCTGCAATGACGCCTGGGCGGAATTGGAGGCGATTGAACGTCCGGCGGACTGTCAAAGCTTGAGTCTGTGGTCGCCACTGGTGACTGCAATTTGCTCGGCGTCGAGGTGTGGCGAGGTGGCTTTAAGCTTATGTGCGGATGCAATGAGCTGTTGTTTTTGCCACCGCTGGTGCTAATACTGTTGGTAAGATTGGGCGTCGCGTACGGATGATTGTAGTAGGACACGGGATGCTGTGTCGGCTGCGTATTGACGGGCGGCGGTGGGCGAGCAGGTGGTGCTCCGTTGCGCGAGCGTGTGCTGTGCTCAGCTGTGCTTGGTTTCAGCTGCATGTGATGCGGCGGTGACAAAGGCCAGTTGCAAGTGGCGGTGATTTGGTGTTGGTGCAAATGTTGAGAAGATGATGGAAACGAGCGATAACGAATCAGACGGACAACGACACAAGCAGAAGACACAACACACACAACAAAACACATGAAAAAGTCAATGAAAAGATAGATGAAAACATAAATATCTTGCAAATACAATAACAAGAATAACAACAACAAAAAACAAAAGCAACAATGAGACACAGAGTGATATGAGTGCCATTAAGCTAGGAGCTAGAGCAGCTGCAACCGCCTCTCGTATTCACGCACTAGGCTACTTACGCTGCGGTCAACGGTGGGATTGAAGAGCGGATGATTCTGCAGCTCCTGCGACAGATTCATCTCCGATGAGCAGATCGAGCTTGCCGAGCTAACAGCAGGAGACGCACCAACAACATGATTAATATGAGGATTATTTGGCGCACCCAGCGTATAGCCGTTTGGCTGTATGTGACTGCTCGAGCTGGACATGGCCAATGGCACTGGAGCGCGTCGTGTTTGCGATGGCAACTGCAGCGCCGACTGCATGGCGCTGCCATTTACGCTGGTGACTTCACGCTCCAATCGCTTACTGCACACTGGCGAACTGGGCGCCGAACGGTGTGTGACCTTGCCTCCGTAGCCCGCTGTACCGTTGCTGCCGCTACCGTCCGGACGATCCGAGTGCTGGGGTGAGCTGAGGCCAAATTGGAACTGATGGTTGGAATTGGGGTTATGGCTGCCGTTGTCGCGCCACTTCTTGTAGGCGGTCTTAACTCCACGCGAACTCTCTTTGACCTTGAGCGAAACGTTCAATAGGAATTTAGTTAAAACAAAACTAGCTCCAAGTCCACAAATACAAAAAGGATTATTGAATGGTATTAAACTAAGCAACCACTCACCGATTTGACAGCAGACTTAACAGCTGGATTAGTCTGCAAAAGTTATGCGCAATTTGTGATAAGTGTATATAGAATCGATTGTAACCCAGAGAATAACGAGCATAAGTCACAAAAGCACAATGTGAGTTTCCAAAGCAGCATATATGAAAGAGACGCGTTCAACACACAAAAAGTAAATGAGATATATATGTACTACGTATGTTTCAAATGGATATGGATGAATAGCAGCAAAAAAAACAAGTCTAGCTACTGTTAATATTCATTGTTAAAAAGCGAGTAATGAGGCTTGAAAATAATGACATGATTTCATGGTTAATTAGGGTCGTACAAATGTTTTGATAGGGTTAATACATGGTCTGGATTTTGATGGTTGTGTTTGGAATTGTGATTTCGCAATGATTCTAAATTTGATATACATATGCAGGTAATAGATCATCAAATCATTTTAAGTCAGCAGTGAATTGAGGTCTGTTACTAACATATCTTAACGATGAGCTAAGAGCGAGCTCTCCGTACTACATAAAATATTAAAAAAATTAAAAATAAATAAAGAACGGAAAAAAAACATTGTTTAGTTTTACTGTACATATTGGTTTTAGGTGCAATTGTTGGTTAAGAAAGAAAGTAAATTCAGGTAAACTAACATTTGGTATTATTATTTTTTTTTTTTGCGAAATGGTGTTTGTGTGTGAGTGTAAATTCTACTCATATTTTGCTGGTTGACGGTGGCAATCAGTTTAAATATAGTTCTTGGCAAACATTCGCGAAATACTGCGCTTTCCCAAACAATACTGCGGAATAGATCAAATTAAATTAAAGAAAAACATTGTTGTTCATAAAACAAAAAGAAATATCAAAAATTATACAAAATACAAAACACAATTATATAATCGGGAAGTTGTAACGGTACAGCGCAGAGGGCTCTATCCATATGTGCACTCTAAACCAAAAAAAAATATATATACACATTTGTATATCCTATATATAAGGGAAGAATCGTATCTCACAACTAAAAGTGGTTGGTGAGGTGGATTAAAGGAGTGGGTGGATGTGGAATTTGCGCTATGAGTGGATGGGTTAAGGCAACCAAGATCACAGCTATATAGCTAAGTCTAGGATAAGGAATATCCTGTTTGCTGCTCACCTTGTCCTTGACATGCTTGAGGAAAACATAGTTGCGGCCGCGCTTCTTCATCTTCTCCGCATAGAGCACTGTTTCCACTTCAAATTCGTCGGAGTAACCCAACCCGCTGTTCAGCATTTTAAGTCGATCGTCGATGAATTGTTCAAAGATTTGTAGCTCCATCATTTTGGTAAGAAACGGACGTAAGTGCGACGGACGAGATTCAATAAATTTGTCGCGATTGAATTTTTTGCAGGTGTCGTGAAACTCAACAGCATCCCTATACCCACCAATTAGCTGCACCAAAGCACACAAAAAGATTTTTGATACCCGATCGCCAATGAGATGAGTCTGACTAAGATATTTCTTAAGCTGTGACACAATCTCTGGCGGCAGAGCATCGTTAAAGGGGCTCTTGAATTTATTTCCATCACAGTTTAAGATCACAACTTCGCCGAGCTCATCTGCAGAAACCTGCCATCAAGAAGAGAATAAAGAATTAGCTATGGATATTTGTGATTTTCGCTTATATATATTAACTATTTACAGTTTCAAGCACAGTCTCGGGCACACCAATTAGATATGGCATGGGTGCGCCTAGGTAATCCTTCAACTCCCAGGGAAGCACCGGTATGAATATGTGCTGCCAGACCATAGGATATAGGAATGCGTTGGCCGCCTGTATGCACGAGGACAGCTTATCCAAATTTTTGGATGTAAATATAATGCGACGTTCGGCCAGCATGGCAGCAAATACGCAGATCATCGTTTTGGGATCCACAAAGTTAAAATACAAATTCAGGTTGTGCTGCAAAAAATTAAAATATTAGATTACATTTATTGTATTTAATTAGTTTATACATACATTTTCCGGTATGCTGGGCAACTTAAACTGCAACGGCCTTTCAAATATGAAATGCTGTAAGAACGTAATAAATCAAATCTAAATTATGTTATTAAATTCAATGCTTACACTTTGGCCACTGTTATAGAATACAGTTAGACTGCCTCCCGAATCGGGTACTCCTCTGTTGTAGGCCTCCGATAGGAATGTGCGAAAGCCATTTAGATCTGTCCGTCTCAACTCGGCCAGCACAATCAAAAACTTGAGGAAGGTATCGTGCCACGGCAAATATGTAATTAGCACCATGGCCGTGTCCGTCTTGGGATCATGTCGGCAGAAACCAAAGCGCCACTTGGAGTCGCCGGTCGTATGCACAAATGAATAGGCTTGTATAGAGTCACTAAACGAAGTACAGAAAATATAATTGTGAGTATAATTCAGTTATTAATATCTGCCTTTCAAACAAAATCTTATCCATAATTCGTTTTATTCTGTTAGTTAATGTGACTTTTACAGTCAGTTTGCGATCAGAATTTCACCAACTATGGTCAAAATATTTATAAATTTAAACACATAAAAGATTAATATGGCACATCCGGTCGACAACAGCATCAGCCCAATGACCTTGACAGCAACGATAGGCGCTTTTCTACATACATCTGAACATATTTACTTGGATTTATTTCTTCATACACATACAAGAACACATTTGTAAGAGTATTACAAAAAAAATTGTGAAGTCGCTTATCTTTGGACTTAATGTATGACTAAAGGTGCCCGTTGGCGCGGAAAGTTGATGAAAGTCTTCACTTTCGTCTGCGTTGCCTCTTAACCCAAATAAAAAAAAACCAAATATAATTTGGCAGACGACTAAGCAATCCAAAAACCGCAAACAACATAAAAACCATGTGAAACCATTTGGTGATGCTGCATTAAATGTTTTTATCTTCAAAGCTATAAACAGAGTAAATATGAGAATTTGTTGAACTGTGAGGCGTGTGACAATTCGCGGACGTTGCTTATTATTATGAATAATATACAATAACATTTTGCACTGAGATTTGCTTTCAATGACAAGTCATTTGGCCTCCGATTTTGTTTTTCAACTCTTTCTATCGTATTTCGCGGGCACTTTCTTGTTGCTGTTTTTTTTTTTTGTTGTGTAGGCGTCGGATTACGTAAAGTCGTTAGATGCGCACATTATTTAATAAAATATGTATAACAGGCAGGCGGTGACAAGTCGCAAAGCGCGATGGGCAAAAAAAAATTAAAAGGAAGTGTGAAGTGGCGTCCCTATCGCTTCAGCTGTACGTGTCGGTGCATTGACTTTCGCGATAACTGTTAATAACAACAATATCTGTGAGAGAACACGCGAGAGAATCAACGTTAATCAATTAGGAGTGAATAGTGCTGGAGATCGCCTTTTTTTTTTGTTGGTGTTTCATTCTGACCCATAACTGTGTATCGCGGTTGCACTCATTTATATTTACATAGGTGCTGTTTTTTCATTTTGTTTGTCCATTTTCGCTTTCAATTTTACTTTTGGGCTAATGTCTTTAATTATTACTAGTTGAATTTTGATCGTGTTTTGACAACAACTTCATTAGTCCAGCGCTTATTAACTTTCCCAAATTGTATTTATCTGTCTGTTTGCCATGCGATAATGATGGCATTGGCTTCTTGAAAGGGGGAGAGTGGGTAGGAAATCAACCTAAATACAACTTGTTGCCGCCTGTCTTAAGCACAGCTGCACAGATAAACCAGAAATGTTTTCGGTGTGACTAACAGAAGACAGTTCAATTGACGCATATATTTGCACAATTCCAAATGCGTATAAGTATGTGTGCAACGGATAGTGAGGAAATACTCACTATTAAAATTAAACAAAAAGCGTAAAATGCGAAAATGAATTGCGTTCAACATAAGCCAAACAAAAAAACATCCAACTGGCGCGCATATGTAAACAAAAACAAACTCAAAAACTATACAACAGGTTATACAATTCATGGACAAACTTGAAATGGACTTCGGTGCTGCTGCTGTGACCGCTTAATGCTGCTGCTGGTGTGAGTCATCAGCGACGTCGCAGTCGTTGACCATTCACCCAGCAACGGACAGCAAATACAGTTATCGCTCGACAATTGGCACTTCCTTCCACTTTATTTTATTTATGAGATCATTTTAAGAATCTATGAAGAATATGGAATTTTGGAACTCAAAACGGTTATCGAAATAATAATCTCTCATAGTTGTTTTAGTTTTTTATGGGAAAATTGATTGACATATATAAACATATGCACCATCTATAAGCGAGTGACCACTGTGATCACAGAAGTTCAAGTCTTCCTAGAAGTCTTCCTACTGCATTTTGCTTTTTCTTGATTTTTGTTGTTTATTGACTGTATCACACACATTTCTAAAGCAAATTGAACAAGAAACGCGCATGTGTAATAAATATGAATGAATTTGAATAAAATGAGTAAAAACGCACCTTAAGATATCGCAGGGATATGCAAACGATGGGAGGTTGAGCATCTCCTTATCGCGAAAGCCCTCCGGGAAACTTTCGGTAATTACGCCAGCGGACGTTGCTGCTCCTCCACCATTGCGATTAACAGAGCCTCTATCGATGCCGCGCGTTGGCTTCACTTCACACCAGTACTCAAAGAGTTTTTTAACGTCAGTTCTATCAAAGATAATAGTATGTAGTAGTTTTATTATTATTGGCGTATAACACGTAAAAGTGATATACATGAAATTAAAGCTATGTGTATCGCACATCCTGCTTTTTCTGACAAGAAAGAGATGCCTGAATCTTTGGCCAGTTACGTACACTTGCACTACTTAATTTGGAAACACATTTTATTTGGGTAGAGGGTATGTAACAAGATGCAACTGTTATAAGTTTCACTGTTCAGCCAAGCGTTACGCCCACTGCAAATATGTACATATATTTTTCCCCAACCGCAGTTGAAAATCGCGTCAGCAGATAAAATACTCACTTGATTCGTGAACCCATCTGGTATGTGTGTGAATTTTTACTGGTTTCTAGCACATGTTTCAATTAACGTAATTTTTTACTATGTTGGTATTTATATTTGTCAACTTCTGATTTGATATGGAGTGGCACCAGCAGCAGCTGCCCGCATAAACATACAAATTACAGGCGGCTGTGCACTGCCCCTCTTTCCTTCTCTCTTCTTCCTCTTTTTCTTTGTCGATTCACGATTTTGCTTCGCGACGTCATTGAATCATATCAGTCATTGTTTTTTAGTAGCTATTGCGTCTGCGATTTGTAACTATTTAAAGACCACTGCACATTCGATTCTGGGCGTCGTATTTGGCCCCAATACTTATTGATACACTTGGCACACTTATTTTCTGGCGAATAGTTGAACAAAAAACACTTTAAACGACAAAAACACCAACAATAAGCGACACAGACGATCCGACCCCGACAGCAGTTGCACTTGTACTCGATGCTGAGCTGCATTTCGATACTCTAGCGGAAAGTCAGCTGTTATGCTTCCGAAATCGATAACTGTAGCCTACTATAGTAACACCAGTGTATTATCGTTTCAATAACAGCAATTTCGTTGGCGCCTTTTTAGTTGAAACCAGACAGACACAGCCGGGAAATAAATGTCTGCTAAAAGTGAATACTTACTGTTAATAACAGATCAGCGCAATGTTAACTTATGAGCGAACTAACCAGTTCATCCGAACAACATCAGTTACTTTTACATGTGCGCTAATTGTTTTTGTTTACAATTTCAGTTCAATATAAACAATTTCTGTCCAAAGTTGTGTACTTTTAAAAAAGGTCTGCATAACAAGCATGTGATATATTTTGTTGTTATATAATTGGCTTGTGCACAAACTAGCAACAAAGGTTCCTATCTATAAAAAAAAACCTAAAGGCGTTAGGACAACAACGACGACTACACAAACGACGTCGTTAGCTTTGCAACTTGTAAAGGCAAGTTGAACAATAGATTATAATATGCGTGCGTCATAATTGGCACTGTAATTACGCCACCCACCTTAACAAAAATAGCACAAAAGTTCACCCCACATACCCATGGCCCAGGCCATTGATTTTGTTGTTTGTTGCACGTGATGCCAAGCAAAAACTCAATAAGATGAGTAAGTATTGTGTACGTGTGGAACATATACACTTGTGTGTGTATGTTTTGTGTGTGTAATTGCACGCCTTAGTTACAACGGGCACTTTACCATTCGAACCATGGCTCATTACTGAGCTGTGAGCCATTGGCAATAGTACAAACATAACAAACAAAAAAAAAAAAACACTCAATATTTTCGTTTTAAGTTTGGTGTCAGTTACAAAAAATTGACTAAATTATTGTTTAAAATTCCCATCATTTTACATTTTTTTCAAGGTAAGCGCACAAAACCCACAATTCACGGAACAATATTATACAAGGCGTCAATAAAAGAGTGTCAATATATATTTATATATGTTCATACTTATCTAGCAGACGATAATACCATTTATTGAAGACCAATATATTGGCAAGTGTGTGATAGTTAAACTTTAGTTGCCACTGCTTCGAAATCATGCTGTGCACCTTTGTTCAGATGCCGCTAAAGGCGGTCATCAAAACCCAAAAACTAAACCTGAACAACGAATTGCTCAGTATTGGCCGCTTCGCACTCATGATTAATGATCACAGCAGAAGTGCAAGTGCAGCATTATCACAAAAGCTGTCCCAATACAAACAACAAACCCTGCATTCACAACAACCACATCAACGACAACAACGAAATCTACAACTTAAACGTGAACTGCTGTGAGTGAGAGAGATTAAACAGGAGAATATTATTATCTTCGGAGTGCCGATTATTATCTTAATTATCGTCCGATTGTTTCTATAAAATAGCTCTTCGATTGTGAATTGATTTAAGTGTTAAACCGACTTTGCTGAGATTAGTAAAATAGTTGAAAAGATAGTTTTAAAATAGTCATGACTATCAAGAGTATATGCAAATATACTCTCTGCTAGGCTATAAATAAAATCTGCAATCAACCCCACTTTGGTGCTTGCTGATAATAATAAAACACGACAAGACACGGGTTCAAGTGTCCGTTCCGTTCAGCTGGCCAGCTCTCAATTGAAAATAATAAATATAGTAACGTATACTATAGGTCCAAAACGATAAGATATGCCCAATACACTGGTTTTTTTTTATTTTTTGAGGTATGTGTATTTGTACAAGTACATGTATACTTATATATATTGTATAGTCAGATCCATTCAGCAATTTCGAATACGAGCGCGCATTGTGATAAATTGTAATTTGCCCGCTATTGCTTCAATTGTAGTCGCCCCGCTCGGGATCAAAGTGAAAAACTTGCTTTGAGAGGAATACACACGGAGGTTGCATCAGTCACCATGTTCTATTCAATGTACGCGTATCTGTCGCACTTGCCGCGGCTGCATGCTCTGGGCCTGGCCATATTTGCCTATGTTGTCTATTACCTCATTCAGGTGGTAAAGGTGAGTTGCCGCTTACGTAATCTCCGTTTAACTGTCGTTCTAACCATACAAAAAATCACAGCGCCCGATCATTGCCTGCTCTGATGGACCCTTTAAACAGTACCTGTTCAAAAAGATGCCCTCGCTGGAGAACAAGTATTGGCCTACCTTTTGGTGTGTGGAGAGTCGGGCTCAGACCGTTCTTGCAAGCCTGTTGCGCTCCAAGGGTCTACCTCGTGTCAATTATCGCCGGTAAGTAATTGTGCCATTTTGCTTGACAAGGTGACCTTTGATATCATTTACCGAGTCTCATGATATATTCATAAGTTTATCATTATCAATTATGCATAGTCATTTCCAAAGATCTCGACCCGGCTCACAGCGTACAGTCATAATCTTTTTTTTTGTTTTAAATGAACTTAGGAGAATAAGAAATAATGGGATTTTAAAGATAAGCTTGTTATAATTATAAATACAAATTCATAAGATAATGTAAGCGAAAGGTGTGTGTAGGCAACCAAATTTTAACTATTTAAAAATATTTAATATTTACTTATCTCCAGCTAATAAAATACCTTATGAGATAAGCATAGGTAAAGAAATTGTAAATTTATTTAAAGTCATAATACATCATTATTTCAAGCTATTTGTAGTCCTATAAATAAATTAAATATTTCTGTATAATTGCACATTTAAATGCAGGGAGATACTCAGCCTGAAGGATGGCGGTGAGGTGGCTCTCGACTGGATGGAGGATGGCTGCGACGAAAATGCACCTTGCGTGCTAATATTGCCAGGTCTGACTGGCGAATCGCAGGCGGAGTATATCAAGTGTCTGGTCTTTGCCGCCCAGCAGGCGGCTATGCGTGTGGTTGTTTTTAATAATCGAGGTCTTGGCGGCATTGAGCTGAAGACACCCCGCCTCTACTGCGCCGCCAACTGTGAAGATCTGTGCGAGGTGGTGCACCATGTGCGCCGCACACTTCCTGCACACTGCAAACTGGGCGCCACCGGAATATCCATGGGTGGCCTTATACTCGGTATGTAAAAGCAAATTGATAACGGATTTTCTTTTTGGTATTTTCGTAATCCAATTAACTACACATGCAGGCAACTATTTGGCGCGGAAGAGCGACGAAGCGCGTGTTAATCTATCAGCTGCCAAGATAATATCAGTTCCTTGGGATGTGCACAAGGGCAGCGCAAGCATTGAAAAGCCAGTCATCAATAATCTGCTGGGACGTCATCTGGCTGGTAGCCTGTGTCGTACGCTGCGCAATCACTTGGAGGTCTACAGAGATATTTATCAGGATTCGGACATTGATATGCAGCGCATACTGCGTGTAAGTTAGATTGGCACATCAATATCGATTATTCCATAATACATTATTTTATTGGCTAGTGCAAGACTATCAAGGAATTTGACGCGCTATTTACGGCCAAACAATTTGGCTATGCCCATGTGAATGATTATTACACGGATGCAACACTTCATAATAAATTGGATCAAATCAGTGTTCCACTGCTTTGCCTGAGTGCAGCGGATGATCCGTTTCAGCCCTTGGAGGCGATACCCATCAAGGCAGCCAATCAGTGTACACATGTAGCAATTGTAATTACCGCACGTGGCGGCCACATTGGTTTCTTGGAAGGCTGGTGGCCATCGACAAAGGATCAGTATATGTGCCGTCTTTTTACTGAATATTTTACCAAGGCGCTTTACGACGAAGATGGCGAATTCGAACGCGCATCCAACAAAATGCACGAGATCTATTTGGCCAAGCAAACAGCAGAGTTTCCTAGCAGTCCAAATGCATCCCCATCGGTTCTGCTGCCAGTAGAACAGATGGACCAAAATAAGTTGAAGTTGATGTAGAGGAGGCCTTGCAGCAAGCTGGATTTTATCCAAAGCACTATATATATCTATATATACGGAGAACAGAGAGTATACTTTAATAGACACTACTAGACGCCAGCTGTGGACTTGTGATATGAATTTAAAGAAAATCAAAAGTGTGTTATGCTATAATCAATTAATTACAATATATATAGATTCGGTATAAACAGTTCAGTAGCCGTTAGAAACTGAAATTTATCGCTAGAATATGTATTAGTCACATATCAAATTGGAACAGTGAACCAAAAGCTTTACATAATTTAATATTTTAGTGAGTAAAAAAGAGGCAAATCGCAAAAATATAGAACGAAATGTTCAACAATAAAATTACTATGACAGAGAACAATAATCATATTAAAAATTATATATTTTTTTAAAATTCCAAATATATATATTTAACTAATAAAAATTACAACGCTTAACAAAAAGAATATGCGCATGTATGGCTTTTCAGCGTATAGTATATAAATCGAAGACAACTAGCACTTGAAATCCGCTTACAGCTAAACATTATGAATATATAAAAAATATTTGTAGTATTTGTGGCCTGGCCTAAATGGGTTTGTAGAGCAACGTTGTGACATATTTCTTGCAATACCGATGCGTAGCACTGAGCACCATGACACCATCTTTGATAGACAGCGCATACAGGTGATTCAACATGACATGATTCGGCTCTGGCAGCAATGTTGGCTCGCACTTGAATGAAATACAAAATTAATCATATTGTATACTTAAATATTGGTATATATTACCGATAGTGGTGTATCCTTGTTAAGTATAACCTGCAGCAGATGCGGCGGCAGCACGGGCGGTCCAGAAACCTTCTCCCAGGGCTTCACTTGCGGCACCTCCTGTGAGTATTCCTTTTCGGCATAGTTGGGCACATTCTCGCTGTCTTTGGCCAGTGCTTGGAATACTTCAAAATCTGAGGCACGTACAGATACTAAATTGTTCTTATCGCCGTCATCGTTCTCGACGCTTTTCTGGAAGTGAAGTCGAGACACAAATCTTTTTAATTTGACAGATAAATAATTATAGATTTCGAATAGTTCAGCATTGAACCTAAATTCGAGGCAGACTTTGCGACTCGCCTTGTTTACAGTCCAGCAGTGATTACACAATGCTTTAGTAAAAAAAAAACAATAGTTATTCTCTCGAGAGAACTGGACAAAGAGATACCCTATACACAGCTCGACTATGTTTTAAAGTTTTTTTTTACCCTAATAGGTAATTTTAAAAGTAATGGATTTTATGAAAGATGATCTACATACTTAAAAAAGTATACGTAAAAATTATTCGATTAATACTGTAAAATCTGCAAAATATACAAAGATATTTAGCTCACATATTACATATTACATCTGATATTAAAATGTAAAGATTTAATAGACTCTTAATTCTGATCTATAATATAAATATTGTTACAGTTGTCTTCTTCAGTTGATCCAAAATTTAATGAATATACCCATTTAGCAAATTTGCAGTAAGTACAGGGTGTACAAATTGTCAACAGCGTCAACAGCTTTTGTAAACATTGCGCTGTATCGATTTTTCACAAGTTGAACACTGAAACTTACAAGCTTAGGATCGTGCTTCCATTCGCCATCCACACAGAATTTGTACTGATGGTCCCCTTCGGCCAAATCGATGATGGTCACAAAATTGCCATGGCTGCGCACCATCGGGATAGGCTTCCATTTGGAGAATGTGCCCGATATGGTCACATTTTTGCCACCATAATCCCAACGCAACACAGTGGGCAGCGCAGTTTTCTTTAGTTCGAACTCCTCATCGGTCAACTGCAGTGCTCCTATTGCCTTTCCCAGATCCTCATCGTTATTCTCATCCATTGTTTGTTCTCTGTCAGCTGGCGTTGTTGTTGCTGCTACTGCTGCTGTTGCTGTTGTTTCGTTATCAGCTGTGCGCTTAGCGCTTGCTCTCGTAAAATACTCGTCGTCGTCTTCTTGTGACGAACCCTCGGTTAAGACTGCCGTATGTTTTTTATCGAATGAGAAAGCTTGGCCGCCACCACCACTGCCACTGGCGCCTGTTCCCACACCACCCGAAGCTGCTGCAGCCCCACCAGCCGCTCCAGCGCCAGCACCTGACACTGAGTCGCGAAAATGTGCGGGAGAACTTGGCGTTGAGAGGTCCGTTGACTTATGGCGCTCACGATGCATATGCACAGTCGAACTGCCCGCGTTACCCATTTTGCAATTGCAATTCTCTCCCTCTTTTTTATCTTTCTCTTTAGATATTTGTTGCTGTTGTTGTTGCTACTTTTTTCTCCTAGAATTTTTTTTAGAGGTTACTCAAAGCATTTAAAAATGTTGGACGATGATTGTTTTGGCACTTTGTTTTCCTTGATATTCGATTCTGTTTTAACAATTGATTTGCTTCCGCGTATTAGTAAATAACTTTTTTTTCAGTTATTGCTTATAGATTATAAAATATATTTGGCATTTGAAAATTTATTGCTTTATTATTTAAGAGTTTGTTTTCGTCGTAAAATGGCTAATAATAATTACAACAATATATGTGTGTACATAGGTATGCAGTGTATATATGTAACTGCGTGCTTTGTATATGAACACTTCCAAATGGATTTTATTTATTTGGTGAGAAAATCGAAGAGCTGCAAGTTTCACTTTATCGACCAGGGCGACAAAGTCATAGAATCAAATGTTGAGAACGGTTCTCTGGTCTTGCGTCAGTCGTATTGTGCGCATCTGAACGTGTAATATACATTTATTAATATTATTATTATTGCATATGGATCACATACCTAAACTATCTCAATTATTATATATCTACAAATTTTAATAAGCTTGAGCTAGTTCCGCTGAGCTACTCTTTTAGTTGTCTTCGAAGCCCTGAGCAGATATGCAAGGTTTATGCGTGAAAAAGATTAGAAGGCAGCCAGTAGAAAACTAATTAAGTACTTCTAATACATAATAATGGCTGAATTGGTGAAAGACTGGCTAGCGGATTATCAGCGCGCCCGGCGTCAGCCAGTGGAGTCCGAGGCATTCGTCGTAGAGCACGAAACAGATCCAGAAATCGCCGACGCCCTCTTCACAATATTCAGTGAACGGCAGCGCAACGAGGATTTGGTGCACGACATTTGCCAGCAGTTGTTGTCATTCTACCGGGCGCCGGAAGTGACGCTGCACAAGTTCCCATTGCAATTCCTACCCGTGTTGATATACACGTACCTGCATGCAGTCGCCGCGGGTGACAAGAAGGCATCGCGCGGCGTGGAGACGCTGCTGATATGCATTTATAACGGCGAGGTGTCCACCGACGATGGCGGTCAAAAGGTGGTCGCCTTTCGTATGCCCATTCTGGCGCAGGTGTCGGTTTACCACGAGCTGAAGAACCTGCCCATGACCGATCTGCGACGCTGGGAGGAGAACTGCAATCGTGAGGTCAAATGGGGACCACATTTGCGCATTGAATCGATCAATGCTCAGAATAGAATGCGCATCCTTACCGCTCTGCTGTTCTGCTACAATCAGCAGGTGAGCCTCACTCAAAAGTCCTCGCTGCCGCACCTGTGCCGTGTGACGTCACATCTGGTCAACCAGGGATTCATCACCAAATCGGGACATAGCCATCGCATGAGCTACGGGTAAGTGGACTCGTATATAGCATATAGTTTTACAGTGATCACTGCAATTAAATTCTGGAAAGTTATTTTGATAGCTGCAAATCCTTTTCCCTTCCATTAAAACTGAACAAAAGTTAAATTTTATAGCAAATGATTGTCCAAAATTTAAAAAATAAAAATTGTGTAACTAGTTATAACTGTATAAATATATACTATGTATTTCAGCTCGGATCCAGCTACGGGTGCCACATTTCCAAAACCCTCCTCGCCGCGCATACCGCTCTCTGCATCCTTTCTCATCGAACTGGTGCACGCAATTTACTATGCGATGTTTAATGGCTTTGGCACTATGGCCATACAGACACTGGAAGACATCCACAATCGTGCCAGTTATGAGATGTACACGGAATTGATTCTTGTCACAAATGCTGTGCGCAATTCATTACATGCCAATCCATCGGGCCAGCCCAACGATGGGCCCATGGGCCTAAGCGTTGCGTTAACACCGGCAACAAATACGGTGACAACGTCTGTATCCAAGTCGATGATAACGAACGCTTCATTCCGTACGAAAAAACTGCCCGATGACATTCCCATACAAGTTCAAGATCTCACTATGGCACCGGCGCCGCAGCAGCAGCTGGCCAGTGTAACGGAGGAAACGGAGCCAGGTGCTAAGGAATCGCCGTCGACCAAAGAGAGCAGTGGTACACGTACCTCGATCATAAGGCCCAGCATGGAAGGCATTAAGGCGCAGGCGAACAAGGCCTTTACCGGCTTCAAGAAGAAGGATAAGGACAAGGAAAAGGATAAGGAGCCGCCAAAACCACCGCAACGTAAATTCGAGAAGCACACGCAGCGCAACTCTCTGCTCCAGCTGCAAACACAAGCCACAGATCCCGGCACTGACTATGAGAAGAGTTCATTGTCGGTCAGCAAGTCGAAGACCTACGATTCCGTTGCGGATACGCAACCCACCGACATGATACCAATGCAAACGCTCTCGCTGATCAATGAGAATGGAAGCAATAGCTTTAGCATCGAAAGCGATATGAACGATGGCATTGCCGTCCTCTCTGGACTGGGCAGCAACATGCCAGCAAGCAGTAACACGACTTCCATCACAAGCAGCGATTTGCTGACCAAGAGCTTTGATTCCAGCGTGGAAATAACACCAATGGGTCATAGCAACAGCAATGGGGGCAAGCTGGCTGAGTACAGTCTCGAATAGTGAGGGTGATCATTCCGGGTGCAACAAACCAATTAGCCAAATTTCAAGTATATTTATTATATCATTACTAAATACATATACATTTATGTGTATGCATTCGCACGTTACCAAATGATGTATTAACGGTGAACGATGGACAAGAACAACCTTTATAAGAATGAAGGCCAGTCAACTGAAGTAATACTTAAAACCGTTGAAAATTTGTTGAATATTAATTGTCACTATTAGTTGTTCGTATATATTATGGTATTGTATTCTAATTGTTGCTAAAAATGTACATTACTAATTATGTAATTTTCGTTTAGATTTAAGCACACATTAATACCTATAAAAACAAATGAAAGTAACACAAATATAGCCAATTTACCAGTTGTCTAAGTAACTTTAAAACAAAAGCATTTTGTAACGAATCTAATTCCAGCTAGACAACTGGCTAATGTAAAGATGCTGGTAAACTTGGCCTCCAAGTTGGTTTAATAACAAATAATAGTTAAGAGCATTGCAATATATATATACAATACATACAAAACACATATATACGACACTTGTATACAACGTATACATACATAAAAATATTTATTGAACGTTGACCTACAAGCAATGTAATTATTATTGATTTAAACTACAAATGAATATATATACACAATTGATATGGTGAACAGATGAATCAATCAACCTTTGCCCGCTTTCTAAACTTGCCCTGCAGAAAGATGCGTTGCACATCGATGCCCTCCTTCAGATTGAGAGTGCGCCGATTCACATAACTGTTGTTTTGCACATCGAAGCCATTTGAGGTAAACAGCAGTGCCAACTGCTGCTCCTCAAAGTAATAGCTACGGGTGCCATCCTGTCGCATATACAGATTCTCTGCGATTTTGTGACCCGGTTTGAATCGCAGCTGTGCCATGTCGTACAGGCCGTAATCTCTAAAAAGCACCAATCCACCTGGCTTGAGTAGCTTCCACAGATTCTGTATGACATCGGCGAACTTGTCTGGATGTATGGCGGACAGCACAAAGATCATTGTGCATACGTCGAGACTTTCGGCGGTAATATGCTGATGCACCTGTTGCGTCGTTATGTCGCACTGGAAGGCAGTTATATGCTTCGAATCGTACAGTGCATTGGCTTGCACAAAGTAAACGGCACGTGGTGAGAAGTCGCAGGCATAGAAATAAAATCCGTGCTCATCATTATTTTGATCCCTTATTTGCTCCTCCAGTAGCGGAAATACTAGATTGCCGACACCGCAACCCACCTCGAACAGGGTACGCCTCTCGCCAGAACGAGTGCACTGTTGTCCGGAGAGCAGTTCTTGGAACTCGCGTGTTGTCCAGTGTCGATCCTTAAAGAAGCGTGTTTCGTTACGCTTGTAGAATAAATCCCAATGACGCTGTGCATCAATTTCCAGTTTGTTCGCTTTAAATTCAGGTATTAAACGTTTATTTTGTTCCTCCATTTTGAGTAACTCATCAGGGGTAAGCTCTTTTGTCCGTTTGGTGAATAAATCCGCTTCCATTTTGTTGATTTCAATTAGAATTGCCGCGACTAAAACCAAAACAAACTAAAGCAGCGCGTGTTGTCGATATTCGTAAGCCCCAATTTACATCTCTAGCAGAGTTGAATCGAAACGATCTTAGTTGAATTGAACTACTCCCGGAACTGAACCACAGTCAAGCTAGTTCGAGGAATATATTTTTATACTAATCGGTCAATCGATATCATATCGAAAGTGACTAGAGTTATAGGCCGCGCATTGTTTAACAAGTGCATTCACTAGCAATGTATCGAATTTAAATGGAAAAGGTAGTATTACAGGTAAACAAATGATTTATTTAATTCTCAGTGCTCTTTTGATCATTATACACCAAAACTGAAATTATACATGTGTATTAATAAGAAGATAACAAATAACAAGTGTAAAACGAAAGTACCAATCAACAACGATTGGCGTGGATTGCTTTGGTCTTTGATAGCTGCACAAGTGGGCAGCTCCATTATCTGCCCATTATGGTGGGCTCGTCCGCCATGGCAAGCTCATCGTTGGGGGCCTTAGCGCCTTTTTTCTTACCAGAATACCAGAGGAACATAACACCGCATAATATATTAACCACAAACGTAAACCACGCCAAATAGACTCCGTAGCCATAGCTGGATAATATAAATATTGTAATCGTTCAGTTGTGGTCATATTAGAACAATTAAGGTTAAACTCACGTCAGTTCTGCGTCATCCGGATATGCGTAGAACAAATGATCTTTAGTGTAGTCGATTGAGGAAAACAACACTTGTAGCACGACAAGCGCTGTGGACGCAGCAACCAAATGTATACCACCTGCCAGACGTTTAAACATATAGCGCGGATTCATGAACGTGTAGAAGGAGAACACAGCGCCTAGGCTCATGACGAATAGCGTGATGCAGGCAAAGGATGCCTGCGTTCTTATATAATCTGAAAGAAAGTACCACGCCACTACCAAATAAATACGAAATCCAAAAAATGCACATATAAAAGTACCTACCCATTAATTCATCATCAAATCCAGGCTCATTGCGCAGTGTGTTCGAGTTGGGAAACATGTCGATGTACTTGCAACGAGCTGTTGAAAACATTTAATAATTCATTAGAAATTAAACATAGAGAACTATTAATGCAGATTATTTGATTCTTTAAAATTATTTTATAATTTATCGGTCATTTACTCTGTATTGTGTGTCAATAGTTAAAATACCTAAATTTCGAAGGTTGGATGTTGTTACTTATAAAGTGACTCCTACTCATTGTATGAAAATAACTTTTTATTAAATCATTTCCACTTCTTGACTTAAATTAAATTTTTTGTTAAATTAAATACTATAAAAGCAGAAAATACTACATTCTCTATCAATTATTTTTAATATATCAACAATATATAAAAATAACGTATATCTAATTGTCAATTATTTTCGACGAATTAAAACATTTGTACTATTTATTTGAGAATTGGGCCTGTGTTAAATTTAAAAACTATATTTTAATCTTCTTGAGTATGTAATATAGTTGACTTACGATAGGGTATATAGCTGTAGTGGGCAGTCTGCCCGCCTTTCTTGGGTGGCAGTGGGGGCACAAGTATTAAAATAACGCGCTCTTCGTTGAGCACGAAGGCGGGTATGCCAATGTCGCGGATGTAGGTGCCCAGGAGACGCACAACCAGCGGATAGTCCGTCCAGTTGCTAAATATGGATTGTTGTGCCACCTCCGGTATAACATAGTATGACCAGGTGTTGTTATATTTGACGCGCTGCAGCGCCGAGCCGAATGTTTTCCATTTAATGATACCGTTCACATCGAGCGGATCGATGGGAATAGGCTTGACGGCAGTGGAGTTGAATTCACGCTGATTTGCCTCTGTTGACATAACTAGTTTGTGGAAGGCACTGCGAAAGGTTTGGAACTCCTCCTCCTCGCCGCGAGCCCAATGCGCAAACATGCGTCGACGTGCCGGCTCTGTGAAATTGCCGGACTCATCAAGCTTTTCCGTAGCAAACTCCCTGATGAACTCCATGTGGGTGAGATTACGTTTGGCATCGTTGATGTACGACTGTGAGGTATATGACATGGAGGTAAAATTGCGTACAACATTGGCATTGCTGAGTGCATTCGGGACAATTGTGTTGCGGCAATGACGCCACAAACCCGAATGAGAATTCATAAAAAAACGACGCGATTCCGGTATGAAGATGCCTGGAGATAATATGAAATATGCAATCAACTGGTTTGCGTACATATAAATTTTACGCACCGGCTCCGCCTGATATTATAATCCAGTGATCCGTCGAGATGGCCACAATCCAAACAACCAGCGAAATGACCATCAGCATGCTGCAACCGAGCAGCACTCGACGCTGGAACATGTAGGCCTCCATTAGCGGTCGCCGGGCCTCATCTCGGCCAATGGTCGAGGTGGAAACGTCGCGCTTCATTATTGCGCTTCAGCACACGTCCAATATCTACGGGCTCTGCAGTTGTGTTGCCGACTGTTCGCAGTCTCCGGGCAATACCAATGACAATTCCACACGCACATGGGCCAGGTAACGTTCCTGTGAGTATGCACAAAAAAAATTATAATTTAGTAAAAATTCAAAATAATATGATATGGGTAATGCTCGGTCAAATTAAGTCAGATTGCGGATACGCTCAGTTGTGGGCAAGAAAACTCATCATCGTAATTATAAATCAGCAGGTGTCTTTTGGCGGATTTTGCGCGATTTTTATTTTGTTTTGTTTTTCAGCTTGTGGTTATTTTTGTTTGTCAGGTTCAATATTCAAAACAAAATATTTTCTTCACATTTGTCTGGCGCAAGCAATTAATTATGTTGCTTTTGGAGAATTTATATACATTGTGTTTTTAACGTCGTCGCTTTGGCAAGAAAAACGTTTCGTAAACCGTCCTGCGACCGTCAAACGTTCCGTTTTGGTTTTGACAGAAATTAAGCAAATTAGCGAAGACATTCGAGAACGATGAAAAAGAAAAAACTGCATTTTTTTGAAAATAATGTTCCATTTTATAAACGATTTTCTTAAAATGAAACAAATACATATATTTTGTTTTTCTATATGTAACGTTTGCAAATATTTTTGCGAGATTTAGGTGTGCCAGCGTGGGTAGTGTCGTGTGTGCGTGTGAAAGTGCCATACAGCATTTGTTTTGTGGGCATGTGCACCCACCGAACAAGTCGACGGGTTTTCCTTAGTTTATATACTACATGTGTGTTTTAATTGCACTGTTACACATCATACTGAATAATGAAATTTATAAATTATGTGGATCGTAAAAAGTTGAATGCAGCGCATTAATAAAATTGTTAGAAAATGTCGCTTTTAATTTAAGGAAAATCCATAAATTCATCACGTAATATTTATTTAATTAATAGCTTCGATCAATTTGCAGATCATTTCATCTTTTGTTTATGCTAACTTCATGTGTTTTACTTCCGCGTTATATTTTTAAACAAACTGAACAGAATGAGCTTGCCACTGGTGCAGCTGGGAGTTGCATTTGCGTCAGTCTTTGTTGAAGTGCGTCATCAGTCACAAAGTAAAAAAAGACAATGATCTCTTTAACGGAAGAGTTCTTTGTGTTACACCTGCAAGGGCTTCAGTTGTATACGAGTTGTATGTTTAAATACTCAATGGGTATTATTATTATATCGTAATGTTTTCAAGTCCATGAAGTATGCGTATTTAATTGATCAGTATTGAAAGTCAAGTTAATATAGTCATATTTATCATGATATTTCGACTAAACTCACTACAAGTAAGATTTTGACAAAATATATAACAAAAAATAAAAAAATTTTGCTTAAATGAGCATTGTATGTGGTTTTCAAAGGAACAATCTGTATGTTTTTGGTTCATACATAATAATTTTAAAATGCGCGCCATTGGGCTTCGTTTTGCAAGGGTATATAATTTTCAGCGTCTCTAAGATTGCATTTCGTTCTTGTTTTTATTATATTTTTGGTTTATTTGTTTAATTTTGTTACTTTTATTTTTATATGTGTTTTGCACGGTACGAAATTGTACTTTACGCATTTGGCGCGCTCGCCTTTTGTTTTAAACAAATTTGTCTTGAACATTTTGTATTTTTAGACAAAATGTACAGTTATCAAGCTTTGTCTATACATATATAAATATATATATATATGTATATATATATATATATATATATATATATATATATATATATATATATATATATATATATATGTATATATAAATACATTTACATTCTTTACGGCCTAGGTAATGTGTGGGCATATGAACATTCATCCGTCCGTCTGATTGACCGCATGACAAATTCGCTCAAACGGTAATATTTCAACATCTCATTGTATATTATTTTTGGTGGTCGCGCATATTGACAGTTTTGACGTGAGAAATGTTTTATATATGTGTAAATTTAGTATATATGCTATACATAGGTATGCATTGCACAGAGAAGCCAACAAACACAAACGAGCACAAAGAAATGTTATAGTCTAAATCTAAATAAATAAATATATTATGCAAACAAATTTGTGGGACACATTTTACTTTTTATTTATTTGTCTTTAGCTCTGAACACTGTCTTTTATTATAGTTTATTAATATTGCTTCGCTTGGGCCTCGAGTGCATTCCTTTCAGTTTAACGATAAACATAAATTATGTCAGCGAAATGTCAGTTTTGAATGTTTAACGGAACGCGCTTTTATCTGTCAGCAAATAATTTAATGTTATATACATACATGCACCGAGCAACAATTAACAGTGCATCATTGTTTACCATTAAAGCTTCCGATCTTGCACTAAACTAAACTTGTGGTACACGTTCGATATATCCAGTTTGACTTGTTTGTTTTTGATGAACTGTTTACGAGGCGAATATAAATTTTGCTAATATCGAAACCATAAAACCCAAAGCGCTTCTAAATAAATAAATAAATGGACTATTTAAAAATACAGACGGCGGTACGTAAACGAATAATCCCACAATGGTACAAAAGAAATGCACTGACAAAAATCACGTCGAGATCGAATACCGCCGCTAACTGCTGCTGGCTGATGCAGAGCACTAGCACAGACTAACTGACTGCCCGAAGCAGCAGCAGCAGCAAAAGCACAGCAACATTAGCATTGCCAGGCAACAGCGCCAGTTGTGGCCCTGGTCGCAATGGTGGGAGCACGATAAAAACAAAAGGCAAACAAGGAGCCCCGTTGTTGTTGCTCTGGCCGCTGTCGCCGGCGGCGCTGATTTGCGAGCGTAAAAAAGCCCCGCAACATAAACATAATTGCGACGGCGTGTTCTACATACAAGAATTTTGATGTATATACACGTATAGAAGAGGAGCAGCAAATGTGTAGCAGCGGTATTTAAATAAATATAAATATATTCAAACGTTGCGACAGAAAACAGTGCATGGCCACCTGCGGAAGATGCTGACTCTGGCTAATGGACCAAGCCCAACAAGCACTGAACTCTCTCGGCATTGTCGTGAACCTCTGCGTCATTGTTTTTTAATTGCGCCATAAAATCTCAGCGCAGTGTGTCCCGATATAAAATTAGATATTGATGAATTAAGGCATCTCTCTAATTTTTTATTGATACAGAGCCATGGGCAGCTATTTATAACTGAATCGTACACACTATGCTAGCCAGTCAGCCGCATGCCAGCACGCGCGTCGGCCACTGCCGCCCCAAAACAGTTTTTGGGCCAAAATGCTATAAAACGTTGACAGCGAGTTTATGAATGTTGTTAGATTAATTTTATTTTTAATTTTTTTTTTCTTATGTCATTTACAAGTAGCGCATCACTTAGAAGATGAATGACGTCGTGCCGGACTCTACAACTAACCACTTGTTAGTGCCTATTTGGCAAATGGACAACAAGTGGATTTGCTGCAGATACAGTGGTCATTTGAATATAAGAACTTCCAGTTTCTGAACCTATTATCATTTTTTTTACAATTCGTTCAAATTTTTTTTTTAACTTAATCCATATGAATAAAGATATCATAAATTTAAAAAAATTAATATAAGTTTCACTTGCACCTTTGGACTTATTCGCGAATAAGAATTACATAACTTTAAAAACAAGTAGCTTCTATGATTTAATCTATTTCTTTTTATCTGATCGATCTGTGATACGCAAGGCGCCCATATCCAGATTTAATTCGCTTAGTATATCGTTTGGAGCAGCGCCATGCATGGTCAAGCCGGCAATAACCTGTTGCGCCTCGGGACAGTTAATGCAAGCATTTCGTATGGCCAGAATGCTCCACTCGCGCATCACTGTGAAAGTAAATACATAAATACAGAGGTTTCAACAGATTCAAAGCATACTGACAAGGATTTCGCGCATCCATATTGGTGCACTCGAGCAACGTCGGAAGCAGTTGTGTATCCAGGCAGTAGCCTCGGTTCGCCGGATTATCGTACAGCAAATTGGCTGTGCAGCGTACCAGCAAGGTTTTGAGCTCAAAAGACACCTGCGTCTCGTAGCTCGCATCTATGTTAGAGCTTAGCGCAACTTCCTCTAGTTTTGTCATGGGTTTGTCCAGGCTTCCAACGTTTATAGACTCCTTGTCAGCGGCGACCACACAACGCAGCAGACTGCTTACATTGATAAATAATGATTGGTCGCTGGCATAGATTTTGTCATATTTTTCAGACCCGCTGGCGCTGGCTATGATCCTCAGTAGCGTGTGCACCTCTCGTGGATGCAGCTGGTTGCTCAGTTTCATCGTTTCACGTAAAATGCAATCAGATTTCAGTCGAAACTCTTTGGCAAAGAAATGTAAAATAACGGAGCTGAGCTCGCCATTTGGACTGTTCTCCCGCAGATAGTGTGCAGCGTAATCCAAAAAGGCAATTCGCTCCTCTACCAAGTCTAAGCGCTGATAACACACTACACAGCTGCGTCCAGCTTGGACTATAAAGTGCTCCAGCAAAAAGTGCAAATATTCAAAGTTGTACTCCGATTGCGTTTCATTTATTGCTTGCCACAAACGAACACAGGATTGAAACACCACTAGATCACTAACCAGATGTGCGCCTAAGCTCTGGTATATGTTGTACATAATCATGAGCATCACATTGTTCGAACTACCCAGTGGAGGAGTGTATGCCTGCTCGGAAATTTGAACGCCATGTGTCTGCCAAATAGCTGCTTGTGTTTTCTTGTTGTTAACAATGGTGTTTGCCAGCACTTGAAGCGTCAGAGTATGTAGCGTGCGCTGCTGTGTTCTCATAATCGGATTAAAAGCGACATTTTGCACAAAATTCGAAAATTCTGCGTTGTTGGCCAATGTTTCCTGACTTGCCTGACTTTGAGTGAGCCGCAAGCGCAGACATTTCAGTAGATTAGTGATTTCTGCTCCATTTTCATCCACACTCAGGTTTTTAATTTGCTCTACAATTTCGATGGTTTTTTTGTCCTGTAAATAGTTAGTTTAACTAAGTAAATAAGCAATAAAAATTTGCACTTTTTTTTACCGGCTGCACATGTTCCATTTTTGTATATGTTTCAATAAATACTATTATAATCGATTGCTCCACCAATGATATCGATTACTTAGTTTTGCATTAATATTTGAATATGAGCACAATATCGCCATGTTATCAATGTTAGAGACAAATATTGGGTCCAGCTTTAAGGTGTAAATAAGACCATAATTGTGCTTTTGTCGCAGTTATTCGCAAAAAAATGGACAAGCGTTTATTATTTACCCGTTACTTACAACATACAACACAGAGACTGCAGTAAAAATGTCAACATTTCTTAACACTTTTTTTTTATATAAAATTAGGTGCTTGCTGTTAACATTTGCGTAAAATGTTAATTTAACAGGTGGAAAAACGCAAATCAAAAAATAAACAAAGAACAGAAAAAAATATAGTTAATAATTATTGTTGTTAAAACAAAGCCGTAAGTTAGAAGACGGCTTCAGTGCGCAAACAAAATAATATATTAAACAAAAGTAATAAATTAAATAAATCAACATAATATCCACTGCACCATCCGGCTTTGGTGATTCCAACCCGCTCAACGACAACGTGGGCTAACAAAATCTAGAGTACTCGATGGTAGCTTGGTCAATTGAATCCACAGAAAATAACACATAACACAATATTTTTATGTCAACCTGCTTAGATTTTCGGCAAGCATAACGCAAATATTCTATTCATATACAATTTTGTATGCAAAATTTTTGATTCACATATTATGCTTGTTAATCGCGCGCTATGTCAAAGTTGGCTAACTCAGGTGACGTAAGTAAGGACAAGGCAAGACAGCAAGCAAAACATTTTTTTAATTGGAATCCTTATGTACTATAGATACAGACTACATGGATACCGACACAATTTGTCCACACAAAGAGTATGGCAGTCACCGGTGCGTCACTTTCATGCCCACAGGCCTCGGTGGAGCAATATCAAACCCACTGTGGCTGAGCCAATGGTGGCAGCGACGGAGGGTGGAACTGTGCCATCAAGAAACATAGTCAAAGCAATCGCGTTTACAGGTGCCGTAAGTAACTCCCCTCTACTTTTCCGGCGTATTGATCTATATGCATCTCCTTTTTAGTTTAGCATCGGCTGTTTTGCAGGAGCCTCGATTATAGAATATGAGAACACACGCATGCTCATTTCCAAGGCGAAAAAGGCGCAATTTAGGTTTTGGCAAAATCGCTCGATTGTGGATCGCGATGGCATATGGAAATTAAAGCAAGACGTGCAACGTTTCTGGGACTCACTCTCACCTGGTGATAAAACCTTTGCACCCTTATTGGTCTGCAATCTTCTGGCGTTTGCTCTTTGGCGTGTTCCCGCCATGCGTAACACTATGATGACGTATTTCACATCGAATCCAGCTGCTCGTGAGTTAAGCAATCCAATACGTGGTCTTCTATTTTTGAATGTTATATATTCTGCAGGCATCGTTTGCTGGCCCATGTTCCTCTCTACATTCAGTCACTACTCGGTCATGCACATTTTCGCCAATATGTATGTGCTGCACAGCTTTTCCAATGCTGCTGTACTTTCCATGGGAAAAGAGCAATTTATGGCTGTCTACCTCAGCGCCGGCGTATTCTCCAGTCTGATGAGCGTTCTCTACAAAGCCGGCACAAAGCAACCAGGCATGTCGCTGGGCGCGGTAGGTCTTCTAATGCAGTCTATAGATAATTTTTGTATTAATTGCTATAATACGCTTGCAGTCGGGTGCCATCATGACAGTGTTAGCTTATGTTTGCGCACAGTACCCAGATACACAATTAAGTATACTGTTCCTGCCGGCCGTTACGTTCTCAGCCGGTGCCGCTATAAAAGTAATCATGGGCATTGATTTTGCTGGCTGCGTAATGGGCTGGAAATTCTTTGATCACGCAGCACATTTGGGCGGCGCAATGTTTGGCATGTAAGTAGACAAATATATATTCGCCTTTACAGTCGCACTCATTGTGATCCCTTACAGCTTCTGGGCACAATATGGTGCACAAGTGTGGGCGAAACGCTTGGGTTTTCTAAAATACTATGACGAACTGCGCAAAACGAAACAGGAATAATGAATCGATCTAAATTTTCAATAATTCGAAAATTGTTCGGCCTTTAAGGCTCGTGTCATCATGCGTTAAGTTTATTAAAATGTCAACACAAAAATACATTAAACGCTACTCTGCAGTCTTTGTCTTCCGCTTTGAGGGGGCAGCTCCATTTGATTGCGCTGCAAACGATAATCAATCTCTTTGCGGCGCTGCAGAAACTTTTCTCTCAGCTCTTGGGACGTCTCCCTTTCAGGCGCATAGGAGATGTGTAATGTGCCGCCATAGAATTGTTTAGCATCTAACTGTCGTTTAGCCCGCCTCGCCTGATCCAGACGTTCGAACTGAAGCGCAAAGACATCTGTGAAGGCTTCTAATTCCACTGTCAACATAACAGAGTTTAGCAAATGTCTGGATAATGTAGCCCTTTACACACTTTTTGCTGCAAGTTCAGTGGTGACACATGTGCAGGATCGAAGTTTTCCAAAACACTGCATCCTGTTTTTAATGTCATTATGCAGATTGACTTTGGGCACGCCAAAAACCAATATGTGCCGGGACTCACTGGCAACTGTGTAAACCTGAAAGCAATTATTTATTATTATTATTTTTTAATTTTGTTGAATCCTCTTTCAGCGGCATGCTCATTCATACCTTTACGGCCTTTAATTCGCGACCCTGTCGATATTGCAATCTTGTTGTACAGTATTCCAAGCGCTTGTGATGCTCTGTCGGTGTCAACTCCATATTTTTTGTTTCTATTATTTTTTTGTTTATTTCAGCTTAACATTTAAATACCGCAGCTGCTGTTTTATGTTATAATAGTTTACATACAGAGTTAGAAAACTTCAGCTCTTAAACATTTTACAGCACTTTTCGGCATTCACTTTATGCACGAACACAGCTGTAAAGATATCAATGGCGGGAAACGAATACTGTACTCGTGAAATACGCGCCATGCACATAAGGCAAAAATACAGTGTTACTTGATTCATTGAGCTGTAGAGATCCTAAACGTGCATAACTTAAATTGTATATCGGCACTTAGTTCATATTAATTTACGCTCTAGCATTTCAATTAGTTAAATATAACACAAACAAAAACAATCAACATGGCTCAGTCTCAAATTGCCGGCAAAGAAAACATTACTGACAACATGGAAAAGTTTTCGCTAAAGGTACCTGACACGATTTTAGCTACACAGAATACATACTAATGTATGAACATTTACATTTGCATGTGTAACATTATGTACTTTTATAGAAATTGCGCAATATCTTAAATGTCATTACGTCGTTTTTAAATGTGGCGTATTAATGTTCACCTTGTTTTTTCCGTGGACAGAGCCCCAGCAAGAAAATTTTGACCGAGAACACCACAAATGTTCGTAAATTGTCCATACCCGAAAATAATAGTAATGGAATTAAGGAAGCCACCAACACCGCCAATGGAACTATTATGGAGAAGGTCGCAGCCCCATTTGATCCATCGGTAGAACCGCTGCTGCGTGAGAATCCGCGACGCTTTGTAATCTTCCCCATTCAGTACCATGACATCTGGCAAATGTACAAAAAGGTAAGGCACCAACATATAAATATATTTATATTCATATTGTAATCTTCCCCATTCAATACCATGACATCTGGCAAATGTACAAAAGGGTAACGGCAACAACATATATATTTATATATGTTTATGTTTATATATGTTTTTATATTCATATATGTGTGTATAACATGTGAATAAGCGCTCGGTAAAAATGGCGGGAAATTCTGAAATAAAGCGCGGCAAACCTGCTCACGTAGCAAACGTAACAAATGATCAGCACATATTTACGATGACTAACAAACAATTAAAACATTTGATTGTAGAAAAACAAAATATTTATTTCAATTGTGAAATTCCATTTGTTCATTAGTTAAATATTTTTTGGTTCTTCTGCTAGGCCGAAGCATCATTTTGGACTGTGGAGGAGGTGGATCTATCCAAGGACATGACGGACTGGGTACGCTTAACGGACAATGAGCGTCATTTTATTTCACATGTGTTGGCCTTCTTCGCCGCCTCCGATGGCATTGTGAACGAGAATCTGGTTGAGCGCTTTAGCCAGGAAGTGCAGATTACAGAAGCACGATGCTTCTATGGTTTTCAAATTGCCATGGAGAATGTGCACTCGGAAATGTACAGTGTGCTGATCGACACTTATATCCGTGATCCGCAGCAGCGTGACTATCTCTTCAATGCTATTGAAACAATGCCGGCTGTGAAGCGCAAGGCGGATTGGGCGCTCTCCTGGATTTCATCGAAGGCTGCTAACTTTGGGGAGCGCATTATTGCCTTTGCTGCCGTTGAAGGCATCTTCTTTAGCGGCAGTTTTGCCTCCATCTTCTGGCTAAAGAAGCGTGGCCTTATGCCGGGTCTTACCTTCTCTAACGAGCTAATCTCCCGTGATGAGGGTCTGCATTGTGACTTTGCGGTTATGATGTTCCAGCACCTGGTGCAGCGCCCCAGCCGTGAGCGCATCATTGAGATCGTCTCGGATGCTGTGACCATTGAGCAGGAGTTTCTCACTGACGCTTTGCCTGTTAACCTGATTGGCATGAATTGTGACCTGATGTCCGAATATATTGAGTTCGTGGCCGACCGCTTGTTGGTGGAGCTCGGTGTGGGTAAATTATATAACACAAAGAATCCATTTACATTTATGGAAATGATTTCATTGGACGGCAAAACCAACTTTTTTGAGAAGAAAGTGGGCGAATATCAGCGCATGGGCGTGACATCAAATCGATTGGACAATGTATTTACGCTCGATGCGGATTTCTAAAGTCGTTTATTTAACGCTACCCTCACAGCTGCTGGTTCCGGGTGTTATTTTAGCAATTACAACTAAATTTACATGTATCCTTAAATCAATTTCTTTAGTTTTTAATTCTAAATTTATTGTCTGACGCAAACCCCAAATTATCACCAATGTCATTCCATTAAAACAAGAACATCTAATTCGATCACTTGACACTTATATATTCATCTGGATAATTCTGCTTATTCGTAATATCATTGTGCATAACATATAAAATACTTTTTTAGTGAATATACAATTAAATACAAATATTTTTTACTTAATAATCGAGGTTTTATTGAATTATTCAAGTTACCTGCTTTTATATATCTATATATTACAGATGGAACGGCATCAAGATTATACATTTAGCCTTATGTGGAAACACTTTTTGTTATCGATAAAGACTGTTAACAGTGTACAGGTAGATTTGTTATGTTTTTGTTTACGCATGCAAATGTTGCAATCGCACACGCAAATATCTCTTGTTGCTATTGCAAAGCAGAAGCTAAAAAGGCTAGAAAAATTAATTGATTAATTGGCATTTGACGTTTTGTTGGCATCATGTGCGTAATTGGAACTGTGTGGATCAGGTGGATGTCATATTGACAACAGCTCGAGACTTTCATGTAATTTACCTCGTGTTTCGGCCAAGGCACTTAACATGGTGCATTTGGCACCAGACTTGGTGGAGCAGTGCTCACTGATAGCAGAACATAGCGCCGACATAGGTGGACAAGAAGATGGTGACGAACCGACAAAGCACAAACTGCATGTAACAAAAAGCAGCCACAGGCGAAGGCAACGTAAGCGCATCTTACTGCCCAGAAGTTTGAAGCGATATGGCCTTTACGTGCTGTTTTCCATTGTTTTTATTCTACTAATGTACACTTACCTGCCCAACATGAATGCTCAAAAGAGACATTGTGAGTAGAAATACATTGCAGTAGTTGTAGCATAATGACTTACCCTATCTTCTTGCAGTATCCTTGTCGGACTGGTCGTCTAACACGTCGCTCGACATCAAGGACTACATACAGCCCCAGCAGGATACGGCACTTATAATGCCCCGTGATTTTTGTCGCAACAAAACGTTTCTGATAATTGCTGTTTGCACCAGCTTGAATCATTTCGTAGAACGACAGACAATACGCGAGACGTGGGGCAATACTTCAGAATTCAACTATGCTGCTTTTGCGCGTTTGCATAGCCATTTGAAGGGTCATTACTTATTGGCAACACCCGCCCGCTTGCAGCTGTATTCTGACTACCTAGTCGGGACAGGTGACAAATTAAAGGTCAGCGTTAGCATTATCTTTCTTGTGGGCCGCAGCAGTTATGAAGAACACATAGGCAACGAAACGCAGCTGCGTCTGCACAACGAATCTGAACGGTACAATGATATTATTCAAGAGAATTTCATTGATTCATACAATAATTTAACTCTCAAATCCGTTATGGCCCTGAAGCATATAAGTAGAAGTTGTGCCAAAACTGCAGCCTTCTTTCTGAAGTGCGACGACGACACATTTGTCAATGTACCAAACCTTTTGCACTTCCTGCTTGGCGGCACTGTGCCTGTGTATAACGACACACTTGATTATCACGATCGTAGTTCGGTTCTGGTGATGTCGCAGATAAATCGGCTCAATGCTACCAGCGGCGTTATGCGCGGACACCAGTTCTGTAATGTGGTGCCTGTGAGTGATGTGACCAGTAAATGGTATATGCCGTTTTATATGTTCCAAGGTGAGGCATATCCGAAATATCTGTCCGGTGCAGGATACTTAATGTCTATCGATGTTGTGGAGCGACTCTTTGAGGCGGCATTGAACACAACGCTCGTTTATCTTGAGGATGTCTACATCACAGGACTCTGTGCCAACCATGCCAAGATTAAGCTGAAACATTCTGCTCTGTTTAATTTCTCGCGATCCCGACATATGTGTGCCTTTAAGGGCAGCATAACACAGCATCAGGTGAAGGAGGAGAACATGGCGGAGGCGTGGCGTTTCGTATCAAATTATAGCATTCAGTGCCCACCACCTAGTAAATACTTTCATCATATGCGATTGCGTAAAGTTAATTACTGTTAGAACAAGTGCTGTGAGTCTGCCTGATAATCATTAACTTCCATGGAAACGTAGGATAAATAATTTTTAAACATGGCACAAACAAAAATGATTACTAAAGCTCAAAATTAATCTTTATCCTTGTTCCCTAGTTTACTTCAATTATATATTTCAAGTGCAGCTATCTTACGATATTTTCCTTTGTTTCATGTTTAATAGATGTGAAAATCTATAATGAAAATATAAAATAAATCGCGTTTTTACTCAACTTTTTGGGTAAGCCGTCTTAGCTAAATGCATTAGTTAAAAACGCAGCTTATCAATTTTGCTCATATTTTTGTGAGCATATTGCAAATGAAAAAAATATACTCCCCTAATATATCGTCTGTTGGATTATACTTAAGTATTTGTTTTTCTACTAATGCTCACTAAGAGTTCTGTTTATATTGTTCAACATTATTGTAATGTCATATATTTATCATTAATCTTTTTACAATTAAAAAATAAACGATATCAATATTTGATGTAGTAATTTTTCTTTACTTGGTATATGGTGTGGGTTATTTTATGATATATGTTGAATTGTTATGTTTGATTGGATATATGATTTCGAAAACAAAATGTGTATGAAGATACTCAACTAAATGCAAAATTCATATTAATTATATACATTTTTTGAATGTACAGACAATATAAATATAGCATAGTTTTTAAAAACTATAATAACAAATTACATTCGAGCCTAAAAGCTTTATGCAAATTAACTGTAGCAAAAAAAAAAATCAGAACGCAGGTTTCTCATTGCTTATCTTACAGATTCATACGCTTAACTAAATTAGCAGTGCAATCAAATTGCATCATCGTTGGCGTCGGATTCTGCGACAAACGTTTGGGTGTTGACGTCTATGTTGTTTTCACAGATGGACGTAGCTGATGAAGACTTAATAAAACTGTCGGTTTCCGGATCAACGTTTTTCGTGCTGCTGTCGCTCTCGATAGACTCAGCAATTTTTGGTGATGTGGGTGTTTCCATGACAGCGTCATTTGCATTCTCACCTACCTGGTTAGTGAGTTCAATTGAATTATTTCCTGAAGTTGTTATTTCTATGGATTTCTCGGTTGTGTCGGAAGTCTCAGCAGATTTAAACTCTGTAAGTGTTGGAGATAACGTTAAATTATCACTTATTAGGCTGACTTTATCGCCAGCTGTAGTATCTACTCGATCAGACTCTTCAATTTCGGGTGGTTTTGGTTCTTCGGTGACAGTAGTATTTTCATCCACAGCTATCTGGTTAGACGTAACAATATCTTCAGTTCTTTCGGCCTCATTAATTTCTTCTGTTAAGGATTGAATTATATCCGTCACTTTTATTGAAAGGGGTGTCTCAGTTTCTTTATGTATGACTTCGTGATCCATATCAGTCGCAGCTTCAAGGGATTCAATTATTTGTAGTACTTCCATAGGATCATCGCTAGTTTTATCCATAGTGTCACTAAATTCCATTACTTCCATGGCTTCTATGTTTGTGGGTGATACTATGCTGTTAAAATCTTGGTCAGCAGTATTATCGGCTTCAGCATTATCAATATCTTCTATATTATTGCTTCTGCTCGATTTATTAATTGTTTCGCTTACATAAGTATTATTCTCCGATTTTTCGTCATTTAATGTTGTAGGGCCGCTGGAGGTGGCCATTTTCTCTAGCACCTTGTCACCAGTTGTTTTCTCCAGGTCCTCAGTTGATCTCTTTGCGCTGTCATTTTGGCTGAGAATATCTTTTTTATTTTGTACATCATCGTACAGCTCCTTATACGCTTTATCTGTACTCTCACCTTTAATATTTGACTTTGAATCACTATTTGTTGCTGCATTCAATTGGTTTAATTTAGTAGTCTCCTCAACCCATTTGCGTGCCACCTCGAAATCTTTCTCTGCGCGTCTCAATTTTACCACAAATTTCCTTTTGAGCTTGGCATCGTTTCGCTTCGTTTCCTCTATGCGTTGGCGCTCCAAATGAAGCAGCGCTGGATTCGGTTTGTTAGTCATTTTTTTACGTGGTTGTTTTTTTGGTATAATAACGCCTGGTAACTCGGTAACTCCATCCGTGTCCACTTCCAACAAACTGGCCAAAATCGAAGAGCTGCAAGCGGCAGCATCAACAGCCAGGTTTAACTCCTTTTCTGTGGTTACGGACTCCACTTTAGGTAAATTCGCTGTCGGGGCCGTCGATTTAACGGATGTTATTTTTAAGCCCTTCTCTTCAGGTGCGTTTGAGCCCGAAGCAGATTCTTCGTCGTTGTCGGAATCGATAGTAATTGTATCTGTTTTGGGCTCCACAATCTCGATTTCGTTGTCCTCATCGTCGCTGGCTTGTTTCTCTGCAAAGAGTTAAAATTAATTAAAATAATGAAAGTCAATTGTTAAAGAAAGCATAGCTTATGCGTTACATATATACATTAATAATGCTTGGATTGTCCTTCTCTGTGACTGCTTTTGAAAAATGTCGATTGGTTTATTAATGCTTAGAATGTTCAGAAGATTGGCAAAAGTGGGCTAAGTCTAGTTTGGCAACATATTAAATTATTCCTAGCTTAAATATTAAGAAACCTCATTTCCTCGAGAGGAAAATTGATGCGCAGCTTTTGCAAGGTTTTCTCATTTGGACGGTGCTGCCGTTCCATTTCGCGAGAGTAGCACTCGAACGCAAATTTTGCCATTTGCCAGCGTAGCTTGCAGGCGCGTGCATCTCGTCGGAAGCGTGGCAGTCGCCTGGCAAGCTCCGCCCACAGTCGATCGCGTGCGGCAACATCATTGTAGTCCACATGCCGTGGATTCCAAAGAGTGGGATAAGCGCGCATGGCCAACACCAGCTGTTGCACAAACTGTTTGTCATCGGGCATGTCCTTCAACTTGCCAGCTGAATCACCGTAGGCGCCACTACCGGAGGCACCATTCTGAGCACAATCCTGCAATGGCTCGAATTCATCACGTAAGTCTTGCTCGTCAATTTTATAGAGAAAATATAAATTCGCTAGATATTTTGAGTATTTTAACTCCAGATTGGCAAATGTGTTCTTGTCCTTGATGGTCTTGAGACGGAATGACTTGTACATTTCATACATCTGCTGCCAGCGTTCCACAATGTATTCACAGCGATAATCTGCAAGGAGAGTGTCAATGTTGACTTGTTACTAATTTTTAGACTACTTACTGGGCGCAGACTTCCAAAAGTTAAGCCACAGTGACTTGCGAGTTTGTTCGTCGATGCTGTTGTACTCGGGATCGGCCGACTTTCGCCAGAGCACCGGATGACTCTTGGCAAAGTTTATAATACGTATATCGATGGGCCGTACATCGAGCGGTCGCACCGGCAATCGTGTTTTGGTCTTCACTTCTTTAGCTTGCTGATGTTGCCGCATATCGACAAAACCTTGTTGGTCTTTGTGTATGGTATTCTCAATCACATCCAGTTGCTTGCGTTCGAAACCATCACCATCATCTTCGCCACAGTCGACAGGCTGCCACTCGCTGCGTGATAAATCTCTATTGGCCAAATAATTGGTGGCCTTGTCAAAATAGCCCTTGAAACGTTTTCCCTGTTTCAGCAGTCGCTCAATACGCACATAACGTTTCCGCACATTCTTCCAGCGCAGCTTTATGTTATCGCCTCGTGGAAAGTGGCTGGCAATGACGCGCCACTGTTTGCGTGTCACCTCCATTTTGCCATAATCCGGATGACGTGTGCACCAAATCGAGGGATATTCGCGTAGCAGGCGAGTCAGTTTGCGATCGTAGGCGTGTGCCTGCTCGTTGCGATTCATACTCTCTTCTGTGCCGAGAGCATCGTATTCATCCTCTAAATCATCGGCGTCATCGCCATCGTCAGCATCATCTGGATAGTTATCCTGTTCATCGTCATAATCTTGCTCATCGTTTTCATATTCCGCTTCGTTTACTTGCTCATCTTCGTCTTCATCTTTGGGATCACCTTCGGCACGCACGCCAAGCGGCAGTAGAGGTGGAAGTGGCTCATTGATTTCACCCTCTTTGAGATTCGCTTGTAAGCTCTTGCGGTACTCGTAGACTTGATTGTGAAAGCTGTTGCAGCCGGTATTGAACAGATCCACATCGTCCAACTGGCCGTAACACACGTAATCCACCGCTAAAATAAAGCAAAAGTGAGAGAAAGAGAAAAATGTTAGCGAAAAACTGCTGCTGAATTCGATTCCATTGCCTTTTTCGATATTTTGCAAACACATGGACCCAGAACTAAATCAAATCAATATGCTCATTGCCAATTAAACATCACCGCACAAGGGCAGGATTTAAAAGCCAAGGAAATGGAACTCGCAGAGTTTTTCACAAACAACAAAAGATACTTACATGCTGACAGACCACATATATCATACCGGTAACTATTTAATAAAGATTTCAATTTATTTTTTTGAAACACCCGTCCATGTGTTTAAATATTCACAAAAGACAATGTACACTAGTTAAGATTGTAGGTCGACTTGCACAGGTATCCGCATCCTGTGAAGCTTTAGTATAAACTATTAGCTTGCTAAGAGTTTTGCTTTGAAATTATAAGCTTATTTTTACGCGATCACTTGTAGCACAAAATTCCATAGTCTTATAATTCAGTATATTTTAGCTGAATGCAAACATTTAGTTGGTAATCAAATTTCAAAATCCCCGTTTAAAAATAAAATGAATGTTAAGATCTCAATTTTTTGGAGCTTACCGGCAGCCAATTGACCGTTTTCCAAGCTGTTTGCGTCTTTTTTGAAGCCCATGTCGCGCATATCCACCAAGCATTTATCCTGTAGCTGTTTAAAGCGTCCCCTAGCATATGCCATTAGATAGAACAGATGTATGTAGAGCTCCTTCAGATCCATATAGCTGCGTGCCTGATTGTATGCATTGGAATGGGTTAGCGTCTGCACTTTACCTGTCAGATGCGTGCAGATTTCCATGGCATGGAAGATTTGTTCCTGCAATTGACTGCGCGCTCTGCCAATGGCATTGGGTGGAAAAACATGGCGCACAAGACTTGAAGTCTTGGCCACCGATGTTGGCGTCATCATAGAAGTTGTGCCGCCGTTACTACTCACAGGCGGCCGCGGCTGCGGCGGAGGCGGTTGTGCCGGTGCCGGTGCTGGTGACGGGGCGACGTTCACCGAATGTATCTGGTTAGCGTTTTTAGCGCGAACTACTTGAGGGGCTCGCTGCTGCTGGTTTGTTTGCGGATTAAAGATGCCGATATTGGAGCCACAGCCGGGACTATTATGAACCATACGCGGCACTGACCCCAGTGGTGTAAGGTGTTGCCGTATGATAACCTGTGGATTCAACGCAACAGGAGGACGCGTCAGAGTTGTCGAGGGTTGACCGCCGGGTGGCACTTGACGCTTCACCTGTGGTTTTAAAACCTTTTTTGTTAAAGATATAAGTTGAAAAACTACTACGTATTCTTGGTTGCTCAGACACTTGTGGAAGCAATCAAATAAATATATAAGATAATTTAAATAAAACAATTCTTGAGATTAAGTTCTGTAGCAATAACAAATACCTGTATTAGCCGACCATTGGGCAGTCGATAGGAGTCCTGCTGTGCTGCACTATTGAGATCGACACGAAAGCCGCTTATTGTATGGAAAACGGGACCCGCTGTACGCATAATATTTGGAACCACGGTGCGTCGCACAACTGAAGTTGAACTGGGTGCGATTTGGCGATAGCGCATACCCGAGCTGCTCAGCACTAGTGGCGGTGGCAAGCTGATGAGCGGACTGGCGGAGGAAGAGTTCCCATTGTTACTGGGACTGGGACCACTGTAGTTAGGTTGCACCGTTATGATACGTGGCGTTGTTGTGATGTTGGATGCTGGTGTTACAGAGCGGGGACCTGTCTTTTGTGCCACTGAGATTTGGCAATCCGGCTCCAGCATGCTGAGCAGATCGGGAGTACAGACAACTTCATCGTTGGACATTTTGGAACGCTTAGCAGGGTGGACCTGCGGTTTTCCTGATTTCTTGCCAGAGTGCACAGAACTGGCGTGACTGCGCTTGGACACATTCGAGTCGAGGCTCTCCATAGAGTCTGAAAGGCCGGTGGCCTTCGCCTTGGCGAGTCGACAGCATGTGCTGTAATCCTTTTGCATTTGCTTACGCAATTCCACTTCGGACAGCTGCATCGATTGCAGGCCGCTGTCAAGGAAGACCAAGAAAAACATATTAATAATGTATCTACTAGAGTTTTTTTTAATTCTTACTTCTTCTGGGTTTCAATGTAGTTGATGAGAGCCCAGTGCTGGGCGCGAAGTGGCCACAGTATTTTGGAAGTGCACTTGAAGCAATTCCAGTTCTCGTTCTGCTCAATGTCCAAAATTACGCCGCGCGACAGGTTCTTAATGATGCACGATTTGCAGAACACAAACGGGCAGGTGGAACAGCAATATACCTCACCGCCCTGCCCACACCAGCGACAATACAGCTCCGAGCCGTCTTCGCCCTTGGAAAACTCTCCACTGTTGTAAAATTCGTGACATTTTATGCAGTGCGTCACACGTAATATGGGATGCATTTTGATATTGCCGTCTGTACTGACCGCTGAACCAATGTGTGCGCGGCAAACAGTACAATGGACCTTACGCTGATTAATCACATCCACGGTCGGGTACATCTTGAGGTAGAAGCGCCGCTCCTCCTCTGAAATGCTTGCGTCCATTTCATAATTCGTACCTAAAAAAAAAACGCAGTCGCTGAAATTAGGCAAGCAGAACAAAGAGCGTAGAATTTTTACGACTTACCCGAAAAATCAAAATCAAATGTCTTGAGAGAAGGCGATGGCGTCGCTGGAGTTGCCTGCAACGTGACCGTCAGCGCAGGCTCCTCGCTAGGGGTGCTGCTCATTTTGTAATATGCCGGCTAGAATAGTACGACTACCCACACGTGGGTTTGCTGGAGGAAGAAATATCTTCTTTGTATATATAAATTTATGTATGCACACAGCAGCCACACACTGTGCAAAATGCTGGCAAGAAAGCGGGAAGGTGCAGCACTAATAACAAAACGTCGTGCTGTTTATTTCCAATAATAAATGACACAAACACCAACGCATTTCTGGCACACAACAAAGGGCAACCGAAACACAGTAAATTCTCCCTGTATTATTATTCAAATTAGAGATTTTAATGGATATCTTCAAAATACTGCTCTTCGCCAGGCTGACGGCATTAAAATGATTTTTCACGCGACGTCTATCTCGTTTTCAATATGGCAGCCACTTCGTGTGAACCGACGGCCCGAGCGGTATCCACGAAGTATACACAAGTTTTGCCGAGTCTGGCCGATAATGGAAAAAAGATATATATATTATTGTAGATGTGTATTAATGGTCCTGTAACGCTTTCCAAAACAATATATGAACATTTATAGCTACGATCTAATCTAGATTTTAATTTGCGATATAATAATCCAAATCATAACTACTGATCGCATGCACAAATATGCATTTTATTAATTCGTACAGCTGATAATTACAAACTCGACTTTAAATATTAATATTAATATTAGTTAAATTTTATTTAAATAATAAAATATCTTAAATGCAAATAAACAGTACGTTATTAGTTGACTGGCAACCCTATTAGTAGCGTTGTCTCCTTCGCACCTATGAAACTTTTGATAAGACTCCAAATTGGTGTAACAACATAACAACAATGATTATAATTAGTTGGATTTTAATTATTCTATAGGCGATACAACTGCAAAAAGAGCTCAAAATGTATTTTTATATTTTTTGTTTAATTTTTTTTAAATTTGAACTAAAAGAACGCTTTGAAAGATTACGCATTTTACAGCACTGATTCACAGTTGCAACACTGTGTTATTAATTTCCAGCACTGCGTCATTGTCTTGCTTATACTGCAATAAGACACTTGTAGTAATTTGGGCAAGTGTAAATAAGGCCGAATTAATTGATATAAAAAACCTTTGCATATAATTGTAAATGTAAGAAGGAGGCATACGACGTTAAAGAGTTAATATTACACGTAAAGTATTTGGTGTCATTTTATGGGCACCTTTGTATTTCAACTTTATACTTTCTTTCTAGAATTCACACTAATTGCATAATTCTATGTAAATGTTTAAATTATAATATAATTATTATATATACACTTCTCTAAATTACATTATAATACTTTAAAATGCATTTGCTAATGCGCCTAATCGAATCGCAGTAGCAACTATCGATTACTTTTGTACGCGATAACCAAATACATTGCAATTGAAGGTTGTGATAAATTTGCTATCAGTCATCGTTTCTGTCAATTCTGACAAAATAGACATATAAACATAAGCTATATTTCCCAGTAACGTGGGTTTCAGTTTTATCTGTAATCTGTAACAATATCCACAGTCATAAATAAAATGGAGCCCTCATCTTCCCGATCAGCATCCGAGGCGCTAAGCTCCGACTTCTTTTATGGCTGGGATTTACTATACAAATCGGTAGACGGTAAAATAAACAAGAAGGCAGATGTTTTAATAGTGCTGAGTCACTTTCTGCTGACCAAGCATTATAAGTTCCGCTGCGTTGGTATTGGGGATGATGTGAGAAATGTATGCATAGAAATATAATAAAATCAATAATAAAGTGCTTTTAGAAAACTCTGAGCGAAGATGAAGAGGGCAACGAACTCCTGCCGGATCATTGGAATGGAGACGGCACCAAATACGCACTGCGATACGTACATAATAAAGTGCTCTATTTGCTACTTGGACACATTACAGAAGATGATTTAATTCTCAATCTGCTCGATATTAATACCAAGAATGTGTCCAATATTTGCATCACGCCTGAATCCTTGGTAGCTGAAGTAAAAGGTGGCATTGTGAAACTTATGCCAACCGCGACGGATATTGTTGAACGGTTTCGCAAGGAACTTTGTGATCCGGTACATTGCTGCAAACATTTTTTATTGGAGTGTTTTTATTTTAATTAATATTTGTCTTTATAGGTATTCACGGGCAACTCGCGAGAGGTAACCACACAGACACAGGCCAACACAACAGCACAAGCGCCTGATCCCTTGCGAATTGGAGAACCTAGGCGTCCGGGGTAAGTCTTCAATCTATTAGAAAGCGCTACTCCTTCTCATTGCTAATATGTAATGTTTATTTATTGCAGCTCATACATGCCCCATAGCTTTGAACCACGTCCTTTCGGCTTTCCTGATGTTGGTCGTGGGGACTTAGATCCATTTGGAGTTGGCTCTGGCAATCTATTTTCGTTCCCCGCCAATCCACGATTTTCACGTTTTAATCCGTTTGACCCTATAAATCCACATAACCCAGGGTCCATGGGACCAAATCCGGATCACATGCGCCCTCCAAATTGAAACCCCGATTACTACATGTAAATTTACACCTAATGTGTTAAATATAATTCACGGCCTATCAAATCAATAGTTCATTAAGCATTAATTGAAAGCTTCCTTGAATCGATTCTATAAAAAGAAATAAAAATTGGATTAGAGAAAAACGATATCGTTTTTATTGTTACTAAAATATAATTTTATTGTTGCTCACATACAATACAAAAAATCAGAACAAACAAATCAGCCTAAACATTTATAAATGTATTGATTAAATGTCATGAATTTAAATTTGACATTACAAAACATAATGTAATCATGTGAATTAGGCTGCGAAATGTACAAGAAATATCCCTATAAACTACACAATGTAATGGCGTGTTATTGCGCAAAAAAAGTCAATTTTTATAATTGTATACGTATGCATATTTATATTTATATTTATATATATATATATATATATATATATATATATATAAATAAAGTTTAAAGTGCGCTTTCGTAATCTCAATAATAGAACAAAAATCATTATATGCGCAGCTATTAATAGTAAGTATAATATATTATTTTATATAGTATATGTATATTTTTTGTGGTATGCATTACGGTCTAGCCTAATATTATTATTATATCATAATATTTTGCTAAATTAATTAATTAATGAACCTTCCAAATTGTTTCAAAATGTTCTTTCTCAGCTGGTTGACTTCAATTATCGCTGCACTTTCGCAGCAAGGGAGGCTGCATTATTAAAAATAATGATGTGCCTTGTCGCTCGGCTGATTGTTGTGCAATTATGAGTGCGTTTGTTTATAGCGAAGCATTTAGCTCTTTTATTTCCTCTTCCATCACCTCGCCTCAGTCCCATTCCCCAATAAACATACGTGGTGTGGGCACATAGCCGCGAGTTGGCAGCGGTAAATGGCGTCCATAGATGTGATTGTAAGGGGATTCGACAAGCTCGGAATCTACAAAAAGCGCATCAAACGGACATTAGCAAATGTGTACATATATATATACGTGATTATGTATATGTTATGATAATGATAATGATGATGATCATGTATGTACAATGTTAACGGTAAAGGTAAACTGTTTGCCGTCCAGGGTCCAAGTTAGTGTAGAGTTAGTATTCACAAAATTCGTACAGATTTAGCTATACCAAGGTATATTTAAGGTGCTACTAAACAAAAACCATAGGCAATTTCGCATTTATATATATATACACAGCGCATATCCAGATCGTACATTGGATGATAACATAAACCCAAGCAAATAACCTCATTTTCAATAGTCGAGTATTTGGATTTTCTTCAAACTGAGGCTGCGCGGTTTGCGCGGCTTCAAGTAGCCATAAATGGATTCCATGTCGCTGATGTCAAGGCGGCTGGCAGTGCGCCCAGTTCTTTGTGACTGTGTTTGCAGCACAGGCGGCGGTGCATTGTTTGTTGTTGCTGCTGTTGGTGTTGTTGTTGCTGCTGTGGTTGGTGTTGCTACGATTGCAGTCATTGCTGCTGCTGTTGTTGTTGCTAAACTCTTTGTTGTTGCTGCTGTGCCTGTTGTTATACTTTTGTTTTTACTATTGAATTTATTTTTGTTGTTTTTCAAGACGTCATCATTGTTTTTCTTGGCATCGCTTCGGTTGTTGTTGTTGTTGTTGTTCGTTAACTGTCGCTTACTGTTGTTGTAATTGTTCTTAGTATTGTCATTTGGGTTTTTGTCAGCTTTCGGTTGCTGCTGATGCTGCTGCTGTTGACGTTTGCCTCGCCAACTTGGCGCTGGCAACTTGGGCTTATTGTAGTATGCAGCCCGCGTTTCGCTAGCCTGGAAGCCAACGTCGGCGTCCAGTGAGTTGTGAGGCACACGCTCATAAATGTTGATCTGCGCTGGTGCTGGCGATTTTTTGGCCACGATTTGCCGTCGTCCACCGTACATGTACAGTGAGCCCTCCTCGTTGGGTTGCTCAAAGAAACTCTCTGTCGACTGTGATTTGTTGCGTGTGGCGAGCAGTGTTGGTGCTGCCAGCTGACGCAACTGAGCACGATCCACGTACATGTCTGTCTCCTCATTGCTCTGCGAAGCCCGTAGACGTTGCTCGTGGCGCAAGTGAATCGGATGAGGTGCATAGACGCTCTCCGTGTTGGCCGTCATGCTGTCGTCAATGTCAAAGTCCAAGTCGAAGTCATCGTATTCGTAGCTGTCGTCGTATGAGGGCATGTCTATGGTCATTGTTGTCGGCCCATCCTCCTGCACCTGCTCCAGCACCGATATATCGCTCTCACTGCACCACTTTGCCACACCAACGTGCTTGTCCACGAGTCCACCACTCAATCGCTGATGCCGCCGCAGTTGCTGCTGACTGAGGCTGCGCTGTGGCCGTGGTGCCGGAACCTGGCCACAAAGCGGTGCCAGCGCATAGCAGCTGACACAATTGCAGGCATTCTCGGCTGGGAGTTGGGTGCGTTGCATGGATGGACGACGTGCGCCCTGACGCACTGCCATTGCCTCCAGATCATCATAGTACTCTGTAGGCGGATAGAAGCTTTTGTTTTGTGCCTGATGCTGGTGCTGACGGTGACAGTGGTGGTGCTGCTGGTGCCGATGATGCACTATATGCGTATGGGGCTGGTGTGGGTGCAGGTGCTGATTGCTACGTGCTTTGTGGTGCTGATGTTTGTGCTTGGCTGTCGGCGCCAGTTTGGTGTTCTGTGTCTTGGTTGCTGTAGTTTTTATAGCTGTTGTTGTTGTTGTTGTTGGTGCTGTAAGGTCCGTTGGCAGTGATTGTGGTTGCATTTGCATTTGCATTTTTTGCATTTGCAGAGCGTGCGTATTGTGTGGTTGCAGGTGATGTGGTGCTAGTTGCTGGGCTTGATAGCCGCCCTTTTTTTTATTATAAATACCTATGCCACTTTCATAGCTGCGCGTCTGCCAGATCTGATGTGGATGATGACTCGGTGGCTGCTGGTGGTGCACGGCATGCGCAGCTGCCGCTGCAGCCGCCATTAGTTGCTGTTGCTGTTGTTGCTGCTGCTGCTGTATGTGATGGGCATGCGGATGCATGCCAGACAAGTGATTGTGTATCATCGATGTCTTCTTCTGGGTGAGCGTGCTGTTGACATTGCTGTTTCCATTGCCATTCATGATGATATTATTACCATTACCGTCCCTTTGATCCTTGGACTTGGATGATTTCACAAAGTTTGGCACGCGTGCACGCAAGCCACAGTAATAAGGATCGTCTGCAAAAGTATAGGTTCAACTTGTTCACTGCTGGAAGTCCAATTTGACGAATGTGGCTTACCATATTTCTTGTTGTCCTTGCCTTTGTCGGACTTTCCGCGTGACAATTTAATTCTGGTCTCCAAATCGATGTCATCATAGTCCGGCTGTGAAATATAATATAAAGCAGTTTGTATGCAAATATTAATCCCAAAAGATCTATTTAATATTTTAATTTTAAAATTATTGTTTGAGTATTGAGAGAATATACCTACGTCGGAAATATATTTAATTATAGTTATTTCACAATATTAATTATTGTATATGTTTACTTAATTTGTTTAAATTAACACCAACAACAACAAGCATTAATTTGAAATATTAAGATACAAAAACAAAAAAATTATACAAAAGACTTAGGCAACAAACGCGATGGCTACGTTTTGCGCAAGGTGCGCCAGCAATTTTTGCTGCACACGTCGCTATATATATATGTATGTAATTGCTGGAACTGTATGAGTGCGACGCTTACAGTTAGCCATAACTGTGTAGCCTGGCCAGCGACTGCGAGGCAGAGTCAGAGTCAGAGGCCCATAGCATTAGCTGGTCGGTCGTTGGGCCCATTGGCAACATTCCGTGCATATTAATTACACGCGATTCGTTTGCAGTTATTTCTCTTGCTGCTGAAATTCGAATATTATTGAATGCAAGCCAAATGCTTGGTGAAGCTCAACGACGTCCAAAAGCGAAATCGTCGCCGCAACAAGTGGCCTGGTATTTTTAGCCACTCTGTCTGCCCGACAGAATTCAGCTCATTGGCGTGGTGAGGTTAGGTGTGCGCAGTACAGGGCTTACAGCCGTAAACCATTTTGCAAGTGCCCGCGTTGCGCATGTAGCCAAGCATATCCAACATACACCCGTTATATATGTTTTGTTGCTGCTGCCGGACTAGTTGCCACACTTCTTGCTCGTATTATATATTTGTGTGTATTTTAGTGCTGACAAAATTTTGTTTATTAGGCACGCGAACACACACTTGACTACTTACAACAATTGTTTTAACACTTGGCTACAACAAAACTTGAGAAATCTCGCTGCATGCCTCACCTTTGGAATTAGATCGTGGGCATATACATTATCCCTGGGTGGCAATTTGGGTGGCTTCTCGCTGCGCTTGTGCGCCAATTGCTGGGTCTGCAGCAACAATTGCTCGCGGGTGGCGGCCACATGACCATTGCTGCTGCCATTATTCAAATGCTTTCCAAGCTGCTGTTGTTGGAGTTGTTGTTGTTGCTGTTGCAGCAGCTGCTGCTGGTGGCCGCTGCCAAAGCCAGAACTGCCCGAGCTTCCATTGCTGCCATTCCCGGCAACACTGTAGGGATCCTCATCTGGTATGGGTATGCGCGGGCGATTTTTAATGTCGACAATGGGACGTTGCACTGCAGCAAGAAGAAGAAGAAGAAGAGGATTCAGAATGTCATGTTTACTAAACTGTTCCTACAATAAATCAATAACTGCGCAATTACAAAACGTACGAACCCACACAAGAACATGCAACAATACAAACATACAAATTAAATTTTGTAATACTTTTAATTTTCAATAACAGAATTTTCGAGAAAATCATTTATATATGAAAACAATTAGAAAACAAGTGAATAAATTATTAATATTTACACTGATCTCTAGCAAATATAAAATACATATGTTAGATGTCTTTCGGGTTAAGAAGCGGGATTCGCTCTTTTGCCATCTATTAAAGTATAATGTATAATAAATAAATATATAGTATAATGATAAAAATAATTTAATTATATTTACAGTACCCTAAAACAGAACTACAATAATTATTATTATAAAATAATGTATTTAGCTAAACGTATATGCCTAAATCTGAAATGGTACTCCTTGCTCATCTTTAGAGTATGAAAGCCTACTCAAAAAAAGAAGAAGAGACACACACACACACACACACACAGTTACTTGCACATAACTCACCTGGCGGCAGTTTGCTCTTTAGCATATCCATGGCTACCACATTCACAATGAGCACCCAAATGGGGCACTCCAAAATGTCATTCTCCGATTTGACAAAGGCCACTGCCGATAGGCATTGCGTCTCCAAGCGACGACGATCTGGATAGGCACGGCGCAGTTCACGATTAACGTTCGACTGAAACTTCTTCATGTCGAAGAGCTGAAGGCGACAAAAACCGAATTAGTAAACAATAACACAATTTGCATACACAAAAGAAGTACAATGTACTACAAAGTACTATTTCGATTTATGTGGCAAGTAGTATACAACTTACCTTGACTATTTTTTCGCTTTCAAGCGCCTGATTTGGCAGCTTCAATATTTCGGCACCAATGGAGGTCTCCTCGTTGGGATTGCTGGCGGTGCTCTTAACAAAAACGTTGCTCTTCGCATAGCGACGCACAAGTATGTTGCCGGCATCGTCCATTTTGATCTTGACGCCCTACATACATACATACATACATAAAAAACAAATACATATTTGTGTAATTAAAGTTAACTGTAGATTTTGACGGGTGGCAATGGCTAATGGCTGTTCCTTGTAGCTTCAACTGTGGGCCCATTAATTCTTTTTATTGTTATCAATATATATGCAAATTAATTCGGCTGGCGCCGATGCCGTGTCGCTCAATTTAATGAGCCATAAAGCTCAATTTACGCTTACCTGGCCGATGACGCGCTTCATCTCGTCCGTCTTCTGATCTCGCATGGGATTGTCAAAGCCGCACAAGCCAATGCTGAAATGGTAACCAGCAACATTTGTACACACATTCAGTTAGACAATTATAAGCGTAAAACAGTTTAATAATTGCAAATCAATCAGCTGCCGCATTAGGCAAAATACAAAATAAATAAATAAAAGTGGCTGTCGCATATAGTACACTTTGTGGCACGTTCACTTTCAGCGGGGCCTCGTTCGAATTCGAATTCGAATTCGAGCGGTGCATGAGTCACTTGGCTGCTGCAGCATTTTGTTACATTAAACGTTTGACAAAACATTTGGCAGCGCTGCAGACAATAACAACACCCCAGACAGCAGCAACATAACTGTGCATTCGCCTGCCACAAATTCGCATTGACAGTGCCACACATTGTGGCAGCTGCAGCCGAAAAAAAATGTATAATAAACATTTCATATTTTTTTCATCGACTTGTTTAATTGCAGAACGCGCCTGCAGCTGAGTCATGTTCCAATAGATAGCCAAGTTTGTTGCCCAGTTCTTTTGTTTATGTAGCCTTGCCAAAAAGAAACGACAAAAAAAAAAAAATACCCAAAAAAAACTGTCAAGCACATTTTCACATATTTTTATGCTGGGCTGCAGGAAGCGTAAGCAGCAAAAAAAACAAAAAAAAAAACACTTGGCAGTTGTTGTTTTGATTTTGCAGCTTAAGGTCGAATCAAATGTCGGCTGAAATGCTAACAAGAAGCTGCAGAGGAAGCCACAAACGGCAAACCCACCAGCAGCAAACAGAAAGCAAAACAATGAAACGAAGCTAATTGTAATTGTCGTTTGCAAAAAGGCCACAGCATGACTGAGGCTGCCACAGACTGTTGCTGCTTCTACTGCTGCCGGCAGCAACAGTTGTTGTTCTGTTTGCCGCTGCTGCTGTTGCTGTTATCTGCACTGCTCCTGTCTCTGCTGCCAAGCTCACTTGACGCTTGCCAGCTCTGTCACTATTATGTTTTATGTTAATTTGTATAATGAAGCGCTGCCTGTGCTGCCAGCCAGATCGCAACATCAGCAGCTTAAAGAACGGCAGCAATTGCCGTTGGCATTTGGCCATGTGCCTTAGTTCTGCGCGTAACATCTGCCGACGTCGACGTTGACGTTGCGGCTGCTTGGCGTTGATTTATTGGTTAAATGGTTGTAAAAACCGTTGAAATGTGTGTCAAAGTTTCCATGAAATGAAATCGACATGGACTAGTGCTGATGTTGCTTTTGGTGCTGCTGCTGATGTGTGCCTTTCAAGGTTGCCCTCAAACAAAGCGGATTTGCAGTTTTTTGTTCTTGTTTTTTTGTTTTTGTTATTAAATGCTTCGTTTAATTCTAGTCTGGCCAATAAGCGTTATTAAAAACCAGAACAAGAGATGAACAAGTATCCAAAAGACAGAACCTATGGCCAACCCCAGCCAAACCCACTGCCAATCACACACACATTTTGTTACCAATTCATGGCCTGACACAACAGTTGCGTTCACTTCGATATGGCCAACATACAGCAATTTATATATACACATATATACATATATTTATATATGCATACATATTGGTTGCAAGGTCGTCTACTATAAAATACATAAAAAATGCATATAAAAAAAAAAAAAACTGGACCTGACACGCCTAAATGAGCTAAAAATGCGAAAGGCAAAAAGGCAGGCCAGCAACTGCCAACCGTCTTTGTGCTCTGAGCTGCATTTTTACGGCTGCCAATGAAAGCAAGAGTCCAAGTCTTAGCGGGTTTTGGCAACGCGAGAAGCTCCACAATTTTTGGAGTTCAAGTTAAACGTGTGCAGTGGGTCAAACTTTGCACGAGGGGAACTGCAGCTGGTGGTTCAGTTGTTGCTTCTTCAAGGAAGCGCCAGCAACAATGCAGTTAACGGCAACTGGTTTTGAGCGCTCCAAAAACTGGCACTGACAACGCTCTGACATGCGGCTAGTTTTGCATGGACAGGCACAGAAAAAAGTAAGAAAAAAAGCTGACAAAAACCACAGCAACAACCGGTTGAGCTAAAAATAATGCATGGCATAATGTGAGGCATGGACACGAGATAGAGAGAGAGGGAGAAACACAGAGAAAAGCAGACGTTTAAAAATTCAAGTAAATTTATCAAAACTAAAGACTTAGGCAACAAACGTGTCAGCCTCCGTAAAGTTGGCAAACTAGCTTCAACGTTTGCTTAGTTATAAATTGCTCCAATTAGATTATTTACATGTAGACAACTACTGGTCGCACCTTAATCGTTGCGAAGGCCAAGTCACACTATGGTTCTTGACTAAATGAAATAAAATGAATAAAATGAGGCAAATTGGCACGTGTGCCAACGGCTGGCTCCTATCCGCTTCAATTGTAAGCAAATCGAAAGAGAGAAAAAAAAAAATGAAACTGTCTTTTGTGTGCTGTAAATTAAAGCGTGGCCTTGGCCAGCCGTGGGTCGCGCCTTTTTTGCCTCACTTTTGATTCGCACGAAATGAAATGTTGCAATCAAATGGTCGGCTTTACCCTGTTTATATCACGCTGTGCCCGATATTGCCGCTAGTATTATTATTTGATTTTAACCATTTGCCCGCAACATGCAAATTTTTTTTGATTGGCAACGCCCACGCAACGGCAATAACAACAACAGGAACAGGCAACGGCAGCCGCTAACTGTCATAAGCCACAAAATTTATACTGGCGCCGTTTCAATTGTTGCCCAAGATAATGGCAGGCATGTAAGTGGTCTGGCCATGAGTGTTTTAAGGGTTTGTCCATTAATTAAATGCGCTTGTTGTGCAAAAAAAAAAAAAAAAAAAATACTGCGTTGCAGTAGCAACTGTTTGCTGATGCCACAACTAATGTGTGGTCCTTAGCATCGGCTTTTGTCATTTGGCGCAACGCCTCCACAGCAGCCTAATTAATTAATTTACATACAACACCAGCTAGATGTGAAAATTGCCAATCGACAAGCATGCAACGCGGCAGCGCTTCTGCATTTGTTGCATCGAAAATGAGTTACTCTTTCGGCATGTAAAAGACTATTTCAAATTGCATATACTTCATTTATTTAACATAATACATTAGTTTTTTTTTTTTACCTTTTTTTTGTGAGCGATATGTTTTTCACAGTTTTTAAAATCTTTGGTAAATATATTTTCATTGTTTGTTATCCCATTTGGTTTTTCAAATCAGGCAAAGCGTAACTAATTTTTAATTGCTATCAAAGTTTCGATATAAGAAACAAGTAATTATGTCCGATACGCATTAGCATACATAGATCAGGAAGTTTAATAGCTGGCCAAATGTCTGCAGTGAAAGTCAATCCGAAACTGGTTTAATCGATAAATGTTGAAATGTTAACGTAAAGAATTCTTAGTATAATATATAATAAATCACAAAATCAAAACTTGAAACAGCCAAGGCTTGTATGAGTTGTGTGTGGCTCGAAGCAAGAAACTGCTAAGCTGCTTGGCATTCATTTGCATTTAACCAGATTTCCAGTGAAAAACATTGCGTGTGGAATAAACTTGGCTATACATATGATAGCAAAATCTATGTTGCATTCAAATGCAATGCCTATTTTTAAATTGACAAACAGCAATGGACGGCAGAATGCAATTTAAATGCTAAAAAGGGCTGACATAAGCACGAGCAGCGGCAAAAACTGCAATTGTTTGCTAATTAAACAACAAGAGACTGGCCAGTTACACCTATTGCCAAAGCAGACATGCGACAAGGGCCAAAACAGACCACACACAAACTAAAACTAGTTGGCCGTTTGAAGTCAGCGCCATGCCAATTGATTAACTTGACACTTTCAACCCGAAATCAGTTTAAATTTTCAACAATTTCCCTCCCCACAACACAAGGCATATTTAACCTGCAATTGACATGAACAAGTAGCCAACAGCAATAGCAAACAGCAATTGACAACTACAACAAATACTCGTTATGCTTCTGCTCCGATGAGAAAAGAAAGAAAGAGGAGCCGCTGCATCGGCCTAAGCAGCCAAATGACAATTGCAATTTGCATCTGGCAATCTTTGATGACCTCGTCACGAACACGCGAATGACTTTCGCTATTATTTTTTGAATTTTGTTTGACTTTTGATACCCTGCACTTATCGAAATACGTAAGAGGTTGAACCGGAGATGTGTGATTATCAAAAGTGATAACCATTGAGTAATTGCAAAGATACAAGCAGAAAATTTATTATGTATATAGCTATTTGTGGAGCTCTCATAACTGCAAGCCAAGGCAGTTACAGGGTATCTCATAATGAAGCATTGTTTTTATATTTATTTTAATTATTTATTTATCGCTTTGCGGATGGTAAACACAATTATATTTAATCTGCGGCTGCAACCTCAAATGTATTGTCCCTAATTTTTGTTCCTCTGATCATTGTTGTTGTTGTTATTATTATTAAGTATTATTGTAGTTGCTGACATTTTAGTGGCAGCATCTTCATTTCGCTGCTTTGTGGAAGCCACAAAGGAAGCCGCCATGCAACAATTGTATGCAATGCCCTTTTTTGGCCTCATTGGAGCTCTTTTTGTTGGTTTGTTTTTGTTGAAGATGTTGTTGCTCTTTTGTTGCCACTGTTAACCAGATAACGTTTTTTTTTTCTTTTTAGCAATAAACTTGAATTGTTTGCTGTGCGTTTAATCGGCACATTTATGGACTAATACATTATGCATTCGATGCTTATTGTAGTGCTTATATGAATGTGTATATATATATATATATATAACTACTCTAAAAGTTAACTCCATTATGCAGACTTCTTGACATTTGGCTGGTAGTAAGCGAGTGCCGATCGTCAAGAGCTAAGCACTCGAATGCCTGAATGTATGTGTGGGCTGTGCTGAAAATTGGCATAGCAATTGAGTCAAAAGCGTTTGGCATTTGCAATTTCTGGCACGCAACTACGAAATCATTTTGAGACGGAATATGTTAATTAGCCTCAACTGCAAGCAGCAGCAGCATAAATTGCTACGAATATAAACTGCAGCCAAAGCCAAAATCAAAACCAAAAGCGAGTAAGTGCTTGGCTAGGTTACCAAAAACTAGAATTCTTAGAAGAATACAAAAACAAAAACTTAAATTGCCGCGCAACGGAAATCGCTCATTTTATTGAAATACGCGCAATTATTAAAACATTTTCACTTGTTGTTGTTGTTGGCTGTTTTTATTTTCGGGCGTTTTCACATGCTACAAATTGCCACTAGGGAGTGAGGTCACAAATGTCGTAATTTGCATTCGCATTCGTCGACGATTCCGCTGAAGGTTCTCTTACATATATATTTTGCATTTTGGTTTTGTTTTTCTATTTGGTATTTCAGATTGGCAATTAAATTGTAATACCTAAAACTATCAATTTAATGGGCGTTGTAGCCGCGCTGCCTGGCAACGTTTTATTCATTGCTCATTTGGGAGCACGTCAGGTGTAATTTAATAATAATTTCTTACTAAGTGAACAAAAACAAAACGAGACAACTTAACAAAAATAAAATACAACATTCAGTAAAACCTCTCCTGCTGCTGCTGTTCGCTGCCAGAGTGGGTCAAGGGCAGATGTCGCAAACCCATTTGAGCAAAAGTTCAAAGGCACCATTTGGGCCACTTTTTTTCCCCACTTTTATTGTATACATTTTTGGGTGTGCAATTAAAAACAGGCAACACCAATTATTTGCATACTTACCGCATGCCGTCGAAGCCATCGTCGGAGCCATTGATGGTCAGCACCGGTGCACGTGCGTAAGCCTTGGCCACGCGGCGATTGCGTTCAAACACAATTACTTTGGCCCAGATCTCATCATCGATTTGTGTCCATTTATCCAGCACTTCCTGTATGTGTTCCTGCAAATCATACAATCAGATAGAGAGACAGAGCGTAAGAGGGTGAGGTAAAGAGAGGTGTTAAAATGAGAGTGTGATAAATGGCATCAACTGCTTTGGCAATACACAAAAGACTTAGGCGAGCAACTTGCTGTAGACGAAAGAAAACCAAAAAAAATAAAAAAGCTGCTGCAACTGTTGCAAATTCAACTAATGCCAGCAATTTTCACTTTCCATCAGAGTGCTCAAGTGTGTGTGTGTATATATGTGTGTGTATGTGTGTGTGTGTGTGTGTGTATGTATTTTTCGCCAGCCGAAGTGAACGGCCTTGTTGGGCGCTTGCGTTTGTGTTTTTATTTTCACGTTGTTGTTTTTCACTCACTTTACTTTTACTATTGCTGTTTTTTGTGTGTGTGTTGCTTTTGTATTTTTGTTACTGTTGCCTGCCATTAAAAGCGCCTGTGTCTGTTTGTTGTTACTGTTGTTTTGCTGTAGTTTGTTAAATAAAAGCTAAAATCAAATCGGAGCAAATGCTGGCACGAAGCTGGCGCGCCAGCCAGCCAGTCGTGGTGCAGCAAGACATATAAAATTATAGACAACGGCGTTTACTGCTGTTATTGTTGCTATTTTATATCTCGACTATATGTTTGTCTGTGCACAGATATTTAAAGTGCTGCAAGGCTTTCGATTGCACTAAGAAATGAAAATGCAACTCGCTTGCGCTTGCGCTTGCGTCATGCCTAAGTGCACAGCGCATATTTTACATTTTGATATACTTTTATATAAATATGTATATATATATATCTATATATATGTTAGGTACTTGTGTGTGCATATCTGATTAACACCCAACAGGGGCAGTTTTATAAATAATAAAATCGTTATCACATAAAAAAGCAGTAAAAATTTAAATTTTAATATAAATTTTGTTACAACCTGTATAGCAACAAGCAAAGTGATTTGTTTTTTCTTTTAAGTATGAACAGTAGATAAAAAAAATCAAAAATATAAAATATAATAGCTGTATGAGTGTATGTGTTAATTTATTTGCAAAGTTTCTCCAATAGCAGTAAACAAGCATAATGAATATAAATAATAATTTTTATTTGAAAAAGCCAATGAGCTGATCCATTTACTAATAAGATTAGCATAAGGAACTGGTTAACTTAAATTTAATATGAATTTTTGTGTACTTCTGGTGCCGCTCTCGCATTTTCATACAAATATATGTATAATCAAGGCTGTAAGAACCGCACAAGTGGCCATTAAAATGGCTCTACATTTTCATATGTGCAGGGGGACGGATAATAAAAGAGTTCAATTAACCTGAACAAAGAACAGGGTCATAAGCAAAGCCATTAGCCCAGTAACCAACATGCCCACAGTTTTATAGTTGTTTCCAGGCAGAGTTCAGCTTTACTTTGCAAAAAGACAAAAAAAAACAAAAATTATGAAAACTCTGGCAAACAAATATATATCTAATGTGGCTTTTTTGGTTCAGTTCTACATTTTGACGTTCGAGTTGGGTATACGGCAGGACAGACAAGACGAGTGGGGTAAACTTGTCTAAGCAGTTCGCTGCTGAGATGCTGCCACTCTGTTCAGCGGGCCAGGCCGCACATTAAAAATGCAAATAAATCATGTAGTAAAACTTGTTAACCTTTTCGTATGCTTTTGGCTTTATATATAAAGATGTATATGTGTATATGTGTGTGTGTGCTTGTGTATACCGTACTTTAGCTTTAATTTGTTACCGATGTATGTGCGAGTCGACAGCACTTTTGATTTCACTTCAAACCCGCATAGATTCTTCTCTAGGCAGATTCACTTTTGTTGTACAGGTTTTCAATTTTTTTTGGCTGTTCCAAAAGAATCTTGTAGGCTTAAGTGTCTTGTGCTCAAACAAGTTAACAAGCCTTTGCTGTTTATAGTTTATACATTATTTCTAGGCCGTCTTCTTCAATTCTCAAATTTTATGAGACGACCTCAAAATGTCGAAGTTCAGCGTGCAGCCAATTGATGTTAGTTCAGCTACTATTTTAACTGTTTTATGCATTTCTGCTTGTTGTCATTGCCATTGTTGCTGCTTTTAATTATCCCTGTTAGCCTGGGCTGCATGAAAAATTAGCACAGCTTTTAAATATATATTTAATTTATATATAGAATATATAAATGTGTGTGTTTGTGTATTGTTCAAAATGCCAATCGATTCTTAAAAAGCAACTAAACTGGTTTTAATAAGCACACATTTGTTATGCAAATCATTATCGAATCTAATATGATATTTTTCAACCACATAAAATTCCAACATATATATAAAATAATTGATGCTGGCTCTGACGCAAGTCTATAATCAGGCCAGTAACCAAGAATGCTACAGAGGCGTTTTAGCTGCCTTAAACGTAAACACACAAATTAATTCACATTCAAAATTTAAAAATGGCCAATAAAAAATATATCAGAGTTCTTTCGCATTATTAATAAAATTAAGTCAAAATCGTAATTAAAAAAAACCAGTTCAAATTTAGAACAGCTGCCCCGTTGTGGAACTTCGATATTCCGAGAAACTTTTGACTTAAATTAAGTCTTTTAATGTCTTTTAAACTTTCTTTCTTACTGTGCAATTATAAAATTTGACTTATATGTCCTTGTTGTTGTAAAAAAACTGTGTGTTTATGAATTGATAAATGTTTTTTTTTTTACATTAAGTTTAAATTTTATAGGCACTGCATAGCTTTATAGAGCCAATTATTTTTTTCTTAGTTCTGACACGCCTTTTTTGGCATGTCACAAATGTTCCATAAGTTACAATTTAGTTTTGTGTGTCATTTTGTAAAGGGCACAAAAGACATTAAAGTGTAATTAAAGTAGCTGTCTTTGGCTGTGGCTGCGGCAGCAGTGGGTTTAATAAGTTCTATAATTGACACTCGACAGCAAATAAAAATGAAATAACAACAGCAAAAACACGTGCACAAGTGCAATCAGCGCGGAAGTTTGCTCAGGTCGCTGTTTGAGGCACTCTTGAGAATCTTTGTTTTTTTTGTTTTTTTTTTTGTTTTAGGTTTTAGTTTATTGAGTTTGCACATTTTGTGTAAAATGTTGTTGAACTTTTGCAGTCACGACTTTGGCGCAACTGCCGCACAAAGTTTGCCGTTAGAGTTGGAGCCTAGCTTGGAGCTAAAACTGAAGATGGCAACAGATGCGCCAAGCGCTCAAAGTTGACATTTAATAAAATGAATTTAGTTGGTTGCAGCCAGCTAGCGAGCGAACGAACAAGCGGCAAGCTTTGTTGTAATAGATATAATCATCATTTGAAATTATTGCAGACTTGATCAATTTATTTGAATTTTTTTTGTGACAGGTTGCAGTCGTAAAAAGAAATTGCCAACTTTACAATTGATATGTTTATTAATTTTACTTTGAATTAGCCCTTAAGCGCGCATATCTTGAAATGTCATCTGACCCATTTTCATAGTGCGCTCTCGAAAGCAAAGTAAATATTATTTTAAAAATGTGCGATCAAGTGGATAGCGGTTTGAACGTTTTTCTTTGCTTATCTTTTGCCATTCGCAAAGCAAATTTATGCTAATTTTATGCAAAGTTTTGTCGAGGCAGGTTTGGAGCTATAATAATAGGTCGCGGAGTCTTCCGTCAGCGCCTATCACAATGCAATTCAATCAATATATTTTCACCGAGCAGGAAATTCAACGCTGCGAACGGTTTTTATAAGGAAAAATGCCTGCTTATAAGGCATATTAACAACGATTGATGAAGAGGCATTAAAAGCGGCTCAGACAAATTTTCCATTGAATTGTAAGCCTACTTGTTTAAGAGCTAAATTACGCGCCAATTGACATGTGTGTCTGTGTGTGTGTGTGTGTGTGTGTGTGGGGTGTGAGTGTGTGTGATGTGTACGTAGTGTGGTTTTTCCTGCTTGCGCCAACGCGTTTTGGCGGTGGCAGCCAATCCTGTTGTACAACTCTGGCGAACGTGGCAGCGAAACCGAAACCAGGTGAACGAGTGGCCAAACATGCGCATGGATGTGGAAGAGGAAAAACTGCAAATCAACGACAACAGCAGCAAACAAGCTAGCGAGACGAAGCAAAAAACTTGTCAGCTTGCCGAAACTGAAACTTTCATTTTCATGCCACTTTCCTCTGTGTGGAAAAGTGGTTAGAAAAAGAAGCAGACAAATCTAACAATCAGCCAGCAACGTTGCCGCTCTGCATTTAAAGTTCTGCAAGACAACGTAGTTCGTTGCCAGAGTCTTTTGTTTATGCTGACGCTGCGTATGTTCAACTACAGGCCTTTTTTGTGTCTTGACTTTGTTCCCAGCTAATAAATTTGTAAACAATATTGAAAATAGCACAGGCCCAATAGCAGCAACAACAGTTAGCACAGATTGCTCAATAAATGCCTGGCAGCTAAACAGCTAAACAGAAAAAAAACTTTACTCAGGCCAATTCAAAGGGCTCTCAAAGCTAAGCAACGACAATAGGAAAATACTGCCATAATTTGTTTTTGTATTCAATTTTTTTTTTTGTATTTGCTTCATGGGAAAAACTATACGCCTTTTGTATTGCTAAACGGATTTATATAGACGCTCACGCCAATTGCACAATACTGCAGCGTTTTTAAGCTGAACGCGTGGGCGGCCACATTTTCCGAGTAAAAACGTTTCATGTGACAAAAAGAGTGTCGCGAGGCTTTTCACTTTTTTGCATCAAAATTTGATGAACTGGGTGAGGTCTTATGCAAATTTGTTTGAAACGACAAAGAAATACAATACATAAATTTTGATAAAGGGGCATAAGAGTGCTCAGTTTTGATTGGTTTAAATTGTTCACTGACTGAAGTTAACCCAGTTAAATTGTAGCCATAATATTTATGACAACAATAACAAGTTATGGATATATCTTTGGTGTGTAGGCGGCAGTGGTATTTGCCAAAAATATTATTGACGAACTGGCGGCAGAGGTTACGTTTATACTATAATGATTTATTCTATAATCATTTTTAGTTGCATGAAATGACGAATCCCATTGGATTTTCTTTGCGCACACAGTAAAGCAAAAGAAATAATGACGAAACTTAAATAAATAAGAATATTGAATCATGAAAAAGCAATATTGAGGAATATAATTTGATATCATCATTATATGCTGCTATGTATTAACTTGACGGAAGCCAGACTGTTGACTGTTTTGTTGCTTAAATGCTGAAATCAATGAAATGCCCACACATAGACAAAAGCACACACATGGTCACACACACACATATATACTCTCATATTAATTCAAGCTCGTGTTGGGCTTGTACATTAGGGTTACGTTTGCATTTGGTTAATATTGTTGCTGTTTTTTGTTAGCTGTTGTTTTTAGCTGCGCGTCGTCTTTTTTTTTTGTTTGTTGAGGCAACTTCCAAATGGCGATAGCAAAATTAAAAATGCACAACGCAATGCGATGGCCTAACGGTAATTAATGCAATTGGTCAATACAACCGCTACAGCAACAACAACAACAACAACAACAAACATCGCCTGTGGCTAATGTTTAGTGCGTTTTATGCTGACGCTGACCTCAATGGGGCCGCTGCACGTGTCGAGAATAAGCCACTGTGGAAAATGGCCACAAATCATAGAAAAGCCACTGGCCAAGCGGAAGTCAAAGTCTTGAGCTGTCAGTTGTTTAAATCGGCGTCTTTGTCTTTTATTCTTTGGCTCAAATATTCGGTAGCTTCTACTTCTTACTAATTGAACGTTGACACACACAAAATATTTATTGTATACACATAGGAAGCATTTTTAATATTTTATGAAAGAAGATTAATTACTACATCATTTTTAATTTTGAGGTGAGAATATTAATCTGAGCGTTTAAAGGTTCATTAGTTTATTAGTTTTTTTACCCATTTTAATTGGTAATAACTTAAATATTTATATATAATTATCATTAATTACTTACCTTGTAAAGTTTGTCTTTCTGATACCAAATATCTTCTTCCTCCTCCTGCTGCGTGAATGTCTGATCCAGGTTTAGATCATCGCGCGAACGTGATAATATTTTTCGTCGCGATACCATTTTTGTGAGTCGCCGGTCCAAGAGGGAGAGTCTGGAAGAACAAAACCAACGAGAAAGTCATAAAACCTTGTGAATATTTTGTATTTAGCTTTCATGTGTGCCGCACTTATTTCTTGGCCAAGTATTTAACCATCTTACTGTAAGTTCAGAATTCTTTTGGATGAATATCTGTGTGCTGACAGGCCTCAAACTGTGCAACACCAAATTGCAAACAAACAGCACCCAAAACCAATGGCAAGGTTCAACGCACTCAAGCACAATAATAACACATATTGTTTATGAACTGACTTCCTTTATAAAAGTCATCCACATGCCTCAGCTCAGCTGTGTAAACTTTGTGGAAGCTGCTCTTTCCTCATAATGCTCTGAACCTCACACGGATACCTGCAGCTAACCTCCAATTATTCCTTGTCGGGAACTTTAAGTTTGCTCAGCTGTTATGTTAAATGAAAAATGCATTTCTGGCAATATTTGGAAGGGGTTGTTAAATTTGATTGTTGGCCTTTTCTTAAATATAAATCGTTTGCAATTTAATTATAAAACATGTATATAAAGTAATATGAACATCGCCAGAAACATCCTTTAAAATAAAATAAATAAATTTAAAAAAACAGCAATATGTTGGATTTTTAATACAACTGATATATAAATAATCAAGACATATATTGTTGGTTTCAAAATTTGATATGATGTTGGATCAGTGTACTTTAGCATTTTTATGGCCAGACACAGAATTTATGTAAAACATGAAATTTTATATTGAATTGCTTGTCGTTTTGTCTGGCTCTCAAGGTACGCACTTTAGATAGAGATACCGATACCGATACCGAAACGCCAGCCAGACATATGAAAATCACCTGTAGGCCTTATGGTGAGCAGACAAAGAGACAACAACAAAGAAGTGGTAAAACAAAGCAAACGCCAAGTCGTTTGTTTTTTCACGGCTCAGTTTGTCAAGTTGATGAAAAAACGCTCATTGCATAATAATCACCTCTTGGGGTTTCGGAATCTGGCCGATCGACGCGTGTAGCGGCAAAACTTTTTAGCATTTATTTTTTCATTGCTCACCACTCTCTCTCTCTCATAGCTATCTCTCTCTCCATTTATTTCCATCTCTCTTTTTATGTTCCTTTTTCTATGGCTGTCCTCTTTCTCTCTGTTCGTCTGTTCATATGGAAATGTGCGAGGTTCGCTAACCTGATGTCATATTTACACGCTTTGTTTGTTGCTGATGTTGCTGTTATTATTATTGTTGTTGTTGCTGTTATTGCTGCTATTATTACCATTATTATTAGTGTCTATAATTGTCTGTCAGCTTTCTTTTGCCGAAATGCCTGAGTGCCTGATTGACAGGCCGGACTTTTGGGATACCTCGCCAATTGCTATACATAAATCTTTAACGCCTTTTGCGCAATTTTGCTGCCACCCGATGCCATTTCGAATACTACTATTCGTATTTGTACTCATACTCGATTCGTATTGTCAACAATCGGCGCCATTTTATGCGATAGATTGCAATCGCATAACAAATGTTGCCTGCTGGATTTATGCAACAAAAGCCGTTAAGTTGTACGAATGTCTGACAATTTTTTACACCGTTCGTTGTCTCCATCTGCATTTGTATCTATTTGCATCTATGTGCTCTTGTCGCAGTTTTCTGCTAGTTTATTGAGCTGCAATAAGTGCTGCATTTTTGCACCTTTCAATTTTTGGCTGCTATTGTTGCTATAGTTGCTATTGTTGTACATACATAAATGATGCCTGTCGTCTATGCTGTCGTTATTTATGCATCCGACACTTGAGCTACCTACTTATTTTGCATACACATATAGAACACAATGTCTACTCCCGTTCAGTTGTTTTGACATGGCACGTACGCCTTGTACAAGTTCTCCGAGCAGACGTGTTCTAGTTTGTGCCCCGTCGAGCAATTACGTGTACAGCCTGCCAATTACGTGAACAATTGGTTATAGCATAGATGAATATATTATTATACCCTAAAGGCGGCTGAGCTTGCATTTTTTGTTATTTGATATATAATTGAATTAAGGAAGGAACAAACTTATATGTACTTTATGGAATTGACGCGTAGCCGAAAAATTGCAGAAAATGATTTATATTTAAATTGGTTCTCTAAAAGCGTATTTCAGATGCGTCTTGCAAATTATACGCTTTATTTTCTGGTAGTAAGTGCCAACATTTTAATATTATGGCCCGAGACGGTCAATTAAGTTGCCTGGAAATTTCAGTGCATTTTTATGCATTTTTTTATGGAGCAAATTAAAATGCTTATATTGCAGTTTGTTCTCGGAACTTTTTATACGACACACAGAATTGGATGGAGCTCAGTTGTTGTTCGATGGAAAGTTCGATAACTGGAATTCTGAAGTGCTGTCAAGTGGTGCTCAAATATCCTGCAGACTCATAACGGATGGAGTTAAAACTGAAGACATGATGGCATATTTCTGTCAAAAGAACAGCTACAGAGAATCTGCAACTATGCAAACATCTGTGTTTTAGCTCATCGGGTTCTTTGTCGATGCATTTGCATTGTTGCTGTTGTTTTTGGGATTCTGTAAACAGAGGCAGACCGAAAGAGCCGTTGGGATCAAGTGTTGATGGACACTTGATGGCAATGGAAGAGATGAAGTCATCATTATCCACTCTGAGTGTTGACTTTGCTGATTTTACTGCATTCCTTCAAGCACTTTTACTGTTATGTTTCACATTTGACTGCAGATATTGCGAGCCAAGCATTTCTTAAAGTCATCGCAGCCATCGCATTCACTTTCAAATTGTTTTGTGATGTTTATTTGTATTTAATTGTGTTGAGCACACGCACAAATTTCGTTGACTTTCACAAAAAATTAAATACTCTAACCTTTATCTTTGCGGCTTCCATGCTTTATTGACATCAATTAAGTAATGTTAATTTGTATTTTTTTTTATATAAGATTTACCTTTAACTACTTAATAAACTTTTATCTTACATGCAATCAGATTTGGTACATTCAGCTAACTGTCTAATATAAACGTAAATTGACTAACGTTGAACTTTCACAATTAACAAAGTCTCTTCAAATTGTCTATAAACGCAATGATTGCGCATGCTTTAATCAAAACATGGTCAAACTTAAATACAATTATTAAATATTTTTTCCGCAACATTCGTGGAGTTCATTAACATCGCCGCAGCCTCAGCTGACATTTTTGTCGCGGTGCAAGCAGCCATAATAGAAAAATGCTTTCGCTGTTGAAATTTTTCATTTGGCTTCATGAAATTGATGATCATCGAAATAGAAAGTAAACTATTTTGCAATTTGATGCTGGGCAACTGTGAAAATTCGAATTTCAACGTCAGCCAAACAAATTCAAAATGAATGTGCAAGTTTGTTGCCAGAGTCTTTCGTTGCACTCTACCGACGATTGCCAACTTTCGAAAAGAACTTTCTTTGCCTAGGCCTGTTTATACAACTAGGTATGCATTATTAATATAAACCAGCCACACGTATTGCATATTGAGTACGCTGGCTTTATGAATGAAAGTCAAGCGCAAGTTATTTTAGTTGTTTTACGAGGCAGAGCACAATCAATAAAGAATTTTCATATTGCCGATGACAAACAGTCATCAGTTAGCATTGTTGTCATTGTTGATAGACAGCGCTTGCATATTAATTATTATACATGTAAATTTACTTTAAATGGGTGTGAAGTGGGCCTGCTGTTTAGAAATTCTAATTCGCTGCAACACAGACATCGTTGTAGTAGTATCTTCAACTCGCCGGTCATTGGCTGCATTCGTCGCACAGATTATGATGGTCACTTTTTCACTTAATATTTGCCGGCTGACGGCAGTCGACCGTAGACGACAAATAGTTTTCAGTTCGTTTACCTAACGTTGTCATTGTTTGTGCCGAGTTCAAAATGCAATGCGAATGCGTCACGAGATGTTTTTTTTTGCTGTAAAAACAGGCAGCACGTGTGTTTGTTGCTAGTTGAAAGCATCAGCAGCTGTTGGCACTGAGCACTTGTAGATATATTTTGTAGCTGATTTGTTTACAATCAACCGATGTGGGCAGCTCTAAAAAGTGACTAGTTGACGGTTCAACAAGTGTTGTTTGTTGTGCATGTACATGTGTGTGTGTGTGTATGTGGGCGTCTATTTTGCATTGAGAGCCATCACATTTGGCAAATGACAACCACGCAGTCAATTTAGCTTAACTTATCTGCAACATGCTTCGTCCTATGAGCATCAGCAGCACCAACAAAATATGCCAAATCATTTGCCAAATGTGGCTCAGGCCACAATATGTTAAGGTCAAACAAAATATTTGTATTTTTTAGAAAGTATTGTTGTTTTTCATTAGCCGGTTGGTTCATTATGTAACCAGAACCGACATTAAAGTCACGCTAATGAAGCGCATTTAAGAGATGGGAACAAATCATTTGATACTTTCGTCTTCTCCATTTTGCTCTTTTTTTTTGGGTTTTGGTTTTTGGGCTTGTGACAAGGCTGAAGAATTTTGTTGTTGATATGGTGGCAAAAAAAATGATTGATTGGCCACGGCCAGAAATAAACAAACCTTTTTTTATCATAACGAAAAGAACCTAAACGAAATTGTTTCACAGTGTGCTCGAAATTCACTCAGCAGACGATAGTGGCCATTGGCCATTGAATTCTTGCCAAATTAAATTAAGCAGTCATTGACTTTAAAGCCATGGTGAAATGGTAAATGGTTAGAAGTGGAGAAATGTGTAAAATTAACGCACACGCATCAAACGAGCATAATGAAATATTATTCGAAATATTTGGCGCCCTCTGATGCATATTGTTCAAGTACTCGACTCGACTTGACTTGGCACAGCTATGGATATGGCTAATCAAACGCTTTAATTTCCATAACAACGCCGTGAAAGTGCTCAGTAAAGATGGTACGGTTCAGTTAATGCCATGCCTTTTGTGTATGGTGTTTGGGGTTAAGGTTTTCATTATGCAAATTGCACATGCTACTGAAAATAAGCATATCTCGTGTGCAACTGGGAAGCAAAATATCAGAAAAACATAAGCCGAAAAAAAAACAATGAGTTGCGGAACTTGATACATACTAGATATTTATTTTGGCCACTTAATACATAGCCGCAACAGGTGTAGAAAGCATTATTATCACCATCAGCAACAGTAGTCATAAATACAGTCATAAATACATAAATCATAAAAAATTTATGCATTTTACATTTCGCAAACACATTTTCGTTCAGAAAACACACACAGAAAAACACCCATCACAGCTCACAACTGGCGTCTCTCATCATTCACGCAATTATTGAATGAACTTATGTTAAATCATAAGGTTTTATAATATTTTTGGCGTCGTGTAACACTGTCAGAGTGTTTTTGCATTGCGCAACAGGCGACAGAAACCCAAAAACAAACGAACTAAACAAAAATTCGATAGTTAACATTTCAATTTTGAAAATATTTTTATTGTTGCTGACATTTTAGACTGTTGTAACCAAAGTTGATTGATTTTTATGGCCTTTGTATTTATCTATTAGGCTTATGCGTTTGCATATAGTGTCTGTCGTGTCCGCTCACTAAACAGACTCATAAAATATATACTTATAATTTACTTGACACGTTTAGAGGCAAATGGTTTGACTTAAGGCAACAACTGGAAAAGGAATGTGTCTGCTATTGCTGTACTCCTGCAATAACCAACTCCACTAATCTAGCCAAAAATGATATGATTCCAAAAATGAGGTCAAATCGAATGACTTAAGCTACGAACTTGCCTGGCTGAGACAAAAGTCATGTTTTATTTTTGTCTGCTGTCCTGCTTTACTAATCAGCTAAGTCAATCAACTTTTAAAAAGTGGTGCACAAAATTTTAATTATTATCTTTTGGTTAATTACGTTTCACAGTTGCATCATAAATACTCTGGGAACGTGTGCCTAATGAGCGACTCTTGTTATTAATCAATGTGCGGGCTGTAAAACCAGTGCAGAGTACGGAGCGCAATTGGTTGTTGCATTTGCAACTGTTGACTTCAAGTTGCAGGTGTTATCATAACTGGTTCAGAGGGCTGTCTGTTGGCAACATATCATCCAGCAACTAGTTGACACTTTCAGTATTCGCGGCAAAAAGTTTTCCGCATTTTTTGGCGCATTTTTTAGATTTGTTACGTTTTGGCATCAACAAAACTTGAGCTGACCAAAACAGACGACTGCAGCTCTTGCCAGACCAAAAACCAACTAACAATATATATATATATATTTATATATGTATATGTTTTTTGTGTGAAGTGAAAAGCAAAGCAAAGCAACATACCACAACAACAACATACAAAAATTACTTGCAAAAAAAACAACATTTGGCGGCTGCTTTCGTTTTCAGTTTTCATTTGGCCTGCACGCTTCAACTGACTGGAGCTTGTCTGGCAACGAAGAGCTGTGGCGTGCAGCCAATGTAAACGAAGCAATTTGAGCGAACCTACAACAGCTTAAACAACAACAAGCACAACAACAACAAGCACAACAACAACAACAATCACAACAAGCAACAACAAAGTTGAGCACTAAATTTTCCACGAGCGAGTGAGTTTGAAAACGAAACTGAATTTCTTTCTTTCAACATTTTAAGAAAAGAGATGCAAGGAGAGTTGCTAGTTTCCAACTGCGAGTTACTCAAGTTACGTTGACCATCATTAGTTGGCTTAATAAATGAAGTAAAGTTGAATGAAAGCAGTGACTATTTTGGTTTTTTTTTCTTCTGCTATTTGTGCTTATCACAAGCCTGCAATCAACAAGCAGCAGCAAATCTGGTCAGCTACTTAGCTTTTTTTTGTTCCCTTGCTTTTCACTTTTTAAATACGCTGGCCCTCTGAAAGCCACGAAAGTTGGCTTTTATTTATTACACATTGATGATGATGATGATGCCGCTGCTGTTGTATGTGTTGAAGAGCGGAAATGTGAAGTAACACCGCATACAGATCATAATATTTGTGTGTGTTAGGGTGTGTTTGTGTGTGTGTGTATTTATTTAACAAGCGTTTTGTTTGCCCGATTGTGCCTGGTAACAAAAACGAACAATCAACATCAAACACCTTTGTGGCCTACGCGCGCACTTAAAATGCAATTTATTTCCAACGAAACAATACCAAAATGATATAATATTTAATAAAGATGCCCCAAGCACAAAACTGAGGACGGACTGCGGCTACAGTTGATCTTTTTCTTTGCTTCTGTGCAGCGATATGCTATTAAAGGCTATCAGCTAACATCGACACTATCTGTCTAAGTGCATACCTGGTTAATCGTTTACAATAATAGTATCAACTAACAAAAAAAAAAAAATCACGTCACTTGGCACTGCCTTACTAATGCAATAATAACAATTTAATTAGCCAGCTTTTAACACGCCGCAATAGATTTGTAAGGCGTCACTTTTGTGGTTAAAAAAAGGCAACTCGCTAACAGCAAATCATGCTGAGTTTGGGTAGGGTAAAATATGATTAAATTAGGCAAACAGATTTGTAAATATGAACATTATTTAGTTGATAATATATTTGTTTCTTAACTAAGTGACCTGATGAGAAACTGGTAATTTCCACTCAAAAAAGATTTTGTGAAATATTCTAATTTAACCTATCTGAAGCTAGCTTTTGGCTACACGTTCCAAGAATGTGTGTGTGGTAAAATTTGCATGTTCCCTGCATGAAATTAACCTATTTTTTCTCGAGTGAAACTAATGAACAAAAACCATAAATTGTAATTTGGCAGCACAAACACACAGAAACAAATCAAAGCTAAAACCAAATCGAATTCTCATAAAAATGCGCAGCGCATTTGTAAGCAGAGTCTAAAAAAGTGCCAACTGAAGAATGAAATGTGTCTAGACAAAAGTGTGACACCGTTTTGTTTTATTTATTTATTTTTTTGTTTACTGAAACCTTTGGTATCTACAAACTTTATCTTTACCGTACAAAATTGACATTAATATATTTTGGTATGTTGCCGATCTTAACTATAAGCCAGAGAAGGGAGTTCGCAGTCATGCACTTTGACACGGTTCAAGTTGAATTTAAGAGATAATACACATATATATTTGTGTATATATATATTTATATATATATATATATATGTATATATATATTTATGTCGATTGTTTTGCATTGCGCATTCGAAGCGTTTGTTTTCGTGTCTCTTTGTTGCAGTGTTGTTTTTCGGTTGCTGTCATTGCGTTTGTAAGTTTGCCACGACCTTTTTGTTTTTTTAGTCCGCGCTCACGAAAACTCATTTGTTCATGCATAATGTTGTTGTAGTTTTTCTTTTGTTGCTTCTGAGAAAATGAAGTCAACTGTTGCCGTACGCCTGTGACTGACATTTCCCATTAAATTGCCACGTTATTGTCTAAAGTTGTAGTTTTTTTTTTCGTGGTTCTTGCCATAGAAGCCAAAGGGATGGGGGGGGGGGGTGTGTGGCAGGCAGCTACTTGGTCTACAGACCAAGTGAACTTTGCATATCTTGTTTAGTGCATTTTCAACACGTCTGTGAGTATTTTTGACTGCTGCCGGCAGCTTCTTCTTCTACTTAAGGCTTTTATGCGATTGTTTACATTTATGGCTGAATAATTGGGCGCCTCTCACTGCTACACTGCAACACAACTGTTGCCCTTGTTGTTGCCCGTTGTTGTTGCATTTAAATTTTTGCGCACACTAATTGACTCCCACAAAAGAGCCGATTCTGGCAGCCAAGCCAAACTGCAATTCACGGCAACTTCCTTCCTCGACAATTGTCGCAACACCTACAGCAATTCTTTTTATTTTGCTTAATGTTGTTTTTGTTGTTTCGTTTACATTTTTAGGCACGTCGCTTGTTTATTAACTGCATTTGTTTCGAAGGCGTGCTGACGACTGCCAGTGATGATGACGACTCATCAGTCGGTGTATCTCAAATTGTTCAGGGCCAACTTGGGCTTGGGCATAGCCAACTAGCCAACTAGCTAGCTAGCTAGCTAAACTGCGGCCTGAAGCACAGCTTGACATTGTGTTGTTAATTCTGGACTAACAGTTTTTAATTAATCCGAAAAACATATCCAGTTTTGTTTGCGGTTGCTTATTAATATACATTTAGTAAGCATTTATATAAGTCTTGGAAGATGAGTTACGCATACAGCAACAACGTTGACAGCCTTGAGAAGAGCCGCGTCTTCGGTTCGAGACGTACAAAATATTATTTTAGATTTAAATGAAAATGAAAATGGAAACAAAACGAAAACTCGAATTAAAAAGTAGCAAAGGTTATGAAATGAAAGGTTATATGAAATAAAGCATAATGAAACAAAATTTGAGCGTAGCAGGAAATGCTCAAGAAAACACATAAGCACAGACACACAGACACACAGGCACACACACGCACACACACATACGCACACACACACACTGTGTGTGCGGCGTGTGAATATGAATGCATTCGCTTTGGGCTAAATGTTACGCATACGCCATGTTTTTACAGGGCAAATGCGAGGGCTGTGTGCAGCCGTGTTGCATGCAGCACTATGTTTTGTTGCATGCGTGTCTGACATGCTACTCACCTTTTGCTCAATTACTTTTGTTGCAGTTGCTGCTGTTGTTGTTGCTATTGCAATGTTGAAATTATTGCAAAATTGCTGATATTTTCCCAACGATTACGTTTGCAGACGCCTGGCCCCAGCTGTTAATGTTGCTGTTGTTGTTGTTGTTGTTGTCGTTGCACTTTTAATGCTGTAACAATGATTTTTCTATTATTATTTATATTGATTTTATAATTCAGTTAGGGGATGGGGGCATCGCTTTCAATTTCAATTTCTTTTGCGCTTTTCACTTTGCCACTTGTTGCCTTTGACAGATTATTGTTGCTTTATTTTCACTCGTTTATTTTTTTTTTTTACTTAAAACTGGTTTAATACAATTTCTAAAATATTTATTTCATTTTAACGAAATCAAATTTTTTTAAGCTTTTTTAAAACGTTTTGAATTTTTTTTAAGCTTTTACCGTAATTTGTCTGTCTCTTTTTACGTATGGTGTGGCATTTTAAATGCCATTTATTAATTATAGCAAAAGGTTTTCTTTTCACAAATTTCTTCCTATTTGTTTTGATTTTTGGACGCACTTCAATTGCATAACAACTGCGAGCACTAAAAAATTTCGTGCATGCCAAAGACGATGACGAAGATGATGTCGATGATGAGCTTGTTTTTTTCTTTTCTTTTCTTTTCTTTTTTTTTTTGTTTATTATTATAATTTTTTGTGATATTTGTTTGTGTTTGCTGTTAGCCACTGTATCACGGCACCACTGTCTGCTAGCTTACTCGACATACAATCGTGTGTGTGTGTGTGTGTGTGTGTGACTGAGTGTGTGTGAATAACACTGTGCCGCACCGACAGCAACAAAAGCAACTGGCAAACGCACTCGACGACTTTCGCGACACGACTGACGACGGGCGATGACGGCCAAGACTGTCTTGGCTAAAACGCTGGCTTCAGCTGGGCCAGCCTCGTTCACTGGCTGCCTGGCTGCTTGGCTGGCTGACTGGCCTTACCGTAAGTTCGGTTACGTTGGCCGTTTGTCGATCAGGTTCGGCTGTTTTTGCTTTGTACTCGTTTCAAACTTTTGCTTCATGGCTTAACTTGTCTTAATACCATTCAGCGTGTCGAAGCTTGCCGAGCGCCAAAACCAAAGCTTTTTTTTTGCTTTGCTGAGCCAAGCTTAAGAGTTGTTGGCCACTCTTTTCAAATTTAGCTCTCTTAACTGTTATGCCACCGATAAGCGCAAGAGTATGAGAAAGCGTTCTTTTCTTTTTGGACAGGTCAAATGGCTGTTAAGCAAATACCACAGTTCTCGAACAAACACTCTGTTAATTTGCATAATTTGATCATAAATCAAACATCGCATGGATCACACAAGAGTGGACAGAGAGTCGCAGCTTTCTACGTGATAATTACATCATCGGCGTTGCGTCGATCTTCGCCATTTCTTTCTTACAAATTAAGTTGGCTTTTTTTTGGACCGTGTACGCGTATTTATCATTTGGTTACTTTAAAGCTTTTGCCGACAGTGTCCAGTAACCAAATCAGCCAGTAACCAGGTAGAGACGATATATTTATATATATATATATACAGATAGATATTAATTTCTATAACTGTAATTTTAATTTTGATGTGCTGTTTATTCTAATGGCACTTCGAAGGTCAACCGATCTCTGAAGTTTGTGTGGCTGTGTAAAAGCTTTTAAAATGTCAAAATGCTTTTAATTAACAAGTCTTTACAATCCGCCCACAATGTGGCTACAAACAAAAGGCTTTGGTGACAAAAGCGACACCAGACAATCGCATAAATCAGAGCAATCAATGTTAAAGCCAAAGATTTATGTGACAGCAATTAAACGAGCTGAGAAATTGTGCTATTGTTGTTGTTGCTGTAATAAATACATAATATATTACAAGACCATTTTTACAATAATTATAGTAGTGCAACAAGAGTGCAACAAGTGCAGAGTGCATTTGCATAAAAATTCAAAGAACTTCAGCTTAGTTTGGCTTTGCCTTTTGTATCTGGCTTTATCTCATGAACCTGCTCAGCTGCAAAATATATAAAAAAAATATAATTACAAAATCAAAGTAAATATATGCTGGCAGCGCGTCAATTTAAAATTCCAAGCCAAGAGCCAGCGACTAGTTAGTTGTCTTAGCCGATCATAGCTGCTGCTGCTAGTGGCGGTGGTGCTGCTGCTGCAGTGCACCATTTCATGAGATTAATGAATTTCTGACACCCTGTAGGCACTAAGTTGCTGGGTGGGGTATATTCAAATTGTGGTGTATGCGCGTATCGAAAATATTTGGGACAACTTTATTTACATAAATTAAGATAGCATAACAGTTTAGATAATATATAATATATATTCTCAAATTATTTTATATTTCTTTTTTTTATTCTATTATAAAAGTATTTAATTAAATCTTAAAAACATTCATTTCAATCTAAGTTTTAACTCTGGCTCCAAAATTATGAGAGTTTCACAAACTGTCTGACTACACTGGGTATATTATAGTTTTATCTACGTTTCATTAATTCATATTTGTTAACATTTGAAGCTGAATGCTGCACCCACCGGTTACCGCCGCATGGGGCAGGCAAAGATATCCAATTGAAACTGCAATCAAATGGAGTTCTTGCCAGGCATGATTGACGCAGCAGCAGCAGCAACAGCAACAGCAACAGCAACAACAGTTTCAGTTTCACTTCGAGCAACAACAGCAACAACAATGCTGGGAATGTCTTGATTTAGCTGCTAGTTAAATTATAATACATGTTATATTCACGTGTCTTGGACTGTGGCTGTGAGTCGAGCCAAGTTCGTTGCCTAAGTCTTTGTTGTTTTGTGTCTGCCATTGTTTTGTCAGTATCAATAAGAAAACATGTGCACTCACACATTTTTCACACACATTTAATTTGTTTAAATAAATATCAAAACACAAAAGTAAATGACTTCATTTTTGGGACCAGCATTGCATAATAACCGCTCAGCGACAGAGCATCATTCTCCCAACTAATGACACTGTTTGTACAAATATCTACAGTTCGTGTTTTGACACATACAAAAAAAAAAAAAGCGAAGCACGACCACTTTAAAAGTATTTACTTGGGTGCTAATTATGACAACAACAACAACAACAATATTAACAATAAAAGTAGGAACAACTATTGCCAGCAACTGACCGCTGTTCAGGTTTTATGCGCACTTTTGCTTAGTTTAATAGACTCCATTATCAAATTATGAGCAACGCACTCATGATGGCATCATAAACGCTGTGACTTTAAGCTACTCGTTTGGCTGTTTTGCTAGTTGGCTTGTTGAGTGGGCGTAGCATGTCTGGCATACAAATGCCAGCCGTTTGCTGGTTCGAAATGCCCCCCTGCATTTAACTGGAAATTATTATCATTTTAACATGCAGCGCATGGGCAAAATAAAGCTTTTTAACTCATCAACTTGTTATGTTTCCACATTTTGCACTTGTTACACTTTGGGCGTTAACTTGGTAAAAAAAAGAAACAAAGTTTGATATTCACAATAAGTATCATTTAATAACAATGGTATGCGGAATTACATAATCCATATACGATCAACCACAAAAAAAAAAACCATTGGACGTGTTCATGAAATGAAAAGTGAAAGATTTGGCGGTTTTTTCAAATGAAAGACAAAATAGCCCTAAGCGTCAATCTAATTAGATATAAAGCGCTATTGAGAGCTACATAATTGTTTTATTGAAAGCCAATTAAAGTCAAGTTCAAATGGCGCACCTCATGCCAAGCCATAACAAAAATCCCAACAGCCTCATGTTTTTTGTAATTAAAATTGGGCGAGCGTTGAAAATTTGCCAACATAAAAAATGATAGCGAAACAGAAAAAATGGCTAAAGGTAACCAAGCAGCGAACAGCGACTGTATCTGAACTGGCTAAAAGCAAATACAAGGCAGCTTATAAAGTTTTTAAAATATTTATAAATATTTAGCTACATGTGTAAATTAGCTGTGAAAACAAAGCTTTTGCCCAGCAAAGCAAAATCCAAACCCAAACGAAATTCCACTGTAATTAGATTATTTTCGGTTTAGGCTGAATTGAGGGGAGGTGCGATAAATTAGGAATAAATTAAAACTGCTATAAGCGTAGAAAAGTGGCATATTACATTTGCGATCTCTGCTTTTTTGGCTTTTTGGGATCCACTAGGTCAGGTAGATTATTAAGACTTAACTTAAAATGTAAAATAAAAGACGTGTTGTTCTTCTGTATATTCGACAATTATTTTTATAAATTGTTTACAGAGTATAATGACAAAAGCAATATGGAAACCACTTGAATTACAGTTTAGGGCTGTAGTTTTGTAATTATTTGTTTGCTGTCAGTGGCTGTCATTAGACACAACAACAGCCTTCGTTTTAGCCATCTTCATTTAATGCTTGCACTGAGTAAAAACAAATGGAATAAAAAAAAAAAAAATACATGACAGCAAACAAAAATAATAATGATAAAGTTAAAACAAATAAAAAAGACACAAAGTTCAAGTCCACAGAAAATGAAGAGGTAACATTGACCCGATACGCTTATCGTATAACCAAACGCCAAGTCGCAGACGCTGCAATTCATTCATAAGCCCAAATGAACCTCAGGCTTACTATATATATATATATATGCCATGCTATGTTAAATATATTTGTAATTAATTTTTTGGCAAATGACTCTGGTTGCGGCAAACAAAAGACTTGAGGCACAAACGCGCACTTCCCTTCAGCAATCAGAGATTTGGCAAATTCACAATTACAAAACGGAAACACTTCACACACGCGATTCTGTTTTCTTGTATTTTGTATTTGTGTTCTGCAAAAGTTCGGCAATCAAATTATATATGTTTAATATATGACAGATCACATAATATACGCATGCTCACAGTTTTTTTTTAAGCCGCTAATAACTCAAGCGAGTTCAGTTCTTGTGGGCCATAAGCCAAAGCCAAAGCCAAAGGCAAAGGCATAAGCCAGAGACGAAAGCCAAAAACCAGCGCCAGACAGGTAATCAATGTCGTTCGATCGGCGACACTTGGCCACCTTTTGTTCGATTGTTCAGGGCAGGCTGTGAACTTGATGCCAATATGTCACACACTCGAAAAGTACTCGAATCGATTGGCGTTAATGGTAACAAACAAATACATATAGATATGCTCACATCTACACTCGATCTCCGAGGAATACAAATTTTTGACTGTTTAGCTTAATTAAATCATTTACTGAAATGATTGTGCGCTATTTTGGCATTTGATGTCATTGGCTCAATGCGAAGGCTAACAACCAAAGACCAAACACCAAAGCTGCCAGATCTGTCCAACAGCAGCTAAGAGCAGCAGTGGCAACAGCCGTTTACGATTGCGCAATGGGCCATAAAAAACCCTTTTTGCTTATACTCGGATGTGGGTCAGTTTGGTTCGACTCGAGGGGCTAATGTGGTTAAGCGTGGACGCCTCTAGCAGCTGATTTATGCATGTTTTTGTGGCATGCCACAACAGGAAATCCCTGAAACTGGTTTTAACCAACAAAAAAAAAAAGGAAAAATAAAAAGGGCGAGGCAGCTGTGCTTGCAGCATTGGACGCACTTTCGCTGCAGACGACGCGACCTTTGACAAACCGCATCAGATTGTGGCTTCCAGCGTTGCAACTTAGCACCTTATGAATGTTGGCTTTAACGATTCATTAGGTTACCAATTTGATACAGTTAGCCACTATTCTTGCTGAGACGACGACAAAAAACATTCGACCAAGCTTGTAGCCTGAAGCCATTCGTTTGCAATTCCTGGCCAGCTACTGTTTTGCTTTTTGTCCATTTTCGTTTGCTTTTTTTTTGGCTCCAAATTTTGCTATCTGATTTACGGTTTGTCGCGTGCATGTTACTGTTTCTATGTGGCACTATTATTGCTGCCACTGTTGTTGTTCCTGCTGCTTTTCGGGTAATGCGTCCCAAAATTATATCATGTAATTTGAAACAATGTGCTTGAACAATTTATTATAAGTCGCCAACTGGTTGCTGACAGCTGCGCTTGTTAAGTTATATTCAATTGTTATATCTAGATAGATATATATACTCATATATGTATATATATATATATATAGCGGATATAAGCAAGCGCGTGCTCTGTGTGTGTTTTTTTTTTGATCATGTTCAAAACCGTTCATTGTTTTGTGTGTGTGTTTTTCTTATACATTTTTGGCTAGGCAGGATTTGTCGGCTTATGGAATTCGTTTAAATTGCTTTTGTATGCCTACATTGCCTTTCACCTGTGCTGCACTTTTTGCTGCCGCACCGTGTTGCACAGTGTTGCATAGTGTTGCACTACTAATTGCACAATTTGTGCCCCGCTTTTGTCAAGTGCTGTATAATTTCGTGGTGGGCGTTTCTTTTTCTGAACTCATTTCAAATAGGCGCGCACAAATAAAATAATAGCCAAAAATGAGTTGGCCTTTTTGTTTGTTGGCCTGCAAGTGAAAGGCCTGCGGTCATTACACAATCAACAAATAGGCAAAAAAAAAAATATATCATTTGTAAAAAATGAGTAAAGTCGAGCAGCAATCCAACTAACAATAACAGCGCCGCCAGAGCTGACCCATGTGCCCAGAGTGCAATTAAAAACAACGACGGCGCCGGTTACAACAAATTGTTATAGAAAATTATCGTTGAACAATGCGCGACCGCCCGCACCACAAATAAAATATTGGTATAAAAAAAAACCAAAAACTTCAATAAGTGAGAACGTTTCAGTCGGGCTTCACTGTTAGCGGAATACTCTAATAACGGTATTTTGCCAGCTGTTGGTCTTTGAAGAACATCGCCAATAAAAAGCTTACCGAAACTGGTAATAATTATTTCCTGGATGTTGCACCATTTCAACACTTTATCTGACAAGACTTGTTGTCAAGTTTCAAGTCTCAAGCTGTAATAGTGTGAAAAAAATGTTCCATTTATACAGACGAACATTGAATACAGCCAATATGCTCTCGTACCTTCAGTTACAGTGTATAAAAAAAAAACCTGGAGCAGCTGCAAATTGAATGGTGGCTAAAACTTCAGCTGTGGCCATATGGCTTGTAAGCCCATATCTATTGACTCTGCACCTCGTTTGCTCAATCAGCGGCCGGCCGCAAAATGTAAGCCAATTAATTTGCTGCATTTTTTTTTTTAATGTTTGTTGCTGTTTGTACTTTTATTTGCCAATTTGCCTGGCTGTAATTGTTCAAAATATGAACTTTTAATTACATATTGTGCAGCAATTGAAACCCAATCTTTTGCCGCTCTAAATACATTAGAAAACCGGCAACAGCTAAGCGGCTTAACGACCTAACACTTGGGCCCTTTTGGAAAACCAATCTTATAACACCTGACAAAAGCTACAAATACCATAGTCTTTTGGGCCAAAATGTGCGTTTTTATGTCTGTGTTAGTGTGGCTGCATTTTCAATGCATATTCAAATAAAAATTCGGGCAGCCACTGTGAAATTCATTTTGCCCAAGGTTAACACATGGAAAATTGTAAATGTCTGTTTTTTCTACACCCTGTGGCAAGTCCAACATTTTGAAAGCAGAGGTATAACAACATATGTAGTAATTATGCAACAAAATATGTATAAAGTGTTAGCCCAAACGTAATAATTTCTTAGCTATCTATTCATTTTTTTGAGTGGGATTATTTAAAGCTTAAATCCAAAGCACTCAAGAAAAAGATATCAAATTTGATTCAATTTAAAAGTAGTTCTTAGACCATATAAAGAATTTATCAAACATTGATCTAAAAACGAAGTATTCCACAGTTGAGCTGTCTAGACTAGAGTTTTTGTATATTTTTGCTGTTGTCTATGCAGAATATGGGTTGGGCTAAGCTGTACAGCATACAGATACAGATATATATATACATAGATATATATATATATATATATTTATATATAGTTGTACGTAGTTAGCGCCAAACAGACATGGAGACAGTTGAAGTTAGCGACTTGTGCTGTGTGCTGATTGTCCAGATCCAAAGCTGGCAGTTTGTGGCTGTGCTGTGGTGCAACCTCAAAAGATTTGAGCAGTCGCAGCAGTTGTGGTTAATTTGCTTGTCATTGCCCAGTTGAGTGGCGGCTCAAACCAAACGCGGAGGCTGCCGGTCCGCAATGGTCTACTATTTGAATACAAATTTAATTTGAAATTGCAACGGCTGCCGTTGCCTAAAGTTTTATTTTTTATATTTCTTTATTTTGGTTTTGTTTCCCCTAAGCAGGCATTTTGGGCAGCTGTTTTTGCCACTTGTACGTGCCGTAAATTAGACACTGCAGAATGCAGCAGCACCCAGCTAATTGGAAAGTGAACGCCTGCTCGACATACATACATGGCCTAAATAAAACAAAGCACAAACCACAACAATAATAACAGAGGCGACCTTAAAAGCCAGCATTACCTAAGGCCTTTAGTTGGTATGAGTACGACGTGCAATTTTGGCAACAACTTTGACTTTCCGCCAAAATGCGCCCCAAATCAATTTATATCAAATTTAACCTGCATCGCCTTTGACCCAAAGTTCAACCGACAGCCCCCAAATGTTAAACAATTTTGTTTAATCAACGTTAATTTTTTTCGACTTGCACTCGTATCTCAGCAACTGTCTGAGCAGGCAGCACGAATTTTTATGGCGTTTTGCTGGCAATTCCAGTTCCCAATCCAGTGCCATAAGTGAGCGGCAGGAACAGGGCTTAAATTGGAGTCGTGTTTCACCCACCGGGAAGTATTTGCTGGTTTAATTTTAGACATATGTTGATTAAAGATAATTTGTTCTAATGTGGCAACTTCTTCAAAAAAAACACTGTCTCCTTTACATAATATATGCATTTTCCATAAGCTATCATCAGTGAAAGTGTCGAAATTGTTTTGCCACGCCCATTTCTAATATGCTAGTCACTAATTTAAAGCATGAGTTGCCAATATTCCCAGCTCTATTCGTAAGGTTTTTGAGAGTATATTTATTGTGCTCGCCTTGTTCAGTTATTTTTGTTATTTATTAAATTTTTGCGCAATTATCGTGCACAGAGCAGTGAACAGGTCCAGTTTTTTTTTTTTTTTTTTTATTATTGAGTATTAACTATTGAGCATTTGGTTTTTTTTTTCAGTTCCAGTTGCTGTCCAGTTAAAGCTGGCAACTGTTGCTTTCGCTTCTAGCGCAAATGTAGATTTGTTGCTGATTTTCAGCACTTTTATTTTCAACTAGTTTTTTGGTTGCTGGTGTTGGCTGGTGGTTTTGCTGGTTGTTGGTTTGTTGGATTGGCGGTCGGCGGTTGGTGGTTGGTTGTTTGTTAGTTGGTGGTTAGCAGCGCGCACTTGTGTCTGCTCCAATTTGCCACGTTTGATTTAGGCAGTGATTACAGGCGGCACCAACACTGTCCACAGTCCACTGTCCGGCATCGTCGCCGTCGCCGTCGTCATCTAAAAAGACGTATAATTTATGTGGGATTGCGTAATCTTCGCAGATTTTTTTTTTCAGACTTCATGTGAAAATGCCACAAATGCGTTGGCTATCATAAAAGAAGGTATTTGTTAACTCTTTTTTTGTTTTATATACTTTGTAGATAAAATTTGTACTGCGGGCTGCTGTGACTAATTTATGCGCCAAGGTTTAATTTGGTCAGTCGTCGGAATTTCATGGATACATCAGTTTCAGGCTGCTCTTAAAATGGGCATTGATGTGTTCATTCAGTGATCTTGATGGATGCGTGTGATTCGTAGTTGGCCCTCAGCTTCAGATTTTATTGTTGAATTTTGGCGCATTTATCTCAGCTTCGTTGCCCAAGTATTTTCGTTAAATTATGCATCAACAACTGGAAATTGTCACTAAATAAACAAATTAAAGCGACTTGCAGCACACTTTGCCATTTGTTTTATTTTTTCTCTTTGTTGCAGTGGCACATGCCCACCCGCTGCCCCATCCCCCGCGAACACTCACTAATTAAGATGAATTGAAGCAACCGCAAATATATTTTGTTTTGATTTTGATTTTGATTTTAGTTAACTCTTTTCGCTGTTGTTTCTTTAATTAGTATTTGCTTTTGCATGCATGTTATTTGATATTAATTAACTTTATGCCACTATTAATTGATAATTAATCCAGATAAGAGTTAAGATACAAGCAAGCAAAAACGAACGAAGAACTGACTGAAACTGAATCTGAATCTGAAACCAGTTTGTTGGCCAAGTAAATGCGGGTGTCACTTAACTCATAAATCTTATGCGACCACAACCACAACCAATGGCCTTGAATGGCCCCAGACTCGCACATGTTCCAGCCTGCGCTTTGAGATTCTGTTCGTCCGCTTTACAGATGCCGCTCTGTGTGTCCTGACAAAAGCGCGCTTCCCTGGAATTTGAACGCGCTTCAGCTCACATCAACATGATTTATTGGGGGCTAATGTCATATTGTGTATGTGTGTGTGTGTGTGTGTGTGTGTGTACATTACGCCGCCTTCAGTGGCATCAATAGGACTTAATCTCTGTGAGTAATCAGGGCAGCGGTGACTAATCTGATTGTAGATCAGCGCAGAGATTGACCATTATCAATGTCCGTCAATTAAGCTCGTCAGCTTGCCAGCACATGTCACAACAGCTAGCCACTGCCCGGTCGCTAACGGTATACCTCCCATGTTTCGCTGTCAGTAGCATGTCAACGTAACTGTCAGCCAAGGCGAGCTTTCGCTGGCAACAACAACAAGAAAATCAGCAAAAAAAAAACCAACGCTGTGTTATCAAGCCGAGCGTATTTAAATTATGACTGCAACTGGGTTGCCTTACATAGTTAAGTTAGCAGGGCGAGTGCAACGACTAACTGGTTCATAGTCGCATTGCAAATGGCCGCTTGGCTAATAATGGAAGTTCAAGGCACAGCTGTGTGTGTGCATAAACATATTAGCTTAACTGTAATTGAGACACGGGCCATAATTAGGCACTAGCTTTGTTTCTGTTGGAACATTTAATTAAGCAAGTTTTTTTAGCAAATATTTCTTGGACAAGTTTATAGCCCCTCCACTCCCCTTCCACCCACTCAAATGCACTGCAAAATTGCGCAAAAATTAATATCAAATCGATAATGTTAAGGTGTTCAGCAATTGAAACAGGTAAAACCAGCACTCGCTCTCAATCTAGACGCTGCAAAAGTGGCGTGGCCAACGGGAACTAAAGCTTTAACGCATATACACACATATATATATATATATATATCCATATATACAGATATTCACACACACACTAGTAGGCCGAAAAGCTGCTACGAGTCTTCATCTGTAGCTTCGACGTCGACTTGCAAATGCAATCTGAAAAGTGAGAGTGGTTCGGCCAGCTGCAGCTTAGCGACGAACAAGAGCGTGTGCAGAGATCGTGTAGAGAGCGAGAGCAGAAACGAAAGCTTTTGCGCTCTTAAGTTGATTTGCTCTTAAGTGCAGTTTGTCTTCGCTTTTGCTTAATTTTTTTTAATTGTTTGCATGCAGAAAAATACAGTTGATTGCGTCCGTTAGTAAAATATTCCAAAGCACAGTTTTCATTGCATAATTTCAGGCTGTTTATTATTTAAATTTGTACCATTTGTACGTTAAATACATAAATATAAATAGCACACAATTTAATTAATTAAAGAAAAATTGTTATATATTTTAAGATTGCAAAATTAGTTCTTTAATAAGTTCTATAAATAAAATCTGTCTATATGGTTTCCGATTGTAGGCGTGTAAATCATTTGCTCAGGAATGTAATTAATAAATAAAGATAATAAAAATAAATGTATCTTATTTGCACAGATATTCTGAGAATTATGTCAAGTCGAAATACTTATGAAACAAACTTGTGCATTATATTTGTCAGCATAAAATAAAAGCACTTTCAAGCTGCACCAATTTGTCAGGCTTCGTGTAAAAAATATATTTTGTTTTGCTTTCGTTACCCTAAAAATCAGAAGTGTGTCAGCTTATTACTGAAAGCCCTCCGTTTAGCAGCGATTCAATTAACACATGACCACCATTTACCAGCCTAAGAATGCTCAGCAAATGTTGCGATTTGGCAGCCAGCCAAGTGAAACTGGAGGTACAAGTGTAATTGAGAATGGAACCCGCGGCGTCGTTGTGGGGCGACTATGTAAACACATGTTCTTGCAACTGATTACTAATTTACGATTATACGATTACTGTCTGTCAATTTTTGTTTCATTTTGCACGGTCTTAATGTGATTTTTTATTGCAACACACGTTCGCCGCCAAGTGGAACAAAAGCATACCCAAAAGGAACACAATTCAGACCTCAAATCGAAGACAAAAAGAATGGCATCTGAAATTGCATTTGGTTAGTCATGCGCAAAATAATAGTAACGCAAAAAAAAAACAAAAAAAAAAAATGAAACAAAAAATATATAATAATAATAATTGTAAGGTGCAAAATCCGAAAATGAACAATTGCGTTGCTGCCGCTAGCTATAGTATTTTTATTGTTTTTTTTGTTCGATTTTAATATTGTTGTTGTTGTTGTTGTTGTCTTTGTGCTTGTTACACTTGCCGTCAACTTGGCAGCAGTTGTTTAGTTGCAGTTTTCTGGTATTTCCTTTGTTATGGCCATTAATAATGATTTAATTTCCATTGTTTTCCCGCCAGTTCTGCGCAACTGCGTCAAGGACGCGTCCATTCGTCAGCTTCAATGATTTGGCTGATTTGGCAGCCTGTGTTCAACTGATCCAAAGGCATTGCCACGACGCTTGACGTAGATTCAATTGACCTTAAGCCTACAAATTAAAAAGCACTTTACTTTTATATATGTTTATTTACATATATACATATGTATATGTATGTAATCTTTCTTTAAACCTTACAACAAAACATGACGATTAATACTATTAGCATATTTGATAGGGAAGACTTTTCTCATTTCTTTTTGAAACTTGTAAAAGAGATTTTTAACAACTTGCATAATATTTATAATAGATTTTACATATAAATATAAATTAAGAAATATTATGTATATATATATTTTTATATATAATCTCTCTTCAGCCCTATCCCCTTAGGGTATACATTTGCCTCTTCTATATGTATCATTCAGACTGCTTTTCGTTAACAGTTTCTCAACTTCAGTCGAAATTATTAACTACATATTGACATGCACTTCACTTTTTGCACAATATGTGTCATATTTACATTTTATATATACGCAATAAAAGTTCTTTTTACTTATCATTAACTGATTCGGTTTTTCAACCGGCTTATCGCTTAATGAACTCCATGTCTCATCGCAATATTTAGAACTTTCTCCAAATGGAATGTTGCAGCCTTCACATATGATTCAGTGGTTCTGCACAAAGAGCCACCATCAAATACTTAATGAATGCGCCATCATAATATTTATTAGCATGCAAATATTTCAAGAGAAAAAACCCTGAATCAAGGTAAAATACTTGTGGTTAGAACAGCGCCAACTGGGCTGTCCAGCTGAACAAAAAAGTGTTGCCAAAAAGAAGGTCAACTCAAAAAAGCAAAAAAACAACAAATGAAATAATTTACATTACCGAAAACGTTATTGCCAACAATAACAACAACAATAAGAACATTAAGATCATGAACAAGTTGTTCTAATTTCTTTTGGACCAAAATAGCTAACAAACCAGTTAGTTATTGCTGCCTTGGCACCCCATCGTCTCAAAGAATCCAAATATATCGGATTCATAATTGGCGCGCATGATACAGCGAATTCCTAAATGGCAACATGGTCTATGTCTGCTGGGTCCAGGTCTATGTTCGGCCATTTTTGGTGCTGCCCGTGTTCCCGTTGACCTTGCCTTGGCTCTGGCTCTGGCTCTGGCTGAAATTTGCATAACGGCAAATATGACTTAATTGCTGGCGGTGGCCCATGACACAATTGTTCGATTTGGGCCTGATTGCTGATTAGGCAATGCAAACAAATACACAAACAGTCGTGTTGTCTCTATTTGCATGTGTGTGTGTGTGTGTGTGTGTGTGTTTTGTATGTGTATGTGCGATGCGGGCGCCAGGAGTTCAATGTCAATAATTGAGCATGGGGCACACAGCTCATAAATAACGGTGCAGTGTCATTGTCAACGTTCTGACCAAACAACAAGTAGGACGACGACGACGAATAAAGTTATTAACAATGCGCCAACATGTACGTGGATCTCAAAATGGACGAACGTGACAAATACCAAAAGGCACACCGAGCAGACCTCAGAACCAGGCTTGTGGTCTATGCTGCAACAGCAACAGCATCAACAACAACAACAACAACATTAACAACAACACATTGTCCATCATCGAGGCATGCCTAGCAGGCGGGCATGCAACTCCAAGTTGAATAAGGGCAAATGCAAGTTGCCGTCAACGCCGCCAACGTAGCGGCTTTAAGGCCTGGCTACAGCAAAACACCGTTAACATTTTATTTGACTGAAATTGCCTTTAATTTATTGCTGACGTGGCAGCATTTGCATTTGCATGTGCCATGCTACACACAAAACAAAATCAAGGCTAACAAATTTGAACGCCATTCATTTTTGGTTAAGAATTTTAATTTAAGAATTTAACAAAAAGCATAAAATCGCAAGAGCAAAAGTTGAATATTAAAGTTTTTCATTTTATTAAAAAATAAAAGTTAATAATGCAATTTTCTTAATATCTCAAACTAAATCTATGTTTAATTTTGCGAACGTTTCCGGCAATCAGTTAGTCAACAAATTTTTACACTTTTTTCCAGTGTATGTATGACTTTAGCCGTGTTGCCTTGCAATGTTTTTATTGTTGATTTTGCAGCCTTGCTGTCAAGTGGTACTTGTTCTAATTTTTCCATTTCAAAACCAATCAGCGCATTGCTTGGCAACACCACTCTTCAGATCTACCAATTCTTATTGTTGTTGTTGTTGTTGTTGCAGTTTATTATGGCCCAAAGCCAATGGCAGGGATAAGCATAGGTCTTGGCATAGGAAATCGACGCTTGGAACATTATGTGGCATGTTTTACATCATAAATAATGTTGTGTCTAGCATTTAAATAAATCAATTAAATGCCGCATTGATACTTTGTTCTGCGGCTGCCTACTCAAGTTGCACGAACCTTTTTCTCGCGGCTCTAAATTTTCGTCGAGGCAGTCGGCCAGGAAGCAGTAACAGGTACATCCATGATGCTGACTGCAAGTTAAGGACATGCTTGGCCCGCAGTACATGCGCCGAACACGTGTAATCCCTCATCGCATTATCTGCTTATTTTTGGCACGTACATTAAAATATTACACGAGATAAGAAACGAGCTGATGTCGCCGTTGCTGCTGCTGCTGCTGGGTTAGCTTTGGAGTTGGCCCTGCAACGTATCCGCATTTGAATAGCAAAGAATTAGAATGCTCGAGTCAAACGAATTTCAAATGCGGCGTAATTAATTCTATAGCAGAGCGAACAACCTGTCAGCGGTCAAGCTCAAAATCAAAATGACAGCTTGCGGTACATGTACACGCCCACTCCCACGCCCAGCCAACAACACGACAACTTACGACTACAAAGTGGTCAACAGCATTAACAAGAACAGCAACAACAACAACAGCTATGCAATTAGCATATTAACTGACTGTAACAAGTTGTTTTTTTTAAGTTCAATACCAACTGCATTGGCTCCAGTTCGACTGCTCCAAATCCTTTTATGTACAAAATAACTTGGTCAAAATACTTAAGCTCAAGCAGAAATGCTGTTGCGTTGTCATCTTGCAGAATCGAGCAATCGACCGCACAAACTGGGTTAACGCCGTCAGAACACGTCAAAATGCCAGATGCAAAAGAAATCTGCGGAGGAGTTTTATTTGCCACTCAGCTGGGTGCCCCAGCAGCAGCAGCAGCAGCAGCAATCAGCAGGCAGCAGACACCCAGCGAAGTGTTTGACATGCTTTGACAGTTTTGCATGCCACAATTTGGATGCCACAACCAAATCCATCAGCACAAAAGCTGTTGAAGGTGTTAACGCCATTTCCATATTCATATTTAGATATTGACTTCCATAAGTAAACTCGAAATTAGTATAATTTATTATAATTAGTGCATATATTGTCATTTGTGTTGAGAATTATGTTATTTTACATTCAATGCAACCGTGCATCAATACATATGTTAAGTCTGTCATTAATCGATACTTATAATGTTAACTATTAACATTCTTGAATAAACTTTGATTAAGTACACAACGCTGGTGGAACTCAGTTATATATTCGTATCCAGGCATTCCCTGACGCGGGGAAGGCCTTTCGCTCCAACAATTTGGTAAATAATACCTTGAATAAATTAATTATACACACTTATATGGAACAAATCATTCGTAATATATTCAAGCTATGATTATCAAAGTTAAAAAAAAATTAAATGTAGTAAAAGTTAAACTAAATAAAACGCTTAATTTATAAATTAAATTATATTAAGCAGTTTGTACATGAAAACGATGGATTTCATGTGCAATTGGTTAATTGTTTAGTAATAATACTAATTGTATTGATTGTCTGGAGAGTATTAAGAAAGAGATTTAAAGTATTCAATAAGTGAACTCAGAAAATTAGAACAACGATAAACAATGCTTTACTTTTTCCCTTATCGATAGATCTGATAATGTTGTGTGGTTATACTTCGTTTGCCATTTCCCTTAAGGCCGCCACACACACGCACACACACCTCGCAAGTAGATCGCCTGCAATGTGGCCCTAAATTACCACAAGCACATTATCGACAACAAGCAGTCCAAGTCCACTGCCAATGCAGAGGTGAAGCCATGAATAGAGACACAGACACAGATGCGGAGGCGAAGTCAGCGTCAGAGTCAGAGTCAGAGTCGGAGGCAAAGGCTAACCACGATCGGGAGAGTGGCGTGTACATGGACATGGCAGTTGCAATTGTTGCAATTGCAGCTGACCCCACAACAAGCAGCGCTGCTGTTGACGTTGCCGCCTCGTTGCGCTCCTTTGACGCCTGCGCAGCCTCTCTGCCACTCTTGCTCCCTTTGGCCCTTTTGTTGCAATTTCTGCAATTTCGACACTTTCAAGATTTTACTATAAAAATTTGCCATAAATTTGTGAGTCGGGCGTGTACAATGCGCGTATTTCTCTAAATGCATTTGAGTCTTATTGGAGTCCGTGCCCTTGCTTGTTACCAATTGCTGTTGCTGTTGTTGTTGTTGTTGTGGTTCTTGGTTGGCTGGACCCTACCTACACGCATGTCCAGTCCTGATGATATGTACTTTCGCAAACATAACTGACGTGTTTGCCTAAGAGGCAATAAAATAAATCCCAAACTAAACACAAATCCAACCGAGCACAGATCGCACGTGTCGCTTGCCGCAAATGAAGTTAACTCAATCATGGGCCTTGGCAAGGGCATCGTGTCGGTCGGCAATAGAATAAAAATGTTAGACCAAACTTGTAAGAAATTTATCAAGACTCGGTCGGCAAAAGGGCAGCAACAGCAGCAACCGCAACAAGAGCAGCAGCAACAATTGCTGCAACAGCAACTGCCACACGCTTGAAGGGAGCCACATAGTGATATTTATGCCAATTGTTGGCTTATAAAACTGGCCAGCTACATGCGAATGCGTGTGTGGGTCTTAGAAGTGCCAGTAGATGCAGCCAGGGATTGGACATGATCATAGGTCTACTACTACTAGACCAAGCTGAGGTAGGCAACAAAAAAAAAAGGGTTTCTCTGCACAACTTTGCTGCTGTTGCACTTTAGAGCCAAAAGAGTTGAATTCAATTTATTACGAGATCATTTCAAACAACGAAGGTTGAAGTTGAGGTTCAGTGATGTTGTCGGCTCAGAAACTAGTCGACTTGGACTAGTCTGTCTGCCATCCTCTTATCAGGCAAGCTAATCCTTGCGGGCAAAGTAAATGCAATTATGTGTAGTTTATGCGCTCGCTGGCTTCATACGTTTGCCTGATTGACATATAAATTAGAGATGCATGCGAGACGATAGCTACTGCCTTGGATAAACTCTAACGAGCACTGAAAGTGTGCCTAAGCAACCCAATAACCTCCCCCCCCAATACCCTGTCGTCTGATAAGCTGTGATTGTTTTCCATTTCATTGCCATCAGTCAAGGCGGCTAATTAAGCGCCCCAATGCAATCAATGTTTTCACTTAAGTGCAAGTAAATATCACAATCCATGGACTCTTCTGCTTTCGCTGCTAAACCAGCTGGGCACAGCTGCAACCAGCAGGAAACAGCAACTGCAACAGAAGCAACAGCAGCCGCATCAGCATTTGTTTCCAGTTAGAATGTCAGGGAATTGGATTTGGATTTGAACTGAAAGCTGGCATGTGGTCATTAGTAGTTGTCAAGTTGCTGGCGTGATTTGTGCGCCACTTCCTGGGGTTACCAGAGAGAGAGAGAACAGAGGCTGCAAAAGCTGTTGCACAGAGTTGGAGCCAGCCGCTTTTCTTTTTTTTTTTTGTTTAATTACATTTTACATATTTTTGCGTACGCATTGACAACAGCAAGTCAAAGTCAAAGTCAAAAGCATTTGCCGCCTGCCCACGTAGCTGGCCAAAGAATTTATAGACAATGCGACTACTTCAATTATAGCGATAAGGTTCTATAGATTTACCCCCTCCCCACCCCCCATCATTCCTTTCGCTCCAACACATATCGCCTTCATTCAAACATAAGTCCATGTCTTTTGCATAAAAAAGTCGTATGTCGTGCGGCGTTTGTTACTTATTACATGCGACGACTGCGACCGATATCGATATTGTTCACAAACACACACACACACACACACACACACAAACACACTCGATTATATATGTGAGTTTAGTATAGGCTGGGCTGCTGTCCGACCTTCAACTTTGTGTGCAACCTTGTTAGTTAGTTGTTGTATGTGTTTCGGTTGCTTTTTCTGTGTTTCTTTCTTTTTTATTTTTTTTGTTTTTTTTTTGTTTTTCCTTGCACACTGGTTTACTTTGGAGTTCAGCGCAATCGCGATCACTTCTGGTGATTGTATGCGGCAAAAGAGGCAACGCCTCCAACGCTGAACCGCAGCACGCAACTGACAGCAAACACCAAAACAGCAAAGAACAATAACAACAAACACCCGCAACAATTGCACACGACAACTAAACAGTGTCACAACTGACTGACAACAAGCTGAGCAGAGCTGGAGGAGCCTGGAGTGCTCCTTTGGAGGCTGGCCAAAACCTCAGTTTTGACGGCGTTTTCATTTTCGTTTACAGCAGCAAATTTGTTGCACTTAACAAAAAAAAGAGTTTCATTTATGGATTACTTCATAAATTACATATGGATTGCGTCAATATGGTATTTAATTTAATTTTTCTATAATTTTTTCTAAATCTAAAAATTGTGTTTCACAATTCACAAAACACAAACTATTGATATACATATTTATTTTGACAAATATTTCAAAAATCATTAATAGTTTTTCCTGCTATATGCTGTATGTTGTTGCCGCATGTTTCCAGAATATTATTTATTTGAAATTTCGAATTATATTCACAAAATACAATAAATCTGGTGTTTTCTATAATATAAAAAAAAACTGTAAATCAAACAAATAATAATTTGCCATTTACAATATTTTACAATTGAAAAATATGTTTAAGGTATTTTCGAATTTCTAGCGAATATATTTGTTTCAGTGTATGCTCCCCAAATGAAGCCAATCAGACGGCGACAAGAGCGCTGTAAGCCATCATTAAATTGAAAATAAAATAATGCGCCTGGGCCGCCTTTGTCACGCCAGCTTTAATAACTTTGTACGCTGTAAAGGAGCAGTTGGTGGAGGAGTCCTGCAGTCAGTCGCTCGCTATCGTTGTCCACGCATCTTTGGGGCACACAGAGAGCAACGCGTGCAACTTATTGCTCTATTTTCGCGCTTGCTGCCTGCCCCAACAGTTTCGATTTCAGTTTCACTTTCAGCCTCTCATTGTTTGCAGCCAGCCCCATTTGCTGCCCATCATGTTAACAAGCATTGGGCTGGCAATGGCAATGGGCAACGCCAACTCACAGCCCCATCAACAATTGTAAACGAGCCCGTAGGAATATAGCGATGCCCTCTGGCATTGGTACTAGTTACACAGGGAACACAACATCTGCAATAAACAACTTAAGCGACACCGTTGTCTACTATGAGTGGGCAGCTCTGCAAATCAGCCAAGTCACAAGCAACACAGCATCGGAATCCATTCCATTCACTCACATTCGATTCGAAAATCCTTCATCTGCTTGGAAATTCTAGCATATTTTGTGTCATAATAAAAAATTGTTATAGTTGACGTATGAGTCAAGATGAAAACATCTTCAGTTTGGCTGTTGTAAAACTGGTAGTTGTATGTTGTATCAAGATCTAAATGAGTTGACGTCACAAGGTCGCTCCATGGCTGGAAATTCCTGTGAGGTAATCACACAATAACAAAAGCTCATAAATGTATTTTATATAAATATGTAAATCATATCATATATATATATATAATCGTATTTTATTGCACTTGCCCAGTTGCCAGGAGAATCAGCCACGACGAGCAACATTTTTTTAGCTAGCCGCAATATCATTCTACATATTAATAAATACAAAACCACACGAAAATAAGTAAAAAATGTTTCAATCTGGTTTGACTTGTTGCCAGTTTTTTTTAACTACATAACGGTATATCAGAAAAAAATTTAAATAATACAAATTAAAGCTGTTTAGTAACTCATAAATATACTTTTTGCTGTATTGACATTTCAGTTAATCAGCATTTTGGATGCAACTTTTTGTCAACGTGTTTGTACTGTCCCGTTAATAATTTAAGTTATAAATAATTCATTTTTTGGGTGTTCAAGCTGTATAAGTAGAAGAAAAAATATATATATATATAAAACGTGCGTTGAACTTGCTGTGTGTGACGCGTGTTTGACCGCAGGTCACAATTCTTGAACTTCAGTTTAGGCCAAAAACGTACTTGTGCTGTTACCAATTGCTGAGCGAAACACACCCAACAAAGTTTGCTTTCAGTTCGCAATTTGCAGCTTTTGTTAACTTTTGTTGTATATTCATATTTTAAGAACTGGTTGGTGCACTAAATAAAATACTAAACACTTTTTAGCATTCAGCATACAATTTAATTATTAAATTGTTCGTTTGCTTTGTCTACCCTGATAATTTATAGGTGTTTAACTTTTATTTTTTTCTCGCTCAAAATTTCAACCGGATATGTATAGAGTTTGGGGTGAACACCGATCCGTCAATATGGTGTTATGTCATGCAGTCATAAAAAAGAAGTGAAACTGCTTCTATGTGCGTTCTCAAGAAAAGTGAAATTATTCAAAGATGTAGCGATTATAGTGATTGATTAATCGCGGATACAAATTTGCTTAAATGCAACTTAATTATTCGGAGTTAATTCAATTAAAATATGCAGCTTTTTATTTAGCCTCAGGCAAACGCAATAGTAATAATTATATAGATTATTTTTAGCAGCAATCATAATAAATTCTTTGTTTTTGTGCACTGAAATTGTAAGCAAATTTTTATAAGCAGGCCTGCGCGCAATTAATGTCACTTTTAGAGTGTGTGCAGAAAATATTCAGCAACTTCAAATCAATTAAACAATTCATAAATAATATTCGCTAACGGAAGTAAAAGCCACACTCAGAAAGACAGAAAGAGAGAGATAGGGAGAGAGAGAGAGAGAGGGAGAGAGAGATAGAGACCATTTTTGTTGCTTGGGTGGGTTAAAGCCATTAACAATGGACTCTCTGACTCTGATGGTACAGATATGTACTCGAGTTTCATTAATCTTCCGTTCTGTTTGTTGTTTTTTTTACTTAATTTGGTGCCCACAAAAGATACAAATACATATTATATATACAATCCATTTTGTTTATAAATAACAATAACAATAACAATCCAAAAAAGCTAAAGCACACCCGTTTTAATTTTCTGCATATTAACCAAATAGGAAATCACGCTAATTGCTTGGCTTCGCTTATTTTTTATGTTTTTTTTTTTTGTTTCAAAAAGTCAGTTCAATATACCCACGCCTAAAAAATTCTCGGATAGATCATTGTATGTAGATCTCGTTTAATGCTCGTTGCTTGATCATTTTAGACTTCTTGCGGTGACTGGTTTTCATTGGTAAATATAGTTAAGTTTTTACATAGAATCTGCATATTAAATAATATTAAGCTACTCAGCCCATCGCATTCTATAATAACCAGTCCATACAAAATTTAATGTTGCTGCCATCAGTTTATTTTTAAAAAAAAAAAGCGCTTAATAAATGTTAAAATCGAAAACAAATCACTTTTATTTTCAGTTGGCAACTACACACCACCAACTGAGCAACATTGAAATATATTAATAATGTGGCTGTCACATTTAACGCGGCTCTAGTTGCCCAATTTGTTTATTTTTAAGCGCTGTGCTCATGTGAAACCAAAAGTTAAAAGGAGCCCAAGTCAGTGGCCAGCATAGTAGATTCCACACACCTTTCGGTTTCTTAGTTATTCTCATTTGAACTATGAAGATTAATATCATTGCCTGATGTCAGACAACTTGGTAGCATCATACAAATTTGCTTTGACGCAAGCAAAAATTATAAAAAAAAAAATAAAAAAAAAAAAAAACCAGATACAACAAGACGAAAAACGGATAACAAAAGCAGTCAAATTCTAATTGTAAGATTTTAACTTTGGCCACTACTGTGGATGTCGTTAAATTAAAAGTTTTGTCGCTGATTTTCATAAAGTTTTTATGATATAAGATTTTTTCAAATTAATTCAAGGCCAAAACCGACCGAGCCTGTCTGTATGATTATTAGCATACTCACACAGTGGCTAAGAGCCGACTTACATGGCATTTACGCACACAAACATGTTACAGATTATATTAAGCCGTTTTTATGCAGATGATACAATCAAATGCTTAGAACACATTAGCAGTAGAGATCTGGTTTTCCTAAAAAAAAAGAAACAACAACAAGTGTGATATTTGGAGTCTGGATACCTGGCAATAACAGCTGCAGCTAAATCATACATCAAGCGTCTATAAATAAGTCAACCTTAATGGTCTAAGCCAGAATCCGAGTTGATAACGCGCCATAATCACTCACGTACATAACTATAAATAGAGGAGGCTTTAAAATATTGCTGGCAAGTTCAAAATGTCCTTGCTCATAATTCCTTCGACGGTCAGTCGACTGTAGCAGCCTAACGCCAGGCAATAAAACATGTAGCTACACTGAAAGAATTGTAGAGCTTAACATGATCTAAAAAAAAAATAAATATCTTTTTGATAATTGTTTGCCAATTTTCCCTTAATACTTGCAGTTACATAAATATAGATTAATAAAAAACAATTATTTACTTTTTCATTTATTTATTTTTTGTTAAAATCAAGTATCAATAATATAGCAATTAATTTTTTGATAATTACTATCAGAAACTAGACAACATTGAGTTGTATGGCTATGCTTTCTCCGAGTGTGCTAGATAAATATTTATCGCCTGCTACTTGTAATTGCCACAAATTGTATGACATTTTTATGCCATTTGCCGGGTTCGGTGTGCATAATTGATTTACGTGCTGTTTGTGTATTTGCCGGAGCAGTAATAAATTTATATTTATATGCAGTAGCCACAATTCTGAGGTGCCTTATCGTTTTCGCTTTCTGTTTGTCTGCCCGGCACCTTGGAACCGGCATGGGGTCGGCCCATAGTGAAGTGGACACATTAATCAGGTTGCCCCACAGCGAACATAGCAACAGAGGAACAGAGACGGCACGCCCACGCGTGCAACTCACACACCAGTTTCTGTTGAGGATGCGCTCTAATGGCGCAGATAAATTTCAGCAACGGATGCACTTATGAATCAAACAATCTCCTCTCCCAGAATACAGCTCCATTATTTTATGATGCAGCGGAACAGTAGTCGCCCCGCCATATTTCAATATCTCGCGATGGCAATCGTCGAGCGTTGAGACTGCAATTAATGCAATCTGCCAGTTTTATCTTAGAACATTAATTAGTTTATTTAAAGCCACTTGCAATTGACTTTGAATTCAGCTTATGGCAGAGTGGACTGCTTAATTGCGTTAATTACGTATTAGCTTACATGGAATGAGGTTGAAATGTGCAAATGAATACAAATTCTACTATTGACCACACTCTGAACTAGTCAATATTGAACCTTATCGAACACGTTCTTAACTTAAAAAAAAAACACTAACAAAACTCTCAGACGGAATGCATTCCGCAATAGTTGCCTTAATTACATATTTAAAGCTGACATTTATTATAATTAAAGTTACAGCGAGTGTTGGGTTTCTTGGTTTTTAAGATGTGCTAATTTGCTTGCAGCAAGATTAATAAACCGCCATAAGTTGCTATCACAAAACAGCAGCCACCAACTGTAGACCATTCATCTTCTAGACAAAAGACCAGGTAACCAAGCTCCTCCTAAGTTGTTCTTCCCTCATCTGCTGCTGTTGTTGCTGATGTTGCTGCTGCTGTTGCTGCTGTTGTTGCTGCTGCTGCGAGGTGCTGAAAATGAAATTCATTTGGCTGCAACACGGCCTTGAGCATGAATTATGTGTGCAATTACTCTTCAGGTTGTCAGAATGGGGTCTCCAAGTCCACGAAGCCATCGCCAGGTCTGGCCAGCAGCAGATCAGATCTGTATGTGTCTGGCAGAGTTGTTGTTTTCTCTCTGAGCTGCAGAAAAGTTGCAGTTGCTGTTCTAATGCCGAGTAAAAGTGCAAGTTGCCAGTTACGATTATGTGGAAGTGTGCCACTTGCTTGGTGTGCTTCTCCCCATCTTCTTTCTAATGCCACTTTCTGGCTGACAGTATGAAGTTTTCATCGTTGGCACTTAATTAAAGCCTGCTGTCCATGTTGCAACTCAGCGTGTGTCTTGCCGGGCACGTTGCATCGTGTGAAATGAATGTTTGCTGTCAGCATGCTTGGTGCATGTCTGTTGATATCATCGAACATCGAGTTGGCCCAGGTTGCAACCTCTGCAATCGCAGTGCGATCGCTCGTTCAGTTTGTGATATGTGAAATGTCGTCTGCTGACTCAGCATCTCAAAATTTGTTGGCCACTGTTGAATTGACTTAAGTCAAGGCCACGCTCTCAGAAATAAGACATATTAGAACTCGTGTCAGCTTATTAATACCCATTACCAATTATTATGGCCATGCCACAAAATCAAAATCATCATGGGCGCACATGTAAGACTAACATGTAAACACTTACAACATTTGCTACGTCATCGCCATTGGCATTTGGGTTGTTTAGAAAACAATTGTTTTAGCACGTTTGATTAATATGACTAGCAAATTGTGCTTTATATGTTAACGCGCCCAACAAGCCTATCCGTCGCCAAGGAGTGGTACCTTTTGTGGAGGTTTCCCAAGCACCAAGGTTAATCAGCGCCAGCTAATCAGTTGATTTCTATACGCGGAAATTGCAAATAACTTGAATCACTGAACCAAATTGCCCCACTCAGTTCAATTAACGCCTCAGAAATATCTTTCCAACCGAAAAATCCAACAAATCACTCCAATCACAAATGCTTCTGAAAAGTGGGAGTTGTTCATGTGAGTTGAAAGCGAAAATTTGGTTAATGACGACTTTTAATAAAAATCGCGCAATTCTTAATATTTAATCGTAGCTTCTTAAGCTGAAAATATTGCTAAAGCACTTATAATTTAATTTTTTTAAACTTGTTTACTCAAAAAATAAATAGTTCATCCAGCGTATTGTCAATTAAATTGTTATTTAGATATATTATGTATTTAACTAATAATAAAGTTATTTAAGTTAATATTATTTTATAATTTATTAACTAAATATCTAACAATTTATTTATTATTATATTAATTATATAATTATTTAATAGTACAAAATTAGAACGCATTTGTTAAATTGGTTTTTGTGTTCCATGTAATTGGGATGGGAATCGAATATGAATTGTCTACTTGACTTTTTAGGCATAAACAAACTCATTTCGGGCCAAGAAGCTCTCGATTGCAATGCGGTTTGCATGCCAAAAGCGATAATGTCATAAAATTGTGAGCATCAAGGTCTTTGGAAGTGTGATGACAACAACAAAACCACGACAATCTGCAGCCAAGTTGAGCTGATTCAAACAGCTTTGACCTTAACTTTGGTATATCTTATTTTGATGGTGTCGTTGACACTAGGCGGTTATTTTTGAATCAACTCAATGTTTTGGCTATAATTTTTTGTTACGTCATCGTGGCTGCCACCATGATTCATTTGTTTTTCTTGTAGTTAAGATTTTCTTTCATTGTTACAAGCATTTCCGTTTCGTTGAAGGACTCCTGATTGATGGATTGATTGAGCAATAGCTGAAGGCGAGGCGTGAAAAAGGGGCAGGCGAATCATTAGTAGGAATGTGCACACATGTCGTATACGCAACTTGCGCTCAAGACGCCCATACAGAGCCACAACTATTTTAGTGTAATTTGCTTATCAATCATACGCGGCGTTGTCTATAGCTGTTGCCCACATTGCGCACTTGAGTTGCCGCAAAGAATTTTTGTGTGTCAGCTCCGCACGAATTATGGACTTAAATCGCAAGCAAACACACCAAAAACAGCAACATCAAAAAGACGAGCAAATACAATGTTGAAGCTGTTCTAGTGCCATGCGGAAATTGCTTGTAGTTGTAGTTATAGTACAATATGCAAAATAAAAAACAAATAAAACACGAATAAAAAATAAAAACAAAGAGTCACAAAACACGCGCAACAAACAATGAAGCAACAACAATTTTTTATTATTATTATTAAATTTATTATTATTATTGCGCGATGAGCTGCAAATAATTAAACACAAATCGCTGTTTAAGCTCCGCTTTGCCCAGCGGCCATCGCAGATCAATTTGTTGTTTAGTTTCGGTTGGCATCGAAATCAAATCAATTATTCAGTGCCCGATTAGAATTTACAAATGTTTTCAGCATGTTGCTACAAAATGCCATGGAGCACTGACTGACAGTCGACAAGTAACCGAGGTCTTCCAATTTGCATATGCAGCGAGCATTTATTATGCGAGAGTAGCGCAAATTTGTCATGAATTCGTGTGAAGCATTAACTCCAGAATTCATGTAAATAACTTATGCATGGGTAAGTACAAATTTAAATTTATTGATAACAATTGAAAACATCAAAATTTATAAATTAAAAAGATTAAAAGACGCTAGGCTGCAGGAGACTTGCCTATATTTATTCCTTGAGTTCGCTTACGCAATTCGCTGTTTAAAAAAGATCCGTGAGAAGAGCAAAATGAACCAATAAAAAGATTAACACAAGAATTTAAAGAACAGTTATAATTTAACAGTTTATTTGTCTTAATTTTGAATGGCAGAGAGTTTTGAAAATTAATTAACATTATTGATAGTTTACATATTTCGGACAGTGCTGAACACCTCATTAATAACCTTTCAAAGTCTTGACATAATTATCTATGCCAATTAAAGAGTATTTATATTTCGGCTTGGCTAAGCTAATTGGTTGTTCTTATCTTTTTGGGGCTACCATATCACTCAAGTTGATACGTCGTGTTTACAATTTATGTTTTTGTTGTTAGCGTCTTGGCATTTAGTTTTTCCCTCCGCCTATTTCCCAAGCAGCGTCCACTCATTTTTTGGCTTGTAATTTTACGAAACCATTTTTTCTGTTTTATTCGCATTTTTTTCGTCTTTCAGTAGTTTGCTTTGGCTGTCGCAAATCTGTGGCTATTTCTCTCTATTCATTATATTTATCAAGTTGGTTGTGTAGCAAGGTCGTTCGTTGGTCCCAAGTTGTGTTGTGTCTGTTTCTGTACGACGCCAAAGCAATTTGTAATGATTATTAAAACAACGGGCCCCACTTGGAATGGAATGGTTTATAACCATGATACCCATGCAAAACGAGGCATATTTCTCTATAAATGTGTACGTTTATTTCAGTGTTAACCATTCACCTAGCGCTTAACTAATGTTGTTACCATTTTAATTGAAACCAATAACAATACACACATGCACAAAAAAACAAAAAAGCAAAAGGCAAAAAAAAAAAAAAATGATAATAATAACAAAGCAGCAGCTAAAATTATATTCGATTACAACATGACCAGTTCAACAAACGACCTACCCTCCCGTCACCCGCTTCCAACTTTTTTCTTGTGTGTGTATTATTCTTGAGCAATTATTACTACATTATTTTATTGTGTATTTGTGATTGAATATCGATGAACATTGATTATAACAGCCGGTCACTTAAAACATTTTTAAGTTCTATTTAAAGCAATAGGTAACAAGAGGTATAAGCATTCCTATGATATTTGCTCATTGCGGATGAAAACTGTATCTCAAATGGAGCTCAAAAACTGTATTTAATTGGAATACTCATCTATTTTTATTGGGGAAAAAATGTTCAACAAAATTAACATTAATTTCGAAAATATGCTATCTGAAATATAAAAAACTGACACCGGTTACAGTAAAAATTGGCCAAAATGTTGCTAATTCATCAAATTTAATTTCATTATGTATAATAAATATTTAGATTTATAATTAATCAAATGTTGTGCAAAGTTATTTTTGAACGAAGGAAATGAATTAGTTTCATAATGCATAAATTAAACAAGAAAGAGTGTAAAAACTGCTTGACTATGAATTACTCTGCCAATCATGCTCCAATCCTAATCTATATCAAAACCCGCCCGAAGAAATAAATAATTATCTATAATTAATTAAATGAAATTAAGTTTTGATAATTTGATGTGTTAAGTTTATAGTTAAGGAATGCTTACCGGACATACGTACTTCAATAAACTGTAGCCGTTAAAGTAATTGAGATGACGGAGGGAATTTTATGAAACCCACTCTTAAACATATTCAACGAACAGGGTATACAACTAGAAGTCAACTAAAAACCACTTAATTTACAATAAAAATTCAAAAGTCAATAAAAAAGAAACCATCATAAATAATTGATTTAAACATCTACTCAAATCCTGCTTAATTGTTATAATACATTCAATAAAAGTGAATTCGGTGTTTATTTTTTTAGTTGTTTGACTTTTGAACTTAAAAGTGCTGTTTACAAAAGATCAATTAACACTTATGTAAATAAATTTCTTAGATTCTGACGACTGATCACAGGAAGCAGTCCGAAATTGCCACACCCACCAGCGGGCAACATGAATCACGCAATCAGCTCAACATACATAGGAGAGCCGCTTTTTGCATAGTTTGGTCAGTGAATTGAGCAAATAAATTGCATTTAGCCGCATGCCATATAAGACAATTGCCATAAATGTACGAAAACTAAGCTGAATTATGTCGCTCGGTGAGTTAATCAAAAAAAGATACAGAAATCTATGGCCAAATAAAGCAGCTTGAAGTGGTTTTGTAGACAGAACGCTCTAGCCGGGAAATAACCCGCAGCAGTAGCAAATCTTAAAAGAAACAGAAACAACGGCACATCCGCATCAGTATAAAATTTAAAACTAATTCACACGCCCAAAATAAACCGAAAACCTAATAACAAATTTGCTTGGCCAATTGAACAAGCTGTGAATTAATTATGTTAAATTAAAAGAAGCGGTATGTTTCAGCTTTTGGGCCGTTTTAGCCACGTTCATAATGCTCCAAGCACATTAGCATAAGTGCTAAAACTGCGTGCGTCATTCTATGAGTAGTCAAAAAAAAAAAGATAAAGAAAATGAAGGCTGGCAGCGACACAACCTTAGCGTGGAACTGTTGCCAATCTTCTGAAACTTGTGTCTAGCCAAAAGACTTAAACTGCAGCTGTGACTCGGCTCGGCAAGACCAATGCTGTTCGGCGATGGCTCGTCTGGTGGCTTTTTGGCATTCGTGTAGAGCTTTCGACGTGCTCGGCACTTTTTGGTCGCCTCTACGGTTTGGTGCTGTCTTCTGGTCAGGCCACACCGTTACTTGGCCAGTTGAAATACGCTGCTTGAGGCGAACGGTTCTAGCGCGCGCTTCTTGGAAAGCAACCAGCTAACAGCTAAATATAATACTAAAACACTAACAGAAGAGACACAGCAGCCGTCGTCAAGTCGCGTCGCCAATCCGTTCTAAAGCCACGGAGAGTGTTGTGCAAATAGAAATAAAAAACAAAATAGACAGCGTGCTAAGCAAATAAAACCCACAATAAATTTAAACAAATCAAATCAATAAACAAAAAAAACAAACAGATAAAATATACATATAAAAGATATAAACGTTGAATGATTGTGGGCGTTTAGCCAAGTACAAATTCTGAATCAGCAGCCGGCCCAAAACTTTAGTGAGTCGCATCATCAGTTGGGGTTTTTTTTCTCGCTTTCTTGGATATTCGAACATTGCGCATACGCCGCATTGCACGTTGCACGGGTAAGTTTACCAATTGACATTACTTTTGTTTATTTCTATATACAGTTACAACCTTGACATTTAGGGGATGAAAAACTAAGTAATTTGTCATTCTTTGCTAATTAAAAGCACAGCAGGTTCAACAATGATTTGATTGGCAGCTAAATTGTGCAATTATTTCTGAATTTCTGAATTGGTTGTAGACATTGCTAATGGTTTGTTCGGCGCTTTGGCGTTTAATTAGCGGTTTGCTGTGGCTTATAAATATACATACATGTTTCGTTTTTAGAATGCACATCTATTTCTGTGTGTGTATGTGTGTGTGTGTGTGTCGTGGATGTGCTAAACGGCAAAAGCCGTTTCATCAATGTTGCTGTCCGTGAATGTGAAATAAAAAAAAATAAAAAAGAGCAACAACAATAACAAATAAAAACAACTCATAGTCTTTGTGGGCATGTAAATTACAAAATCAAGTTCGTTGCTTGAGTCTTTTGTTAGTAGCAGGCACAAAAGGTTCTTAGGCATGAAATATAAACTAAGCCAACGCATTTAATAATCACAATAATGTTATAAAGCATACCTGACCATATTATATACCATACAATGTGAATAAAAATTATTGTGCAGCGATTATTATTAATATTGTTGTTGTTTCTGTTGCTGTTGCTGCGGCCTTGTCAACCTTCAGTGTAAAAAACAAAACCCGTTTGACATCAGCTTGGACTGTGTGTGCTTAATTTGCACCCAGATTAGCATTTACATTAATATAATTTCACATTTTCATAAACCGAAAATGTCAGACGATTATTTCATTTTTTTGCTTACCTTGACAGAATTCAGTGCCTTTTAGTCTTTGTCACAAATTGGCGCGATAATCGGCAACTGGTCGCATGCAAAATTCCCAAAGAACACACAACTCCGATGCGTAACCCCCGCTCGGGTATCATAGAGTCATTTATACCTGTGCAAGATGTATATCGTAATATCTGGCTGGGGTCTTTGGCCTACGTTTTCGCTTTGTTATGAAAAAAAGCCGACTTGGCTTAACATTTGATATCTTTCTTCGCATTAGCATGTGACACATACAGAATGGGAATTTTGCTAAAAATTAAAAATCTACATTTTGTATAATATATTGTGCATAATATATGTGCTTCTCACTCACATTAAAATTCGACCTAGTTCTTAAGGTCTTTATATTAATAAACACAACGAATGTATAACTAAATCTTTACTCTATTGTGGCATTCGACTTATTTTCCGATATATATTTCTTTTAGAAAATAAAAACCAGTTCGAGTCTTAAGTCTTTCGCCCCTGAATTCGTTGATTACTTGCCAGAATTTTTAGTCAAATTATCAATCAATTGAATTACGTGCTACTTATGTGTTTTTAATGATATATCTTAATAATTTGTGGGCAATATAATTAGGAACTTGATTGTTCACACAGCTCAATTTCAATTTCATTTTCAAATTGAAACCAAATTTAATGAACTCCAATTAAGCGTAAACCGAAAACAAGAAATACACATTGAAAGTATCATAAAGACTTCAAGCTTGTGTATTGTTATTCGGTCTCTGAGACTGTGTCTTATTTTGTATTATTATATTTAGGTGTAAGAGTTTTATATGCCACATATATATATATATATTTTTTTTTTGTTAATAATTTGTCGTTTGCTTTGCCTTTTATTGGCATGGTCTGAAAATCGGTTGCAAAGTGTTTTTGATAACTTAATGATGTAATGGCGAATGTAACTGGAAAATAAATGCAAGAGCATCAATCTATACTGTAGAGTGAATCATAATATCATTTACAAGTACGAGTAAATGGCAAAAATTACCATAGACAAATTGATTGACGATAAATGACTGAATGACTAATTGAAATGAGTTGCTGTCAAATTTCAAGCATAACGAGACACATTTTTATTCGAAACAGCTTCGTAGAACACGAGCAAACATAATCAAATAACATGCTCACATCTGCATTGTTCTTGCATGATTCTGTTTTTTTTTTTATAAAGATTCGCCACTTGTCGTAGTCTAAGAATAGACAAAAAAAAATATAAGGCTCAAATCGTGAACGTTCACAACATTTTGCAAGTAATTTTATACACACTGAAACAATGCCGTCGCGCCAATATATATAAAAAAAAATAATCACTCAATAACAATAACAAATAACCGAATAACAATATAACCGAAAAATAACAAAAGCGGAAGTCAAAGTCGCACGAAAGCGCTGTGTAATTTTTGTCTTTTCTCTTTCGCGCCTTCCTGGCACGAATACCACTGCCAATGCGAATAAAAATTTTTTTTGTGAGAATTCTCAACAGTTGCAACAGCGACTGTCTGGCTGGCAGGCGATAGACAAATAACTTAGCGAAAATATTATGAAAGCCCAACTCCGCTATGAAAATGCAAGTGAAAATTGGAATTTTTAATTTTCGTGCCATGCAGCGCGGTCGATTTTCAACCGCAAACAGGCACCCGCGACCCCGCCTCGCAATCCATGAATGGGATTGCGAACAGACACTGGCACTTGTCACTGAAGCTGCCACTGATATTGCTGTTGCCGCGACAGTTGCTGCTGCTGATCATGATGATGTAATGAGCGACATGCACATCAAGTGACAGAGCACAAGTTGCGCATACGCCGCATTGTACTTGCCCCGACTACATCACACAAAACAACACAACACAACACACACACAAACAACAACACTCACCAACCTGACAGCATAGCAAAGCAGCTGCTCTCTTCAGATAACAACAAATTGTTTATGCAGCTTCTGCTTTAGTTGCTCTGCTTTGCGCACATAAGAATTGACCTAAAAACCTTAAATATAAATAAAAAATAAAAAAACAAAGTAAGCCAGCTTAGAGGCTCTTATTAGAGTAATCTAAATACAAATTTAAAGTAACTTTTTAGTAAATCATTAAGATAATTTGGGCTAAACCTAGAAAACCTTTAACGCTAAATACAACCCAAAAATAATAGTTGCATATTTTACTGTAGCTTCTGCCATATTATTTTGACATCTGCACGTGCTGAGTGTTGAGCAAAAGGGCCATAATTTTAATAATTTAGTACAACACCCGCTGCTGGATATGCCAGTAATATGGCAGATACTTATCTTTTCATGATGTTGCGTGCCTCTTTTTTGCAGCAGGTAGTAGTACTATATATGTGCATATACATATGATTTGAAATTTTTGAGTTTGGATCTCATGAAACAAATAAGCAGCAAATAAAAGTGCCAACTCATAAAAATAATGTTAACCACAATTATTGTTGTTGTCGTTGTTGTTTGTTACAGATGCGTTGGAAATAGGAACAATAAGCAGCTCTCCCCGCCCTTGTGATTGTGCAAGCATTTCACAATTATTATGTTTTGTTTTATCTTTTCTGCTTGTTAAAAAAAGAGTCTATTTTCTATATATGATTTGGAGGGGAATCTCAAAATAAGCTAACAAATCATATAATTGTTAATTTAAGTATCATTTGCAGCAGGGGATTAAATTTAACGAACGACTATTTAATTATCTCTGTAGTCTTAGGTGCTGTTATACAGGAGCACTTAGCAAATATATTTGCATATTTGCTAACGAAATTGATGGGCCATATAAAAGATAAAGAGCCAAAAAAAAAAAAAAATGGTGACCGCAATGCATAGAATGTATTTTACGCAAACAAAGCAATTGAAAATAAAAGTCAAACTCGTTTTAGTCAGAGTCATAGCCGGACATGTAAGCCTCCCCAAGACAATTCCCCCCCCCACAACAAAAGTAGCAACAATCAACGCATGAGGCATAAATGTGCTCACAGTTCAAGTCGTTTAGGTTTCCACTTTCAAGGTTGCAGCGCTGCGCCAAGAACTTGCGCAAAATATATATATATATATATATAAACTGAAGTAAAGCAAACAGAAAGGCGGCAGCTGTCATACTAAGTTTGCATTGCATTTGGGTGTGGGTCCGTTGTGCCCCACTTTGGCTACTTGAGGTTGACAACTCACAACAAAAACAAATAAAAAATAAAAGCGCGCGCGAGCCACAACAGTTTGAAAGGCGCACAGATCGCAAATGCAATTATTGTTGTTGGTGCTCGGTGTGGCACATGCCAAGCGATAGTTGCGCAATTGCCGCATGATTCATAAGCGCCAATTAAACAAATAAAACAATGCCACTGTTTGTGCCAATTTGTGGCCAGTCAGCAAGTTTGTTCACTTAAGCCGCTTAGCAAAATCGCTGACAAAAGGCAAAAATGACTTCCTTCTGCGCAGGAACGGAATGGCCTTGGGCCAACGTTGATGAAGTGCGGAGACGTAGTATTTTTTTTTTTTTGTTTTACGCACGCCGAGAACAGTTTCAGAATGCGTTGTGCTATAAATAAAATAACTGGTTGCGTTGCCTGCTTTTGGCAGCGGCCTTGAAACGGGCCCAACTTACATAATTAATTGCAATCAAGATCTCGCGACTAGGCGGTCACATTAACACATACGCTTACTTTGCTCATAAGTGGTTTTAGCAGGCATGCGGAAAATGTGCGCGTGCAAACGAAAGACTTAAGGCACGAACTTGAAGTGGCAACTGCCATTGCAACTGTGACACACATCAATCGACAGCGCCGGCGTCTCAATTAACACTTAATGCACTCTTAACAGCCGGCAAAACGTATTGTTAGTCAATTTTGGCTTTGAACTGACCGGTGTTCAATTTACTTAGCTGATTAATAACATTCAAAAGGAAAACAAACATAATTTAATATTTTCATTATTATTTTTTAACGGCAGTGATGTTCAGAAAAAAAAAGTAAACATTGATTTAAAATATATACAATTTGTATATGTAATAATTTGTTCATTTTGATGCAGTTACCTCTTAATCGTACTTGCAAATGTGGCCAAGAAGATGGCCAAAAGGCCAGCTAGCTAATTAAATTTGATGTAGTTTTATGGGTGTGTTTGTACGTGTATTGGTGTGCTTGCTGATGCCATGTGATCATCGCTAAAAAATCAACAGCACGTTCGGCATACAAAAACATTTTATATATATATATATATATATATATATATGCAAGACAAATGGCAACAAAAAGAAAAAACATATCGGTGAAAAGAACGAAATGTTATGCGTTGTTTATTATACATTATACATTATAAAACAGATGAGAAAAACGCAAAAAAAATTATCATATAAAAGGAGAAAAAATCAGCAGTTGAACAAGAAACCTTTGGCTTTCTGGGCAAAATTAATCACAACACTTTAAATAGATGATGAAACAGAGAAGCTGAATATTAAAAATACCTTCGGGTATTTTTGGCCAGCCGAGTTTCGACACTGAGGCCAAGGTGTCATTAAGAACTAAAGTTGACTCATGAATGAATTTTGAACTACGTTTCGTATAACTTTGTAATAAACAAAATAAAGCATTGATTTATTTATGTTTTCTTATATTATTACGGGATTTTAGGAATCATTTCTTGTGTTCAAGCAATACAGTAAATTAGCAAACACCAAAACTCAGTTATAAATATAAATTAATAAGCCGTCTACAGATTTTGGTATACGCGACATAAATCAGTTTTATGGCCATTTTGTTTGCTAATTAAAGCCCACGCCAAACCAGCAAATAGAAAGCTCAAAAGGCGTTGTATTCAGTCGATTTGTCTGATTTGACCGACGATTAAAATGCTGCGCGACCTGTCAGCTATTAAACGCCAGACTAAAATAGAGCGCAGCTGCTCATTTGGATTGCAGTACGCATTGTGCCCTTAATTTGTCACTGACTCCCCTTGATTTGGGCCATTAGGCGTATGATAAGCACTTTTTAATGGTGCTAAACGGTTAGCAATGCAGCGCATTTTTGGGCAGTAGTTCGAGCTAGGAAGTAATGACCATAGAAGTAGCTCGATAGGTTCTCAGACTCACTTTCAGTTCGTGTGACACACATTGCGTACAGTAAATACTGTGTCGTATTGATTGATAGATCACATTTGATTGGTAGCAAATTGAATGCCAATCACGTGCGTGACCGCCAATACACCTGATATGGCAAGCTGGTAGCTGAATTTTGTCACAAAACGTTGACAATGCGTATAAGCAAATCAGCTTGCTGCCTGCTTGACTTTGAAACGGTTTTCAACACCACGAAAAAAAAAAAAAAACCATAATAAAACCAAGAAAAACCAAGCAGGCAATTGAAATGCAATACAAGTAGTTTGGCTGACGAAAAAATGCAAAATAAAAAATTGTGTCGTCAAGGCGCAAGCAATTACAGGCAGTGACATTGATCATTTCATTTATATATACTAAATAATTTTCTATAAAATATCAACAAACAATTTAAAAATAAATATACTTTGGTCACAAACAGCGCAGAGAAATAGAAAGAAATATATGTTGAATGAAGTTCATTGGCTTGAAGATTGATTGGCTGATTGCTTAATAATCTTATAGCGGATTAAAAAGTTTCTATAATAGTATACACATAATTTGATTCCTTTTTCTCGTCACACACGCTAGCAATTTAATATGCGTCCAAGATCTAATCATTTCAAATGGCGCTCAAAAAGTCATTCGCACCAGCAGCGACGAGAATTGGATTGTTTTTGTTGTTGTTACTGTTGTTATATAGCTGCCAGCAACAGTTGTAATTATACTTATAAGTACATAAAAAAAAAATAATAATAATAATAATTGGAAAAAACGTTCTTTCCAGAATAAAATAAACAAACATACGAGAATGATTTCGCGCCGCAAGATTATATCGCGTTCCTTGGACAATTTGGACGCAATTGGACAAGACGAGCAAGAGGAGGATGTATGGCACGATCGCGAAAAGCTGTTTCGGGTGAGTAGATAATTATATTTTTTCCTAAAACCAGAACTTATGCTTAATATATAAATTGGTAATGCAGGATCATATCAACGAAGTGCTTGCCAAGTGGGAGCAAATTGATGATGAGATTTGGGCCAAGATCATTGTGTTCGAGAAAAATCGCCGCGTCGCAAAGGCCTATGCGCGCTCCAATGTGATAACCATAAACGGTTCCAAGCATGGCTTCGATGGCGTCCGGTAAGACAACGAAAAGCATCATGCCAACTGCCGACTAACTGTTACTATATTTTCTAGAATTGGATTGAACGGCTTTGAGAATCCCATGCGTGATGCCGAAACAAAGGTCATTAAAAAATCTATTGGCGATGGCTTTAAGATTAAAATGGACGACACTGGCAACATATTCATCAAACGCTATGGCAAGAGCAACATCTATGTGAACAACACTTCCTTGGCCAACGAAGAGACAGTCATTGGCGCCGATATCATGCAAATGCCGCAAATGTCCCTAACGGCTGGAACCTCCTCGAAGTTGTTTGACATGAAGAAGTTCCAGACCAACATAAATCGTGAATGCTCACGTAGTTATCCGGAGTGCAGCCGTTTGGAGCGCCAGTGTCTGTCGGCGGTCTCTCTGGTCAAGTCAAACAATAATCTACTCAATTCGCCACTCTGGATAATGGTTGTCAATGTAGTCGCCATGGATATGCTGAAGAATCGCTTGCAATCGCTACCCAAGTCAATGGATGCGCTTGGCACGCGTATTCCACTGACATTAGGACAGACCAGCGAGGATCCGTATTCCACTATTGATAGCCAAGTGGGTCTCATCTATCCCACGCCAGCCGCCTCCGATGATTCCCAAAACTCGAGCAATTCCAGCAAGGGTAGACGCAGCGTCTTCAGTGCGGCCTTCCTAAACGACAGTCCCTATGTCCCAAAGGTAAGTTAATTAAAAATATTTGCATCACCACATTTACTTAAGTTTAAAAAGTATATTTGCATCTGGTACTCACTGTGATTTTTTTTTTTGTTAGCCGGATTACGAGTTGGCTGCAACCATGCCGCCGGTTTATGCAGAAAAGAAGCGTCCGAAGAACACACAGCAGCAACGCAAAAAGCAAGATGATCCATATTATTGCGGTCTGCTTGCACGCATACCCAACTTCATCAAGTCATCTAAGCAACAGAGCGCCAGCAAGCCCAAGAAGGAGCCGAAGATCTCGCGCAAGATTTCGGCGCAGCATCATCAGTTCCTGTTGGCTGCACAGCAACAGCAGATGCAGCAGCAGCATTTGCCGCAGACGACGACGCCCATTCCGATAGCCACGTTCCATCATTCGTATTTCCCATACAAGCTCTATCCTCAGCAGCATCGGCTCTCGCAGTCGCAGCTGTCGCTGTGGGATGCCCGTAGTCTAATCAGCGCCCATGGTAGGTAGTTCTATCGAAACAGCTTTTACTCTTTCTAATTCCCTGTGTTTTCTTCTCCTACAGAATGAAAAATTCGAGCTGGCCCTAATTTATTCATCGCCTAGCATTATACTACAACTATTTAGTCAAAGCATACGTTTAAAATTATGGTCAGTGGAATGCATTTCGCTCAGTTTTGTGATGATAAATTATTCGAAATGCAGCCATCTTTATCAGCATACTTTTGGGCGTATAACTAATAATACGCAATAACAATTATAGATCTTATTAACACACAATTAATGATAAGATACCTGAGATGAGATTTAATAATTATGCAATTTGTAATAATTACAATTAAAATTTTGCCATAGTTTTTAAATCGTTTAAGACTGAGAACGTCCTAGAGTCAACTTGTGCACAGTAAATAAGCAAATGAAAGAAAAGAAATTATATGAAGTTGGCACATTCTGAAAACAAAGAAGTAAGTAAGATGATTTGTTGTCATAAGCAGATTGTTTGCTACTTTAGGCGAATAACTTTTATTGTTTTATATCTTGTAAATACATTTAATATGTAAATAAGTTTGAATATTAAAAACTATGTACACGTTTATGCATTAAATGAAAGTTTTCCAAACAGATTGTATTTAATTATTTAATTGGTTTTAAAACGCAACAGGAAATAAAATCCTTTAATTGCTTACAGACCCTGTAAACTGGAGTCTATCAGATCATGTACAATATATGATAATTCAACAAATAATTTTAATGGGATCTACAGGACTTTACTCTTAACGACAAAATTAGAATGCCAGCTGTATATAAATTATAGATTGTTCGGCAAGCTTGCTGGTACAAGCTCTATTGATGAATTTCTGTTTTTATATATTTTTATATTTTTTTATAACCGATAGCTTATCGATAACGTTGACATTTCTTAACATAACACAGCTATGTTAGTTAACATATCATATCGATAGTTTAGTGTTAATGCTATTGCTGCAACCCTATTCGTATGGCAATCCTCAAGCAGCGGCATAAATCTTGTAAGTTTTAGCGCATTTGTCTAAATATTAGATACAAAATTAAATAAAATTTAAGAGGATAGCTTATACATAATTTACTGTAAAATAAACTAAGTTTTGTAAAACTAGCATAAACTTTGGTGACATAAATGAAAATGATCGAGTTCCGTTGGAGTTCAAAGCCAGCTATTAAAACCACAGCAGGTTCGCTTTGTAATTTTACTTATTTGTCGATGTAAATTCTTTTTTAATATTGGTGAGCTCAAAATTTCAACTACCTATCAAAATTTCAAGTAACTTGTGGATCAGAAAAGACGAGAGAAAGTGCGTTCAGATTAGATGCATATGTTTCATATATTTATTATGAATTTTTTATATACTTTAATTCAGAAATGAACAAAGACTACATGGAAGTGTGCAATTCAAACGGAGGTGTTGGAGTTAAAACAGCTGCAATGGCTAGAACGCCACCGATTGCTCATATGATAGGGTCACCGAAATCAAGGGCTGACGACAATACTCAGTACACGCCCCAAATCACGTCCAAACGGGATAACCATCTTTATCACTTACAACGCGATCTGGACAGCCCCAGTGCGGCTTTGCGCATGCGTGCCTTGCGTGGCGTGAGGTAAGCACACATATACAATTCCTTTGTTAATTAAAATGACTAATGACTTTTTTCTGTGTAAGCAGAAGTCCCAACAAACATTATAACAATTTCGATGTCCCACATAATGAAATAAGCATAATCACTGCAGAGGAGCGCAATCCTTGTCCGCCACCAACACTCTCCGAAATTTTACAAAACGTGATAGTCTACGTTGAGGTGCGCACCGGCAAAGATAATCGCTCCGAGGGTGTGAAGACCATCATTGCTAAGCTGGGCGCAAAAGTGAACGATCGTCTTTTGCGGTAAGCTCAAGAAAACATACTGAAAGAGAACTAATATTAATAACAATATATAATTTTAACAGTAATACTACACACGTGGTCTTCAAGGACGGTCTTGCGTCTACCTACAAGCGCGCTCAGAGCTGGAATATACCAATTGTGTCTATATTGTGGATTGAAGCCTGCAAAGTACAAAAACGCCTCTGTGAGGCCAGCCAGTTTCCCATCAGCAATATCCATTTATATGAATATCCAGAACTATATGGTAAAGTGTCGGTAAGTGCTGTATATATTATGTATAATTCTCCTTGATCCCGTAAAATGCAGCATCTACTCGTACGTGCTAGGCACATTTATATTTAAATCTAAGTTTCTTCAGTCATAAATCATATCACCAACAACCGTTCTCAAAGCTATTGGCTATTTAATTGTTTTATTATCGCCATATAATATCAGTACAATTATTACTTATTGTGTTTGCTAAACATTTGCGATAAAGCCAAAACAATAATAAGCACCATTATCAAAACAACGCCGATGAATCAGATAAGAAAGCGGTATCTTCCATTATGCTTAAGAAAGTGGTTTAGTAGGGAATTTCCGATTTTTACGTAACCTGCATTTAGCTTAAGAGGATTACCTCAATATAATTATTAGTTTAAACTTGTTGTACATACAACAAACGTTTTTCCAACTTAAGCATACCCTGGTTACCAAGTAATTTAGCCCGGATATTGCAAAAACGACGGCTGCAAAAATCCAAAAGAAATTATGAATAAAAAAAGCAAATAAATGATTTTTAGTGCCGTCTGCAAGTTCACGTTTTTTGCCGAATACAATTACGTTGCCTGCTGGACTCTTATCTTTGACAACAAAATGTCAAGCACTTATTGTTTGTCCGCGTTGGGTTATCTAATTCAATTTGTGTGTAACAACATTTTACGTGTCTTCTGTGCTTATCAGATCGTAGGAACTTGGCAACGGCAAAGAAAAAGCGCATCACAAAAAAACAATATATGTTTCTTCTTTATACATTTTGTACTATTATGTACAGACATTATGTTTTATTACTTAAATGTTACGACAGATTTAAAAAAGACACGCTGATCAACGTTGACAACTTAAAACCTATTTCACATGCACGTCTGTTTACCGCAATAGCTTCTCAAGAATAAATACTATAAATATTAACTCGTCTCCCGTGTCATTTACATAACTTGCTGGAAAAGTACAATATTTAAAGATGCCTATTTATATATACTTAGTTAAAATTGTTGGGTATTTTTCATCTCTCTTCTTATAGTTGGGGCGGGCGTTACACGCGCTGTTTAGGCAACGTTTTTTCTGAGATTGTATCAAGTCAACATACATTCATAAGTGCATTACTGCGGTTTGATATTTACATACAAAATATGTACAATAAGTACGTGCGAATTTAAAAATTTACAAAATCATGAAAGCTGGAGTCCGTTGCTGTCCGTCTGGAATCATTTTTATATAACGCATAGGAACCTTTGGGTGCGGGTTGTTTGTTATTGTTGTAGTTGAAAGGTCAGATCAGGAAAGGGCAACCTCAAGACACATCATTATCAAGAATCCCGAGATGGTGCCCCATGTGGCAATTGTGCCATTGCCACTGGCATGCGCCTCCGGTAATATATCATCGGCCACAATATAAATCATGGCGCCTGCCGCAAACGACAGCGCATAAGGCAATATGAGATTAGCAAACGTAACAGCAACCGCCCCAAGGACGCCGAAGATCGGCTCCACCATGCCGGACAGCTGGCCATACCAGAGGGCGCGGCCTACACTAAATCCTGCTGCATGCAACGGCATACTGACGGCCAATCCCTCGGGGAAATTTTGTATGCCAATGCCAATGGCCAGATTGCGGGCACTCTCGAACGTCGAGCTGTTTGTGCTGCCCACAGCACCGAAACTGACACCCACCGCCAATCCTTCCGGTATATTATGCACAGTGATTGCCACTACGAGCAACATGACATGTTTCCATTGGGCAAGAGCATCCTGAGCCTCCTGAGCCCGCTGTTGTTCGAGCGTCGAATCAGCCGTGTAAGTGCACTGCTCCACCTCACTAATGCTGCCTTTCTTGCGACGGCGCGATTCGCCGCTGTGCTGGACACTCAGACAATCGGAGAAGCTGTCCAGACTCTTGGACGCATGCCGGGCACTTTCGCCATTGCGTTTAAGCTCATCAATGGCAATGTTCGCTTTATCTTTGTTGTTTTTTGTCATCTGTATCATCATGTTGGTGCTATTCAGACCCAGATACGACATCAGCTTATCACAGCCGTATACAAAGATCGAGCCGAGCAAGAAACCACCAGCTACGGGCAGAAATGAATAGACGCCATACAAGTTCGATTGCTCGGCCAAATGAATGGCAGGTCCTAGTAGCGACCAGAACGAGGCGGCAATCATTACGCCGGCCGCAAATCCCAGAGCTGCATCCAAGGATCTTCGCTGGGTGCCGCGCACAAATATGACCAATGCTGCACCAGCGGCCGTCAAGCCCCAGGTGAGCAGGGTGCCCAAAAGAGCTTGCGTCACCGGTCCATAGCCAGGTATCATCTTCTCACGTCTGTTTTCTTTTGCTGATTTACTGCTGGTCTTGTTGTTGCTCAGCAACCATAAAGAATGTATGAACGTGTAAGCGCGTTATCTCACTGAAGTGTCTGTATTCTAGAAGAAAAACTAGTTTTCTTAATTATTTTTCCAAGCAGACGACACAATACTGGCATGCGGCGGTGTTCGCCCCTTTTAGATTTTCTTGACTGCAAAGTGCCACGTTCTTAATTTCTCAGTGTTTGCGCATTGATGCTCATTACCCTTCTGCGTTTTCTTTATGTTATTATTCCAATTTGGTCGACAAGAGTTGACAAATGACAAAACAAAACAAAAACAAAACTTCAAAACATAAATTTGATTTGTTTTTATCTCTCAGCTGCTGTAATGGCGAGGAGGGGGTTACACACTTGTTGCTTATCGCCAGCTTGCGGATGCGTGGATTATCATTAATATGTTTAGTTTTTTTTTTATATTTGGTTCTTAATACTGCTTGATTAGTTATATTTTTTGTTACAACAGTCAATTGAGCGCGACGGACAGTGAATGAGCCGCAAACTGAGGCTGTTCGCTGTATTATAGCAACTTTTATACGGTGTTTGCTCTTTCTGCGCTCGCAGTCAAAACAGCGCATGTCCAGTGAGCAAAAACCAGGGCTGCAGACAAGAGAGCCAGTGTATCCACAATTTCGGGTGGAAAAATGTAAATACAAATTTAACGCGCAATTCAATACGATTAGAGATTATATATTGTGTAAATTAAACATATTTTAGTAATTAAATATTCAATTTATGTTTTATATCTTGGCCTGTTTAAAGAGAGCGCCTATGATTGTTTACGGCCAAAGAGTATAAAAGAGAGATAAAAGTTGCGCTAATATAAACGTACGCCCAACGGCGACAGCATCACGTACATTATAAACAAATAAAGCAGTGGCTTTTGCTAAAAGTGACTGACAGAACCTATTTACGAAAGCAGCAGCACCTTTATCACTTATCAGTTGACCTTTGGTCTGACTAATCGCACTTTCGCTGTTTATTCAAAATTCATTGCAGCGCGTTCGTTGCATACAACCAGATTCTGAACTCAATAAGAGGCCACGCAAGCGCCTTGGAACAGCGACTGGCATAAAGGATAAGGAAGTTAACAAGAAGGTTTCAGTTCTAGACAAGACCACAACAACGCCAAAGGTTAGCTTTTATTACTTGTTAGCCATAACAAATCTATTAATAAAATGTTCCATAATCTTACAGAACGACATAACACGCTTCTTCAAGCCTTTGAGCCAGAATAAGCAACTTTCTGAAATAGAATTTACCGATTCGCCAGCGACCAGGTTACTAAATAGGTAAGTAATAAAATAATTACCGCAAAACAGAAAACTTAATTTCGAATTTGCAATTAAGTATATCCATTTACTTGAAACTGATGACACTAATCGCACATTCTTTATTAAAAATAACTTGAGCAAGTTTTTCAATAGCCTGTGGATGGCATATTCTTTCCGTTGGCTACCAGTTTTAAAGATATATTTAGGATCATATCAGAGCATTTACGACTGTATTAATTGTATTGCTTTAATCTACAGAATAACCAACGGATGTTTTACACCACTCTTAACGCACACCCAGCCAGATGTACCAAAGACCAAAACAAATGAGACTGACTTAAATGACAAGGGACATGCCTCAAGCAAAGAGGAACCAGCAGCCAAAAAAAGCTTAAACTTTAGCCAAGGGAAGCGAGTGGACAAGCCCCGTAGCAATTCGATGACAGTGATGCCGGCACAAGAGATAATTCCGAAGCGTACCAGTCGTCGGAGCATTTCGATGCTTGAATCCACTAGACAAGAGCCTAAAGAGAATCAAGTACAAACAGAGCCGCGCCTGACCCGGCGACGCAGTTTATTAAATATGAGCCAAATGTCCAGCCTAGATGGAAATTCATCTCAGTCGACAGCACAACCACTGCCTCAGCCAGAACTGAGAATGACGCGTCGCCGGAGCTTGCAACTAGCTGTGCCATCGAATATAGAAAATACACCAGACCCACCAGCTCAAAGTGATCCGCCAATTTCGCGTCGTCGCAGCTTTTCAACAATTTCCACCGCCCAGCCTAGCACACCCAAAGTTATTAAGAAGCCGTCATTTCAAGCCATTGCCGAGGAGCCATTGGTGGAGACCACATCTGAAAATATGTCGCTGGGGATGAGCAACCCCACCGCTCAAGCAAGAACGTCAGTTGTTGTGAACAGAACCGACTACGTGCAACGATCAATGGAAATTAGCATGTCCCGAGAGGTTGTTAATGGTAAAACAACTGGACGCCGCACACAATACACTACAGATCCTATGGAATTAAGTGCAGTGACCGTTGAGAATGCTGAAAATATTAATCCATATCTGGGACACAGCACCCAAGCCACGCAAACATCACTAGACAACATCGGTGAGCACACGCCTGTGCCAGTTTTCAGCTCGACACGACTGCCAGGCAGCACTGGCTCCTCCGGCATTCGTCGGCGCTCGCTTTTCCATGTCGACATGGATCTAATCAATGAGCGCATCAATACGATAAACTCCACTTCACAAAGACGCTCGCTGGCTTTGGCCAAAGCGGCCGAACTGGGCGAGAGTTGCGCCTTGGTTCCACTGCAGGCGGTGGTTCCCGATCAAAAGTTGACAGGGCCAAAAATGCGACGTCTTTTTACGCCAAACGAGGATATTGTCTTGTCTCCGTCATCTAGCTCAAGAAAGAGATCACGTCACAGCATTAGCGGCAATACCGCGTCAACTGGCACCGTCAAGCGCCGACGTTCTTTGGCAGCGCAGCAGCCCACGGCGGCCGTTGGACCAATTTTGCAAACAAATCCCCAGGGTAATGATAAAAATGAGCCAGACACCGACTTGTATGTGACACCAACAGCTTCGGTTGACACCAATGATAGCGCATCAGAGTCGAATGGAGATTGCGTGAAGCGCGCAACAAAGAGACGTACCATACACACTCTGGTGCACACCAATATGCATAGGGAGCAGGTGCAGGTCATCCACAAGGTTGGTAATACGGCAGTGAGACGTTAAGCGGCAGTTTTTTGTATTTTAAAATTTTTAGTCTTGTATGTATGTCTTCTAATTGTATAGAATCAATTAGTCCTTGCCTCTTTGTACTCTAGCTGTAGTTTCAAAAAGTTTCCTAATTGTTATTAATAATTGTAATATGTTTAATATAATCACAATTGAGTTTAGTTTTACTTTAGTTTGTAATCAATCATCACAAATTCAGTAATTATTGATAAAACTTACTTAGCACGCAGTAGCAATAAACGAATTTCTTTAGCCTTCACACAAATAAATTAAATATTAATATTGGCAAAATATTAAGTGGTCTTAATTTGTACTTGATCGCATTCGTGCTCATAAATCTACACATCCACTGAAGCATTTATATAAATCCTCCCGCCCCCATATATCGATTGACCTTCGTTTCTGGCACGCCATCCCAGGCCATACGCAAACTGCGCGGAGTGCGTTTGGATCCCACGGTCACAAAGCGCACCACACACCTGGTTAGCTTGGAGCCACGTCGCACGCTTAATTTGCTGCGTGGTCTCATACGGGGCGTCTGGATTATCAGCTATGAGTGGATACTAGAATCAATGCAGGCCGGCAAATGGCTAGACGAGCAACAATACGAACTAACCTCATTCTCACGTGCCGTCGTGGTGAGTCGTACAATTTAGATACATATACAAATGCCTTATTTACTTGCATTAATTCCTTGCCAGATTTGCCGCACCGAACGGCAAGCCTTTGGTAGCTGGTATCGCTGCGAACTATTCCGCTACATGGAGGTCTTCTACGTCTCTTCTCTGTGCCGACCCATTACATTCAACAACATAAAGGAGCTGCTGCTGCTTGGCGGCGCCAAGTTAACAGAGAATCGCTACAAAGCCAAGTTCATTGTGGGCGATAAGCGACGTGCCGAGGATGATCGCATTTACCTGTCGCCCATCTGGGTCCTGGATAGTATAACCTCAATGCAAGTGCAAAAGTTTGGGAAATACCTGATGAAGTGTGCCATCGTCACACCCCATGGCATACGTTATGAGAATCCGTGTCGGGAGCACGCCGAAAAACCACCACAAAATTTGAAAGTTTGTTACAAAGACCCGGCGTTACTCATAAACAAATGATCCAATTGACTTTAGATACTTCGCAAGTTCTGTAAAACCTAATTTACTTATCCGAAACACTTTGGTTAAATAAACACCTCTTAATGTTCCAAGATGCAATTATTTTATTTATTTTTTTCAATCTCTTGCATTTTATTCAAGTAAATGAGGTAAAGTATTGTTGTATAGCTTGTTGCAGTTCCTTGTACTTTTTGTAGTGTGTTTGTACTTTCACAGTTTGGCGATGATGGAAGCGGCAAAGGATAAAATGCGGAATTGGGTGTAAAAATGTAAATTTATAAACTGCGCTGAAACTGAAAAGCAAACAAAAAACATGCGAAAAATGTTTCTCTTTTTGGCGTGAAAAAACGAATAAATAGAAAATGTGGGATTTATTTGTTGTAAATAAAGTTATTTATCTCTTTTTCTCTTCTAGTATTGTTTTTGTTTCAAATGTAGTGTACAAAGTAGTGTGCAAAAAAATAGATAAGATTAGGAAAATCAAAAATTTAATTTTAACGAATACATAAATGCTATACGCCTGGCTCTACTGCTAAACAATTATACGAACTATGAAATATGATATTATAATAAAATCCATTTATTATAAGATCATAAGTATATGTAGGTAAACTTAGGATTGAGGGAAAAGTATCTGCTTCTTATTCTGCTCTTGCGCTCGTCCTCTTCTCTCAATCGTCTAGGCGGCTTCGATGGCGTGTAACATTCGTATCCGACGAAATTCTTTGCGATGGAAAAAATTAAATTTTTGCTTTTGCTGGAACATCATCTTATCGTTTATGTTGCCCAGGAAAGGTGTTTGTGTCTGGCTACTGTTGTGTTTATCATTGTTGTTGAGTTGTGGCTGATTCATATTGCTGTTGTTGTTAATATTGTTTGGAAAGAAAACCAGCTACTTCTTGCCCTTGGTGGCCTTCTCGGCGGCCTTGGTGACTTTGCCACCGGCAGCGTCCTTGAAGTTGACGGACTTGATGACACCAACAGCGACGGTCTGTCTCATGTCACGCACAGCGAAACGACCTAGAGGAGGGAACTCCTGGAAGGACTCAACGCACAGAGGCTTGGAGGGCACCAAATTGACGATGGCAGCATCACCAGACTTGATGAACTTGGGGTGCTCCTCGGTGGTCTTGCCGGAACGACGATCGACCTTCTCCTTGATCTCAGCGAACTTGCACGCAATGTGAGCGGTGTGGCAATCCAACACTGGAGTATAACCGTTGGCAATCTGGCCAGGGTGGTTCAACACGATGACCTGAGCGGTGAAATCAGCAGCACCCTTGGGGGGGCTAGCCTTGGAGTCACCGGCAACGTAGCCACGACGCAGCTCCTTGACGGAAACGTTCTTGACGTTGAAGCCAACATTGTCTCCGGGAACAGCCTCGGTGAGGGCCTCGTGGTGCATCTCCACGGACTTAACCTCAGTGGTGATGTTGGCTGGGGCAAATACAACAAGACAGCCGGGCTTCAAGACACCAGTCTCGACACGACCGACGGGTACTGTTCCGATACCGCCAATTTTGTAGACATCCTGCAGGGGCAGACGCAGAGCCTTATCGGTAGGGCGGGCAGGTGGCAGGATAGCATCGAGAGCTTCGATGAGGGTCTTGCCATCGGCATTACCATCCTTGCGCTCCACCTTCCATCCCTTGAACCATGGCATGTTGGTCGATGGTTCCAACATGTTGTCGCCGTGCCATCCGGAAATGGGCACGAAGGCAACAGCCGCCGGGTTGTAGCCGATCTTCTTGATGTAAGAAGACACTTCCTTCTTGATTTCCTCATAACGGGCCTCGCTGTATGGTGGCTCAGAAGAATCCATCTTGTTGACGCCAACAATCAGCTGCTTCACACCCAGAGTGAAGGCAAGCAGGGCGTGCTCGCGGGTCTGACCGTTCTTGGAGATACCAGCCTCGAATTCACCAGTACCGGCAGCAACAATCAAAACGGCACAATCAGCCTGGGAGGTACCAGTGATCATGTTCTTGATGAAATCTCTGTGGCCGGGGGCGTCGATGATGGTCACGTAGTACTTGGCAGTCTCAAACTTCCACAGAGCGATATCGATGGTGATACCACGCTCACGCTCGGCCTTCAATTTATCCAAAACCCATGCGTACTTGAACGAGCCCTTGCCCATCTCCTGAGCCTCCTTCTCGAACTTCTCGATGGTACGCTTGTCGATACCACCGCACTTGTAGATCAAGTGACCGGTGGTGGTGGACTTGCCAGAATCGACGTGTCCAATCACGACAATGTTGATGTGAATCTTTTCTTTTCCCATGCTGGCTTATTGGAGCTATTGGGATCAAGTTTTTTTTTGTGTTGGGAAGTCACAGCGTGCATTCAGGTTCATATATATGTATGTGTGTGTGTAAATGGGTTCAACACACAAGCACAATCAGCGATTGGGGAAGAAACAGACGGGTAAACAAAATGTGTTAGCAAACAGATAATTAACAGGGGTTCAAACAATAGTGTTAAATAGATTAGGGGAAATTGTCATATTTTGAAATGTTAAATTTTCGAGTGCCAGCAGCTCAAACCTAACCTCAAAAAGAAACGTGTTTGGTTTTTGCAGTTTACACATTTTTGCTTCGCATAGCAAATTCTGCTTTGAGGTTATGTTTAGCGGCTGCCGCATGTCTCTCGGTGGTGAAACAGTTTGTGTATGTGTAAGAAAGCCACAAGCGAAACTGGCAACAAAAAGAAAAGTACAAAAAAAATAAGTATATTACAACAAAATAAAAAAAAAAATTTAAAACCCCTATATAACTTCTCGATTTTTCAGTGATTTTGGTATTTTTGCTTTCGTCAAAATTCTTCAGTAGCAGAACTGAATAGATATCATCATATAAAATCGAGATAATTAAAATTTAATCAAATGAAATTCAATATGTATGCATGTGTGTGTGTGTGTGTACGTATGCATACATACACAACACATACTTATAATTCATATGAGGAAGAAATTTCCAGCAAATTTATTCTAGACATGTGGCTGTGTGTGCGTGTGTTTGTGCCGCTGTTGCCGGCCGCCGTTATACCGCAAGAGAGTGAGCGAGACAGCGAAGTAAAATGGCGACGGGGCAATGATTCGAACAAAGGCAAACGGGCGATCAAGCAATGGTAAGCAGCGCGATAGAGATGCACTGATCAAGAACTAAAGTGCACTGCAGGTCGGCCATTTTGGGCTGAGCTCATGCAAAGATAACAATTTTCACCAGCGTGGAAATCGTGACGTTTCAAGAAATTTCACAACATTGAATGAATTTAATTTGTACCCGTGGCAGTCAGGTAGCTGCCAATGAAAGTACTATTCTTTTTGTAGCTGTCCAGCACTGCTAATTTAGGCAGTCAGCAGTCACACCATACCTTGTGAGCCGCCATCTTGAAATTCTATGCCCATACGTATAGAGAAAGGCTGCAAATGCAAAGAAGCCACGTTTCTATACCAGGCGAAATTTGTGCAATGCGTTGCCGCAAGCAATATACATTACAAATTAAATTTAAATTGACTGCGCTCTATTTAGGCAGACAACAGGCGACCGCCCACACATGTGATATGTATGTATCGCATGTGGGCGTGGCATCAGCAGCAATTACACCATATTGCAGAAATGACCAAGTGACTCATTTTTGCCATTCGAACTATAAACAATGTTTCATAGTGCAATTAACACTGCTGCTTGCCACGTGTTTACGCTTTAGCCAGCGTCATCACCTTTCACTTTGCCACTTTTAGGTTAGCTTTGAGTGTTGCACACACACACACACACACAGGCCAGTAACAAATGTGCAATTCATTATATTCACTTGCATATTTGTTTATAAATTTATCGACGATTGCACTTTTGCTGGTTTGAGTATATTTTATTCACTTAAATTTTTGCACTTGCTTAGGAAAACTTACTCTCGGATAAATTAAATGAGAAATCACACAGTCTATGCTATTCCGGCAACAGACTTGAACAAAGTGAACGAGCGTTCGGTAAAACAGGAAGCTTGTAGCCTCGTTTCTGCTAGCGTGGCGTTGTCGAGTCGCTTCTCAAATATCGAATAAATTTAAAGTACAGTGTAACCGTATATTATTATCGTTCAACTCTTCTTAACAATGAGTGTGTATGTTAAGTGAGGAGCAGATGCCGTGGAATAGTGGAGTAACTCGTCCAACAGTGTTTTAAAATGTCAATGACGTGGCCCTCGCCATGATAGCGAATTCAATTCTCGTAAGGCATTTGACCGGCCTAGACGTATATCGTTTTTCGTGTAGCAGGCGGTTGTTAGACAGTATTCATAAAATATATATTTTCGATTAAAAAATAGGATACCAACTAAATAAGTAACAATATGAGGCATTCAGTAGCTGCTGTGCTTCTATTCGCTTTTATCGCAACAGTTGCCGGTGCGGAGCATGATGTGCTGGATCTCGGTGACGATAATTTCGTATCAACTTTGAAGCAGCATGAAACAACATTGGTTATGTTCTATGCACCCTGGTAAGTGCGACGAGGGAGTGGGAGATGTGGGCGTGGCACTTGCAAACGCCAGTTGCCAATTAATTTTGTGCGAATCAAATGTACACGTCAGCGCTGCACCGCTCAAAAGGGCCAACAAATCGGGAATGACGGTAGTCGGTAGAGTCGGCCATTTTAGTGGAGGTTTCTCTGCATACATACATTCATTTGAAGCGTTTTATAGCTGTATGAGTGAGAGAGTGTGTGTAGGTTTATAAAATAAGCTGTAAACTTGTCTGTTTGAACTTGTGCATGTATATGCTTATGTATGTGTGCTTATGGCTCTGTGCAGACAAAGAAGACAGAAAGATATTTAGCCGGCCGGCAGTTCAAATTTCTTTCTAATGCCGCATCTGAGGGGAACCTTATCAGCTGTAGCATGTAGCACAATCAACTTCCGCGCAGAAAAAACTATTTAATTGAGTCGCATTTCAGCTTGTTTGATAAGGAGTACAGTTAATTTGGTGGCCCCCGCGATAAGATCAGTAGCAACAACTTTTATATACCCATTATTATTTACTATAAGGGGTATCTAATTCAGTTAATGTCGAGCAAAATTCTTTCTAATTCCGAATTAGAAAGAGTATATGCTAGTTGAGCTTTCTAACTATTGCTACTTTTTAAAGTTGTGTGTATCAAACAGCAGCACTAAAAAGATAAAGGAATAATTTGGGAATTGTGTGACGTGTCTGTAAAATAAACATGGCTATATATTTTTAGGTGCGGACACTGCAAACGCTTGAAACCCGAATATGCCAAGGCCGCTGAGATCGTTAAAGATGACGATTCGCCAATCAAATTGGCCAAGGTAAGCTTGCCAGATGTTTAACTATATACTTAAATATATATATATGTATATATATATAAATGCGTGTGCTGCACACAGGTGGATTGTACCGAAGCTGGCAAGGAGATTTGCGGAAAATATTCAGTTAACGGCTATCCTACGCTGAAGATTTTCCGCCAAGACGAGGTATCTCAGGACTACAATGGACCACGCGAGGCAATTGGTATTGCGAAATACATGCGTGCCCAGGTGGGACCCGCATCCAAGCTAGTGAGCAGCATTGAGCTGACAAAATTCTTGGACACCAAGGACACCACAATCTTTGGCTACTTCAGCGATAATAATTCGAATTTGGCCAAGCTCTTCTTGAAGTTTGCAGACAAAAATCGCGAAAAGTATCGCTTCGGACACAGCGAAGACAAGGACGTGCTAAAGAATCAAGGCGAAACGTAAGTGAGGGCGATAGTGGGACAATTGCATGGACAAGTTTCAAGATCAAGCATTCAAGCGTTTCTGCATCCATCATTTATTTATTTTCAAACAATATATATTTCTTCATCTTAATAAATAGATTGTAGTTTGCAAAGGGCCTTTGCTTAATGTTGCATTCCATTTTATTTATATATATGGAACTCAGCTTGATTAGTGATGGTTGTGAACAATACGGACCGAGATGAACAGAAAATTAACCAGTTATTCATCTTCATGAAATATTTACACAACTATTAATAACACCAACTTTATGCTCTCTTTTTAAACAGCGATAAGATTGTGCTAATCCGTGCTCCACACTTGAGGAACAAATTCGAGTCTTCAACTATTAAGTTCGAGGGCAACACCGAATCCGAATTGAGCACATTCGTCAAAGAGTACTTGTAAGTAACTCACATACCGCTCGCTCCGTTTTTATACTGAGTAAATGTTTTACATTTGTAGCCATGGTTTGGTCGGTCATCGCACACAGGACACATCGAGCGATTTTCAGAATCCATTGATCACCGCCTACTATGCCGTCGACTACCAGAAGAATCCCAAGGGCACCAACTATTGGCGCAATCGTGTTCTCAAGGTGGCCAAGGAGTTTGTCGGCAAGATTAACTTTGCCATCAGCTCCAAGGATGACTTCCAACATGAGTTGAATGAGTACGGTTACGATTTTGTCGGTGACAAGCCCGTGATTTTGGCCCGCGATGCCAAGAATCTCAAGTATGCATTGAAGGAGGAGTTCTCTGTGGAAAGTCTAAAGGATTTCGTTGAGAAGTTGCTGGACAACGAATTGGAGCCGTACATCAAGAGCGAACCACTACCAGAATCCAATCATGCGCCTGTCAAGGTTGCCGTTGCCAAGAACTTTGACGAGGTGGTCATCAATAACGGCAAGGATACGCTGGTCGAGTTCTACGCCCCATGGTGCGGTCACTGCAAGAAGCTGACACCAATCTACGATGAGCTCGCCGAGAAGCTGCAAGACGAAGATGTGGCCATTGTCAAAATGGATGCCACTGCCAACGATGTGCCACCAGAGTTCAATGTGCGCGGCTTCCCAACGCTCTTCTGGCTGCCAAAGGATTCCAAGAACAAGCCCGTCAACTATAATGGCGGTCGCGAACTCGATGATTTCGTCAAGTACATTGCCAAGGAGGCAAGCACAGAACTGAAGGGCTTCGACCGCAGCGGCAAGTCCAAGAAGACCGAGCTGTAAGCTGCGTACATCTAAATCTAGCGTGTAACTAAGTAGCATTTCCATATTTTTGTAAAACCGAATCCATTCTCAAGCCAACAAACAGTCAATAGCGATCAGCAAATGCAATAATAAGAAATAACAAAAAATATGACGTGTATTTAATTATAAAAGCCTGATCGCTTTCTTGAAATTCAATTATTGCTGTCAATAAACGTCAAAACTATTTTCTTCTTAATAATAAAACATCGATATCGTTTAACTCTCACTTATAAATTAAATCGAACTTCTGCATTCAGATGCTCCATGTTCTCCTGCATCATGACGCGATACCAGTCCGGTATGAAAGAGTAAACATTGCGATTCTCGATGACTCGACTTGTGATGTTGCCATTGTTTGAATTGTAATCCAACAGATACACGGTGCTGGCGGAGTCCACATGATCCACCAATATCTGTATTTTCCGCAAGAGGCAATACAGGAAGTGCCCACATACATTCGGTGACCAACTGGAATCCTTTAAATTTAAAATACAGTTGTAGTCCATAATTGAATTAATTAGCTTTGTATCATTACGAAAACTTACGCACTCACGATATAGATCGGATATCTGTTTATTCTTGATCCTTTGCACGATGCCATTTTTATTGTGATAGGCAATATAAACTGTCTGTATGCCCACTAGGAAGGACTCTGTCCACCATTTGAGGACATCGTGGCGATTGTGCGCTAACCACTCGGCACGATTCATGGTTTCCAAGCGAGAGTACAGTTCAACAAACGTGTTGGGCAGTCCTATGCTATGAAAATAAGAGTGTAAAACGAGTTAATTTTTGGGAAACTCATATATCATTAGCTATGGACTTACGCTGCATATGGGTTGTACTGTGCAATAACGGGCGCATCGTAAAGGACATTTATACCGCATATATTAGTGGTAAAAACACCGTAATATTGACCGCTCAGATCCTTTTGTTGACCAGGAGCAGGTTGCTCTATGGACAATATGCATAAATAAACAAAAGAATTAAGGAAATTCAATTTTTCTACCTCGTCCCACAAGACAGTGCTGTCGTAGCACCTTCATATAAGCAGCCGACAATTTTTGTCTCTCCCGCTCACAGTCAAAGTGTGATAATGAGCCGGCCTCTGAATTTTGCACCTGGCTCATATAGATGGTTGTGCGATACTTGCAGACTGCTATTGTCCAGTTGTCCTTGTTTTCGTACGGAGTACACATGATCAGCTGCAACACCTGTCGGGTGCACATTATATCTGTACCCAGTTGCAGGAATCCGATTCTGTTACGCTTAATAAATCCTGCCGATCTCAAAAATAAAAATAAATTGTCCAAGTATTTTTGGTGTGAGTTTGATAGTTTCGCTTCTGCATCCTTGTTGATTACGTTGTAGTTTGCATTCAGCGAAAATGGAAATGATTCATTTCCCAATTGTATTAAGAAATAAAGACGCGAATCGGAATGCTCGAAAATGCCTTCAGACGACATAGAGTATTCGCCTACCCGTGAGGGTGTTTGTACATTTGGAAATGGTTGTTCGTTACACAAAAGACCAAATGAACGTGCATTGATGATTATTTTATCAAAATTGTTATTATTGGAACACATTTTCTTTTTATAGCGTTCGCGATTTACGTGTTTGAACGGTCCACTAGAAACAGTTATACGCGGCACTCTTCTTCTAAGCTATCTATTCACTGCGAAAATGTAAACAAACAGCCAACTCAGCCAGCTGAATGGGTATTAAGTATTTGGTATTTTCGTGGTTTACGGTCACACTGCCACCGGGCGATTGCACTGCACGTGTTTTGAAATTCGCATTGTTGATACGTCTTGTCTTGCATGCTGTGCATTAAAATTAAATTTGAATGCAAGAGGAGACAAAGCTATGGACGTAAAAACTAACAAACTGCGACGCAGTGTGCAGCAGCTCTTGCAGCTTACTGCCAGTGAGCCCCAGGACGATGTATTTGTCTTAAACTTGCAGAAATTTATAAAGAAAAAGGTAGGTAGCACCCAGCTAAAAAAACGTGTTTACAGCTTTTGAACTTATTAAAGCGCTACGTGGAACAAGATGTTGAGCGTTTGTTTAACAGCCTCAGCGAGCAATTAACGATGGCGGAATACACTGTGCCATTGGCCGTGAGCTTCGAGGAAGAACTTCTACTGCTGCTGACCATGTCGCTGCGCTGGGATCCTGCTGCTCACGCGGACCAATATAAATCAGAATGCATTGCTTTGGCCAAGTTGTTGCAGCTTTCGATTGATGCCAAAAGGTAAGCTTTCCCTATAATGTGGTAAAACTGCACACATCTGCATACAAATAGTGTATATACATTTTTAATTTATACTAACACAGATTTGCAAAGAGCTACTTTCGCAACCGGCCAGCACCATTCGAGAAGCAACAGAGCAATGATCACGTCGAGATACCCAGTAAGAGGACAAAACAGACAAATGCAAATGGCGTTATGAAAACAAAACAGCATTATTTAGACTTGGAGCTCGTTAAGTGCTGCTACCATCTGTTAAGCAGTGATGCTGTCTACTACCGGGAATTGTGGGACTGGTCACAGTTTTTGACCAACTATTCGGATAACAGTGTTAAATGTCAGCTGAGACAGCTTTACTGTAATCACATAATGGCCATGCTGACGGATATGTCGAGCACTCAGCTGCACACGCTAAACGCCCAAATACCCGACAAGGTGCGGCTTCAATTCGATGAGCAGCAGACGCTGGCTACGTACAGAAAATACGATTACTTATCAGATCTGCCGGAACAGGAGTTAACGCTTAAGCTAGAGAAGGCAAACCAATCAGTTACCAATATCGAAGGTGTAATCTTGCCAATCTTCAACAAGGACAATCAGCAATTCTATGCAGACACCGATGGCTGCTACGATCGCATTGTGAAAGTGGACTCAAGCATTGTGAATTTGCGTAGCATTGCGCTGGGCGTTGCTGCTGCCAAACCTATCTGTCTCTCCGGTCCAGTTGGTTGTGGTAAGACCACGCTAATTGAGTATTTGGCGCGTAAGACTGGTCGCATTTGTCCCAAGCCAAAGGAAATAGAAACACGCGACAAAGCAAAGCTGCAAGCGAAAGAAGAAGATGAACTACTTAAACCGAAACGAAACCAGAAAGTGGTTAAAAATTCTGGAGAGAAGAGAAAAATCGCTGAAGTACCCATGGAAGATTTAATGGTGCTAGAGGAAGGCGATGGTCTTGCCAAGAGAAATGGATTTTTACGCATACAATTGGGGGATCAGACCGATAGTAAAATGTTGTTGGGTCAATATCGCTGCACAGATGTGCCCGGCGAATTCGTTTGGCTGCCCGGCGTACTGACGCAGGTAAGAAAGACGATTGTTGGGGTAGCTCGGCCATTTAATTTATAATCTAATTATTTCAATATAACAATGTTAATTTTAGGCAGTCATGCATGGCTACTGGCTGCTGTTGGAGGATCTGGACGCAGCCACTCAGGACACATATACGATATTAAGCAGTCTATTGGAGCGCAACTATCTAAGCGTGCCTGGCTTTCGTGATTGTGTCAAGATAGAACCTGGCTTTCAGCTTTTTGTAACAGTTCGGTATGTTGGCTGAATTATTATCTTTGAGCTATTAACCAATTATGATCTTAACAGGACCAACAAATCTTCAAATAACTGCAGCCAGAAATCTCTATTTTCGCTGCTTGAGAAATATTTGTATACCATCAATATTTTGCCGCTGTCCCGCAACGAGTTGTGCAAAGTTGTTAGCACCAACTATGAAAGGCTGGCCACCGTGGCCAATCGCATTGTGGACGTGTTCCTGACCTTCTCCAGTGGCGATCACATGTCTGCCGATAATTTACGTCAACAGGAGCGCAGCGATAAGGCAGATACGACGGAGAAATATGTTGCACTGCCTTTTGAACAGGTAGCAACCACTAGCATGCCTAAATCGGGTCGTTTGGTGTCCACGCGGGATCTGATCAAGCTGTGTCAGCGTGCGAATGCCCAATTCTCTGTGACCAGCGCCGAGTGCGCTTACTTTGTCTTCCAAAATGCCGTCGATGTTTTCTGCTCGTATTTGCCGCAAAGCAAGGAAAAGACAGCTCTGATCACAAGCATTGGGGCCAAACTGGGAATTATACGCTCACGCTGTGAGCATTTTGCCAATGAATATAAACCTGATGTGGCGTTTGGAAAGCAAAGTTTTAAAATTGGCCGTGCGACACTGCCCACAATACCCGTTGTAGAAGAGGAGGAACTCAACGAGAAACAAAGTGCCTCAAAGAGACAAAAGTTAACGTTGCAGACGCAAAGAACAATTTCCAAATCAACAGTCAAGCGTGCAACTTTCTCATTTACCCGCTTGGCTAGCTGCATCCTGGAGCGTATTGCCGTCTGTGTTACCCATTCGGAGCCAGTGCTGCTGGTGGGCGAAACTGGTGTGGGAAAGACGTCGTCAGTGCAGTACCTAGCTGAACGCACAGAGCATAAACTTGTTGCCATTAACATGAATAATCAATCGGATGTCTCTGATCTGGTTGGTGGCTTTAAGCCAGTCGAACTGAACTATGTTCTCGCACCGTTGCGATTTGAATTCGAGCATCTGTTTGGCGAAACGTTTAATGCTAGTAAGAATCTACAATTTCTAAGAATATTTGCCACCCACTTTAACAACGGACGACACAGCGTCATCATACGCACCATGCTTAATGTGGCAAGCGGCATATTGGGCAAAGAGGAGCACAAGCTAAATCCGCTGCTGCCACGCTGGCGAACGCTGCACGAGAAGTTGCAGCGACTGCAAACACAGCTGGAGAAGAGCATTAACATATCCTTTGCCTTTATACCTGGCTCGCTGGTCAATAGTATCAGCAATGGCGACTGGGTGCTTCTGGATGAAATCAATTTGGCCTCGGCCGAAACCCTAGAATGCCTGTCCACCATACTGGAGCCGGAGGGCTCAGTAGTGCTGCTGGAACGTGGTGATTTTATGCCCGTGAAACGTCATCCCGATTTTCGTATATTTGCCTGCATGAATCCCAACACAGACATTGGCAAAAAGGATTTACCGGTTGGCATACGGAATCGCTTTACTGAGTTCTTTGTCGATGAGCTGACCACCGATGCGGATTTGGGTCTACTGGTCGGCGATTATCTGGCCAATACGGGCATTCAGCGCAAGTCTGTGCACAGCATTGTGCAGCTCTACAAATCGCTGCGACGTCTCTCCGAGCTGCAGCTCAACGATGGCCTTGGCAATCGTCCTGTCTACTCGCTGCGCACACTCTGCCGCAGTCTGCGCATTTGTGCCCGAAATTTGTGCGGCTCCATTGAGCGAAATCTGTACGAGAGCTTCTGTTTGAGTTTTCTCACCCAACTGGATCCGGAATCGCATCAGTTGGTGTTGTTGCTCATACGGGATGCACTTCTGCACAATACAAAGGTGGTGCTTAATCAATCGCTGCCCCGACTGGGCGAGAATTATTTACAATTTGAGGGTTATTGGATCCAGAGCGGCAGTCTGGAGTTGCAGCCCTGCGAACGTTATATATTAACTGGTAGTGTCAAGAAGAATCTACAGGATCTGGCGCGCATCATTTCCATTGGAAAGCTACCCATTCTACTGCAGGGACCCACCAGTGCCGGCAAGACGAGTCTTATCGATTATGTAGCCAGGCGCAGTGGCAATCGTTGTCTACGCATCAACAATCATGAGCACACCGATCTGCAGGAATATATCGGCACCTATGCAGCTGACGTTAGCGGAAAGCTAAGCTTTCGCGAGGGTGTCCTTGTGCAGGCCATGCGTCATGGCTACTGGATCATTTTAGATGAACTGAACTTGGCCTCAACGGACATCCTCGAGGCACTCAATCGAGTGCTGGACGACAATCGGGAGTTGTACATTGCCGAGACGCAAACGCTAGTCAAAGCGCATCCAAATTTTATGCTGTTCGCCACACAGAATCCTCCGGGTCTTTATGGTGGCCGCAAAACGCTCTCGCGCGCATTTAAGAATCGTTTCATTGAGCTGCACTTTGCGGACATACCACGCGCCGAGCTGGAGACTATATTGGAGCAGCGTTGTTTGATACCCGCTTCCTACTCACGCAAGATGGTGCAATGCATGACCCAGTTGCAACAGCATCGCAAGAACACTTCCAAGCAGGTGTTCACGCTTCGTGATCTGTTCCGCTGGGGCAACCGCTATACGCTGGCGGATAAGTCGTTGCAGGAGGATAACAAATACGATTGGAATCAGCATCTCATTGAAGAGGGTTATTTGGTGCTCTCCGCCAAGGTGCGCAGCAGCGAAGAGCTGCAGCTGATTGAGCAGACTCTATACGGGAACTTCAAGAAGCGCATTGACCTGGAGCTGCTCTTTGATATCCAAACGAAGCGAGAGAGCTCCGCTGTTAGCCGGCATATTCTCGACGCCATACGCAACTTTAAACAGCGCGGTGATATTGTCTGGACGCGCAACATGACCCGCATGGCAGTGCTAACCGCCAAGGCACTCCAGTTCGATGAACCCGTGCTTCTAGTGGGTCCAACGGGATGCGGCAAGACGACTGTGTGCCAATTGTTGGCGAGCATTGCACAGGTGCAACTTCGCATACTCAATTGTCATATGCACACGGAGGGTGCAGACTTCTTGGGAGGATTGCGTCCATGTCGTGGTCAACAGAATGGGGAGCAGCAGTCGCAAAAGCTCTTCGAATGGGCAGACGGACCGCTCATCTACGCCATGTTGGAGGGCTCCTATTTTATGGCCGATGAAATATCTCTGGCTGAAGATTCAGTGCTGGAACGTCTCAATTGCATACTGGAACCAGAGCGCAGCGTTCTTCTAGCAGAAAAGGGCGGTGTTGTCGAGGAGGATGTGACAGTCAGCGAATCCAATTTCAACAAGGACTTTATTGTGCAAGCCAAGTCAGGCTTTCAGTTTCTGGCCACAATGAATCCAGGTGGTGATTTCGGCAAGAAGGAACTGTCGCCGGCACTGCGCAATCGCTTCACTGAAGTCTGGTGTTTGCCATCAGATAACAAAACCGATCTAATAGAGATTGCACACAATTGCATGCAGCGTGGATCAGCTACCAGTGCCACGTCGAGTACGTCGCATAAAATAGCTGAATATTTAGTGGAAATTGTGCTCTTTATACGCGATTCAAATGAAAAATTCAAGTTTTCCGTGCGCGACATACTTGCGTGGGCCAATTACATGGTCAGCAACTCGCATCTCACATTCGCAGAGCAAGCCATCTTTGGACTGGAGACCATATTTCTGGATGCGCTCGAAATGCTGCCACATGAATCCCAGACGCAAATCGAGGCACTTAAGTGCGGGATCATCGATCATGCCATTCGACAGGCAGCTGTCATACTTGATGAGCACTTTGAACTCTCGCATGTGGAAGAGAAGCGTGGACAACTGGTGCAACTAGATGAAGAGCGCTTTGGCATACGTCCTTTCTTTATTAACGTCAATCCGGAGCGCCTGACGCCCGCCAATGCCGAGTTCTTGTTCGATGCGCCGACCACAAAACAGAATCTATTTCGTCTGCTGTCGGCACTCTCGTTGCAGAAGCCGGTGCTGCTCGAGGGACCACCTGGCGTGGGCAAGACCTCGATTGTGGAGAGCATAGCGCATGCGATTGGCTATCAAATCGTGCGCATCAATCTGTGCGAGCACACCGATCTGGCCGATTTATTTGGCACCGATCTGCCCGCTGAGGATAATCTACTGGAGCGTGTCGAGGCTCAGAGTCAGCTTGGCAGCTTTGTGTGGCGCGATGGTCCGCTGCTTGCCGCACTGAAAGCTACTCGCACTTGGATATTGCTGGATGAGCTGAATCTGGCACCTCAATCTGTGCTCGAGGGTCTTAACGCAGTGCTGGATCATCGTGGCGAGGTTTACATACCGGAACTGAATAAGAGCTTCCAGTTGACAGACTCCACTCGCATCTTTGCCTGTCAGAATCCACTTAAACAGGGCGGCGGACGCAAGGGATTGCCGCAATCCTTCCTAAATCGATTTAACAAGGTCTATCTGCGCAAACTAAGCACCGAGGATCTGCTCCATGTGGTGAATGTCAAGTACGCCTCGTATTTTGATGAGTTAAGCAAGTATTTTAATACACTACTGGATGCGGAGCAGCTGCCCAAAGGCAATGTATTCGATCTGCACAATGGACACTCTTCTGATACTACTGAAAATAGTTTCAATTTGGCTGTGCGCCTGGTGCGCTTCTCGGAGGTGCTGGATCGCGGTGTTGCCACGATGGAGTTTGGCTACAAGGGTGGCCCCTACGAGTTCAACTTGCGCGACATTCTTCGCTGGTGTGATCTACTCCACAATCCGGCCACGGGCTACCTTATGCTGCCTGGTGTCAATAACTTCCATGGCGCCTTTCAGAACTTTTTGCTGACACTCTATGAGCGGATGCAGCTGGTCTACTATCAGCGCATGCGCTGCGATCAGGACAAGCTTTACATACGCAATGCTTTTGCGGGTGTTTTCAACTGTAATGCGGAGCAGCTGAACACTGTTGCCGAGGATGTGGCGGTCTACTGGACCTCTGACAAGGTCTACCTCAACGATGTGGTGCTGGAGCGCGAGCAGTTGGCTCTCGGATCAGCAGCACAGCGACAGGAGCAGGCGCCACTATTGCTTGCTACGCAACGACAGCAGCTCAAACAAATTGTGGAAACGGTGCACATGGAGAAGCCACTTTTGCTCTGTGGTACCACGGACAGTGGCAAAACCAAACTGATCGATGCGCTCTGCGTACTCTCCAATCGTCGGTGCAACTCGGATAACATTGATGATTCCGTAACAGGCAGTTTTCAACAGGTAAAATAGCTAGCACTATTTTTAGTTGATCCCTTTTAATTCCTCTTAATTTTAGGTCGATCTCAATCGTCATCTTGAGGATATCTATAAAAACGTGCAGAGTTTGATATTTGCCGTGGCTCAAAAGGCTTTTCTACAGCAGACGGAGTCAGCTTTTGTGCAACAACTATGGAACACTTGGAGCAAGTACAATCAGTTGAACAGACTAACCACAGGTGAGCAGCTCCTTCATGTCTCTTTGTTCGTTTACTGACCAATATATTTTTCCCCTTTTCTTTGAAGAATCCCAACAACATAGCGTTGCAGAGGAGTTGCAGTTGTTCGCGCATCGTTTGGTTGCTTTAAGTGAGATTATTACCAAGCTTGAAAAGACGCCGTTGCAATGTCGTGTTCCGCTGTTCGAGCAACTGCCCCAAAACAAATCCCAGCTCTTGCTCTTGCAGACCTACATAAAATCAGCAGAATCGCTCAACACGGGCGGCTCCTTTGAGTGGGTGGATTCGAATATTGTGACATCTTTAAAGTGTGGCCAATACATATTGCTGGAACATGTGAATCTTTGTTCATCCGCTGTCTTGGATCGATTGAATCCAGTGTTTGAGCCCAACGGCAGTCTCTTGATCGCGGAGAAGGGCATCAGTGCAAACGACAGCGCAGAGGTGGTCCAAAGATCGCCAAATTTCCGCGCATTCCTCACCATCGATCCCAAGAACGGAGAATTATCACGCGCCATGCGCAATCGTTGCGTCGAATTGTCGTTGTCCGTGGCCAAAGATGCCTACAGCATAGACGATATGCGCGCCATTGTCCATGGCCAGGGAGTGCACAATATATCAGCCATTGACTGCATGCTATCCGTACATAGGAATATAACCCAACTAACAGAGTTCAATTCGTATTCCATATCGCATCTGACGCACTTTGCGTTCCTCAGTGCCGCCTACAAGCGCATTGGCTATGAGCTGAAGCGCGCCCTCTACGTGGCCGCCATGGAAGTTTATGTGTACTCAGCCAACATGGATTTAATAGGCTATGGTCTGGCCTACTATCAGAACAAGCTGCGCGAAGTGGTGCTGGCACAAACGGAGGCTTATGTTGAAGGTGAAGAAGAGCAGGAGGATTACCTCAACGATGTTATACTGCGCACAGATGAGCTGAATTCCCTGACTCTCATCAAACTGCAGGCGGTGACTTTGAAACTGCTGCTGCAGTCGCCAACCGATAGTGATCTTCCCAAGACGCAGCTAATATCACTTTTTCAATCTATGTCAGCGCTGGATTTAAGTCAGTTAAATGTCAAGCAGATTAGCCGCTTCCTAATCCACATGCTTTACGAGATGAGCGCCTTTGGTGAGCTGCATATGCGACATCTCTATTTGCAGCAATGCCTCACGGCTCAACCCGAACTGCAGCAGCTCTCATCCAGTTTGTATGCCTGCCTGATGCAGCAGGGTAAACGTTTCCAGACCACCTTAACTAATCTGCCCTGGCATAGAACCCTATTTCCACGTCTTCGTGATTATGTCACCCAGCCACCATCAAGGGATGCTGGCCCAGACGCTGCCTTGGCGCTTAGTGCATCCTTGTTGTCTCAGCTGCTGGTCGCTCAGATACCCAAGCGAGCTGTGACTCAACTACAGCACCTGGACGCTCTGCAATACTCACAGGCACTGCGGGATAAGAAGATCACAGAGAAGTATAGCAACGATTTTCTGTGTCATCTCTCCAACTTCCTTGAAAGCTTGCAACTGGCACTGCAGCAGCATTTGGGCGCAGCCAAGTTTGAACTATCGCAATATGGCAAGTTTCTGACAAAGTTCCATTGGTATAATCGCCTGCTGGACACTGCGCAACAGAAGCTGCTACAACACAATGAGCTGCATGCCCCTGTGATGCACAAGCTCGTGCTTCATTTCAAATGGCTGGAGAAACATTTACTGGCTGCAATTATTGAGGCATGGCCCGATTTTCTTCACACTCACGTGACACTGCGTGAGAGCCTGGAGCAGCTTACCTCCTATGTGGAGGACACCAAGCGGCCCATTAATGTGTCTAGCAAGATTTATGCCAAGCAATTTACACAGTTCCAGCCCTATTACCTGGAGGCACAGGTAAGTGCCGAGTGATACCAGAAAGTATATAAATAATATTTATTTATTTATTATATTTCAGGTAATGTTGCATGATAAAGCGTCGCAGTTGCAGCAGCTGCTGAATGTGGTGCCGCAGTACGGCAACATGGATAGCAAATTGTGGTTGCACAAATGGCTGTCCCTGCAATCGGATGAGGCGCATAAGTGGCGCGCCTTTCTCCGCACCCACATCAGAAGCTGCCAAATTAAACTGTTCGAGCTGAATGACGCCTCCACGTACAATAGCGAATTGCAAGCAGCGCTTCGTAGGCTTCAGCATCAGTTGAAGGAACAACAACAGGAACAACCAGAACAGGACGAGAAAATATTAATAGATATCGAGGAAGTTAGACAGAAGCTGACTGCTGGCAGGGATGCAGCTGAGGATGAGCATGTGGTTGATTTAATTGCCGGCGAGCTCAAGTCCTATCAGCTGCTGCAGGCCGCATTGCGTGATTACTTCATGGACCGGGCGTTGAGCAGGACTCTTCATGCCGATTTCGATGAGGAAGTGAATCAGCTGTACAGCGAGCAGCTGCCCACGCTAAATGGACATCTGTGGCAATGCCTGAATACGCTTAGCGGTGCGACTCATGGCAACATTATGTTGGCCTGGCGTGAAATGTCCCATGCACTGCAGGAATTACACAGTCCGGAGGAGTTTGGCTCGCTGCTGCACCGGCAGTTCGGCAGCAGCAGTTGCTACAAGGCGCTGCGCAGCTATCAACGCCAGTTTCGCCAGGCGCTCCAATGCTATCAGCTAGAGAATTTGGCCACACGCTTCGACTGTGCTCAGGTGCCCAGTGATATGGAGCTTGTGAGTCGTTACAGCTATCAAGGACCCGCTTTGAGCAATGCTCTGCTGTCCCTAGTTTGCCAATCAAACGGACAGCTGCTCTCGGTGCCGCTCAGCGAGCTGCAGCCCTGGCGTCAGGCACTGCAGCAGACGCGTCAATTGCTCTGGCAGAATGCACAGCTGCTGAGCCGTCGGCACAGTCCGGAGTTGAACAATCTGCAGCTGGTGCAGGAGAGTGGCAGGCAGCTGCTTAACGAATTGGAATATGTGACACATGTGCAGCAGGAGCAAGTGCAGCAGCAGCAAACGGATTCGGGCTTTGAGCGTTGCATACAGGAATTACAGCAAGTGCTGCAACAATTGCAGGCGCCTCAAGATCAGATTAAACCATTGAGCTCCGTCTTTAATGCGGCATTGGCCAACACACTGATTGGCGTTCTGGAGCTGTGCGTGCTCACGCATGCGCCACTCATCGATCCCGTGGAGAAGAATCGTCTGAAGAACCTGTACATAGCCGAGGATATTGATTGTCTCGTGCATTTGTGTGGCGCCTACGATTTTATGCGCATCATCATGAACTACAAGCACTTTGGCCAGCAAATCTATGAGCAAGTGCAGCAGCGCCTGCACTCAGCGAAACAGCAACAACAACAACTCAATCAGAAGGTAGCACTGCGTCCCGATCAATGCTTGTATGCCAACCTGGTGCAGGACTTAACGCACTTCCTCACATCCAATTGCGACTGCGCAACCCTGCACAAGCTGATTCAAGTCATACGCGGGAACTGGTCCCACTTTGTAGGTAAGCAGGCAGCGAATGAGCAGCAACTGCGACGTGGCGCAGAGCTGCTGAACAAGCTGGAGCTGTGGCTGGCGAATGCGCAACGATTTGTGCATCATACGCTCGCCCGATACGATGCCTACTACCAGGACTTTGTGCTGCCCATCAAGTGTGCTGTCAATCAAATGCGTTTTGGATTGGAGCAGCTGAAGCAACTCTTTAGTCGCCTCTTAATGGCTGGCAGCGCAGCGGAGGCCGTCAAACTGGAGAAGACAATCGCACAGATCGGCGAGTTTCCCGCACAGCGTCCATTGGCCATCAGGAATAGCCATGTGTATGGACTGCTTGCCAAGCTGCCGCACAGCGAGCACGAGTACTTCCGTCTGCTGAAAGCGAAGCTGAGCGAGCTGCGCAACTTCATCAGCATTGCCTCCAGCATTGATGAGACAATATTTGCGGCCTACGATGATGCCCTAAGCATATGTAATCGCACGTGGCAGCAGGAGGAGCAGCGTCGCAACGAGCAGCGTGCCGAGGAGGAGAGTCTCTACAAGACTAAGACACTCGGTGGCGTCGAGGATGAGGAACTTGAGGCGCTGCAGGAGATTGAGGAACATTTTCCCACCAACCTGGACGAAGATTTTGCCGAATTTGTTGACCAGCCCACGCTGGAGCAGGTCCTCAAGCTGGACAAGAAGGCAACGACTAAAGCGAAGCTAGCTCAAATTGTCAATGAGCAGGATTATGTATTCCTCGCACGCAATTTCATAGAGTCAATGACCAGGTGCACAACTGTTAGCTACAAGGATCGTGAGCAGCAGCAGCGGGAGAAGCTAGATCTGCAGCTGATTCAACCTTATCAGGCACGTCTGCAGGTCTTTGTACAGCTGCATGGACACTATAAGACTGCCGTGGGCGCCACCCTGGATGACAGCGTCTATAATGCTCTAACATTTGCGCTGGCTGTGCAGCAGCGACAGCTGCAGGACATTCACTTGGAGGAGAGTCAGAGCAGCCCAACTTATGACTTCTATAAGGATGCCAACATTATGGAGATCAATGGCTGTTTGGATGTCATGGAACGCATTGAAAAGCGTGTGCTGGAGCAGCTGGAACTGTATCCGGAGCATGCTGGACTCGCAGACATTAAGCTGGTCATTTCACGCATCCGGAAGCTGCCAGCAAATGCTAGTGTGGTACGCTTCAACACTGGCTTTCAGCTGCTGCGCCAGAAGGTGGCGCTCTGGAATGAGCTGGCCCACAGGAACAACAATCTGGTGGCGGAGGAGATTGAAGTGGCTGAGTTTGTGCAACGCTGGACAAAACTGGAGCTGCAACACTGGCGCAACTGCCTCAATCAAACCGCACAACTAGTGGAGTTGAAAGCCTATCGCTACTGGTTCTTCATCTACAATCTGCTCCAAGGGGGATCAGCCGAGCTGCCGGAATTGATACGCACATTGCGTCAGTTCGTGGAGGCCTCAAGCTACGGTGATTTCCATGTGCGTCTCCAACTGCTACATGGCTTCGAGATGTACCTGCACAATGTGGAGCGTGCGGGCAAAGCAAAAATGGATGTGATACCAGTCATTGCAGCGCTGCATAATCTTCAATTGTATTTTGCACAGTTTGTCCAGGAGGTGGCGGGCACCGTGAAGCTGCGCCGTGCGCCCATTGAGAAGAAGCTGCGTGAGTTCGTCAAGATTCAGAGCTACAACAAGGATCTTAGCTACTTTAGCATGCGTAACAATGTGGCCAGTGTGCATCGTAATCTGGGCAAGTTCCTCAAGGAGTATCGCCTGCTGCTCGAGCAGAAGATCAGTGAAGTGTTCCAACCCAAAGATTCCACCGTCAAGGACTATAGCATGGATAAGAATAGGTTCAATCAGAAGTCTATACTATATCACCTGGCCAGCCAGCACTTTGTGGCGCCGCAACAACTGCGCGACAAGTATAGCGCACTGGATTTGGGTTCGGATTCGGATTCGCTGCCACTATTACAGCAGTTGGGCAAACACTTTGGCACCGCACGCAACATTGTGCGGCAGACACTAAATCACACGGAATATGGCCCGCTCCTTACGGAACTGGACGAACTGGTCAATGCGCAGCTGGAGCGTTGCGAGCAGCTACGCAATATGAACGTCGATCGGAGCAAGGAACGTCCTCAACAGAAGTTGCAGGCCAAGCAAATACTGCAGCAGAAGCGCAAAGCCTTAACCGATCTCTTCAAGCTGCTCACCCGACTGGGCATTAGCTACAAGTCCGGCCTGATGGAGCTCTCGCTGCGCGGCGAGTTTGAGAACTTTGAACTGGCGCCGTTCTGCATTGAGGCAATGCTGCCCAAACTGCACTCCAGTGGACGACAGTTCAATCAACAGCTGGATCTTTACTATATGAAGAGCGTCTTCAAGCTGAAGTTGCTGCAGAATATTATGCTTACACCACTATCAGAGCTGGGACCACCTAACATCGAGCGCATCAAGGGTTTCGCTGTGGATCTGTTTCTGCACGTGCAGCAGCAGCGCGAGCAGTTGTCCAACGCCACACGGCAGTTGCATGACTTGCGCAATGCACTCCACCAGTTGCGCCACGTGGCTGATATTGTGCTGCCAACGGAGGCAACCATTGAGCAGCTCAGCTTTTCGCGCAATGCGGACGAGTGTGTGCAGTTGAAGCATAAGCTCTGCCAGATACAGTACGTCTTCCGGCAATGGCAACTGCTGCTTCATTGTGCACCATTGCAGGCTAGCAGCGAGCACAGCGTGCTTCTTCCCAGTCGAACGCTGCCTCAAGCCGAGCTGCTGGAGCTGTGTGGCGTGATCTTGAGCGGCAGCCAGGCTTTGCTATTGGAACTCGAGCGTGCGTCTGTGGAATTTCTGGACAGCAATAAGCTGTCTCAATATCAGCGTAGATATCAAACAATTTTGGACAACATGCAAAAGGCGGTGACTCATCTTAATGCTGGACATGAGGAGCATTTGCCGTTGGCACAGCCATTGTTGGCGTTGCTTGCTCAACTGGAAGGCAACACGGCCTGTGATGTGTCCTCTGATGAGCCCGTTGAGCTCGACAATGTGGATGCGGAGCTTGTGAACATAGCTCACGGTGTGCTGTTGGCGCTGCAAAAGATCTACAAGCAGCATGGCAAGCAGCACGAAGTGCAGGAGAGCGAGGAGAAGGAAAGCCTCAAGGAGCAGCATCTAAAGCAGCATTTGACAGGTCAATTGAATGCCGACTGGCAACTGCTGAGCATGCCAAGCACGCTAAGCAAGCTTTCCAATGTTCTGCTAGTCCTAAAGCATGCCAATCCTAGCCAGAAGCAACTGCTCTGCTTGCGGCGAGCTGTGGCCTTAATGCCAATTCTCGAGCAGTATCAACTACTGGCGGATTATGTTCTTTTGCAACAGCTGGGTACGCATAGGGTCTCAGCAAAAATGCTTTCAATTATGTTGACCGCATTTGTGGAGATTGGCAGCAAGGGTTTCTGTGTGCCACCAGATCTAATGCAGGACGAGGAGGGTCAGTCCAAGCAGGACTCCAAGAATGGCGAAGGCTTTGGTCTAGAAGATGGCACCGGCGAGAATGATGCGTCTGATAAAATCGAGTCTGAGGATCAGCTGGATGATGCCAAGCGGCCCGAGGACCGCAAGGATGAGGGCGACAAAGAGGAGCCCGACTGCAAGGAGGAAAAGGGCATTGAGATGAGCGATGATTTCGATGCAAAAATGCAGGACGTGGAGAAACCGGAAAACGAGGAAGATGACAGCGGTGAGTCCGAAGATGAAGATGACCTCAACAAGGAAATGGGCGAAACAGAAGAGGGCGCCGAAAAGCTCGACGAACAGATTTGGGGCGACGATGAAGAAAAACAGCCCGAAGAGGAGGAGCCCGACATGAATGAAGAGGATCAGGGCAAGGGTACCAAGGATGAGAAGGATGACCATAACGATCTGGACACCAAAAACGATGCGGCCAAGGAGGATGGTAAGGACGAGCATGAGAAGGATGGCCTTGATGCGACAAGCGAGCCAAGTAGCGAGGATAAGCGTAAGGAGCAGGCCAAGGATATTGATGACATGAAAGAGCCCGAACTAGATGAGGAGCAAACGAATGCCATGCACAATGAACTCGAGGAGCCACCAGAACCCGAGGAAATGGATTTAGGTGATATGAACAACGTAGACGAAAATCACGACAACGACGCCGACGAGCAAAATGATGAGAATCCTTTTGATATCGACGCCATGAAGGAAAACATGCAACCAGCCGATGAGCCCGATGAGCCAGACGCCGCCGAAGAAGAAGCTAAGGAGACTCAGCCCGAGTCGGATGACAGCGACTCCGAGGCTGAAGAAGGTGGCGCTGAAAATGATACCACTCAAAATGCGAAAGACAATGCTGAAGAAGAAGAAGCGACTGCCGAAGATGAAAAGGAACAGGAAGAGCCGGAAACCCAAACACGTGGTGATGTGAATAAAGAAGATGAAGAGCAGGAAGAACCACCTGCAGAGCCAGAGGCACGTGAAGAGAAACCAGAGCAGCACACACAATCCAAGGACAAGTCCAGCAAGGAAGATAATGTGCAATCTGTCCCTGATACCGAACAGAACAGCTCAGCGGAACAGATGCAACAGCAGCAACAAGATGAAAATATCAAACAGGAGCAAAAGATGGACGAGCAGGAGACGGGCGAAGAGAAGGATGGCGTTGGACAGGCCGAAAATGATGTAAGTTTGAATTATTTAAATTTGAAGCGATTTTCTATTTATAATTATTTGTTTTCCAGACAAACGATGGAGGTCATCAGGGCGTAGCCGAGACTAAGGAAACAATCTCCCAGGAGGAACGTAAAAATGAAAAGCAAACTCAGGAGAAGCGTAAGCAAGGACGCACCAATGAGGAACGCACCTTAGGTAGCTATTAATATAAACATTCCCAGTCTCCTTACGAGCCTCTAATTTCAATACTCTTCACAGGAGAAGCGGAACAAAACAAGTTAAAACAGCTCAAAACAATCGACCAAATGAAAGAGTCCAAGCAAAATGAAAACGAGCAACAGGATCAAACGGACGAAAATGTTGAGGCCGAGGAATATCAGCATGTCAAGGATCCAAAGACCAGCGATAAGACAACATTGGACAATGCCACTGAGGAGCAGTCTAAGCAAATCAAACATCAAGAGGATGACGAGCCGAAAGAGGAGGAAAACCTGGATGCGGAAAATGCAGATGAGCTAATGGCCGACGAAGAGCCAACAGCGCATGAGGAGGAAGATGCTCAACTAGAGCAGCTTAGCTCTGAAAAGACTGACCAAAAGTCTGAGAAGCCCTCGAAGACAGAGCAAGCAAAGGAACGCTTGGAAACACCAGAGCAAATGGAAATCGAGGGCGAGGTAGTTGCCACAATGACGGTACCACGCAGCACTGAGACCACTGCGCACAGCAAGTAATATCAAACTATAATGCCTTATCATATACAGTTGTAGATAATAAATAACTATATTTGCAGTACGGAGTTGCTACTGGACAAGAGCACACTGGCCCAGGAGCTGAGCACAGCCGAGCAAATTGAACTGCGTCAATTGTATCAGCAACAGTTGACCAGCTCTAATGCCGTAAGTTAAATCTAAATAAATTCAATTTAGATCATTGCTTACCACAAAATAATATTTTGCAGATTTTACCGCATCACGAGGATTATGAAAGTTGGTCCAGCATTTCCAATCGCATGACCCAAAACGCTCGAGAATTATGCGAACAGTTGCGTCTTATATTAGAGCCAACGAAATGCACACGCCTCAAGGGTGACTATCGTACAGGACGTCGCATTAACATGAAGAAGATCATACCATATATTGCGTCGCAATTCCGCAAGGATAAGATTTGGTTGCGTCGCACTAAACCGGCGCAGCGTGACTATAAAATTACAATTGCCATTGACGATTCCAAGTCGATGCATCATAACAATTCCAAGACCCTGACACTCGAGGCCATTTCTCTGGTGTCACAAGCACTGACACTGCTTGAGAGTGGTCGCCTGAGTATTGTTTCGTTTGGAGAAGCGCCGCAAATAATTCTGAACCACACGGATCAGTTCGATGGACCGCGTTTGGTGAGCGCCCTCAACTTCGCTCAAGATAAAACGAAAATCGCTGGTCTTCTCGACTTTATACGCACCGTGAACACCGAGGAAAGCGGTCTTGGTGGTGATAATGGACTATTTGAGAATCTGCTGCTCGTATTGAGCGATGGTCGAAACATATTCAGTGAGGGCAATCAAAAGGTAAAGAATGCGATTAAATTGGCCCGACTGCAGCGGATATTCCTCGTTTACATTATCATTGATAATCCGGAAAATAAGGTATGCAATTTAAATATACTCCAATTATGTTTATCTCTAATGCATAACACTTTTTCATGCAGAATTCCATTCTGGACATACAGCACGTGGAAGTTAATGCTGATGGTTCGGTCAAAATTAACTCATATTTGGACAGTTTTCCTTTTCCATACTATGTGATTGTACGTGACCTAAACCAACTGCCACTGGTGCTAAGCGAAGCCATGAGACAATGGTTCGAATTAGTCAATAGTGAATAGTAACTTAGTTTTGTATATAGTAAGCATATTGGACACAATTGAGCCAATATTATATTTTGACCAACTTGTAAACATAGTTTTAGACTTATTTGAAAAGTTTATAGTATCAATTTATTTTCTTTTATGGTTATAAAAAAATATAACCTTACATTATTTTGAAGGAATTCGTCTGTATATTGCATATAAATATATATATATGGTTGACTTATTTACAATAGAATATGAATTTTTGTTCAGACATAATCAACTTATATGTAATTGTTAGTGCAATACTACTTGTAACTCAAAGGGATATTCTCTTGAGTTGAGACCCTGTCTAAAAAGCTGTGTATGCTGCCAAGCCACGTCACCCTTGCCTCCGCTTAATTTGGCAACAATTTGGAATTCACTGGCGTTTTCGATGCACTTGTTGCCATCGTTAGTTTCCACGCTCACATTTATTTTGCCCTCACTAAATGTTTTCGTTTCGAAAATAAGTTTATAGGATTTCACCTTAAGATTTGTTTTCGTCAAATTAAATTTCCAAACGATTTCAGCACTGTCCGTATCCTCTGAAAAATAATTATATTAATTATTGATGGATGGTTAATTAGATGGGTGGTTTACCTAAACGCGCCAAATAGGCCATTTTCCAGTCACGCTCCACCTTACGAAATATATTCTTTGATGCAAATTGCGCGCTCTGCCATGTTTTGTACGTCTCGAGTACGTTAACCTGTTCACCATCTATGAAAAGAACATAGTCGATCGTCAGTGCGAATATATAACAGTTTTGACCAATAAAATACCTTGGGTATATCGTTCGTACGTATCGTTGGCACAGCTGTAGCGTAGATTTAACTGACGACGCTCCAGCTCGGTCTCGTTTGGCGTGAATACGAAAATCTGCAATTAAATAATCATGAACATGTAGACAATTAAGCAGGCAATTGCATTGGAGCGCGGCTGCTGACTCACATTGGTGAATGTGTGTTCACCTCGCGACTGTCGCCACGACAAGCTGCCCGAGCTTCTGCCCTTCAACTCACTCTCCGTTGGCGTGCTGTGCAAGTGGAAAAGTGTTGAGAACCGCTTTAGCAATGACAACATATAAAAATAACAATAATAAATGCATACCGTTCCACGGTCATGGAGATGACCTCGCACATGTTGCGCTGGCTGAGGAACTTTTTGCGTTCGCCAGTTGCGAATTGCTGGCGCTTTGCTCTTATCATATTCAGAGTATCGATGAGCTCCTTTTCCGTGCAGAGTTTACGTATCTGCAGTATTTGCTGATGATTGTTGGTATATCGCCAGGTCACGTCCTGTGCATCATCTCGCGAGTAGCCAAATACATAGTCAATGCCCCGCTTCCAACCATGTTGATACATTAGCGGTGAGTCTACCACATTGTCCGATGGATCGACATGCAGCCAGCGCATTTGTGTCTCCGAATATACCTCAGTCCACACATGATCGAAGTGGGAGTGCACTAGCCGCGCATCGTAGTCCAGACAGCGGCATAGGAATGTAAAGCAATTGGCGAACTCCCCGCAGCGCCCCTTGCGAGACACCAAAAGCTGCGAAATGTCATTGTAGCGATAGAATTTTGTTTCTTGGCCACAGCAAACGGTGACCTCGACCCGAACATCGCCCTCGGTTTGGGTACGACGCAGTTTGCCATCTTCACTGCCACACACCTGACACGGTATGTTATTAACCCACTCGAAGAACTCCGTCTTAAACCAATTAACCAGTTCCACAAGCAACAAATCACGTATACATGGCTCCTTTTCTTGACACTCTCCCGAGGAGATTAGCTCCTGCATGGCCACCAGCTTACTGCTGGCATTTGTTGTCAGCTCATCTACGGGTATTAGACTGCGACCGCTGGCCAGCAGCGCCTCATCCTCATACTGCATAACGGCATCGCTGTACAACTCCAGAGACTGCAGGAATCGATTCGGTGTGCGCTAAAAGTGACCGTAAATCATTAAAAAAATTTTATTTGTATGTAAATGATATATAATATAGGTTCATTAGTTTCTTAAGTTTTTTTACGTCCAGTCATCAGAATAATTTAAACAAGGGCTTAGTACAAATACATCTATTATATATATATATACTAACCAGTACTCGTGGAAAGGTAATGCGTTGTTTATAGGGCACCGAAGGTTGATTAAACAAAGACTTTGAGCAAACGGTTGCCATTTCGCGGTGTGATGTTGACACAGGCTTTGCATGAGCTTTAATTGGACCTACAAAGTAGGAAATGAAAAAAACAATTACTCATCAATTGAAATAATTAAGATAAATATCTGATTTAGTTACTTTTTGGAATTGCGCCGTTTAGCCATGCCTCACGCCGCTTGCTTAAGACGTCTTTGTATTTTTGTATTTGCTGCAGCGGCACGTCGCTTGGCAGAGTATACACGTTGGAGCTTGGCGCGCGTCTGAAACCGATTGCAATGAGCAGCGGCTCACTGCCCTGCAATGAGAGCAGCTTCTCCTTGATCGCCTTGTTCTCCAGACGTATGGTGCGAAACTTGAGGTTATTTGGCTGACTGAGTACATTCTCCAGCAAGACGAGCAGTATGCGTGCTGCCTCTAGATACTGTTGTTGCTGTTGCTCTGTGGATGTCGCCCGCTGTGGCTCAATCAGCTCCACGCATTCCAAGTTTATGTCGACCATGTTGATGAAAGCAGGGCGCCTATCAAATAAGTCGTAATGCCGCTTTCGATTTCGGGAGGTGTTGTGTGTTGTAGTTGGGTGGGTGGTTGTAGCTAGACTAGAGAGGAGCTATGTGATGTGACAATTTATCGAAAGAGCTTAATCAATTAAACAAAGAATGTATATTGCACATATAAATCAATTAAGAATAAAGAAAACAAAACAACAAGAACTCAAGATCGGCGGCTTAGGCAGCTGTTGTCTTCTATCGTTTATCGATAGACTAATTAAACTTTGGCATTTTATTTTTGGTAGTTTTGCATGAGGTGGCAACGCCAGTTCATCAGCGATTTTCAACCACTTTTGAAAAAAGTAGGCGTCGGTTCAATTGTGAAGCGTCAGTCATTGTGTGAAGTTTGCGCAGCGGATAAATTTCTACAAAAAAAAACTACATTCGTCTCTTATACTTCCTTAAAAGGTAATAGATTCGGTCTTTCTTTGTGCGTGTGCGTCGTCTGAGCTGAAGTCTGTACATCGACTTCGACGGCAGTCTGAGTTTGTCATTTCAAGTGTACATATTTTGGCGTGTGCCTTTTCTCTTATCTTTTCCACAGAAAACTAATCAAACAGCAGAAAAATGTGTGACGAAGAGGTTGCTGCATTGGTTGTCGATAACGGTTCCGGTATGTGCAAAGCCGGCTTTGCTGGTGATGACGCACCACGTGCCGTTTTTCCATCAATTGTCGGCCGTCCCCGCCATCAGGGCGTAATGGTCGGCATGGGCCAGAAGGACTCGTATGTGGGTGATGAGGCGCAGTCGAAGCGTGGTATCCTCACACTCAAATATCCCATTGAGCACGGTATCGTGACCAACTGGGATGATATGGAGAAGATCTGGCATCACACCTTCTACAATGAGCTGCGTGTGGCACCTGAGGAGCACCCCGTCCTGCTGACCGAGGCTCCCCTCAATCCCAAGGCTAATCGCGAAAAGATGACTCAGATCATGTTCGAGACTTTCAACACCCCTGCGATGTATGTCGCCATTCAGGCTGTGCTCTCCTTGTACGCCTCTGGTCGTACTACTGGCATCGTTTTGGATTCTGGTGATGGTGTTTCACACACCGTTCCCATCTATGAGGGTTACGCACTTCCACATGCCATTTTGCGTCTGGATTTGGCTGGTCGCGATTTGACCGACTATCTGATGAAGATCTTGACCGAGCGCGGCTACTCGTTCACCACCACCGCTGAGCGTGAAATTGTGCGCGACATCAAGGAGAAGCTGTGCTATGTCGCTTTGGACTTTGAGCAGGAGATGGCCACCGCCGCTTCCAGCTCATCGCTGGAGAAGTCTTATGAGCTGCCCGATGGACAGGTCATCACCATTGGCAACGAGCGTTTCCGCTGCCCTGAGGCTCTGTTCCAGCCCTCATTCCTGGGTATGGAGGCATGTGGTATTCATGAGACTACCTACAATTCGATCATGAAGTGTGATGTCGATATCCGTAAGGATCTGTATGCCAACACTGTGCTCTCCGGAGGCACCACAATGTATCCAGGCATTGCCGACCGTATGCAGAAGGAGATCACAGCCCTGGCTCCGTCCACCATGAAGATTAAAATTGTTGCGCCACCAGAGCGTAAATATTCCGTCTGGATCGGTGGCTCCATTTTGGCCTCGCTCTCCACATTCCAGCAGATGTGGATATCGAAGCAGGAGTACGATGAGTCTGGCCCATCCATTGTTCATCGCAAATGCTTCTAAGTTGCAAATAAAAAAAGAATGCTGCGGCCGTTGGGCGTGGTTCTGTCTGTGCTACAAGTCTCATACCCACAAAAAACTGCCATTGATTTCCATTCACACAAAGGGGCATAGGGTGGATAAAAAAATACGAACAGCATTGCCAGGCAGGACATGCACCAAAAGAAATAGCAACCAAATCAACAGCAACAAAGATAAACTAATATATTTTTTTTTAAACAATTTTATACGAAGTCATACCACATACCACTATTACACGTAAGCAATAAGCTCTCTTTTATGTTCTATCAAAATTCACGAGTTCATACGCACACATTGGTATTATAAAATTAATCATATTTGGCATAAAACTTCCTCAAGCATTCCTACATGTATCGACATATATATGTTATACACATACCCAAAAAAAATATAAAAACTAAAATGTATTTGTAACCGCTTCGAAACAATAAAAAGCGATGAAGAACTGAATATGGCTAAACGACTTTTTTGTTGTCTCATTAAAATTATGGTTTTGGTTATACCCTGAACTAATTAAATCACGGGGAAAAGTGTATCTTGTGCAGAATGATATAAATGGCATGATGGCGTTTCTACGATCTCATAAATTATATATATTCTTGATTGGGATTAACAACTGAGTAGAACTAGGAAAAGCGTATTTCCATTTTAAACACATTACGCCTTCACTATCTTCTAGTTCTTATCTCTTGATAAGATAAATTGTTAGAAATTTGAAATGACTAAGACTAAAATTTTATAGAAATAAAATTTGTCATCGCTCACGCGTTGTCGATAAGGCGCTTACTAATGCGTTCCTTCGAAAATATCGTTTCTTTCCCAAACATAAACAAAAGGAGCATATACATTATTCAGGAAGTCTGTGATAAACAAATAATTTATTCTTTTCGGCTGACGCTGCTGTTTGCATGAAAAATGCGGGGCATTTTTCACCAGTGGTCAACGTTTGGTGCCTTATCAGCGGAACGGACCGCACCCCTTGCCGGCTTAATTCACATGATCGATTTCAAACACCAAAACAGCTGTTGGCACCGCCATTTACCTTATAAGGCAATAGTATAGACTATATAGATATGCATGTACTTGCTCGACTGTACAATTGTAGTTTGTGCCCGAATTAATCAGCGACTGCAAAATCGAAAACAATAGCGAGCAGCCAGTAAACGCTCTGCTTGACTGACTCACCCACAAACATTGGAAATCGGAATCGTCATCAAGTGGCATTGTGTGTGTTTTTTTTTTATTTAGCTATAAGCCGGCTTGGCCACATGCTGGTGAACACACACACACACACCCTATGTCATAGAGAAGGGTGAGGGGACAGCTGCAATAGACTGGCGAAAAAATACACAAACAGACGACATTTTAGGCAGGGCTTTCAATGATTTTGCTTTTGTTTTGGCTGAAAAAAAAAGTCGTATTGACCAAATTCAATCAACTATTGAACATTTTTGTGCCTCACACGCCCATATATGGGGCGTGGCAAACACATACATACATCCAAATATCGCAATGTTAAGATCAAAAGCGTTTGCCTTTTAAAATATACATATATTATATCATCAAATTGTCAAATGGTTGCATATATATTTATTATACATTTTCGAAATACACATATAGTTCAAAACTGTTTTTGTATATATATAGATATATATATACCATATAATTATGTGTATAGGTGTGTTTACAGAAATCGTTTATTGCAATCGTTATACATATGCTTTTTATTTACTCGCCCTCAAATGTTTTGTATGTGTTTCTAACAAGCAGATTTCATCCTTACATATTTTAAATGACAATTTTCTAATTAAAATGCAAATATTCCCATTTTCAATTAGATTACACAAATATTTGAAAGGGTTCTTTATAAATGAACTCTTATTAATCTTAAAATTCAATGCCTTGAACAAATTTGAATACAATTGGAAATGATTATTACATACTTTTTGATTACAAATGCTTTTATTTGTATTTTCGTCTTTTTGTGCATTACAAGTAGAAGCAAACGTATAATGGAAAGCATTTTGATACATACTAGGTAAGAACACATAAGTACTAAAGTTAGCATTATAAAATCAGCCTTTAATTCATGCTTTCTTGGTTTAGATGTACGTAGATTAGGTATTTAAATTATTTGGATCATAATGAAATCGTTTCTATTGCACTTCTATCACAACTGAAAATGATTGGGTTTAAATAAAAAATTTGAATTATATGAATTAAGAAATACTCACCAAAAGAAAAGTAATACAAATCAAAATCAAATGCACTGGAAAATCAAAAATATAAATGAATATTTTGGAGCACTTTAAACTTCCACATATGTTTTTTTTTTTTATAAATTACGATAATAAATTTTATTTTGATGTTTTTGTTCTAAATGTACATGGATTCGTGTGTGTGTTTTGTGTGTATACTTTTTAATATATAATTTAATGGTTAAAAATTACAATTAAAAGGTATAACATTAATAATATGGATTTTAATTTATTGCATTGCATTGTGTAATTTTTGTTTTTTCATTACTATCATTTTCTTTTGTTATCTTGTTATATTATTTTTTTTGCGTTTTACGATTACACGATAGAGATAAAGCATATTTGTCGTTGATTATGTTGAGTGTGTGTGTGTTTCGAATATAAGGTAAGACACGTAATGTTGTAACTAAAAGCATAAATATTTAAATATTGTATATAATGGCTAAATAACTAAAAAGAAAAATATGCATATTTATTTGAAGATCCTATATAAACTGTGACTTTATGCGTTTCGTGTATATATAAATATAAATGTATATATATAAATTTATGCATGTATATATATATATATATATTTATACGTATGCATGAGCCACATAATTTGTAATACATGTCATATATAAATATGTGATAAATGTACATATATGCGATAAATATATATTTTATCAGCGTAAATCATTGCTATCATTTGCGATAAATGTATAAATGTGCATGCATACATAATTATAGAACATATATTTAATGAAACAAAATACGTGTTGTATTCAAAATGCCAATTGAATAATTACTTATACTTTCATCCTTAGCACACTGCAATCATCATGCCCTTATAACTAAATTGTTGCCTCCCTTAAACTCTAATAACATGTATTTCTATATATGTATATATTTCTATATATATATATATATATTGATACCTAGACGTACACTCAGTCCCGTGCGGTATGTGGATACATTCTGTTGTTGTTGTTGTTTTGTTTTATTACGCTTTTGAAAATCTGTGCAAAACTGAAGTAAGTAACTAAATAAGAATTGTCCGTGTTGGGATGCTGCTTATTCTTCGAATTTGTTGCTTTGCTCTGCTTGACTGGCAGCAGCACCGGGCGCCACTTTATTGCAGCTGCCGCGTTTGCCAGCGGGCGCATGAAGCATTTATCAGTAAGCCTGTGCCTCCTTATAGTCGCTCTGGTCGGATGTATAGAAGTCTTCGAGCTTCCATTGCAGAGTCTCGAATGTGGGTCTACGCATGGGATCCTTGTGCCAGCACTCCAGCATTATCTCGTACAGACGCTGCTCACAATTGGGTGGCATGGGCATGCGATAACCATGCTCAACTTGGGTTAATACTTCGGCGTTGGTCATTCCTGCAATTTGATGTGTCACGCATAATAAATAAACTGATTTATAAATTGCAGATTAGTATAACTAACCTGGATAGGGTATGCGTCCATAGGTGACCAGTTCGGTGAGTAAAATGCCAAAGCTCCACACATCCGACTTAATGGAGAATTTACTATAATTGGCCGCCTCTGGCGCTGTCCATTTGATTGGGAAGCGTGCACCAACACGTGCCTCGTATTCGTCCTCTTTGATGAGTCTGTTAAAAGAGCAGAAAATAAATATTGTTATGAAAATGTTCCAGTAGAGTTGATTGGTTTTGCATTCAGTACTTACCGGGCCAAACCAAAATCGGCAATCTTTACGATATTCCCATCACCAACGAGCACATTGCGCGCCGCCAAATCCCTGTGTATGTAGTTTTGTGACTCCAAATAGGCCATGCCAGCGGCTATTTGGGCAGCCATATCAATCAGCGTTTGCATTTTGATACTACGACATTTGCCTGCAATTGCTAAAAAAAATTAAAAACACATACATAAATTTTTAATTGGCAGATGATTGAAGCGGGGCGGTTTGTTGTATGCACATAAGGTTGATTCAAGTTGTTAATTAGTTAATGCGAGGGTTTTTTATGCATTATTCCATCTTTTAGTATACCTTGCAGATATTCCAAGAGAGAGCCGTGTTTCATGAGCTCTGTAATAATGTAGATCGGCTCCTCCACAGTGCAGACCGCATACAGCTGAATAAGTTTGGAGTGGCGCAGTTTCTTCATGATTTGTGCCTCCGCCAAGAAGTCCTTGGGGTCCATTGTGCCTGTAAGTTAAATATAGAATTTAGTAAACTGTGCATATACACATTGATATTCCTCATTTTCTTACCTGATTTAAGGGTTTTAATGGCCACGGGCGTTGTGTTATTCCACAGACCCTCCCAGACATCACCAAACTGTCCTGAGCCCAGTTTGCGCACGAATTTCAACGAAGTTCTGTCGATTTCCCATTGATCACGAGTTCGATGGGATAAGCCTTCGGTTACAGGTTTCTCGATCTGTGAGTAGAACATTTAAGATTAGTGTATGTTTAATATAACATTGCAGCATTTAGGGAGTTGTTTATTTCTATGGTGTGTGCTTATAGACTGGTTTCAATGATTGTGCCAATTGAGTTATGGTTAAATGTGGCATACATTTAGGCATTATGTACAAATTTCGTATTTGTTTGTTGAGTGGTTAAATCAAGCAGAGTTGTTAAAAGTGTAGGTAACATTGAAACTTGGTTGTTAATTTGAGTTCCCAAGTCAAAGTACAAGTGCAACTGTAAGTCAATTAAATAAATTGGATTTTTAATATTATATAATTATTTTATATTATTTTGTATATTTCCAAGTGACTAACTTAAAGAGCGCATCAAATTTGAAGTTGAATTCGTAGAAATTTGTACATTTCCTGTTTTCCTTTCCTTTTTTTTTGTTCGAAAAAATTAGACACGCGATTTTGCAATTGCGAAATAAATATGTATGTAATCATACACACCGTGAAGCCATATTTATTTGAAGTTAAGTTCAGAACAATCACCGTTCATGGCGTTATTATATTTGATATGCATTTATAATATCTAGGCTAATTATGGCATGGAAAAAGGTCTAAAAATACAATTATTTAATATTTATGAAATAAAATTGGACACCAATCAGACCATATAAACTAATTAAATTATTTAATTTTAATTTAACATTTGTAAGTTAGCCCGAAAATTGATCGGACTAATTTTGAATAAATTATTTTTTGGGGATTTTTGTTTTGATTGCACTTTGTACTTTGACTATAAGAGTATTAAATGGAATGATAGGGTTATAATTTCTGTCGTAATTGTTTATTTTTTGGCAGTAGCAAACACACACAAACACAGAAAGTTAAGTGCTTAAATCCAAAATCCTACCTCAAAAATACCCGAAAATGAATTTGTCTTTTATTTGTTAGTATTTTGTATTTTATATAATTTCGTTAGTATTTTAATTAAAGATAAAAATATATAAAAAAAAAAAAACATTTTAAAATCGTTTTCGTTAAGTATACGTACAAAAGAAATGAAACAATGAGAATTGAATATAACAATGTTGATGTAATGTAAATGCCATGTTAATGTTAATAATGTTAGCGCGACAGCAAATATGGAATGTTAAATGCGTGTTGGGTGCATGTTAAATGTTTGTACGAATAAATAATAAGTCTAAAAATGAGTTCATAAGTAATTTTCAAGGAATTCGGCTTACCTGTACACAGGGTTTGCAGAGATTAACGCATAGGCCATCGGAATCCTTGGAATAGTGCTCGACAAGCTCTTGTAGGGTTCTGTTTTTTTTATTGAAAGCTCGTTAGTTCACTCTTTAAAAAGTTGAAAGAATATTTTATATGATTTACCTGAATGTTGTGCGTCTGGCAATGAAGAAGCCACCCTCATCCAATTGTCTGATGCGGTAATGTTTTACAGTATCGCCATCGCGAACTGCAATTATTGAAAATATATTTAATATTTAAAATATTCGAGTAAATGGCATATGATATGCCTTTTATAGCACCCACCTGATAGCGAGTAGTCATTGTGACGGCTCTCGGAATCGCGTATTAAAAATGCGCCGTGTTCGTTCTCTGGCAGTAGCAGTTTTTTCTCAGCCTCAATGCGTTTGATTTTGCGGAAGTACCAACTGCAATTATAAAAAAACAATAACAAAATTAAGGAAATTGTCGTTAGTGAAATGGATGTAAATGCACTTAAAATTATTTAATACTAGTCTCGTAAATTGTAGGTTTTATTAAGGAAACTGTAAAAGCGAGGCTATAAAATTTTACATCGATCGGGTGGCATCCACAGGAGGCACGTGCGTGGGTGTTCCCCATTTTATGTGGTTTTTATTTACAGGTAGTCATACAAACAATTTTCGGAACGTGTTATATTCTATTTTCGTATATTTACATTTTTTTTATATATGTTTGTTAATTGCAAGTTGCGCTAAATTAAGTTATTTTTATTTAAATTATCGTCTCACTTTTCAATTATTATTTATAAACCAATTTTATACTATGCATTAATTCATTTAAAATATTGCTTTTTTCTTTCTCACTTTTAGCGACAAAAATATGCATAAATAAAAGCATTTTAAATTCAACTTTAATTGTGCTTCCGAATCGAGAAATGCGGAACTTATTTATTAATTTTATATTTATGGGAGGTGAAGTTTGCTAGTAATTATCTACTTGAATTTATTCGAAAACTAAATTAAGTCGATTCAGTTTCATACACATATATAATATAAAAGTGAATATAAATATATAAATTTTAAAAATATTATAAATTTATACACTTTACAGTCTTTTGCTGTTAAATACTTAACTATTAAATTTTGCACGCATATTACAAAAGTCAAATTGTTGTAGCAGGTGTCGAAAGTAGCTTTTCTGCCATTAACATTGACCTTAATAAAAAAAAGTAACTGATGTATTTTTTTTTGGGTATCTTTATCTATCATTCTCCATTCTCTATGCTCTAATACTTTAAGCAACTGTTGTTACAATTAAAATGAGTGAAAGAGATTTCTGTCGTCACATAACCGAACCCAAACGAAACAAATAAGCATTTTTTGAAGTTCGTGACAACATGCAAAAGATGACAAAGCATAGCCAAAATGTGCCAAATCGTAAAATGCATGTAAAACTGTGTTGTACAGAAATAACACGCAAACAAACAAAATATGTACAACTTTACAGAAGCATTGCAATAATTGACACATACACACACACACACTCATTTGCATATATAAATTTATGCATATTTGTATGTGTTCACGACTTTGTGTATAGTCAACTTTTATGTGGGCTATGTAGAAACGAAGCCATTTGTGATCTTCTGTCTAAACATTGAAATGCGGTTTTTATGCACCCCTCACGATTTCCCAACCCATAGACGAGACTCATCAACAGCAGCAGCAGCAGCCGCAGAAGCAGCAGCAACGCAAAACATTTTCCGGGCGGACAAAACTTTTCATTTCAATGGATACGACGACAGCAACTTCGACAAAAACCTCAATAGCTGGGGGCGTGTGAAGTCTTGAAACGTGGTCCAAGTGGAGTAAATAACAAAAAGTGAAAATAAAGTTGCTGTAAACAAGGACATGCTTATATATACGTATATATATTATACGTACACAGGCAAAAAAAAAAACAGTACGTTAAATTAAATTTTGTCGATTTAATTATAAAAAATATGTATATATTAATAAATATATGTAAGAGATTCAAATGCGTCTAAAAATATGTATTCGTGTACTGAGCGCAAGATTTATTCTCTATTCTGTTCTCAATTGAATCTTTTGCGGCTACGTTTGAATTGAGTTGACGATTAGATTATCTGGTTTAGGAATAGCTTAATGGGGAATCGAGCTCATAAATATTAATAGAGATTAAAAACAGTAATCCTGTCATAATTGTATTAATCAAACGAACACAGTTCAAATAAGTACTTTTTGCTGGAATTAAGATTCGGATTAATCTGCTTTTAAATCTAAAACACAAATTTCCTACAATTTTTTTTTTATGTGTATGAATGTGTATATAGAGCACATAGGGGCAGATGATGGCTCTTGTTTGGAATCCAGTGCATGCACAGGAATAACCATACAGCCCGCAATGCCTAAGCCAGAAAGATAAAAGACCAAGCTCCCCCACACAGCATTTGCAAAAAAAGGGAGTTAGTGGACTGCTTGCTCCTTGCTCCCACTGTCAGTTTTAAGCTGCATACGAATAGGGTAAGAAAGTAACTTAAACAGGGATTTGATGCATTAAGCATCCCAGAACTGAAGGGTTTTAAACAATATTTATATGGTAATTACTACAATTCCCAAAATTGTTTCATGCTTAAAACATAAATATGAACACCCTATTTGGAAAGCAAAGTTACTGGGTATACAAATATGCACAGAAATTGGCAAGACAGGACTGGATGGGATTCTAGATGGTCTTCATGGTGCATGCACCGCTCCCAAATGGCATTTGCCAGTTCTATTGAATTTCACTTTGGCTTAGAATGCAAACAGACTGGGAACAGAGAGGCGACAGGAGATGGGAATGAGTTTAGTTGAGTGCGTGTTGATATTCCTTTTTATTTATTTTTTTTTTTTTTGTTTGGCTACGGCCTGGCCTAGAGCCATTTAGTTAGCTGGTATTCAACGGGCAAAACTGCAAGTAATCTGATTGCGCAAATACCATTTAAAGCTATTATTAAAAGAATCTTGTGCCTTGCACTCGGACTCAGAGTCAGACTTGGACTCGGACTCGGACTCGGACTCGGACTCGATTTCAACTCAACTCAACTCGACGCGACTCTTAACTTGGCTGGCACTTTTAATTGGCTGTCTGCCGCTTGCGATGCAAAGTTAGGGGAGTTGTTGCTGTTGTTGTTGTTGCTGTTGTTTAGTTGATTAGCACATGCTGCAGTTGTCATCAACCAAACGGTTGTCTGCCATTTCCATCATCATCATCATCATCATCAGCATCATCATCATGAACTTTTGCAACAAAGTTGTAGCTGATCAGCAATTTGCCCGTCAACAGTCGTCAGAATGCCAGCAGCCCATTTCCATGTTTGCTGCTTTTCAATGGGAGAACCACCATCAAGTGTGCCTGCACTTTGATTAATCAATCAATCATTATAATATAGCAGTGTATGCGTATGCTTCATCAATGGAGCACGTGTCTATTATGCCAATGGGCATTTATTAGACGCCATTAAATCTCATTTTTCTGTTTGCTGTCCAGGGTAAGCCAAACAACTGGCCCATTGCATTTAGCCTATTTATAGATACAACGATTGAGGGCCATTTAAGTTGTGGGCATGACTTTCATAAATATGCAACACTTTAATTACATACACACACACACACACACACACACACACACTCCCATACACACTCAAGGCGCTCCAACACTGCTGGCTCTGGACGACTATGACTTAATCTTTGCAGAGTAAAGGGAAACTTTTACAATCTAATCAAAATTCTAGCAACATTTTAGAAAAACTGAGTTCTTCGAACTTAAACTGCAATTTTATTTATTAAATTTGGTGAAATTCTCGAAATGAGCAATAGTAAATTAAATTCGGGCAACCTAAGAGAATATGTGCAACAAAAAAATAGTTTCTTGTTTGATCAGATATATATCTTTATTATGCTCAAGATTGCAGTGCATACGCAGAGCGTAACATGAAAAAATGTATCTAGAAAATGTGTAGTTTTATTTATAGATTGTTGGTTGAACATTACGAATTGGCCAAAATCAAATGCGTTGCGGCAAGGCGCAAGCGTAGCTTGGCTAGTTGCTGTTGGCGACTGGGCCACAACTATTTTTAAACTACACAAACGCAACGTAATGTCTAAAAATATACACAAGCTGCTGCTGCTGCAACAAACAGCGAGCCAAAGATACTTGCTACATGTTTTGGTCACTTTTTTATTATTTTTTTTTCTTAGCTATTTACAATTTTCTACAATTTTTCTACGTCAGCCATGGTATGGTGGCTAGTTTTTGGCCATGGTTACTGGAACGACAAGCGCTCATCGGTGGCTATGCAGCGACTGTTGTTGTTGTTGTTGCTGTTGTTGCTGTTGTTGCTATTGCCACTTGCTTGGGGCCAACATGTTTGGCTTGTTTTGGCTGCTAACTTAATTGCGGCACTGCATTTCATGCACCAACAAGGCGCTTGAACATGCACTTTGGAGTTAAAATTAGATTAGATGCAACAACCTGACCAAAATAGCCAGAGAAGGCGAAGACGAAGACGCAATTGCAGCAGCCATAGAGCAGCTGTGTCCGGTCCGCACTTTGCATATAGATTGCCATATTGAGGGGCATACGGCTTGGCTCACATCTTCATGGGACCTGCTCCAATTTGCCTGGCCAAAACACACTTTGACGTGCCCACTTGAGCGTTCCTGCTCGCAATCTGGATACCAGTCTGATTGACACTCTCGACTCTATGTATGTATGCCAGTTTGTTTATTTTGTATTCTATTTTCTTTTATTTTCACCGTGCCCCATTCAAGACAATTGAGGCACAAATTGTGCCAGTCCGGAGCAGGCCAGGCCAGGCCAGGCCAGGCCACTAACTAACTTTGGCAGCTAAAACCAATCCAAGCAACGGTTTGAACGTTCTACTGTCAATTGTTAAGCGGCTGCCCCAATTGCCAATTGGCAATTGCTTGGGATTTATTGAAGCAGGTCATGACGCTGTTGCATTGTTTGTGTAATTAACCATATATTATAAACAATATGCACACACACACACAAACACACACATATTTATGGGATTACTTGTATATATGTAAATATGGAATTTACGCTTTCAGTTAGTGTTCGTTTGGTAAACGAGTTTTGTGAAGAAACGTCACGCATGATTCAGAGGCTGTGAATTAACTTGGATTACCTCAGAGAATTACTGACGCAGTCGCCAAGCTGGTAGATGTGTACGTAAGACTGTTGGCTGGCTCAGTGGTTGCTGTTGCTTTTTTGGCCGGGCCAAAGCGAAAAGCCATCAATTTAACCTCTGCTAATTTGGCTGTGTTCAAAACTTTTTCCCCGAACACGAGGCCAATTTGTTTATTGTTTTTTGACTATTTCCATTTAAGTTTTTGTTTTTATGCATATGTGTAAATTAACTTGGTTTTGTCAATGAGTCTTCAGACGCTTTAATTCCTGATTTGTGTTTCCATTTGTTTGCCATTTTTTCTGTGCATATTAATTGGAGTACGTAATTACATTTTTTTGTTTTCTAAAAAATGTGAGCAAGTCACTTTCTCTAAAAATAGTTGCTCATATTTTAATTTTATTTATATTTATTTGCGGTGATTTTGTGGTCGCTTGGCTTTTACATGCTCCGATTTCTTGCCCCGCCTGACACCTATTTTAAGATTTTTAATTATATAAACTTATAAAAATTCAACTAGTCATCGGTTAAAAAAAAAAACATTAATATGGAATATTTGCACATTTGTTTGTGACACTCAAGGCGTATGCGCAATATAAGAATGTAACCTATTATCTCGATAACCTATATTATACTTAGCCAACATGTTTTCGCTTTGGTATTCAACATCAGATTTTAAGTTAACACTTACCTGTAAAGAATTGGAAATGAAATTAATTAGCAAAAAATATAATATAAAATTCATTTAAATATTACATTTAATTACATAAATCAGGGAGCACTTTTGACAGGCGACAAGTGTAAGTGAAACAATGCAAAAGCAAATATATAATGTGAATTATTTATACAATATTCAGTTCAATTAAACTGCACTTTTCTGGGTAAAACACACACAATAGTTGTCCAGTTCATAATTCATTTAAGGCAATATGCTAACTGAGTTGGGGATACCTGAATGAACTTGCTGGGCTGTCAGCTAGCCCAGTCCAGCAGCTATTCAAATTGTTGCAAACACAAACAAATTGCACTTGGAGACGCAAGTCATGCGGGCCAACTAGTGCAACCAGTTAAAAAATATATATATAAATGGGGCAAATGGGCGGGGAGATAATGCATTAAGGTCGAATATATACCTTAGCTATTTGCCTATTAAATATTATAACCATGTCACACCATACCAAACATCATTATTATTTTTAATCATGTAAATGTAACGATAAGTACTCTACTTGAAATATGAATACTTTTGTCGACAATAGCTGAATAGATTTTATTGGTATAACAGTTGTTATTATTTATTTGCTATAAATATGTAAAATGAGTCAATTAAATATTTTTTTAACAGGTTAATGTTTAGGTTTATTGGATCATAATAGGTTTAAATATGAATAGGCCTAATTGAGTTTAGTTCACTCCGAATTTGAGTGCAATTAAGTGACTATTTGTGTGTGTGCTAAAACTGGGTCAGTTTTAAAGATACAAAAAATATAAAAAAAAAACAATTGCAGTCCTTATATAAGTGTAATTAAAAAGAAACAAACAGCTGTTACTTAAATCACAAGAAAAAACTTGATTTCTATAGATATCAATAACTGAAAAACTAGTATTCTTGATAATACACCAATGGATATATAAGCGAGACAAAACAAAACAAAACAATTGCTGATAAATAATGCTCCACTTGGATTTTCATTTCCTGTATTTCCAATGATTGCATTTAAGCGTTAGCCACTAAAGCCTATCACAAGCAAAATGGACATGGGAACACGCACCACAATTGACAAGACCGACCACAATGGGAGCAAAGTGTCTATTTATAAAACCAAACCACACACATTATTATTGCTGCTGTTGGCGCCAATTGAAACGAACTTCCATTGAAGGAGCAGCCAAAGAGCTGGAGACAAGCTGGTTGAATAAGCGCTAAGGAAAATGAGAAACAAAAAAAAAAAAATGGAATAATAATAACAAGCTGGCTGGCCAGCCAATGGCAGCAATGTTGTTTAGCTAGTTACTGTTTTGTGATGCTGGTTGGATTGCGGCAAAGAGGCACCACTTAGGCAGGTAGCAACAATATAAACGCCATAGCAGCAGCAGCAGCAGCAGCAGCAACAGCAACTGTTGCCGGCGTTTATTTAATTGTTGTTTGCCAGCCGCTGGCCAGGACAGGATACGCGCCTAACAAGACTAACAAACGACATTTATTTATTTTAGGAGTGCGGCTTGTATGGCTTGAAAGAGATGGGGTTGGCTATTGCAGTTCGTGCGAAACAAATTTCAAATCAATGCAGACGAACACTTGGCTACACTTAATAGCAAAATTGCCAGCTAAAAATAGCCATACATGCAACAACAACAACAACAAAAACCAACTAGCATTTACCAGTTACTATCCTGCTGCTGCTGCTGCTGCTGCTGCTGACGTTGTGGCCAATATGGCCAGACACAATTTTATGCAGAAATAATTTGTTAATGCCAGGCTTTCGATTTTGCCGCAACTGCTTGTTGCAAGTTGCAGTTCTCTCTTTTTTCCCAGTGCTAATACGACGGACAAACGTTTTAGAATCTTTTCGCCAGCGTCTGTTTGCATCTGACCATTTAAGCAGTGAAAATGTGTAAATAGAAACGACCACAGGCCATAAAACGCATTGTAAGTAAATAGTCAGAGAGGCAAGAAAATTATCAAGTTCCGGCAACAGGCACTGTTTGCTGACAATTTTTTCAGGGGCTAAATAAAAAAAACAAAAAAACAAAAAATGCACTTTCCAGATAATATCAGAATTAACAATGCAGCAAGCTTGTAGTGCAACTAGCCATAAAAGAAAGAGAGAACAGCACGCAAATGTAATTTAATCCCCAACTGCGGCTGATATTAACAATTTGGCTAGCAAATTATGGCTAGCGAGATTGTTAGCAAATTATTTTTATAAGCAATTTGTGTATCTACTTTAAATCAATCGCAGATTTTTGTTTGTATATATATATATATATATATATATATATATATATATATATATATATATATACATATATATATTGTATGACTAACTATAGAGCTTTGATCAGCTCCAAGCTGTGCGCAGTTCAATGCCAATTGCATTGTTTGGGAGCTGCTTTTGGCTCAATAGAAAGGAAAAATATCATGAGTTTATTATAGTATTTATACATATTATTCGTAGATTGTGTATTTATTGTTCTGTGTATGAAAACAACTGTAAACAATGGACTTGAACTGTGTGTTTGTTTTTTTTTTTTGTTTATTTATTCAAGATACCCTGTTGTTGACTTAATGTAGGTTTTAGACTTTTCTGGAATAAATGTATAATACGTATTTTTTAAAGTGTAAATAAAACTCTTTTAAATTTGAAAAGCCTCTTTCGTTTTAGACTTCATCACTTATGCAACATTTCCTTTCTCTACTGGGCTAATTAATCATTAATGCTTGTGAAATCTTATTGAAATATTAAATAATTTTAGAAAAGAGCCAACAAAGAGTTTATTTATATAAAAACTAAATACAAATTAATTAACTAAATTATGATTTTCAGGATAGAGGCACGGCTTTATTATCAATATAAACACGCTTGTTCTATTTTTCTTGATTTTTTGTGATATATCAAAATACTGCAGCCCCAATTATAGCAATAGTTAAAATGCATTTACTAGACCGATAGTCTGTCTACATTTTGGGCAGGTCCGAAGGGCGGCAACGCTTGAGTGCAGTCCGAAAATAATTGTCAAGCATTCAATTGAGTTAATCACGTGCTGCACGTTGCACGTTGCACGTTGCACTTCGCGCTCTTATATAATAATCCGACCAAAGCAAACGCAGAAAACTAATGATGAACAGTTGGCTGAATGGGCGTTACAATTCCAGTGGGTGGGTTGACTGAGTCACACACACATATACATATCGCACACACACACGCGCCCACACACTCAAACACACACGCACACGCATATAAGACAATGAAATTAACCGCACCTAAGCAATTTTCAGTCGCAAATTAACGGGTTGACATAGAAGCAAAAAAAAAACCACAATGGCAACATATATATAATCGGGTTGTAATGCCAGAAAAGTTGTCAACAAATTGCAGTCGAGCACTTTTAATTGCAGACGTTTCAGCTACTTGTACACTTTTTTCAATTTCCTAGTATTTGGTTCAATTAGGGTTTCTCAAAAAAAAACACGCAAGAAGCTGAATATAAATATCATACTACATCAATTCCTAGAATAAATAATTTTGTTTGAACTGAGTACGCATTCAGAATGTGTTTTGCAATAAATAACATAATTTACATATGAATATTCTGTATATTTTATTGACAAACTCCCACTGAGAGTTTAAATAGACAAAATGAACATTAAACACCCTCGACAGGAAATGTCGTCATTTAGAGTGCATTTATACTTGAGGGATTTGTGATGGAAACTAAATTGACAATAAACGTCGCACCTTTTCAGGCCACAATAACAACGACATGTTAGATTCACATACAGCTGTATGGTTTTTATTTGTATTTTTATTTATTTTTTTTTCATTCCACAAATGTGTTGTCCAAAAACGTATGCAAACAATTTTAGTGCATGATATGACTTTCATTCTGTAGAAAATGTTAGGGGGAAAAAACGATTGGTAGAAGAGTGACTAATAACAATGCTATTAGCATTAGCTAGCCACTTGACCATTGAGAAATAGTAATAGAAAATAATAATATTTGCTAATGAATGTCAAATGCAAACGTCACACAAGCAAAGCGAAACACACCCAGATCCGTAGATCTGCCCAGAGCCAGACGTATTTTTTTTGTATTTCGAGTGAATGGAGTAGGTGGATGGATGACTGGGTATTCCAGTGCCCCATAAATAATTCTATAATGAGCAGCAGCTTCTGTGCAAAAAATCTATGTCAGTGTGTGCCTCTTTATATACTCCGCTCTCTCTTTCCTTTTGTCTTTTGTTTTGATGTCGATCTTTCGTTAAATTGTTTGTAATGTTGTAATCGACGAAGACGTCACGTCTTTATGTTATTAACCTGCCAATTATTTGGCTATAAACAGCAGCAAGTACGTGGCTCCTCCTCAATATACCTTGGGGTATTTGTGGTACCGTTTCGCTTAAGCTGTTGCCATGCCTCAAAATGTTCATTAGGCTATCATACGATGATAGCCAAAAATTAAAAGGGCTTAAAGTCGTGACAATTTTCAAGACAGCGTTGCTTTAATCAAGCGTTAAACAAACATTGCTCGCCACAATAAAAATTTCGGTTTTGTTTTTGTTTCTTTTTTTTTTTTTTTTTTTGGATTTTGATCTTGTGGTTTTGTGTCATGTGTTACATTTGTTTCGTTTATTTGATATTATCAACAAGTTTGCATATGTTTGGGACTTGTCTTTCTTTTTGATTTTCGGGTTTTTGCTTTTGCTTTTGCTCAAAAGTGGCCAACACGTGTGGCCCAAGCACAACAAAATTTGTACCATATCGTATTGATATGCAAATTGAGAGACTGAACCAATTTGAAATGCTTTGGCCTTGAAGTTGACTTGAATTCCATTTGTTTTGACAAGTCAAGTTGTACATATTTTATGAACACCTAACAAATATCTGCATAGTAATGAGAGTCGTCAGGCGACGGAGATGAATTTGATAGATAATTTGTAAAAGTCTACGATATTGGGATAATTAGGAAATGTTCAAAAATATATGAATATTGGGTAATTTTGATCATGTTTCGAGTCGTATGCCAAAAACGTTCAAGGAAAATATATGCAAAGGGAGTTTGACAGGGCCAAATTATAGAAGGAAATACTTTAATAAATTTATAACAAGTTACAAAGCTCTCTTTGGGAAATTTTATATTGCAGAAAAACAAATATATAAATAGCCTGTATGAATATCTAAGGGATATTATTTTTTTTTATAAGTAGAAAAATAAAATACTTAAATATCTTGGCTTTAAAGACCGACAAGAGATTTTTTGCAATGGCGATAAACTGTCAAGTGAAAGAAGATCACGAGGCAAATTTGTAATAGTATCCAATATAATAATAGTGAATTCAATCATAAATGCATACAAATTGAATTTGTGCAGTGTGAGCGAGGCTGGAAACTTACGATTTTTCATTTAAAAATTCACCCCGCGTAAATTCAGAAAGTCGACGCGATTTGCCTTTCTTGATCGGTGCAGTTGACGTTTTTATTGTTGTCGTTGTTGTTTTAGTGTTGTTTGTTGTTGTTGTTGTTGTTGCTGCTACTGTTTTGCTGTTAGACTCGGCACAGCCGGCAACGGCTGCCATTAAATTGACGCACGTATGCGAGCAGGCGGCGGGCAGCGAGCGGCACTTCTCAATGACAGACAAGGCGGGCGGCAGCGGCAACGGTGGCGCGGTGGTTGGGCAAGTGCAATGGCTAATGTTGCTGCTGTTGTTGTTGTTGTTGTTGCTGTGACTGTGAGTTTTTCTGGGCTCCTCGAACGTATGACAGGTGCATTTGAGCAGCATTTGATTTGACCAGCGACGTTGGGGCTGCTTAGGCACTGCCAAGCAATTATCCAGGGAATGCTTCTTCATCAACGCTGGCAGTAAATTATGTTGTTGCTGTCGTTGTTGCTGCTGCTGCTGCTGCTGTTGCTGCAGGCACTTGTGCTGTTTGAGACTGCGACGGGGGCGTGGTGGCGAGGGCGTTGCCGGCGGTGAGACGGCTACAGACATGGAGATGGCATCCAATGAATTGGATTTAATCAACGATGCCCCATGGCAATCGGCATCGCTGCCCGAATTACTGCTGCTGCCATTTTTGCTGTTGCTGCCGGCGCGTCGCTGCTGTGCAATGATGCGCGTGTAGAGCTCCTCCGAGTCCAGCGGCAGCAGCAGATTGCTGACACCAACGCGCCTCTTGGCCTGGCTGCGTTTCGCCTGCTGCTGTTCCTGCTGCTTCAGCGAGTTCTCGCTGTGATCAATGTTGGCGGCATTATTTTGGCTATTGTTTGATTTACTATAGCTTAGAATATTCGACAAGCGCCGCATTTTGCTACATTTGCTGGCCTGCTGCGGTGTCTCAGTCGTTGCAGCAGCAGCAGTTGGTAAACTCAGCAAATTGTTGCTGGCAGCAGCGTGATGTTGTTGCTGCTGTTGTTGTTCATCTACATGGCTGACGATGAAGCGGGTTGTGGCAACTGAATTGCTGCTGGCGTTGTTGACTGCCTCATCGTTGGCTTCTAATTTCTCTCCTTGTAGGATGTCATAAATTGTGCCATATTTGTGCGTGATGTGCGTGACCAAATTATTGGCGTCTGTTGTTGCATCCTGTTGGTGGTGTGGCTGCTGTTGCAGCAATTGCTGCTGCTGTCGCTTTTGCTCCTCCATTTCGCGCTTTTGCTGCTGCTTTTGTATTATATCATAAATCACATCATTTGATTTATGGACTTTTGTTGTTGCTGTTGTTGTAGCCGTGTCGCGTTCTAAAATTGAGCTCAAACTCTTGCGCTGCCATTTGTCATTGCTGCCAGTGGTCAAGGAATTGCTGCCCTGCATCGGCGTCGATTTGCGATGCAGTATCTCATAGATGGTCCCATAGGTCATGTACTTGTCGTACTTTTGATATGTCAGCTGATAGATATCGTTTTTGCGCTGTATTATATCATAGATGGTGCCATAGACCAACTTATCATAGATTTTGAAATTGCGCTTATAGGTGGCACTTGAGCTCACACTCGAGCAGCAACTGTTGTTCCTGGCCGCCATTTTGGCATATGCCTGCAACTGTTGCTGTTGCTGTTGCTCGTTCTCTGTTTCAGTCTCAGTCTTTGGCTCTTTGTTGGTCGAGTTGCGACGCGGCAAAAAATAAGAGGCAAAACTTTTGCGCTGACGCGAATTCTGACGCTTTAGCGGCGATGTTGTTGCTGTGGAGTTTGGTACTGCTGGCGTTGCTGTTGGTGTTGCTGCTGTGGGTGTGTCCACCAGCTGACATTCCAACGCCAGTTGCTGTTGTCCGATGTCGCCGGCATCGATTTCGCGCACGAGACGCTTGAACTCCTCGTACGATGTGCGTCGCTTGTGCGCTTTCGCCCGCTGCTCCTTGGCCGCCAATTGTTGATCAAGTATTTGCGATAGAAAATCAGAATTCTTGCGCATTGCTTCTGTGGTGGCGGTGGCAACAGTTGTTGCTGTCGCTGTTGTTGTTGTTAGATCGTCGCCGGTATCCATTTCATCCATTGCTGTTGTTGTTGTTGTTGTTGCTGCTGTCGTAGCAAACTCGTTTACGCAATCCGGTTTGCTGTTGTTGTTTGTGGTTTCTTGTTCTGATATTGAGGCGAGCGTTGTCATCACAGTGTTATTGCTGTTGCTGTTGCTAGTTGTAGTTGTTGCGTCATCTGCCGCCACAGGCAAAGTTGTTGTGGCCGCAGTTGGTGCCACCTCAACTGTTGCATCCAAAGGCTGCTGCTGCTGCTGCTCCTGCAGTGCACCGCAACGTCGTCGCGTCAGACGCGCCAACGCTTCGGACGACTGCGTCGATTCGGCAAACATGGCTTTGAACTCTTCGTAGGATTTGCGGCGATTGCGCGACTGCGTCAGGCATTCCTTGTAATTCCGTCGCGCGATCTTCTCACCAATTGCACTGGTCGCAGCGGCAGCGGCCAGAGCATCTAATTTATTTTGCATCTCCATGAAACCCGAGTCCATGGAGCTGATCGTGCAGGTGGAATCAAAGCTGGTCTTACGACTCGAATTGTTGCTGCCCGGCGAATTGGGCTTGGGTGGCGTGGGTGGTGGTGTTGCCTGCAATGACACTAAGGCGGCATCATCAGCCGCATCATTGGGTCCGCACAACAGATCCACTTGGGAGTTCTGGCTATCACAGTTAATATTAGCTGTTGTTTTTGTTGTTGTTGTTGTTGTTGTTGCTGCTAGATTGGCTAAGCTGGCATTTTGTTGTTGCTCGACAATATCATCATCCTCAAAACTGATTAGATCTTCAACTGCTGCCGTTGTCAATGTGATTGGCTCCTCGGGCACGGCAGCTAACATAATGTTATTAATATTATTGCTGTTATTAGAACTGTTATTGTTAGAACTGTTATTGTTAGTATTCTGATTGTTCGTATTGTTGTTGTTCTTTTCATAGTTTTCAATGTTCGCGTCACGCTTCTTGCTCACAATCGCATAGAGCGGTGTTCCGTTGGACAGCTGCGATGTTGACAGTGCCGCTGTCACCGATAAACTGGCCGACGTCAAGCGGACGCTTGCTCTAGTCGCTGCGTTTGCTAGTGTTGGTGAACTGTTACTGTTACTATTGCTGTCACTGGGAATTGTCGTTGACGTTGACGTTGTTGTTGTTGTTTTTGTTGTTGTTGGCACGCCTACGCTGGCAATACACGCGCCATTGAGCGTCGTGTAAGTGCTGCGATTATGAAAGATTTTCACACTGTGCATGGCTAATTTGCCATGGTGATGATGATGACGACTGTTGCTGCTGCTGTGACGATTACGTGCAATGCCCAGCTGTTTGTGACGCTGCTGCTGCTGCTGTTGTTGTCGTCGTGCATATTTGCTGGCAATGCTGCACACAGGATCTAGATCCAAGAGCAGTTCATTGACCTCGTTGTTATTGTGGCTATTATTGCTGCTTCCCCCGTTGCTGTTGTTGCTGCTGCAATGCCTCAAGAAGCGCTGCAACCGTCGGCTGGCACAAGTGCCGTTATGACACGCACGCTGCTCATTCATGCACTTGGCACAGCACAGGAATTCGTACAATATCTCATCGCCCGGCTCGGTCTCGGCCAGCGAACTGGGCGGCGAGCTGGGCGGTGTCAATGTTGAATATTTTGGCTCCAGCAGAAATTCCAATTGCGCCGCTGCAGCAGCAATTGCTTCCGGCGTGCATTGGCCATTGCTTGTTGTGGTGGTTGCTCCTACTGCTGATGTTGCTGTTGTCGCCGTCTTATTGCTCACAGGCATAAGTATATATGTGTTTTTGTGATTCTTATTATTATTGTTGTTGTTGTTGTTGCCGCTGCTGTTGTTGTTATCGAAGTGGCTGGCATCGTTGGGGCTGCCATTGCTGGCCGTTTGCTTGCCCGCATTGGCGGCCAGAATGGAGCTCTCGATGCTGAGACCGCTGTCGAGCAGCATAAATGTGCCATCCGAAGGCAGTATGAGGCGTCCTTCTGCTGCCGCATTGACCATTTCACGCAGCGCATTTACCTGCTTCTCTGTCACATTACCCTGCAGCTGGATGCCGTGCAGGGCAAATGCTGTCGGTTTGTTGTTCACCGAGTTGGGATCAGTGCACCAGACCACTGGCATGGTGGTCATCTTGCTTGGATTGCACTGCCACAAAGGCACAGTTGGGCAAGTGTTTGAAGGCAGAGAGAGAGAGCGAGATCAGCGAACGGTCAATAAACTGTTAGAAGAAAAAATCACTTGAATATTTAGATTTCTTGTCTCCCAAACTTTCTCACTTCGCTTGAACTTTGCTCGTGTTTTCGCTTTGGCTATTTCGTGTTTTGGTGCTTTTACTTGTTTACCATGTTTTCAGTTTCAGTTAAAACCTCTACACACAAATATTTGCTTTAGAGCCGTAATGTCAATATTACAGAATTCCAGAGTTACAGAATACCCGAACTGTACATGTAATATTGTAATCTATGTAAATTTCCCAACATTGTACAATAACTTTCAATTTGCACTAATCACCTCTATTCTGTTAATATATTGCATATTTTCTGAAGATAATTGAACAGCAAATTAAGTCATTAGTCATTTAACACTGCTTCGATTTCAATCAATATTTTTTTTTTGTGTTGTTAGTTTTGCCGTAGATTAACTTCAATTTCAACTGAGACAACCTTGAAAAAGCAAAAGCAAAACAATTGCAGTGAATGCACGAGAGATACGAGTACAAACTTTACTTATTGTGTTTGTTTTTTCTTCATTTTGTTCAGTTTGAAATCAATTGAATACAAAATTCAAATGCTGCCGTCGTGTGGACGCCATTCAAAATGATGGAGCTATGTAGGGTATGTTATATGGGATTTGCATGTGATAGAATTGGAATTGCGCGTGTTTATAGTGACAAAATCGTAATATTGCTTACGAGAAGCAATCGAGTTATATTTATTCAAATGGAATATCAAATAAAAGAGCTGTTGGCTTAATTGCAAATTTATATCAATATATTTTTTTTTTTTGGCATAACAGAGTACCACATCTAAATAAATTTCAATTTTTCGGTCGTTTTAAGGGGATTAAGAAGGTTTTATAATTTATAAAAGAGATGAAAAAAATAAATAAACAACTTTGAATACAAATGTGTTCAGCTTAATGTTATTTATAATAGGATAACTGTTTAATTTCAGCCAAATTTACCGACTCGTTTTTCAGCTAAAGGTAATATCAAAATTGCTAAATTGCCAGTGCAAAGATGTCACATAAAATGCGATCTGGTATTGATTTTGACAACATGAAGTTTGCAATCAGCTGAGCAAACAAACAAGTCTATTAATATCAATCTTGTTGTTTACGGTAAATAGCAGTAAGATAAACAAATATTATGATATCCATTGTCAACTCCACAAAAATATTAATTGTTCTTTTTTAACTTTTTGACTGTGGGTAGTTTGAGCTTGAAATAATTGGTAATAATTAAAGCAGAGATGTCAGTATATGCGTCCAATAAAGACACTGACATCTAGAGAAGCAAACCACTGAAGGTGGGCTTCATTAGCTGATCATTGAACTTTTCCTTTTTTTTTTTTTTCGATATATATATATGCCATGTAAGTGTATAAGAGTGCGTAGACAAGTACATACATATAAATCGTAGTTGTATGTAAATATGTTTGACTTCAAGGCTGTAGTGCCGCATATGGAAATGGAAACTACTTGGACTTGGCAGCAGTCGCAGAGCAGTTCAAGTTTACGGCGACTGACTGACAACTTTGCCGACAAAGCAAATATAAAAAACAAGTAATAACAAAAAAAAAAAAAAAAACAGGGATAGAGTGGGGAATGGGGAGGCACTTCAGACAAAACGATTTAGGGAACTCAGTGGACGCAATGCATGCATTGGAGTGGACATCCTGGGAGACAGTCTGGAGACAAATGGATGTAGTTACAAAACATATAAGCACGAGACACCTCTCCGCCCCCATCCAACCACTGCTGGCGTAAGCAATTCAACGGAGGCTAAATAAATATTTATATATAAATATAAACAGCTGCTGAGAAACAGAATCAGCAAATGTCAATGTCAGACCAAAAAGAAACCGAAAACAGCAAACAATACGAAAAATAAAATAACAATAAAAATGCATCAAGGCATCAGGTTTTATTTATTGTTCTTCTTTTTTTTTGGTAATAAATTAAGAATCATTTATAGCCAGTCCATTATCAGCGTTTGATAAGCGCTGCTTAAGTTGTGCAGTGACTCATTTGGCACAAATAAGCTGGCTTAAAGCGGAGGTGAAAAGGGCGCTTGAACTACATCAAGTCGAATCATTAATGCTCTTTTAGGTCAGCTATAAAAATGTCGTTAAGAATAATAGAACATTTTAAGTGTGTTTTTTTGTGAAGATTTCACTTCAAAGTTAGATAATTGAATTCGATTAATGTTTACAGTACTCATTAGTTACGTATATGGTACATCTTAATGAAGATTTATTGACTTAAGTTATCCGCTTTGGAATCTTAAGCAATTTGTAAGCAACAATGCCATAAGAAACAAATTAAATATTGTTATACAAGTTCAAATATATATTAATTTGCTTGGCAATTCCTAGTGACTCAGCTGCTTGAGTGATATATTTATTTGAGTGAAGCGAGTGAAATTATCGCATGGAAATTCCTATATAGTAGGACTTTTCGCTTTTGAATAGTGTATTTTAATACATTAAAGTCACATGAGTGCATGCTGTTTCTATAAAACACCTGTCAATAATAATTTCAACAATAACAATATTTACATGTATAACAATAAACACGCACAAACCTGTCGAACCAGACACCCAGACGAAAGTCCCTGCATTGTATTGGTGTTTCTAAGTATTTGTTGGTGTTAATTAACGGTATTGTGCCATTAAAACTTGTCGCTCTTTGATTTTTTTTTTATGTACACGGGAACTTGATTAATGTGCTTCCCGATAAAAATCAAAATAAAATTATATGCATTATCACAGTAGCCAAGATAAGCACTCAGATAATCAATAATTACCAAAATGAGCGGTAATAGATGTTTACTTAATAAACGATTTATTTCTAGGTTTTGAAAGTGTCTTGCGGCGCATTTGTTTCATTGGGCAATGGAATGCCAATGCGTTGGCATTAGAACCAACAAGGTTAGTTGACAAAAGGCCATAAGGGTGTACCCACCGCCCCTCGCCCAACCCTGTCTTGGAGACTGACCTATGCTAACCGAATCCGAAATTCATTACAAAACCAAGTCGAATTGAGTGTGTTGGCGGTTCGGCTTGATAGCGCGTGCCAAGACAACTAAAACAAGACCACCATAATGAGTGAAGTGTTAGGCATTATGGTTGTTGTTAGTAGTTGCTGCTGCTGCTGCTGCTGCTCAAAGGTAACAATTGCACTCAAAAGTACTACGACCCAATTTGAACCGGTTTGTTTTTTCTGCTGATTTTTTATTTAATTTTTTTGGATTTTTTTTTTTTTTTGTTAGCTTTTTGCATATTGTCTTTTGTGTGTGGCGTTTGAGAGCCATTTGATGCCGCAACATTGTTGCCAAGCATTTGTTGCCAAGCAAATTATGAAACCCCAAAGCATTGTCTGTCAAAGCGACACGCCCCATACAAATTAATAATAATCAACTAATTTGATACACGACTGCGAGACAACAACAGAAAAACTCAATTCGAACTAAAGCTAAAATGTTCGGGTAAACATATACTTTCTCCGCCTTAAAAAACCAAAAAAAAAAATAAAACAAAACTGACCGTGTTTGGCTGTCTTTGACTCTGACTTTGTCGAAAGCGCAGTTTCCAATCATGTGCAAATTTATACTATGCCAAAAAGTTTTAAAATAACGTGGCCAAAACCAACGTTGCTCACGAAACCCAAACAAATCACATACGCACACACACACACACACACACACACACACACACACACACACACACCTTACATACTTTGAGTTTGACTTTGATTTGGGTCATTGCACAATGGTAACGAGAGCATCAACTAATTTTAGTAGCGCCAAATAACTTTGGCCACGCGCAGCGAGTTCACCAGCCCCCCAAAAAGAGCAGATCCAAAAAAAAACACATGCACACACATATATATATATATATATATATATATATATATATATACATATATGTATTTATATATAAAATCAGCAGACACTGACGCGCATTTTGGCAGTCTCGGATGTAATTATTGTAAATGGGCTGGAAACTGTTTTAGCTAGACTACAAAGAAGAAAACAAAAAGGTCTACACAAAAACCGAATACTGTGTGAAGCCCCAAGTATGAGATAAAAGTGAAGCTCCTTCGACAACCAGTTTGGAGTTCGAAAAAAAGCTTTTTATTTATTGATGTGGAATACCAAGAAGTTAGCGTCATTGTGGGAAATTTCCGCAGTTTAAAATTCGCACTTTTTCAAAGAAGCGGCAAAAAAATACTTCGAAACAAACTATCAGCTTAATATATTTATAATGGAAAGCATATATGAATATATATTTGAAAATTATCAGTAATTATGCAAGTCTAAAAAGATTTTATTGTTTTTTTTACTATTATTCAAAATAATCATTACTAATATTGGCAATGTCAAGATGTATGGCACTTGTAGAATTTATGTTTGTAGTCATTAAAAACTTCAACTTCATTAAGCTGAAATATGTAGTCATCACATAACTCTGCTGTAAAATGTCAACAGTCAACAACAACAAAAAATTTCATTGTATTTCTCCATTTTTTTTGTTTTATACTCTATAACTCTTTTTATACGCATTGCTGAAAGCGACTTTTTATGTGAAATACAAGTAGATGCCTGTAAGTAACTAAGTATTTGTGTCTTTATCGGTTTACCGTCAACAGACTGACTGACAACAGCATGAGTCATGGACAGGAAATTTACGAGCCACAAAGAAGACACAACAACAACAACAGCTGCCGCAGCAGCCACACGCCAACTGTGACGCAAAGTAGCTGACAAAAAAAAAAACCCACAAAAGACAGCGACAGGAGTGTGTGGGAATCTGCAAAGCTCCCTCGAGAAAACCAAACAAATCGAATTTAAATTACATTTATAAAAACTCGACTATATTATGCCCTAGAACAAAGAAAAACAAAATATAATAACAGTTTTAAATTTAATATAATCTAAGATCACATAATCTGACAATTTAAATATATTTTTTTCCCTCTTTAAATGTGTTTTAAAAGAAATCCTGTTTTTCAGAATAATTTTATTTTAAATGAAGGAAGCACAGAAAACTTTAATTATAATCTCCCTTTTACAAATTTAAGTGTTTAAATTTTCATCAAACTCATTTTAAAAGAATTCGTCTTATTTGTAGTAGAACGACATATTTTAAAACTTATAGCAAATAGTTTAAAGACCGAAAAATAATAATTTTTTTAAGAAATCTAATGAGTTTTGCAACTATAATTGTAATTGGTTTAAATAAGTTTATTTTTCATAGCACAACTAGATAAATCATATTAAGGGAGAGGCAAGCATCACAATTCTGTTGAACTGCTATTTCGCTAATCGCAAGAATTATAAAAGTCAACCAACTGAAAGATCAGCAAAACATGCCAACCATTTTGTGGAGCCCGCTGAAAACTTAAAAAATATACCACCATTTAAATGTGTGTTTGTATGTGCAAAATAGTGCAATTTGTCCAAGTCACGTAAGTTCAAAATTGATATGGCGCAGGTTGCAGTGAAAAAATTGACAAAACCAATTCGAAATGTCAAGTAAAGTAGAAAAACAAAAAGAAAGAAAAAAATATGAAGTAACAACTGACAGTTAACAACATGTGCACAAGTGCCATTAACTAAGTATTTATATCGCTAGCTGAGAGTCTTTTTTATGCATTTCCAAGCATACAAACATATTATTTTTTTTGCAGGCTTCGAACAATGCGCCACAACTGCTGCTTGGTGCAAAGTGGCTTAAAATATTTACATTATAGCACATAGCAGCAGATAAGAGCTGAGGATGTAAATGAACATACACAAATGTATATATATTTTTGTATATATATATATATATATATATATATATATATTTATGTATACATACATATTTTTGTATATATATGTATATAATACCTACAGACCTACAATTCCATTCGGGCATTACGTAAAAGTTTCTAATAACTCAATATTATTCTCAGCAGGCACTTCCAACGGTAAATGCTCAATTGCTTATGAAACTTATTCATTGAAATTCTAACGGCTACAAAAACCTATAAATATATATGTATGTTTTTTTCTGAGTACTCGCATTGGATACAAAACCATAAGAGCACCGCACGAAATAGCAAAGAAAATAGAAAGTTCTGCGCCAGCGCGCAACTTGACAAAGCGGCAAAGCATAGATAACAATAAAAAAAAACCACAGCAAGAGCACAACAGCACTAAATAAACAAAAACAAAACAGCTATAATAATCATATTGTGTTGCACATTTGCTTCTTGTGGCGTTTGCCACTTTGTCAAGTTGTAATTCTGTTTTAAGCTCATATTCTTCAATCTACCTCAAGTCGTGTGCTGCGGCAACATGTAGCTAAGCTATGAATTGTTGCTAGAAGGCCCGATGCTGCTGCTCCATATCACATAGTAAGTGCACTTTAAGCACATATACACAATTACACACACTCGCGCGTATATTACAAACACTAACACACGCGAATAAAACGAACGTACGAGCGAACTTTACAGCCACTGTTGAACAAAGAAAAACAGTCGCTGCTAAAAGTATGCCACAATGCCGCGCACGCGTGCAACAAGTTTCTGTATGTATATGTTGTATATTTTTATTTGTTGTTTGTTGCCAGGGCCTCTAAAAAGCTCAGTTCCGATGCAAGATTCGATGTGATGCGAAAATCCAAAAAAGACTAAATTTCTAACACTCACGAACACGACTTTAAAATACACAATAAATAATTGGCACTTGCGTTTGATATTTAATTTCCTATATACATATATGTTATACTTTATTTATTGTAAAATCACACGAGATATGTACACATTGTGTGGCGCTTTAAGCCACCTTCCGTTTAACGTCCGTTTTGTGCACCGCTTCGCAGACAACTGATACGTTTATGAAATTTTTATAGAAAGGTTTTAAGCAGCACGACTCGGCGAATCGGCGGTACGTCTTACACACACAAAAGTCACTTTACAGTGTGTGTGCGTTTGTGTGTGTGTGTGTGTGTGTGTGTGTATCTATGCGCGCATCGAGCGACAATTGAGCCAAGCTTGTTGCTTTGTATGCGTGAGTCGATGACGGCTTGCGCTCTTTGTCGCGGCTCTTATACGCCAAAGTGTAAGTTGTCCACAATGGTCAGATTTAAGTGCACTCGCCAAGATTTATGATCTGCAGCTGGGAAAACAGCTGATTGTTGTTGCCTGCTCTCAATTGTTGAACTCTTTGGGCATACCCAAAGAGTCACAAACACGTTTGTGTTGTCTCTTTGTTGTTGGACGAGTTTTGCTCTTAACAGGTGCTGACAAGATAAATGAGTTGACTTCATTCTACAATTACGTGTGTAATTAGTCATAAAGTGCGTTGATTGTAAATACCAGCGTCAGTTTAAATGTAATTAACTTGTTCTTATTGTTTGACATTTTGTGTAGTAATTCGCAATTGTATTGTTTTTGAAATATCAACATACAATAAAGAGGATAAATTATAATATGCGACTCACTGTGATCGTTTTAATTTCAAATTATGCTCTTTAAATGCCAACTGTTGTGTTCTTATGAACGCTATTGAACTCGTAATTGTTAAAGAATGCAAAAAACATGAAGTGTTGTTGCTGTACTGTGTTTTTAGGTCGCCTCAGGCATATTAATCGATCCACGTTTTGGCGAAAATTTATGGTAACACAAGTGCATGAGACAACCGTATCAGATACATTATTACCTTTAGTTATTTATGGATATTATCAAATTCACTTGAATGATCATGGACTCAAATGACCATTTTCAAAAACTGTGCCATCAAAAGTGCTCCAGATTTTAGTTTGGTATAAGATATATTACTTACCTAGAATGAAATAAGAAAGAATATATAAGAATAAATATATAATATAGGCAAATAATCATAAGAATATGAAATGTAGTTACAGATATCTCAAAATTACTGTATTGCATTTAAATATATATAAATATATATATATAAAGTATGATTAGGTATTTAAAATTGTTAAATATTATAATAATCATAATTGAATATTACATAAATCAAGTTAGGCTCTTCAAGATTTGATTATAGCTGTAAATTAATTCCAGTTCTTAAAAAATAAGCAAATAACTTAATCGGAAGTCAGAAACAAATCGCAGCAAAAACCTGAAGTAACCCCATATAGCACATAGATTTATGACGCACAGACAATAGCTAAATTGGCCGTAAATTAACAGTTGCTTAACACTATCGCCCCCCATAATTAGCGGAACGCGCGTAGAGGTCATCAGGAAAGCAATAAAAATGCAAACTAATTGCCAAAACTTAATGTAAATCCTAGTTGAATTTGTTAAAAAATAAACAGTAAAAATTTTAACTGTTATAGAGACTCCAAGCAAATTAGACAGCTCAATTAGTTTGACGACAGTTTGACTGACAAATGTAACGAAATTGAGTATTAAAAACTCATGAAATCGTTTTCAATACAGTTTCGTGTGATTTTACAGGTTTCATTTATGTTAAACTTCCTGAGGTAGTTTTACGAAATTTTTTGAAAGCTCAATCAGACAGTTTGGTGTGCAAATAATTTATATTTTTCAATGAAGTTGTAGAAATATTATTCGCAAAAAAAAAACATTGTTTAACCTTGTTGAAGAGCATTGCCCGCGTGTCGCGTATCTTCTTTAGCTGCTGCTGACAATTTTCGGTGAACAATTGTTGTTTATTTTTTTTTTTTTTTTTTTTTTGTTGTATGGCATTCTATTGAATTCTGTTAACATGCCACATATAATTGAACATTTCGCAGTCTGACAGAAACGTCATCAACATTGTCGAATACAAAACAGCGCAACACGAATCGAATGAAACAAAACTGTATAAAAATGAATAATATTTATACATTTCATTTATATAATATTGCTGGTCAGTATATGGAAAACATGAAATATGGTAGATACGCCAAGCCACACAGTTCAATGACATTTTATTTCATATTCAATAACAAACAATTGCAACGGTCACAAAGTTATAAACGTACCAAATAAGCATACAAAAATGATTAATTGTATAATTATAATAACATTAATATTTGCAATTAAAAAAATTAGAATCAACTTTTCTTTAATAGAAAACGCTTTTATATAACAAATGAACTCATTTAAATTTGCTTAGAATTCATTTGCATTTTAGTCACTTTAGTTTTCATGTTAAATTTCCCACAGGTGATTCCGCACTCGGTAAATGTTCGCATACATAATATTCAACGGAATTGAATTAATTAATTAATTATTAGATCCATAGGTGCTAAACTAGAATACATTGTGTTAGTTAGTTTCGTATTAGTTAAGATATTTTATTACTTTTTATCTGTAGTACAAATGCAGGCAACTGGCAAATGCGTATCCATTCGTAGATTAAGCCAATTTAATACACCAACTATTAAGTTTTTTTTTGACACTGACATTGACAAACTGGGCACCCAAAATCATTCGTCAAAGCACAAACACAAATTTCGCTGCGACATTTTGAAAGCAACTACAGCTGAGCAAAATCAAAACAATTATGTATAAAAAATATAAACAGCAGCTGCGGGTGGCGTCGCCTTCCGCGTCGGAAGATATAAATATATATATAAATATATATATAAATATATATATAAATATATATATAAATATATATATAAATATATATATAAATATATATATAAATAAATATATATAAATTGATAAAATAAAAACGCAACACAAACGCGAATCAATTCAATCGTCTAACTAGGCAGCTATCATGTGGATTAGCAACCAAAACAAAACACAAAAACAATTGTTAATTGTAGATTTGAATTTGCACTTAAGTAAGTTTCGCATTTCAATTGAAACGCCTGACGATTACTAACTCGGCAAAGAAAATAAAAACTTTATGCATAATTGATGTGAGTGCATTTTATAACATTATCTTTATAAAAACCACACGGTTCTATCATTTGTATTGCTGCAAAAAACTCAGAGTGTGATTAATGAGGCATATACATTTATAAATTTGAGTTATTTACATTGTGCGATATATTTAAAGTTAGTGGGTGGCGTAAGGCTCGAGTGTTTTTCGGGTTCAACGCACTATAGAACTTCCGATGTGCAATTTTGTTTTTGGGATATGCCTTCTGATCGCCAGCCTTATTGGTAGTCAGCTGAGACGGCGTATTATTAGCGATTTATGTGGCCAGATAATGGCCATTTGCGATTTTACGGCTCAAACGCTTAGCAAATTGGCAAATAGTTTGCATTCACGTTGTTTTTCCCACTAACGGAAGTCAACAAAACAAATAACAAAAAAATAAACAAACAAAACGAAAGCGCTTAGCACGCATATTTTTAGCTGACGCTGATAGGTATTTCCCCCCAAAAAAAAAAATATTTAAATATACTGAAAATTCCATGGAATTTAATCAAGTTTTAACCTGGTCTTGTCGAATGCGCTGTTCACTCTTAAGGCAACTGACATCAGCCGCAGTTCAGTGCACCATCTTCGTCGTTCCCTCCCCTGCACCCATGCACCGTCTGTTTGACCTACTTATGCATAATTCAATTGTTGTACCCTGCGCCTGGTTAGCAGCACGTTGGCCAGCCTACTATCAGCTCATCTATCGTTATTGAATTCATGCAAAATTGGGTTGAGAATTGACTGCTAACATGAACCAGCTTTTAGACCACACCCTGAACCCCGTTGGGCAATGGCTATGACAAGAGCCATTTAGTTAACTCAGATTATGGCCATAGATAAATAACTACGTTTCGATAGTATTGCCAGTTTTTATATGTGCAGATTTTACTGTCTATATTCAGATTTGTTCTGCAAACAGAATGTTAATCAATTAGATTCAACATTTATGCAGTTCTTTAGCAAACTTGTGTAGACTTTCTTTGGTTAGCGCTATGAGCTTTTAGGAAATTACACCATTTAGACTAAAATTTATGCATTATCAACTTAGCTTGGGTTTTACCCATTTTTCTTGCGCACCATTTCCAATAGATTTCCAAAGACATTCAATTAATATGCATAGATCCAGTTTATAAAGTCTCGTGACAATGCGGAAGCAGCTCCGCATTTTTGGGTTTCCAAAACTGATTCAACAAATTAGACCCAAAAAGTGTTTAACAAACACAACGAAATCAGCAGAATTACGGCTTAAATTATGCAATAACAATAACCAACAAAATAAACACAACACATACACACACACACACACACACAAAAGGAGAAGATATAAGAGGCACTTCTCCGAAGTTGCACAGCTCTTAATGTAAATTTGCAAAAAATTAAGAGAGAGAAAAAGAAAAAATGAAAGAAATTGTTAAGCATGATTACAAAGAAGAAAGCTCCTGGCCAGAAGAATACACTTAAATACAATTTATTGCATTGCAAATAAATACAAGAAATTAACGAAGTGAGCCAGCTTAATGCTGAGTTATGCATATAATTATGACGACAGCAAGCGGCAACCACAATTGGCCACAATTAGGCCAAAATAATATTAGCAAAAGCAACAGGCAACCATCAAATGGCCTTGAAAATGCTTAAGAAATGTTACATGAAATGCATAAAACTAATGCACTGCTGGGAATTTCAGTTGAGCCAAAACCTTCAGGCGGGGATTTCGAGTGTTCCTTGATTATAAAAAATATTGTTAAAAAATATTGTTATTTGTCTGCTGTTCAAGTGTTGCATGTCAATTTAAGTGGCTCAAAGAGCGGGAGAAAGAGAGAAAGAGAGGCTGGGTGTCTGAGTAGATTTACCGTTATGGACAACATAGCGGCAGCAGCGAAAAGATAAATTTAATTAATGATGATTTTTGTGTTGTGTATTTTTTTTCGTTCGATTTACCGGTTTTTTAACTTTTCCCTACGCCCAGACCAGACAAGCCAGCCATTTATTTAAGTATTTCCATCCCTTTCTGTTAATTTATGCTTATCTTTGCTTTGCTGTGCGTTTCATTTCTTTTTGGAATTCGATACTTTTTTTTTCTGTAAAATGCATTTCTCTGCTTGGCCTGGAATGTGTGTCAAAATGCTCTAGAAGTGATCCTTAAGCATTTACATAGCACTCATTGACTCAAATCGACTTGAAATTGGGTCAAGTCTATTAGCTGAGCCATTTCATGAGCCATTCGAACTTGACACTGACACACGTTCAGTTTAATTTTCAAATCAAACAGAACTTATGCTTGAGACGAACAAATAGAAATAATAGTTGTACAATAAATAAATAAATTTAACGACCCACCGACAGTTGTAATAGAATACAATGTTTACATTTTGGATAAAAACAATTGATATGTGGCTTGATGACTGTTCATAAGGTTGCTCATTAAATCTAAATCACTTTAGCGGCATAACAATTCCAATACGAGGGTCGCACATCATGTAATGAAAACCAATTAGTTTGAATAGGTGGCAATAGGATGATTAATATAATTCGGAACAGTTTTATAGCACGACATTAAAATTCAAAAATGGGAACCTTTAACGCGCAGCTGACTGATTTGTTAATTTTTTGGGTTATTCGTGTTCTTTAAGTGCAGCCCAGTTCGGTTCTAAAATAAGAATCAATGCCTTTATTTTTAGTTTTTATTTTGTTTCCTTATAAGCTGACATAGTTTTAAAAAAAAGGTAATCTCATCATTGTGTCAGTTTTAATGGTTTTTGTTTTTTTTTTATATATATATGAATATGAATATGTATGTCATAAAAGCATATTTGAAGACAGCAATAATATGCGTTGCTATAACAACAAAAACAATAACAAAATTTACCAATTGCCAACAGCAGAATTAATAAACAAACAAAATGAATATGAATGAATGCAAATTAAATACAATATGGAAATTACATTTTATTATTCAATTTAATTTGCCTGCTTTACAACGACCAACGGACAAAAATGTTGCATACATTTAGGCCGCGATTCATTTAGCAGATGTCACAACCATTGCTAGATATGAACGTCGAATTAATTGAGATTTTAAATTCGTATGCATACATATATAACAAATATTTACTGTTAACGAGTAGTGAAACAAAATAATAATATTTACCTGCCAAACAAAATCGATTTTATACCATTTTAATGATATGTTCAATACAAAAATATGTTCGGGAAACCTGTTAGCGTGTTTAACTGCGGTAAACACAGATCCAGATGAAGATTTTACTTTGTTTTCTTTATTAGTCCTGCCTGACTCTTTATCTTACTTTTTTTCTTTGCCTCTTAAGCGTTTGTACTAACCTTATAACTATATCGCTTTGTGGTTTTCTAGAGTATCCTAATCATTGCAATACATAATGGAACATTCTACATTTTAATACTACCTGATTTATTAAATCTATTTTCTTTTATTTAATAATTTTAATTTAATTTCTCTCTTTATATAATATATAATTTAATTTGTTACTATTTTAAACTTAATTTTAAGTTTTTATAGTATTTAACTTTACTGCTTAATTGCTATATTTAAGGTCAACTCTATTTGCAATAAAGCAATAAATTCGAGAAATATTGTTTAAAATTGCACTTACGGTTCGGCTTCAATGGATTTCAATTTGGCCACATAATTGGATGGTATATAGCCCTCTTGGCGTGTCTTCTTGCTGCGTGCCAGCCACCAGTCACCCTGTAAAAGACACAATGAATCAATAAAATTGCATTAAGCATATATCTATTATTATATTATACAGATATAATTATATATTTATATAAAGAGTTAAAATGTGGAAAAACAGTGAGATAAAGCAATCAAAAAGCTGGCCAGTAAGTCAATTGATGTTGTTTAATTGTGAGAAAAACGACTGCTATTATCAACATCGTATACATTATTAAATAGAACTCGAAAGCAGCTCAACTGCCAGACATATGCCATAAGTTGATTCATCAATTACTCAACAGTTATAGCAGCAACAATAATTCTTGGAATGGTAGAAATATAGCTAATCAGTAATCTGACAAGTAAACATTTCGCACGAGAAATCATAGTTTATTTTGTTGATTTTTAAACTTTTGTAATTAATTAATTAACAACGCCAGCCTCTGCCGGTTTGATTTGATTTCTATTATTGCCATTGTTGTTGTTATTGCAACAAAAGCCTAAACTATTATTAAGTTAGCTGTCGTCAAGAGCAAAATAAAGCCGAAACCGAAATGAATGAATAAAATTTTTACAATTTCATTTTATTGTTTCGATCTTGCAAATGTGAAACGTGTTTTGCAGTCTTTTGATCGAGCCACAGCCAAACAACTAACAAATATAGAGAGTTATATACGTATGTATTCATAGACCCATCAGTTTTATAGGCATGGCTGTCGGCACTTGTCCATTTGTAGTTGGTAGTTGGAAACACATTCTTCATATTTGTTTTGTTTAGGTGGCTAATCAACATTTTCTTGATTATGCTGTTCGATTCAATCAACTTACTGTGGGCGACGCGTCGGCCCAGCTGTTTCAAAAAATCGGACACTCACTCAACCAGCAGCAATAACAGCTAACAGCAGCAACAACAGCAGCAACAACAACAACAATAAGTAAAATATTTTATGTTATACCCCGCAAGCAACGCATCGGTTATATGCATTTCTCTGAGCAGTCACATGTTATTTGAGTTTTACATTCATCAAATTTTTTACACATCCCTAGCTTTGTGTTTATTTAGAGTATTTCTCTATTATTTATCTAAAAAAAAAATACATTCTGAATTGGGCAACTAAAAAGCCTTTTATATCGAATCAAAATAAGTAAACTTTGTGTATTATAATTTTGTTACTATTTTAAGAAAACACTTTATGTAAATAAAGTGCATTTCAAATACAAAATAAAAGAATTTGCATATATTTTTCAACAGGGCACCGCCTGCTCGTTCATAAATATTTTGATATATTTGTTTTTTTCCTCTGAACAAATTTTATTACATATTGTGCTTTATATTCGTGCCGTTTACCATTCACACATTGGTTTTGCTTCGTTACAATTGGCGAAAATGTAAAAAAAAAAGTTGAAAATATAAGAGTTGAAAATTAATTTAAAACTTTATACAATCGGTTCGATCGTCGGTTGGTGGTTTGTTTAGTTCGCTTACGCGCTTTCCATGTCTGTCTTGAATTTTGTTAAAAAGCTTAACAACAACAATCCGAAAACCTCAACCATAACAATAACAACAGTAGAAACTGGCTTTTGCCAAATATGTGCAGCACTTTAAGTTTCACGTTGCTGGGATAAAAGACAATAACCGTTGGGTATTCATAGGAATATGAAAACATGTTTTTCATCGCAATATTGTTAACAATAAATTGTAATTAGTTGGCTGATTTCATACGCATCTCACTTGATGCACGCGCACACACTCCATGAATTCCCCCCTTCCAAGACAAGTGCCATGGCATTAGCCTGGTGCGCGATAAACTCTGTGGAAAGGTCAATGTACCATAACATTTTAGGGTTCATTGTTTATTTGTTGTTTGCTTTGATTATGATATGTTTCTCCTTCTAACCTGCATTATTTGCCTCTCCCTCTCACTCTCGCTCACGTGCTTTCCTATTTCATAATAGGTTGTTGCCTTTTGGTAGCTACTGTTGCAAGTATTTGTACACAACTGAGAGTTTATGTTCGCCTTGATTCCAATGAAAATTAAAGTGATTTTATTCTTAGATACGCATTGGACATTTTCATGATGTTGTGAAATACAAATGGGTTTTTTTTGGTGTTGTCAGCTTAGTATAGACTCCAGATTTATATTCATGAGTGTTGTTCTATTTGGATTAGGTCCACATTTTACAGCTACTCATATTCGTAGTTCAGTCATCGAGACATTCACTTAGCTTATGTTTGAATCCCTTTTCGAATCAATGGCAAACAAAATATATAAAAAAAAGTTGATAGAATTTTGTAGTATTTGTTGCTTATTTAAATAAGAGTATTTTATCTGCCTTTTAGATTGTCAACTTACAGCACGAAAAATACAGTTTTAGCGGTACAGCAAACATTTAAATTACCTTGAATTGACTTTGGTAAAAGCTATGTAGCATGTTCTGAATAGTCATGGACATAATCTAAAAACTTTGTATAGAACTAAAAGCCCATGCATAATCTCCGACTAAGAGGCTGCAACAGCGAACAAAAGAAACTTACAAGCATAATGCAGCAGGCAAAGAGTAGAATCTCGCTAAAGGGAAATCCTTGAAGGGTTTCACAGAGCTTCCTGCTGCTTGAGAGCCGAGCCCAAATGAGTCAAGCGACTTTTTTGCTGCAAAATCAACAACGGCAAAATCATGAAAGCGGTTCATGTTTCCTTCATTTCTCTTCTTGCACGCCGAGTATAAGAGACAACCCAAAGAATGTGCAATGTGCAAGGCGATTAAACTGCAAGTGTGTGTTGTAAATGAATGAGCTGTGTGTGTTGTGTGTTGTATGTTGGGTGTTGGGTGTTGTTATAGTAAATAACAATGAACAGTAGCGACGACGACGAGCAAAGACGAAGTCGAAGCGACGACGAATATGACGAGGCACACCCATAAAATATTTGAACATATACAATTTGGATTTCTGTGTATGACGTTGAGCTATGCGAAGCTTTTTTTTTTGTAATGAAAAGATTACAAAAGGAAGTCGGGCAGCTTTTTTTTGTTTACATACCCTGTAAACACTAAAGTTTATAGAAGGGGTATCAGGAGCTAGTGAAAATGTATTTAGCCGGTAGAAACAAACATTGTTCAGCACATATAGTGTAAACACACATTTATTTTTGGTTTGGACAAAAAATGCAATATATGCAGCCATATGTTCCAAAACGATAAATATAATAAACGTACAATAAGAGACATTCCGTTAAGGTTTCTAGCAATGCTTTTAAAAATTAAAAATGTAAAGTGTTAAAAGCTAAGCATAAATAATCTTTCCACTTTCGATTAGAGAAGTATATGGTCAGATTTTTTATTTGTGTTTGCTGCTACGATGACAAGTTGAAAATCTGGTTGCTGTTGCTCTTTTTGTACGTTTACTTTAATTAAACGCGTCTGCTGGTTGCACAGAGCTACCGGAAACGGCTTCGAGCTGCTGGCTGATTACTCCGTTTGCAGCTGCGAGAGAGAGAAATCGAAAGAGAAAGGGAAAGAGAGAGAGGAGAGAAAGAAACGCACATCTTAATGGATGGGGAATGCGTTCAGAGTAATCAGGGCTATAAAATTGCAGCACATCATACAGAATCATCCGAATGGCCCGTAACTCTTGGCCAGCAGCCAAAGGTGGACGTCATGCTTTTAGGCGCCGCCACTTGTCTGAGCAGTCAGCCAGGCGGTCCCAATTGGCCAAGCGGACAGAGCCGTAAGGTGGTCATGGCTGTGAGTGCTGACGTAAACGCTTTAAATATGCATGGCATAATTTGATCTTTGTGTTTTTATATGTCGTCTTCTACAAAGAGTTGAATGCGCCTTCTTTCACAATAGAATCAAAATCGGGTGGTGGTATTGGCTCGTACTATTCGACCTCCAAGAGGCTAATCATAGAATCTGTACCAAAAATATGCAAAGTATTTGAATGTTTCGATGATAGCGTCTGTTGTTGGCCTAATTTTTCAAGTTGAGCTGATTTTAATGATCAAAATAAAAATGGATTGCTATCAACCGATATTTGTATGTTATACTCAAAAGTAAATAGGTACTTGCTACTTTAATAATGTCAGCTAAAGTGTGGGCATGTTGTAATTAGCTTCACATAAAAATATTTCATTTCCTATTGCCAGTTTAAGTGGACAGACTAGTTGAAGTAAGTGTGTGCATACTAAAAATAATAGCCAGCTACAAAAGAGACGGACGGATGTGCATACAAAAGGCACAGTCTGGGCTCAAGTTGAGAGTTTGAGTTTTGTTGGCTGCTGGTTTTTTGAGTCGGTTCAAGTGGCGAGTGGCAAGTCGCAAGTGGTGGCAACGTTGGCCGCAATTACAGCGTCTGGTTTTATGCCAGCTCAACATACCCCCCCCCCCCCTCCCTTTTTCCAGCCAAAAACAGAAAATATTTATGTGTATAGCCAGTGACATTGAAACAAAAAAGCGTAGAAAAGTGCAGAAACGAAAAATGAAAATGAAAAAGTTGCAAAGTTTTGTTGAGATTGTTGAGAGAGGACGCATGACTCGAAATGTTTTCAATACAGAATTTAATTCAAAAAGCGCTCTCTAATAAATTATAATTATTTGTGTGAAATAAATAAAAGATGAGCTAAGTATTTCAATAATATGCTATTTATGTACATCGATAAATAAATCTGAGCAACAACAATGAGTAGTATATGCATATTTGACTATAATAACAAAGAATTACAGTTCTGATAAGTTTGATAAGTTATTCGAAAGATCGTCATTTACAGCACTATTGAATGAATATAACTACCAGTGTGACTAAGAAGCGTTTTCATGATTATAGCACAATTAAATTCTCACAAAGAATTTGCAAAGCTGAAAGTTAGGCATAACTTGGCAAGCGAGTCCAATTGGATTAATGCCATTCAAACACATATGGAAATTGAAAATATTATTGATAAGATAATATTCGAAACACATAATTGCTCAGTTTTGTTATCACTTCGCTCTCTTTCTCTCTCCCTCTATCTGTTTTGAGTTCTTTCACTCTCCCATTTTATGTGATGATTCACTCACCTGTGTGTCATTAAGTATTTCCAAGTGCTCACCCTTGCGGAAGCTCAAATCCTCGTCTGTGCGCGCATCGTAATCGTAGAGAGCAACAAAGATTTTGGCGTTCGCATTGGCTGCATCGCTTTCGGGTATCTGCGGCACTGGACGAATCTGCTCCGCCGGCTGACCGGGCATGGGCATCGCTATCTGTGGCACACCAACGCCGACTCCGACACCAACGCCAATGCTGGCACCGGGATCGTCGAGGGGATTGCGTACATCGCCCGTATGCGGCTTATCGTTGTCCGGTTTTTGTGTGCGCAAACAGTTGCCCATTATGAGGCAGATGGAAGAAGCTGTTGTTGCTGTTTCGCTGAAGCAAACTGATTTGTGACGTACAATGACGTAAATGCAATGAATGGAAGCCAAGTTATTTGTAGTTGTGTTGTTGATGTTGTTTTACGAGTGTGTGTGTGTGCAATAACTGTTACTTTCACTCACACACAGACGCAGCTGAATGCACGCCAATTACACTTCAATTGCACTCGTTTGTTTATACTGGGGACAACACACTCTCTCACACACACACACGCACACACTATTTTTTGTTGTTATTTTTACTGTTGCTTATTTGCTCACTCGCGATCAACATGGGGTGTTGGCACAAATCTCTCTCTTTCTCTCTTGCTATTTCGGCTATGTTTGTAGCGCGTCGTCAGTTAATTGTTTGTTGCCTTATTGCTTTTGCATTTGTATGTATTGGACATGTATAATTTTACATGTATATTTTTACTCTCTAACTAAACCAAATGCTTACACTACGCTCTGTTGTGAGTGCGTATTGATGTATGAATTTTTCTGGTATTTTTTGCATGTATGTATGTGTGTGATGCTGGGTGGCCAAACAACAGGATTAGACGCGAACATTAATAAACCAATTCAAAAACACTGACACACTTTTGATGTACATGCATACATTCTTGAACTATTCTGCTTGACCATTTACGGCAATTTTTTCACATTTTTAAGTTATTTAATTTACAAGTTTCAGCTGCAGCGAAAATGGCTCCCCGATGAAAACCTGCGCGACTGTCGATAAGCACTGCTACAGCGATAGCATCGATACATGAGTGTGTACTACAGGTATGCAAATCAAAAATAATCGGTGTACAACCCCTACATTTGTATCGAATAATGTTAAGCAGCATATGTCGATTATTGTCATTTTAACAGCTGTTAGGTGCTGTAACTAGTTTCGAACAAACTTTTGAAAAATATGCCTATATGATTGTCTATTGTGAGTACTTTAATTAGTCCACGCATATTTAAGCCATTTTTCTTCAAATTGTATTATTTTTAACTTTCAAATAGTGTCGGCTGTAAATAATGTTTGAAATCAGTGCAAAGTGTTAGTTCGCTGATAACGAAAAAGTTCGATAAATGAATCAAGCCTTGGTACGCTCGCGAACTTTAGAGCGAACGATTGAGAAGCGTTCGCAATTTTCTCAATTTTTATTCTGCATTTGACAAGCATTCTTGGTGAAAGATCAGTTCCATTAATTCTTAGAAATACTTTTATGATTAAAATCTTTGCACAAAATGGATATAAAATCATTTTTATTTTCCTATTGTGCCAAGAACCAAACGGAGCCCAAGTTCGAAGTGCGTCCAACTGGTAAGCCTCAACACAATTAATTATTCACAAGCCGGCAAGAAACATTTCTTGATTTCGTTTTTAAGGGCCAAAACATCGTCAGCGTTTTCTGTGTGAGGTGCGTGTTGATCTGTGCTCCTATGTCGCTGTGGGCAACTCCACAAACAAGAAGGATGCCGAAAAGAATGCCTCACGTGATTATGTCAACTATTTGGTGCGCTCCGGCAAACTGAGTGTCAAAGATGTGCCATCAGACGCAGTTGTATCGTCAGCATTTTCCGCTGGCAATAATGTTGATAATGCACGTATGCCTAGTGGGCAGCAGCGTAGTGTCTTTGGCGACACACAGGGACCACAAGATTTAGGCGAGGCATATCGTCCACTTAACCATGTAGGCGGGCGCGAACGCTTCAGCCTTTTCGATCATGTCCAGGAGCAAAAGGACATGAATGAGGCTGAGTCAATTGATGTGAACGCGGCCATTCATGGTAACTGGACCATAGAGAATGCCAAGGATTGCTTGAATGTATATAAACAATCGAATAACATTCGTGAAGACTACAAATTTACGCCTGTTGGCCCAAATCATGCCAGGTAAGTGTACGCCAGGCATCCTCCTCTATATTGTCCACTGCCTTGGTTTCTATTTTTCTCTGATTGCTGTTTTCAGTCTTTGTTTTTTTTTTTTTTGCCTCTGGTAAGCTGCGCACTGGATTTGGGGTTTTTTTTTCCCAAATCTGTAGCGCAGCTCGTAGTTATGGCGATAAATGCCGGGGTGTGCGCAATTTATGAACAGACATTGCACACGAATACAGCACACGCTCGATAAGGTGAACAAATCAAATAAGCAAGACTGTTTCCAATTTGTTGTATTATAAATTGTTAACAATCGCCTAAAAAAAAATTCTTCGCTTCGGTGTGCAGAGGATTAAATACCCTTGAATACAGATACTGTGTGTGGAAACAAGAAAAAACGTATTTTTGTATTTATATATTTTGGAAAAAAAGGATTTTGGTTTTACACATACAGTATCTTAAAAAAATAATAACGGTTCTAGCAAGGGTATATGTAATGTATTTTTAGTTTTCGCTTCTCTTTTGTATCCATACAGAATAAGGTGTAGTTATGTAGTTAGTGCATTTTGAAAGAGTGTTCACTTTATCGAGCGTGCACTGTACATGATTAAAACTGTGCCGAGCGCGATTGGGCTGGACTTTCAGAGCAACTTGGCACAACAATTACAAAACACACGATTGTCCACACATTGCAGAAAAATGAGATTGGCTTGAGTCCATTAAGCTCCAACAATTATATAAAATCGCAGCCATCATTTTGAGATATGTGCACATTGTAGCTCTGAAAGTCTGGCATCCGTGTGTGACAAAGAGATAAAAAGAGAGTTGCATCAGATGCGCACAGCACAGTTTGACTTTTGATGTTCTTGACCGTAAGTTGGTAAGTGTAGCAGAGACACAAAGATTCAGTTATCAATTAAACCGTTCTCTGTTGCTATGTGTGCAGGAGCTATATGGCCGAGCTATCCATATTTGTGCCGGCTTTGAATCGCAAGGTCACCGCACGTGAGACGGGCTCCAACAAGAAAGCGGCGAGCAAATCTTGCGCCCTTTCCCTAGTGCGTCAACTCTACCACTTGAAAGTAATCGAGGCATTCGGTGGTACGCTCAAAAAGAAAAAGGAGGAGGAACTCAAGCCATATCCAGTTAAACTGAACCAAAGCCTTATCGATGATGTGGATAAGGTCATCAGAGATCTTGATCTGCCTGTGGTCAATCCACGCAACATTAAAGTCGAACAAGATGGCATGCACATGTCTCTAATTGTAAGTAGTTAAAGCTTGAACATTGAATCACTGAATCCTAATTAAACTAATGTATTATATGCAATCAGGTGTCACCAGCTCGCTTGGATTTCAACCAGAGGAGGGAAGGGCGTCAGGATAAAATTGAGGTTATTTCGTGGGCACCGTCTCAGCCCAATTGGAATGCCTGGCATGCCTGCAACATTGATGAGGGCACTCTGGCCACCGCCTCGCTGGATGAACTCTCTGATGACTACGAGCGCCAGTTGCGTGATCGTCGCGAGAACGTTGCCGAATATCGTCAGTTCTTGGAGTTTCGCGACAAGCTGCCAATTGCAGCCATGCGCTCCGAAATCATGAACGCCATCAACGAGAATCCTGTGGTAATCATACGCGGCAACACCGGATGCGGCAAGACCACACAGATTGCCCAATACATCCTCGACGACTATATCACATCGGGCCAGGGTGCCTATGCCAACATATATGTGACCCAGCCACGTCGCATCTCGGCAATTTCTGTGGCTGAGCGCGTGGCACGAGAACGCTGCGAGCAACTGAACGAAAGTGTTGGCTATTCGGTGCGCTTCGAGTCCGTCTTTCCACGTCCCTACGGCGCCATCCTGTTCTGCACCGTGGGCGTCCTGCTGCGTAAACTGGAGGCAGGCCTTCGCGGCATCTCGCACATTATAGTCGATGAGATACACGAGCGCGATGTGAACAGCGACTTTCTCTTGGTCATCTTGCGTGACATGGTCGACACTTATCCGGACTTGCACAGTGCGTTCTTAATATGAAGATTATCTATCTCTCATCCTTGTCTCATCTCCGACTTCTCAAACATAATATTCACATATTCTTTTCATTTTAGTTATACTTATGTCGGCTACAATTGACACGACTCTATTTTCCAAATATTTTCGTAACTGCCCGGTGTTGGAGGTGCCTGGACGTGCATTTCCCGTGCAACAATTCTTTTTGGAGGATATCATTCAGATGACGCGTTTCGTGCCCTCCGCAGAGTCGCGTCTCAACCGCAAAGAGGCGGACGACGAGGAGCATCTTCTGCCCAAGGACAACGAAGAAAATGGCGAATCGAATCTCAACAAGGTGTGCGACGACAAGTATTCGCAACAGACACGCAATGCCATGGCCATGCTGTCCGAATCGGATGTCAGCTTCGACCTACTCGAGTCTTTGTTGAAGTACATCAAATCGAAGAATATACCCGGTGCCATTCTGGTCTTTCTTCCCGGCTGGAATCTGATCTTTGCCCTGATGAAGTATCTGCAGAGCTCGATCAGTTTTGGCAATCCGCAATATCGCATTTTGCCATGCCACTCGCAGATACCGCGCGATGATCAACGCAAGGTGTTCGAATCGGTGCCCGATGGCGTCACCAAGATAATTCTGTCCACAAACATTGCTGAGACATCGATTACCATTGATGATATTGTGTTTGTGGTGGACATTTGCAAGGCACGCATGAAGCTATTTACATCGCACAACAATCTGACCAGCTACGCGACCGTTTGGGCCAGCAAGACCAATCTAGAGCAGCGCAAGGGGCGCGCTGGTCGTGTCCGACCTGGCTTCTGTTTCACTCTATGCTCACGCGCACGCTTCGCCCAGCTTGATGAGAATCTGACGCCTGAAATGTTCCGCACACCATTGCATGAGCTCGGATTGACGGTGAAGCTTTTGGGCCTGGGGCCCATACATCATTTCCTGTCTAAGGCACTGGAGCCACCGCCAGTGGATGCTGTCATCGAGGCGGAGGTGCTGCTGCGCGAGATGCGCTGCCTGGATGCCAACGATGTTCTGACGCCATTGGGTAAACTCCTCGCTCGACTGCCCATTGAGCCGCGTCTGGGCAAGATGATGGTTTTTGGTACTATATTTGGATGCGCTGATCTCGTCGCTGGAATGGCGTCTTATTCAAGTACCTTTTCTGAGGTGTTTGCTTTCAACATGGGCCAGCGACGTTTGGCCAATCATCAGAAGGCACTAGGTGGACGCAAGTGCTCGGATCATGTGGCCATGATTGTTGCCTCACAGCAGTGGCAGAAGGCTAAGCATGGTGGGGAGCAGGAGGAGTCGCGCTTCTGCGATTGGAAGGGACTGCAAATGTCGACCATGAATGTGATGTACGATGCCAAGATGCAGTTGCTCGATCTGCTGCAGCAAGCGGGCTTTCCTGAGGAGTGCATGATGAGCCATCCGGTGGATCCCAATGTCATGGATGCCGAGCTGGATGTCGCAACGGCGCTGCTCTGCATCGGTCTCTATCCCAACATCTGTGTGCATAAGGAGAAGCGCAAGGTGCTCACCACCGAGTCGAAGGCGGCTCTGCTCCACAAGACATCGGTGAACTGCAGTAATCTGCAAGTTACCTTTCCCTATCCATTCTTCGTATTTGGCGAGAAGATTCGCACGCGTGCCGTGTCCTGCAAGCAATTGTCCATGGTGACACCGCTTCAGGTGATGCTCTTCGGCTCACGCAAAATCGATCTGGCGCCCAATAATATTGTGCGCGTCGATAACTGGCTCAATTTCGAGATGGATCCCGAGCATGCAGCCAAGATTGGTGCCCTGAAGCCGGCCCTCGAGCATCTAATAACCATTGCCTGTGACAATCCCAGCAGTGTCCTAAGGCTGGATGACGGCAACACTCGCCTGGTGAACGTGGTGCGTGAACTCTGCGAGCAGAGTGCCGGCGATTATACACTGCCGCGTGAATGGGGTGTGATGCCCTTTATGTCTCGCACCTTCCGCGACAACAATAGCGGATGCGGTGGATCAGCCAAACGTGGACGTTTCGATGGCGGCGGTTATGGTGGAAGATATGTTAGAGATGCAAGGGATGGCAGTGGACCCGATTATCGAGCTACATTTGGTGGTGGTGGCAATTTTGGAGGCGGCGGTCGTGGCTTTAGAGGCGGCCGGTCGAGTGGTTTTGGAAATCGTTATGGCGGCAATGGCGGCTTCAACAGTGGACGATACGATAATGGCTACAACAATGGAGGTGGTGGCGCCGGCGGCTTCAACAATAGTGCCGGAGGTGGTGGCAGCGGCTTCAACAATATTGGAGGAAGTGGTGGCAGCGGCTTCAACAATAGTGGAAGAAGTGGTAGAAGCGGTTTTAACAGTAGTGGAGGAAGTGGGGGCAGTAGCTTCAACAATAGTGGAGGAGGTGGTGACAACGGATTTAACATTGGAGGTGGCGGAGGCGGAGACGGTTTCAACAATGCTGGAGGAGTTGGCGGTTTCAATAATGGAGAAGGAAGTTATGGTGGTGGCAACTTTGGCAGTGTTGGAAGCTATGGGGGAAGTGGCGATAACGACAATAATTGGTTTCCCTACTCCTATAAATACTTTTAAATGATTCTAATCTAATATTCTTATAATTACTATTTAATAAAAAAAAAATGCTACTACGTAACAGAAGAAATCACAATGTGGCAATATTTAAAACGGTAGAGTTTAAATTTATTTATTTTTTGTTTAATCGGCGAACAGCTGAGACTCATTTACCGTTATATTCGAATTGGGTTTGCCAAATGCTGTTGCCAGGGCTGCAACGATAGTCATGCCGACCCGATTAATTCTTTGATCTCAAAGTTTTATGTTTATATATTAATATATATGCTAAATATATTATTACTAGTATGCACTTGTTAATAGATTAGCTAATTCACCTCGGCCTTAGGCGGCATAAGTACTTTTTTTTATAACAGATTATAAAATATATAAAAAAGTTGACAGCTCTGCTGCGTTTATAAATTTACCAGCGTACTCCACATCCTATAATCTACGTCTATCGATAAAGTTAACGATATTTTTTTTTGGTAATGCCGCAATTCAATTAGAAGTAAGCGTCATTTGAGTTGTTTTCGCGCGATTTTGATTTTGGGTTTAGTTGCTAAATTTTGTGCATTGAGAGTATAAGAAACGAATATAATGGATTTCGATAATGCCAAGGAGAACATACAGCCCTTGGCAAGTGGGCGCAATGTGTGCCTCCTGCAGGCCTCGCTTTGCCAAGACGCATCCCAAGAGCTGAGCGCACAGCGGAAGCAGCTCGAGTTGAATATAAAGAATTACAAGGGTGACGATCCGTTGGAGTCGTGGTATGCCTACATATGCTGGATTGAGCAGAGCTATCCGGCGGGCGGCACTAATTGTGGCCTGCAGAAGGTCATGCAGAAATGCCTGACCCGCTTCGAGCAGGATGAGCGCTATAAGCAAGATCGAAGACTGATAAAACTCTTCATCAAATTCGTAAGTGTGCCTGAAAAGCTGCAGATTGTTGCCATAAAAACTTATCATACATTTACTACTATAGATGGGTAACCAGGGCGATCAGATTGAATGCTATCAGCAGATGTACAACAGCGGAATCGGCACCATGCTCTCCGATTTCTATATAGCCTGGGCCTATAGCTACGATCTGAGCGGCAACATGCGCAAAGCCAACGAAATCTTTCGCCTCGGTATCGAATGCCGTGCCCAGCCTCAGGAGGAGCTGAAGGAGGCCCAACAGCACTTTGGCTACACGGTCGCCCAGCGCTTGCTGTACAACGAGGGCGAGGAGGTAACTGCTGTCACTCAGGAGCTCAACGATCGCCGTCTAGCGCTGCGCTCGCTGCGTGGTCAGAAACGTGAGAACACCGTCACAGTGGGTAGCGTGCGGACAGGAGCTGCTGTCAAAAGTAATATGCCGGGCGTGGTGCAGGTGAGTTAAATTCCCAGAAAATAATGCGATAAATCTTAGTTATCACATTAGATTATTCGAGTTTTGGGCATGGCAATTTAATCTTTACCAAGCCGAAGCTAACTTTCCTCTCTAATCGGTAATTTGCAGGTATCTGGAGCCAGCACAAGTCGCGCAAGTCGCACTGCCAACCGTCAGCTGGAAGTATTCAATGATGAGAATGCTGATTTGAATGTTCCGCCAACGGAGCAGCCAACGGCTAGTGAAACAGAGGCCACAGCTGAGAGCAAGTCCAGTATACGTTCGATCATTGATGCGACACGGCAACAGGAGAATCTCAAAGAAAGCATAGCTTGGAGCAAACCGCACAAGCACGGCAGGATCTTTGGCTCGACGACTGCACATGATCCAGCTTTTGCCATACATGTGGATGAGAAGGCGTTGCCGCCCATCATTGATCCCGAGGGCAACGACATCAAAGCCTTTAAATATCCACCGAACTATGTACCAAGGAATTCACCGCATACTGCTTGGGTGACGCCCGTTACAATTGAAGATGAGCCGGACAAGAATACGTTGCCGTGCTACAACAAATGCATTCTGTATCCACGACCCAACATGGAGTTCTCACCGGAAGAGTATCGTGCCTATTGTTGGTTCAAAAGTCGCAGCGATCAGCATCCCTATGTCCAACGAAATGAATCCTGGTGGAGCAACGGTCCAGCTTACGGTGTCCGTCGCTACCCGAACTTTGCAAGCGTCTCCAAGCCGCAGGCACGCGATGAGTTGGATGCCTACTATAAGCCACCTGTGGCGCCGTCTATAACCACATTGCTCGAAAAGATCTACAACGACGAGGAGCAGCAGGAGTATCAGCTGGAGGAGGTGCTAGTGGTGAAGTGGCGGCAAAAGAAACTCGCTGCCCACGGCGTCGCAGACATGGAGGAGACGGTGTGTCTGCCAGGTGAACAGATGCCGCGGCGAAAGAGCTTCTTCCCAGCCATGCAACCGGGATCTAGCAGAAAATCCGTTATGCCAAGAATATCGTGTGTGAGGGAGGAGGAGGAGGAAGAAGAAGAGGAGATACAGCAGCAGGAGCAGAGTGAACCGCCTGCTAAACCCAGAACACCTGAGCCAGTGGCCAACCAAATATGGATTGATTCTGCAGAAGCTACAACTAAAACCCTTACTCCAAATCAAACTCCCACTACAAATTCCACTCAAACTCCCACTCAAACTCCAACTCCAATTTCAGCTGCAATTGCAACTGCTGCTCCGACTGCTGCATCGCCAATGGAGGATCAATTTGTAATGCCAGCGCCGCCAACACGTAAAATAGAAATATTTGAGGATGAGGAGATGCAGCCGCCGCCTGTAAAGCCAGCTCCGAGCGCATTCTTCGATGCGGATGAAACGTGCTCCACGCAGATGTTCAACATATTTATTAAATCGCAGGCAGTCAGCACGCCCAAGGCGCCACAGAAGCAACAGTCGTCTCGTCAATTTGGCACCATACTCAAGGAGACGCCAGCATTGACTCCGGTGACTCCGCTGACTCCAACCGCTGAGGTCCACGCGGAGTCGGAGGCGGCACCTGTGGGTTCGCCCATACTGCGCAAGCAGCTGTCCACCATACTGGAGACATCGGAGCATGCCATTGGTGGCAGCACCAAATCGACGCTTACATCGAATGCCTCCTCTTCGCCTGGTTCGCAGATGACGAGCAAATCGGATGCATGGCAGGGCGGCGAATGCACGCCGGGACCGACACGACTGCAGCGACAACTGTCCATCGTTGGCGAGGAGATGCCGTCCATGTCTACTCCGGCTGCTGCTGGCAACTTTCAGCGGCCGGAGATGTGGGAACCGAATGCGCCCAGTGTGCCGTTAATGAAATCGTTGCGATTCCAGGAGGATAAGACGGAAACGGTGACGCGCCCATTGTTATCCTGCTATCAGGAGGATAAAACCGAAACGTTGCCCCGCTTGCCACTGACTATGCCGAACACATCGCTGCATCAAAGGACGGCGCAACCAACGGTGCCTCAGCTGCCGACGCAGAGCGACGAAGATGACATTTGCGGCCTGTTCGCTCAGTCGCCGCCAATGTCCAAGACATTTGCTTCTCCACTCTTCGCAGCCAATTGCAAGCGCGTTTGTAATCAATACACGCCGGAGCTGATGAGCAGGGCCAAGAAGCCAGCTGAGCAGCCCAAACGAAATTGCTTTGAGGTGTTTGACGATCAGGAGTACTCGCTACCTGTGACCAAAGACAGCGTTAACAAATTGGCCGATTCATTTATGGCTGATTTATCATTTGTGCCAGAGACGCAGTTGCCGCCAAAAAGTCAAGCGACTGTTCAAAAGAAATTGGACATCTTTTTGGATGATACAATGCCGCCACCGCCGCTGCCAGAGGTGCCACCACTGATGAACTGCACATTGCCGGAAACTCAACCGGAATTGGAGGTAATTGGGCCGGCGCACTTAACAGCCTCGTTTATGAAGGATTGCACGCAGCTTAGCATCTGCCACATCCCGGATAAGAGTAAAACGACAAACAAATTCGATGTGTTTCTGGATGAGTCAAATCCACTCCTATTGCCGCCACTGCCGCCGTTGCCCATTGTCGTATTGGACTGCTCACTGCCCGAAACGCAGCCACAAGGACGAGGCGGAGCAGCTGCTGTTGTCGAGCGGCTGGAGACTATTGGACCCGCCCATTTGACTGCCTCGTTTATGAAGGATTTCACAGAGCTAAGCAAATGCCCCTCTACGCCTTCCAGCACTTCAAAGCTCAAGTTTCTTCAGGCATCGAACTCACAGACGGAATCGGACAAACAGTGTAGCAATTATTTTGAGCTAAATGCGGCGACCGAAATGTTTGCCAGCAACAACAGCATGATCAAGAACTCGACAGTGCTACCCGAGGCAAGCAGTGGCAATTCCAGAAAATCAACTGTTCCAAACCTGCCAGGACCGACGATTATCATAGAGGAAGCCATCGAAAACGATTTCGATGATAGGAGCATATATTACAAGAAAACACCGTTGACGCCAAAGCAATCGTGTCACAATTCCTGGCACGATTCGATGCCAAATGAGAACTTTGAGCACCGCAAGGCCAGTGTTGATGATTCGGTGCTAAACGAAACGTTGGCCAGCCGCAATGTGAATCCATTCAGCATGGATGTGATAAATTCACTGCTCGACTCCATTGAGTTCTCGCTGTATATTGAGAAGCTGCCAAATTGCCAGCTGCAGGGAAATGTGCGACGCCTACGGCCAGATACCACGCTCGAGGTCAATGGCGACATGTTTGAAGTGGACAAATTGATAGGCAAGGGCGCATATGGTTCCATATTTAGCGGTGTACATTGCAAGACCGGCAAAAAAGTCGCATTAAAACAGGAGAAACCCACGAACTATTGGGAGTATTATATCTGCCTGGAGGTGCACTCTCGACTGGCCAGTGAGGATATGGTAAAATATATATATATAAAATAGACGTATAATAATCTCATTGCAACTGGTTTGTTCTATATTCCATAGCTATCCGCATTTATGCACATCGATTATGCTCTGGTTGGTAATAACAGCAGCGTTTATATAATGGAACTTTCGATTTACGGCTCGCTGATCTGCGTGTGCAACAAGTACAAGAAGCATACCAACAAGAATTTGGATGAGTATGTTGTGATGCATCTCTGCTGTCAGCTGCTCGAGATTGTCGATCATTTGCATGCCTTGGGCATCATTCATGCCGATATCAAAGCGGATAATTTTCTACTCACGAGACCGTAAGTAGTAATCGGAATCTGGCTTAGATTTGAAAGCTTTACATTTTAAGTATAAATATCTTGCTGAACTCGAGGTCGAAAAAATCACATTTATTTTCCTTAAATTTCAATTTCAAGTGACAACTAGTTAAAGATTGGTTTTCCATTCTCTCCTTACAGCTTGAGTGGTCAACCAAATGAGCTCAGTGTGCAGTTGATTGACTTTGGTGTGGCAATTGACACCAAACTTTTTCCGCCCAATCAGACGTTTGACTATGTGAACAATGAGGATGCCTTTAAGTGCATTGAGATGCGTACCCAACGCCCCTGGACTTATCAACTGGATTTATTTGGTCTGGTAGGAGTGATGCATGTGCTGCTCTTTGGCAGTTACATGGAAGTGACGCAGCGTCAGACCGGCGGCGTTTGGATGCCAAAGATGGCAATTCCACGCTACTTTCACCGTCAGACATGGGAGTCCATATTCCGGACGCTGCTCAATGTGCGCGACTGTCGCAGCATGCCAAATTTACAGGAATTGCGAACGCTGCTCAAATCTGATCTGGCTGAGAACGAAAAATATGCCGACGCCGCCATAGCCAAGTTTAATACGATTTTAAAAAGCACAAAATAATAAGTTTTACTAAATATTAAAATTTTTAAATTGTATTGTATTGTTTTTGTTTTAGTTTGTTCAAATATTTGTGACTGCAAATGATTAATTTTACATCTCTTAAGATTCGAATATTTCTGTTGAAATTGAGCAATAAATGTGTCGAGATATTTTAGGTTAAAAGATGGGTTTACATAAGTATTTACATAAGTCCTGTCTTCAATAATCATGTATATTTTCAACTATATTGTAATATTATTAAATTGTGCTTTGTTAGCCGCAATTGAATGCTTTGTGCCTTTATATTGGCGGCTTTTATTTAAAATTGGCACACGCTTTTGCGCGTATAAACAAAATAATTTCAACCCAATTAAGCGGTTTTACGTAAATTTTACAGTGCGGCGCCAACCGACCATTAACCAAATCGTACCCAAACATGTGCCCCTTTCCTGCTTCATCCCTTTCTCTACGGTAATCCTCATTCTGACCAACTAGTCGATTCAAAGTGCAATGGTATTTTTGGTTGAATCAAATAATTTGGGTTATAGCATTGGCATTTTGTGAATGTGAATTTGGATGTGGCCATGTATGTGGAGGATGTGGGCGGTTGCTGCTGGCGCCATTTGCATTTAACGAGCATTTGTCGTTTTGTGTCGTTTGTGAAGTGTGTGTGTGTGGTGTGTGTGGTGTGTGTGTGTGTGTGAGTGTGTACATGTGGAGTACGTTATGGGCGCTAACCGCTGCCATACACGTTTCCGGGCTTGTCGGCATTTTGTTGTTGCTAGCGCATCGCGCAATTGGGCCTGTGGTCGGTCTTATGCATATGCACAGCATATAAATCAAAGTCAAAACAGCTACACATGATTCACAAATGATCAAAACAGACGAGTGTCCAGGCACAGCTCGCACCAACTAAGCGTCGTCATATGAAAGTCTTATAAATCAACTTGCTGTTCCTCTTGTTGTTGTTTTTTTTTTTTTGGGCTGATGTGTTGGCCATGGCCAGTGCCATGGCATGCTGTTGACTTTGTGACTGCCACTGCTAAGTTGGCATAAAATTTTTTTTTTTTGTCAAAATTTTTATTCCCATAACCAAGTGTTTTAGGGCGATGCGTATACGCTCAGTTGGTTAGATTGAATATCCATGTTAACAACTGATATATGGCTATAATATAAAATTGCTATGTACACAGATATGCAGTACTTTATCCGATGTATTCGAAATATAAATTTATATATATATATATGTTCTCTACGATAACATCACAATAAATTGGTGAATATATTATTTTTTGTTTCGCAGCGACCACTGCATTTCTAAGTCTCTTAAAATTTGTTTATAAAATATGATATGTATGTACTACAAACATATCTACAAATGTGGCATATGTATATATATATATATATATATATATATATATATAAATTTGTTGAAATTTAATGCAGCTGTTGTCTTAGTATACCCGGAGCTTTATTTACCAAGCAATTGTTGTGGTTTTATTTGAGGATACACTCTAATGCAGAGAGGGTCTCACATGGACATACATGATTTATGCAAATTGAAAATGACCTTAGACCCTGCACACACACACACACACACACACACACGCACGCACACAACACACACAAAAGGCACTGAACATTGTCCATTTACCATGTCATGCTTGTTTTATATATATATATATATATATATATATATATATATATATATATATGCATATGTTTATGGGTGTGTGCATTTTTCGACTCCTGTTGACTTGATTGTGGCAGCTGCTAGCCGCTTAGCTGCTGTTCGGACCACATCCACAGCATCCACAGCCATTGGCAGCTGCACAGCTTAGCAGTGTGGCAGAAAACCTATGAAAATGTGTAGTAAATGGTGTTGCTATAGCCACCATACCAAGCATTCTGTATCATCAAGTATTTTTGCACCATTATTTCATGAAATTCACATTTATTTTGCAGCTGTTTCTTCGCTGGAAACGCTTCCTCCACAGACCAACAATAGCTAGCATTGGCTATTTAATTATATTACATTTAATAGTATTACAGAATGCATTAGAGCAGCTGATTTATTTCTTGTTTTGTGGCATTCGAAAAGTTATCTGCAAATTAGAAAACCTATCTCCAGCTTACAATTCTTATTTTGCATTGCCATTAAAAAACTTTCAAATATTTAAAGTAAATTTACTTTCTTGTTTCTTTAATAGATATTTTAAATTTATATGGTTGTAGGTAGACTCCAGTTTGTAAGGGTATCTAATCCTTAACATGCCTAATATAGAAGTTTTTTTTATTGCTTTATAGACTATATAATTTATGATACCTCTTATAGTATTGAAAGAAAAGAATATATTGTAAAAAATTGTTTGAAGAAGTCGTATACTGACCAAGCAGATTGCTAAATTTATCAACTAGTAGACATTGGCTTGTTATGAAAGGAGATTGTACATTTTTCGGGCTCGAATAAATCGACACACATAATTTAAAGTTAATAAACATTTTTGGTAAACGATTACAATTTGTTGTAAAGCTTTTTGATTGATTAATGATGTCACATTGCAATATTCTAACCAGTTTTTTATTGTTGCATTTAAAAAATCTATTTTTAGATTCACGTTTAATAATATTTACATGTGTTACTTTGTAATAACTGCTTAATAAATTCGCATATAAACCATTTTGTGAAAAAATCGTTTGACTGTTATAATGATTTATATTATTTTATATTATGATAATAGCTTTTATAAACATTTTTAATTCTTCCGTGGGTATGTGTTAATCAGCGATATAAGTGACAAGGGTTATCGTACGAATTGTAAAACCCAACCAGAAAGTCTAATTGCTTTAATAAATGATTTGTAATCATAATGTACACTTGCAGTAGTAGGTGTACACTACTGGGACTGGGGATCTCAAAAACGCTCAGACGTATTGCTGATATCGACAAGTGTGGACGCTTTGTGTTTGTCGACTGTCTGGCAGTGAAATAAATATATATACTGTGTATTGGTGTATAATAAAATACAATTTAATCGCAGCTAATTAATTTGTTAATATGTGCGCTGTTGTTGAAAATACAGGTGAATATTTATATTGATAAATGATTATGTAGGTCATGTGTAAAGTGACTGTTTTAAGCAGAAGATTAGACTTGGCTATTTTAAATAGAGATTTTTTGTATCGCTGGTGATAAAAAAATTTATAAATGAAATCGATATTATTAAAAAATAGTGTGTTTGTGTGTACTTACTATTATTTTTGTGAATTAAAACATAAACAAAACTGTGTTTAAAAAATAGCATTATTTAAAATAAATTTCAATAGCGTATATGTATTGTAGTTTGCTTTTATTATAAATAAAAAATGGAAATGGTTTATCTCGACCACAATACAATTTTAATACTCGCCAAAATGGTGGAACTGTTACAAATTACTCGTTTTAACAAGTAAGAATGCTGTAACCGTGCGATCTCGACTACGACATACCCTAACCCAGTTGGTAAATATATTCTAATATTTTTTGGTAAATTTTGTTTTAATGATGTGGGAATATATATTCTAATATAACTTGGCTTATCCGATCTTTATGAAATTTGGCAATTTGATTAATAATTAGAATACAATTTTGCCTTTAAAATCGGAAATCAAAACTTATTAATAATCGATTGAATGAAAACCTATATTCCAAAAGTCTTTAGATCTTCTAGTCTCCGAGGTCCGCGTGTTCATACTGACAGACGGACGGACAAACAGATATGGCTATATTAACTCGAATATATATTTTATGATGTCGGAAATGCTTTCTTCTGCCTGTTACATACATTTGCTCATAACCAATATACCGTTTTAGCTATTTTCAATGCGTTCAGGCTATAAAAATGCCTCAAAGTTAATCAATTTTGATTTCTATAGGTGTTTGAAAATTATGTTCTTTCAGAAGTTACAAAAACAAAAATGGAGTAATAAATTGGCTGGAGATTAATTGAGGTATAGCAATGAAGTCAAATCTAAGGCTATTAAAATATTTTTCTTTACCCATGGATAAAAGAAATACACATTATAAATATAAATTTCAATTATGTGAATTTGTTGCTCCCATCTTTTAAGGACCATTTATTGGCATACGACATTTGCAGGCAGCCCTGCTCTTCTTGGCCATTGCTGTCAATTATATTGCACGGCTCAATGTGAGCGTTGCTGTTGTGGCCATGACGAATGCGGATACCTCTAACCCGAATTTCCCGGTATAATTATAAGAGATGTGTTTCCAAAACAGATTTATAATCATATTGTTTTTGCAGGAATATGATTGGACGGAGGCGCAAAGATCGTATATACTCTCGAGCTTCTACTGGGGTTATATATTGACCCAGTTCCCTGCTGGTTTTCTGGTTCGTCGCTTTGGCGCCAAGATCATCCTCTTCATACCGACTTGTGCCACGGCGGTGTTAAGCGCCCTGACGCCTTACTCCATCAGCTGGGGCGGCTGGGTGGCGTTCAGTGTGCTGCGCATTGTGATGGGTCTCTTTCAGGGCCTAATATTTCCGTGCATACACGAGCATTTGGCAAAATGGTCGCCGCCAAAGGATCGCAATCGTTTGGGAGTATTTGCCTACTCGGGAGCTGAATGTGGCTCTGTTCTTGCCATGGCCTTAAGTGGACTAATTGCGAACAGCTCCATGGGCTGGCCAGGTATATCGTACGTATCGGCAGGACTGTGCGGCATATGGTGTGTGCTCTGGTTGCTTCTCGGTGCTAACAACGCTCCTGACTCACGTTTAATTGGCCAACTGGAGCGAAATTACATTGAGTGTTCTATGCGGCGGAATGATGGCTTTCACGCACAGAAGGTACCCATACCGTGGCGTGCGATTTGGACATCTGTACCGTTCTACGCACTGCTGATAGTGCGCAGTGCCCAGGGCTGGGCGAACTCAACAATGCAGCTGCAGACGCCCGCCTATATGCACGGTGTGCTGGAGATGGACATCAAGACAAATGCGTTATATTCTGCACTGCCATTCCTGGCCATGTGGTGTATGTCGTATGTGTATCTATTGTTTGCGGATGTAGCTATGAGGAGGCAATGGATGTCGCTGACAACGTTGCGCAAGTCCATCAATACGGTATCGTATTGGGGGCCGGCAGCGGCGCTGATTGGCATTGGTTTTCTGGACAAGAGCCAGACGGAACTGGCCATTGCGCTGATGACCATCAATGCGGGATTGAATGCGGGCTCCGGCATTGGTAGCATTCTAACCATCATCGATATGTCGCCCAACCATTCGGGCATGCTCATGGCCATTGTTAACGGTGTTGGCAATATTTTTCCACTGCTAACGCCTCTGCTGGTGGGCGTCATTGTTACCAATCCCGTAAGTTGAGCTTATCCTGAAAAAGGGGATTTAAAATATAATTCTCCTTTGCGTTTCAGAATTCGCGCAGCCAATGGCAAATTGTGTTCGCATTAACAGCCATTGTTTTCTTCATTGGCAACTTGGTGTACATCATTTGGGGCACGACTGACCAGCAGCCCTGGGATGCAGTGGACTTCCTCAAGCCGCACGATGCCGAAAACAGCCAGCTGGATAAGAAGTGCGTCAAAGAAAAAGAGACTGAGACGAAACCCGATAAGCAAATAGATTGAAATACCAAACAAGCAAGCCAGATTAGCTGTGAACTTAATATAAGTTGAATTTAAGCCACAACTAAATATGCCGTTTACCATGTGGCGTATACGCTATTTTAATGTGTAAATAATAAGTATATATATTATTTCTTGTTTCGCAACATGATATGTATGTAGTACGAACATATTTACAAATGTGGCCTATGTATATATATATATATAAAATTTGTTGAAATTTAATGCAGCTGCTGTCTTAGTATACCCGGAGCTTTATTTACCAAGCAGTTGTTGTGGTTTTATTTGAGGGTACACTCACACTAATGCAGAGAGGGTCCCACATGGACATACATGATTTATGCAAATTGAAAATGACCTTAGACCTGTAGCGCACATCCAGATACAGGTAGTGGCCCCATGTTGAATGCCAAACATTTTGTAACTTATAACTCTCACAGGTATAACCAAAACTATGGCTAATTCAACACCCAAAGGAATTGTATGTTAACTGTGCGAGCGGAAACCGACATTTCTAGCGGTATGGACTCTGGTGGTAGTAAAAAAAAAATTTATTTTTGTTCAGAAATTATATTAGAACTCCATTAAATTCGGATACATATAACAGTATTGTTATAATTATGATAAATATTGTTAATAATTGTGAATTCATTTGTACAAATACGGAAAATGGATGAGTAACCTTAGTTATTTTTTCTACTGGCCGAAATGATGGTTTAGATTGAACAAAAGGTTTTCTTTTGGGGACTTTCCGATCAAACAATGCCGCGCAGGATGTCCAATTGGGTGGGTGGGTAAAGAGTGCTTTTTCGGGCCAAATAACACTTAGAACCCCGACACCATACAACTACTCCAACGAAGCTATCGCGCTTCATGCATATCATAGAATTAAAATGATGAACTTCACATCTTAGTGAAGAGTTTGATCATTAAACAAAAGCTTGCTTCAAAGTTAGACTCCATTAAAAGGGACTCTAAATAATTAAGATTATGACCGAAAAGGAGTACCAGGATTGTATCAATATTGATACCACAATGGCAATATTCTAACCATTTGGGAAGCTGCAGTAAAGTCGGCAAAACATCTACTATTAAAAAATGTGACATCTGCAAATTTGACATATGAAGAGTTGGAAACTGTCATATTCGAGATAGAAGCAATACTCAATTCTCGCCCATTAACGCCTCTATCAGATGATCCGAATGATATCACTGCACTAGCACCGAACATTTTCTAATTGGAGAACCACTAACCGCGCAAGCTGACAGTGAGCCGTCCCAGCAACCCAAAACGCTAGGACAACGATGGCAAGCAGTTAAAACATTCATTTTGGACACAGTGGTCCCATGAATACCTTCAGCAGCTGCAGCAACGTCAAAAGTGGAGAAGATCGTCAGCACACATCAAAGTAGGAGCATTGGTTCTACTGAAGGAAGACAACACGCCAGTATTACAATGGCCCATGGGTAGAATTGTTCAAGTCTACCTTGGAAAGGATAATTTCGTGAGGGTTGTAGACGTAAAAACCTCCAAGGGAATTTTTAAGCGAGAAATTCAACATCTAGCTCCTCTATTTAATGAAGAGGAACCCACCCACAAGCATCCAGTAGATGATCCTATAGAAGGGAGGAATCAGATGAAAGCTCACATCCCATGATTTCGCTCTAACAAAATGCAACTATTCCATAACAAAACAGATGCATCATGCCAGATTGAAGATATCAATAAAATCTTTATGTGGCAAAAAGTGTATAGAATGAACCGTTGTATATTTGCAACTAAGAGTCCGTTAAATTGAAATACATTTTGCACCGATGGACCATCAGATATCCAGTTACATGATACTGAACTATTAACAGCAAGGGCAGGATGTACCATAAGCAATTCACTAATAACTGTAACAAGTCAAAGCGTTATGGAAACATCATTGTTGACATCATACGCTCGATTTGGAGACATGGAGGACAATAAACCAACAACAAAACAAACGGATACTACAACAACAAAAAATGTGAGTATCTTAGGCTACAACGAGCTTCAGAAACTACAACGGGAGCTCGTACCAAACAAACGTTTTCATTTACCACACAATATCCAACCAATCAACATATTGCAATGTACATCGGATTAGCATTTCTGATGACAATGCTAACAATTTATTGTGTCAAAAAATGGCACGGTCTGAAGAAGGCAGACGTAGTCAAGCGGCTGCATTTTATCTACTCAGCTATTTTATTTTATTTTATTTTATTTTTACTTCACATGGAGTCGCATTACAAACGCTGCAAAGCTCAGCTAGTTTAATAATACACCTCACATGGAGTCGCCTTACAAAAGATGCAAAGCTCAGCTAATTGTTAATGGCAAGGTGTCATATGGAGACGACGTTCAAGTGTATTTAGATGTAAGAATTTTGTACATAAACCACTCATTCTTCATGAAATAAACTGGTACAAAAAGAACTCTTTGCGTATGCACATCGTATAGCCCAATTTGTTACAAGTACCGATTGCGGCGACTCTTTGTTACTGGTACATGAACCGGTAGCATACCCAACACAATTTTTAGCATACCCTAGGAAATGACTTTACAGGTCATTTTTCTACATGTTGCATTTAGAATTTTTTTTTAGATTTACGTTCGATAATATTTACATGTGTTACTTTGTAATAACTGCTTAATAAATTCGCATATAAACTATTCTGTGATAAAATCATTTGACTGTAATTTTATGTTATGATAATAGCTGTTATAAACATTTTTAATTCTTTGGTGGGTGTGTTTTAATCTATGCGATTTAAGTGACAACGGTTATCGTACGAATTGTAAAAATTTTAATGGCTCAACAGCAGAGAACCCATCCAGAAAGTCTAATTGCTTTAATAAATGATTTGTAATCATAATGTACACTTTTAGTAGTAGGTGTATACTACTGGGACTCAGACGTATTTCTGATATCGACAAGTGTGGACGCTTTGTGTTTGTCGACTGTCTAGCTGTGAACGGGAATCCCATAAATATATATACTGTGTATTCATGTATATCAAAAAAACAACATAATCGCAGCTAATTAATTTGCTAATATGTGCGCTGTTGTTGAAAATACAGGTGAATATTTATATTGATAAATGATTATGTAGGTCATGTGTAAAGTGACTGTTTTAAGCAGAAGATTAGACTTGGCTATTTTAAATATAGATTTTTTTTTATCGCTGGTGATAAATAAATTTATAAATGAAATCGATATTAATAAAAAATAGTGTGTTTTTGTGTGTATTTATTATTATTTTTGTGAATTAAAACATATACAAAATTGTGTTTAAAAAATAGCATTATTGAAAATAAATTAAAATAGTATATATGTATTGAAGTTTGCTTTTATTCTAAGTCATAAATGATAATGGTTTATCTCGACCACATTAAAATTTTAATACTCGCCAAACTGGTGGAACTGTTCCAAATTACTCGGTTTGCTTAATACACCTTCGTGCTAAACAAGTACGAATGCTGTAACCGAGCGATCTCGACTACGATATACCATAACGCAATTGATAAAAATATTCTAATTTTTTTGGATATTTTTTTTTTAAATGTTGGCACTTAGATATGAGTTGGCTAATTAATTTCTTATATCAAGTACAGGCACTAAAGTGTAAAACAAAATGAATGCAGCGCATATTTTTACTCATAAGCCCGAACTGATCACGTGCATGCAACATACATACATACCTATAACGGAGTAGATAACGGGGAATATTATGCCATCTCTTTCTCTTTAAAATTGTGGCTTTAATTGCCATCGGAAATCAAAACTTATCAATAATGAAGAAACGGGAGCAGTATTCGATATAATGACGACGGACAAACAGATATGGCTATATTAACTCGACTGTGATCTTGATCAAAAATATATATATTTAATGATGTATGAAATGCTTTCTTCTGCCTGTTACATGCATTTGCTCATAACCAAAATATTGATTTATATTAATTATAATAAAATAATTGTATATTTAAATACACATTATAAATATAAATTTCAATTATCTGGATTTGTTGCTCCCATCTCTTAAGGACCATTTATTGGCATACGACATTTGCAGGCAGCCCTGCTCTTCTTGGCCATTACTGTCAATTATATTGCACGGCTCAATGTCAGCGTTACTGTTGTGGCTATGATGCATGCGGATACCGCCAACCCGAATTTCCCGGTATAGTTACAAGAGATGTGTTTCAAAAACAGATTTATAATCATATTGTTTTTGCAGGAATATGAATGGACGGAGGCGCAAAGATCGTATATACTCTCGAGCTTCTACTGGGGTTATATATTGACCCAGTTTCCTGCTGGTTTTCTGATTCGTCGCTTTGGCGCCAAGATCGTCCTCTTCATATCGACTTGTGCCACGGCGGTGTTAAGCGCCCTGACGCCTTACTCCATCAGCTGGGGCGGTTGGGTGGCGTTCAGTGTGCTGCGCATTGTGATGGGTCTCTTTCAGGGCCCAATATTTCCATGCGTATACGCGCATTTGGCAAAATGGTCGCCGCCAAAGGATCGCAATCGTTTGGGAGTATTTGCCTACTCGGGAGCTGAATGTGGCTCTGTTCTTGCCATGGCCTTAAGTGGACTAATTGCGAACAGCTCCATGGGCTGGCCAGGTATATCGTACGTATCGGCAGGACTGTGCGGCATATGGTGTGTGCTCTGGTTGCTTCTCGGTGCTAACAACGCTCCTGACTCACGTTTAATTGGCCAACTGGAGCGAAATTACATTGAGTGTTCTATGCGGCGGAATGATGGCTTTCACGCACAGAAGGTACCCATACCGTGGCGTGCGATTTGGACATCTGTACCTTTCTACGCACTGCTGATAGTGCACTGTGCCCAGGGCTGGGCGAACTCAACAATGCAGCTGCAGACGCCCGCCTATATGCACGGCGTGCTGGAGATGGACATCAAGACAAATGCGTTATATTCTGCACTGCCATTCCTGGCCTCGTGGTGTATGTCGTATGTGTATCTATTGTTTGCGGATGTAGCTATGAGGAGGCAATGGATGTCGCTGACAACGTTGCGCAAGTCCATCAATACGGTAGCGTATTGGGGGCCGGCAGCGGCGCTGATTGGCATTGGTTTTCTGGACAAGAGGCAGACGGAACTGGCCATTGCGCTGACGACCCTCAATGCGGGATTGATTGTGGGCTGCGTCATTGGTAGCATTCTAGGCTTCATGGATATCTCGCCCAACCATTCGGGCATGCTTATGGCTATTGCTAACGGTATTAGCAATATTTTTCCACTGCTAACGCCTCTGCTGGTGGGCGTCATTGTTACCAATCCCGTAAGTTGAGCTTATCCTGAAAAAGGCGATTTAAAATATAATTCTCCTTTGCGTTTCAGAATTCGCGCAGCCAATGGCAAATTGTGTTCGCATTAACAGCCATTGTTTTCTTCATTGGCAACTTGGTGTACATCATTTGGGGCACGACTGACCAGCAGCCCTGGGATGCAGTGGACTTCCTCAAACCGCACGATGCCGAAAACAGCCAGCTGGATAAGAAGTGCGTCAAAGAAAAAGAGACTGAGATGAAACCCGATAAGCAAATTGATTGAAATACCAAACAAGCAAGCCAGATTAGTTGTGAACTCAATATAAGTTGAATATATATATATAAATTTGTTGAAATTTAATGCAGCTGCTGTCTTAGTATACCCGGAGCTTTATTTACCAATCAGTTGTTGTGGTTTTATTTGAGGGTACACTCACACTAATGCAGAGAGGGTCCCACATGGACATACATGATTTATGCAAATTGAAAATTACCTTAGATCTGTAACGCAGATCCAGATACAGATAGTTGAGCCATTTTAAACGCCATTTTGTAACTATTTATTATTTATTTGGGGTTTTGTGCACTGCGACCTAATTGATCTATTGTGCCCCCTTCCGAGCTTATAGCTCCTCCATCAACCCCAGTTCCTGAACGAATGTCAGGATCTTTGATGGGTCGAGGGCTGCTATGTCTTTGACATTCATAACATGCATCCCTAGGATGCTGCATCTTCTCCTGGCAAGGGCGATGCATTTTGTTAGGATGTGAGTTGAAGACTCCTCCTCGATCTCACAAAACCTGCATTGACTGCTGCTACAGATACCCATTTTGGACAGGTGGCTTTTTAGTCTACAATGTCCTGTCAATAGACCGACAAGTACCCTTAACCTATTCCTGCCCATGGATATTACTTGCTTAAATCGTTTATGATTATAGCCACTCAAAAGACATTTGGCCTGTCGGAGTCCCGGTGCTTCCTCCCAGCTCCGCAGTCTCCTTTGTCTTTCTTCATTCCTGAGTTGCAGCCGTATTGTGTGTTTACCTATGCCACAAAACCGTTCAGGCCCTATAAGGGGCCTCTCTGCACCCATTCTCGCCAGCTCATCCGCTGCTTCGTTCCCTGCTATTTCCCTGTGCCCGGGGACCCACCTTAGGGTGAGTCTGTTGTGAGCCCCGAGTTGGTCAAGCTTGAATCGTACCTCTTGGACTAATTTTGAAGTTACCTTCGTCCCATTTATAGCATTTATTGCTGCTATACTATCGAATAGGATAGGTATATCCGCATTCCGATAGCTGCGCTTTAGATTAAATTCCGCACACCTCTCGATGGCACACACCTCAGCTTGGAATATGCTGGTGTACATCCCCAGAGATTCATGGTATAATACCCGAGGTATGTAACTATTAACTCACACGGGTTGTAATGGTCGGTGCTCTGAAGCTTTTGCTAGGTTTACATCGCAGACTTTTGGGTGCGATGTAAAAGTAGATCTAGAGTAGGCAATGATTTTTTTCGTCGTGCACGAAGGGAAAAATCGTTGCATACGTTACGCAGCTATCGCAACGTTGTGGGAAGCAAGCCCTGCTCAAGGTGAAAGCTTTGCCCCGGATAAGTGCTGAATATTTCCTGAAGGCAAGAGCTTACTCCACGGACGTATAAGAGCACAGATCAGCTCTGAGTCTGCAAAAATGATCCAAAAACCACGTGATTCGGATTGTGAAAAGATTTAATAAATTATAAGCCCGAATGAGGCACTACCAGTAAAGACCCGCGGACGTTTTTCTGCAGAAATATCATAAATTTGTGAATTGGAATGATAAAAATGACTACTACATTTAACCGCAAAGAAAAAAGAAGAACTCCGCAACGAAAACCGAACTAACCTCATAAAAAAAACTATTCGCCATAAAAATACACCCATAGAAACCTGTGAACAAACGTGAAACCAAAAATCAAAGAATTATTGGAAAACGGGGCTCTCAATTCCTAAGAAAGACAATAATCATTAAGAACATCAGCACGTGGCCACTGGAGCACCATCATCATCCCCCCTTTCATCAACTTTTTTTTTCTTCTATGTATAAGTGGTTTCTAACCTAACAATTTTTTTTACGTTTCAATTTATATATTTGGAGCCAATGTTAACAAAAGGGCAAGTGTGGTAAGGTAAAGTTAAAAAATTAAAAAAAAAAAAAATTTAAAATGAAAAAAAAAAAATAATTTAAAAAAAAAATTTAAACAACATTTGATGTTGGTACCGAATCAAGGCGTATGAAAAAAAAGATTTTCTTTGGTAAAAAGTTTCTAAAATAAATGTCCTTTTTTTTTTTGTTAATTTTTTTTTCTTGTTAAATTTTTATTTGAACAATTTAGTGCCATAATATCGAAAATTTAAATAAATTGTTCAATAGGAAAAAATAAATACGTGTGCAACACACCATCGACGGCCTCTCTGCGCTAGATGCCCATGTAAGTTATAATTTATTTATTTTCTATATTTATAAAAAAAAAATCAAAGATCAACAACAAGTTAAATAAAAGGAAAGAAAGAATTTCAATAATAACAAAGAAAGAAAAAATGAATGAATAAAAATAACCATAAGTAACATTCTAATGTAAATATATATATATATATATATGAAGTATTAAGTTTTTTTTCTCCTCATACATTTTGATCACCCAGTAAACCTCTAACAAAGGGATAATTTAAAATATATATGAATTTCTATTCAATTAGCGAATAAATCTAAGTTGATGGACTTTACCCACTTGCATCTGTTGAAGTTGTGTTAATTGTATTATAATTAAATGCTGCCTAAGACTATGCAAAAAAAAAAAATATTAATAATAATAATTAGTTAAGTAGGGACACAAGTATGCTACACTTGCGCTTACCAGATAAGAGCACTTGTATCAACAAAGAAACCAATGAAGCATTAATGTAAGAAAACATTGTAAAAATTCCACAAGTCTCATGGTTAATTCAACACTTAAACGAATTGTATGTTAACTGTGCAAGCGGAAACCAGCATTTCTAGCGGTTTGGACTCTGTTGGTAGCAAGAAAAAAGATTTATTTTTGTTCAGAAATTAAATTAGAACTCCATTAAATTCGGATTCATATAACAGTATTGTTATAATTATGATAAATATTATTAATAATTGTGAATAAATTTGTACAAATACTGTTCAATCTTACAATGTTAAGATAACCAAGGAGGATTCTTATCGCGAAGATATGTAAACACGTGAAAAGACACGTACGCGGCACCCATAGTGACCGTAATAAAACCGTCCGCGACAAGAATTCGCCGAACTGATAGGATAATGAGTCTAGACGCATTTACAGCAATAAATATGTAACTGGATAATGTCCTAGGTAGAATAAGAATAATTGTATCTAGCTGTAAGATAATTTAGAAGTTTTCAATAAACCTGCCGAAGCAATTCAGCAGTAGTCTGTGTTCGAACCTTAAACAACATCGTCGTCTTATTATTTTGCTCTTCGGATCATCTTTCAGTGAAAGTGATTATTATTCCACCGCTTGCCGTTTATATACATTTTGTTATTACCAAATTAATTAAATACGGAAAATGGATGAGTAACCTTAGTTATTTTTTCTACTGGCCGAAATGATGGTTTAGATTGAACAAAAGGTTTTCTTTTGGGGACTTTCCGATCAAACAATGCCGCGCAGGATGTCCAATTGGATGGGTGGGTAAAGAGCGCTTTATCGCGGAAAATAACATCTAGAACTCCGACACCATACAACTACTCCAACGAAGCTATCGCGCTTCATGCATATCATAGAATTAAAATGATGAACTTTTGACTGTTATTTTATGTTATGATAATAGCTGTTATAAACATTTTTAATTCTTTCGTGCGTATGTGTTAATCAATGCGATATAAGTGACAACGGTTATCGTGAAAAATTTTAATGGCTCAACAGCACAGAATCCAACCAGAAAATCTAATTGCTTTAATAAATGATTTGTAATCATAATGTACACTTTTAGTAGTAGGTGTATACTACTGGGACTGGGGATCTCAAAAACGCTCAGACGTATTTCTGATATCGACAAGTGAGGACGCTTTGTGTTTGTCGATTGTCTAGCTGTGAACGGGAATCCCATAAATATATATACTGTGTATTCATGTATATCAAAAAAACAACATAATCGCAGCTAATTAATTTGTTAATATGTGCGCTGTTGTTGAAAATACAGGTGAATATTTATATTGATAAATGATTATGTAGGTCATGTGTAAAACGTGACTGCTTTAAGCAGAAGATTAGACTTGGCTATTTTAAATATAGATTTTTTTTGTATCGCTGGTGATAAATAAATTTATAAATGAAATCGATATTAATAAAAAATAGTGTGTTTTTGTGTGTATTTATTATTATTTTTGTGAATTAAAACATATACAAAATTGTGTTTAAAAAATAGCATTATTGAAAATAAATTAAAATAGTATATATGTATTGAAGTTTGCTTTTATTCTAAGTCATAAATGATAATGGTTTATCTCGACCACATTAAAATTTTAATACTCGCCAAACTGGTGGAACTGTTCCAAATTACTCGGTTTGCTTAATACACCTTCGTGCTAAACAAGTACGAATGCTGTAACCGAGCGATCTCGACTACGATATACCATAACGCAATTGATAAAAATATTCTAATTTTTTTGGATATTTTTTTTTTAAATGTTGGCACTTAGATATGAGTAGGCTAATTAATTTCTTATATCAAGTACAGGCACTAAAGTGTAAAACAAAATGAATGCAGCGCATATTTTTACTCATAAGCCCGAACTGATCACGTGCATGCAACATACATACATACCTATAACGGAGTAGATAACGGGGAATATTATGCCATCTCTTTCTCTTTAAAATTGTGGCTTTAATTGCCATCGGAAATCAAAACTTATCAATAATGAAGAAACGGGAGCAGTATTCGATATAATGACGACGGACAAACAGATATGGCTATATTAACTCGACTGTGATCTTGATCAAAAATATATATATTTTATGATGTATGAAATGCTTTCTTCTGCCTGTTACATGCATTTGCTCATAACCAAAATATTGATTTATATTAATTATAATAAAATAATTGTATATTTAAATACACATTATAAATATAAATTTCAATTATGTGAATTTGTTGCTCCCATCTTTTAAGGACCATTTATTGGCATACGACATTTGCAGGCAGCCCTGCTCTTCTTGGCCATTGCTGTCAATTTTATTGCACGGCTCAATGTGAGCATTGCTGTTGTGGCCATGACGAATGCGGATACCTCTAACCCGAATTTCCCGGTATAATTATAAGAGATGTGTTTCCAAAACAGATTTATAATCATATTGTTTTTGCAGGAATATGATTGGACGGAGGCGCAAAGATCGTATATACTCTCGAGCTTCTACTGGGGTTATATATTGACCCAGTTTCCTGCTGGTTTTCTGGTTCGTCGCTTTGGCGCCAAGATCATCCTCTTCATATCGACTTGTGCCACGGCGGTGTTAAGCGCCCTGACGCCTTACTCCATCAGCTGGGGCGGTTGGGTGGCGTTCAGTGTGCTGCGCATTGTGATGGGTCTCTTTCAGGGCCTAATATTTCCGTGCATACACGAGCATTTGGCAAAATGGTCGCCGCCAAAGGATCGCAATCGTTTGGGAGTATTTGCCTACTCGGGAGGTGATTGTGGCTCTGTTCTTGCCATGGCCTTAAGTGGACTAATTGCGAACAGCTCCATGGGCTGGCCAGGTATATCGTACGTATCGGCAGGACTGTGCGGCATATGGTGTGTGCTCTGGTTGCTTCTCGGTGCTAACAACGCTCCTGACTCACGTTTAATTGGCCAACTGGAGCGAAATTACATTGAGTGTTCTATGCGGCGGAATGATGGCTTTCACGCACAGAAGGTACCCATACCGTGGCGTGCGATTTGGACATCTGTACCGTTCTACGCACTGCTGATAGTGCACTGTGCCCAGGGCTGGGCGAACTCAACAATGCAGCTGCAGACGCCCGCCTATATGCACGGCGTGCTGGAGATGGACATCAAGACAAATGCGTTATATTCTGCACTGCCATTCCTGGCCATGTGGTGTATGTCCTATGTGTTTCTAGTGTTTGCGGATGTAGCTATGAGTAGGCAATGGATGTCGCTGACAACGATGCGCAAGTCCATCAATACGGTAGCGTATTGGGGGCCGGCAGCGGCGCTGATTGGCATTGGTTTTCTGGACAAGAGCCAGACGGAACTGGCCATTGCGCTGACGACCATCAATGCGGGATTGAATGCGGGCTCCGGCATTGGTAGCATTCTAACCATCATCGATATGTCGCCCAACCATTCGGGCATGCTCATGGCCATCATTAACGGTATTGGCAATATTTTTCCACTGCTAGCGCCTCTGCTGGTGGGCGTCATTGTTACCAATCCCGTAAGTTGAGCTTATCCTGAAAAAGGCGATTTAAAATATAATTCTCCTTTGCGTTTCAGAATTCGCGCAGCCAATGGCAAATTGTGTTCGCATTAACAGCCATTGTTTTCTTCATTGGCAACTTGGTGTACATCATTTGGGGCACGACTGACCAGCAGCCCTGGGATGCAGTGGACTTCCTCAAGCCGCACGATGCCGAAAACAGCCAGCTGGATAAGAAGTGCGTCAAAGAAAAAGAGACTGAGATGAAACCCGATAAGCAAATTGATTGAAATACCAAACAAGCAAGCCAGATTAGCTGTGAACTTAATATAAGTTGAATTTAAGCCACAACTAAATATGCCGTTTAGCATGCGGCTTATACGCTATTTATTTATGTATGTAAATAATAAGTATATATCTGGCATTGCATGGACCACAATGTGGTTAAACGTTGATTATACTGAATTGTAGGCATTTCTGTTAGTCGTCGACCGCCGCGTTGATTTTAATTAAAAATTCTTAAAACGTTTTTGCGTGTATTTTAATTTCTTGTTTGCGCGAGCAGAGTTTTTCTCGTTCTTCCTCTTCTCTGGGAGCCACAAAATGTAATAGAAAATTCTTACTACTATTTCTTCTTTGAATGAATTCATTTTCTATTTTTGTGCTTTGGGCATTTACATGACCAGCAGCAAGGCAGCCAGCTAGAGTCAGTCACTCAGCGCCAGGCGTGGTAAAATTAAAAAAAAAAAAGAATAACATCGAAGCCTTGCCCACAAATCAGAAAAATGGACACTTGGCGGAATTTATGCACGAACGCGTGCGCACAGTACGCTCCTCGTCCGGGAATTGTTTGCCGGCAGCCTGCAACAACCAGGCCAAGTGACAGCCGCAGCGATAGTCCCAGAGCAACGTAAAGCCAGTGGCAAGTGGATACTGGAGAGTGGCATAGGGATGTATTTTTTTTTTTCAGGCCCCTTTCCAGTCAATCCTTAAACCGCAGCGCAAACACAAGACCAAGCCCAAGCCCAAGCCCAAGCCCAAAACCAAACCGAAACCAAAACCAAAACGAACATGTTTTTCAATTAAAACCGTTGAGCAGCGCACAAAAATTCATTTGAATTGCCCACTGCGGACAACAGCCAAAGACAAGTCATAAATGACCACTTTCATTCACCACACACACACACACACAAATACACACACGCACATGCATGTACACACACACACACAATAGATTTATATGCGCACTATTCAACCAGAAATACTGAAGAATATTTGGGAATGCTGCCTGGAAAGTCGTAGGACTATTTTTAATTTAAATTTGTCACAAAACTGAATAACATAAACTAATTATTAGTTGAATTCAATTATCAGAATTTTGAATAACTAAGCATTTTAAAAATAATATAACCCCATCGGAGAGTAATTATTTAACATTTTAATGGTGTACGAAAGAATCGATTTATACATACTCCAATCTTGTATTTATAATAAGTGCTAAAGACTTTTGGATTTGGTTATTAAAAATAAAAATGCAATGTCTAATTTCTAATCGATTTTTTTGGAAGTCTTCTCAAATATTACAAAAAGTATTTACCAATAAAATATGTTTGTAATATTTCTTTTTTTTTTATAAAACATATGTAACATATATATGTAATATTTGTAATTTGCTGGTAAAATTCAGCTAATTTAGGTACTTAATTTACTAATAGATTTAAATATTTACTGAAATTAAATAATATAAATAACTGACAGCATATTAAAGTCAAATATAATCTGTCTACAAGCAACAAATATAGTTTTCATATTTCTGTCAATAATATTGGCAAATAAATTAGAATATTGGGTTTGATTCAATAGTTGAATGTTTCCAAACGAGACAAAATTTGTATTAATGACTTGACCGCAAGAGCTGCAATTTGGACACTTCATTAAGCCCCAAAATCAGAAAGCGCACATCGACTGTGGCAAGTAAATTGTTATTAAGTTACCCTCATTACTATTTGTGTAACATTTGCCTGTGTGTGTGTGTGTGTGTGTAAAAGCCAATTTGTGTGGGTTCACTTGCTCCAAATCAGTGTGTGCATGTAAAATTATTGCCCCAAGCAATACACATAAGTTGGTAGATTATATTGATGCATGAAATTTGATATATTCCTTACTGTTCAGAGAATGTACTCGTAATCACACTCGTATTTCAGATACTATTATAAAGTGAGACATGCATTTGTGCCGGGCGTAAATTTGCAAAATATAATTGAGGCAACAACAGCAGCAGCAGCAACAGCAACAGCAACAACTACAACAGCACTCGAGGACAACATTACTGAAAATGGTTTCATTGTGTTGCCGAAGTACAGAGTATGGGTGAGAGATGTGTCCGTGTCACGACTCAATCAATCAATTTATCAATCATTTCGATTAAATCAAATATTTTGAATATACTTCTCAAAGAAATAATTAATAATATTTTATACATAAAAAGATATTGGAGACTTTCGCAACTGTTAATGTGAATATTATTGAATAGATATTAAAAAACGAGTAATATGAATTTTGGAAACATTAAAAAAAGTCAAATTTTACTCGATTGAAGCGAAATGACTTCGTTGCACAAATCGAGTCAACTCTAATTAAGACTCAGATCAGAGGCAGCAACCACATGGACGCAGAAATGCATACACAATCACTCACAAGCACGCACACACACACGCACACACACACGCACACACACACGGATTCAGACACATCCACGCATCAAGTGGAGCAAGTGCCGTCAAGCACAGCAATTGCTGGAAATTTAATTTATGCCCGGCGCTTTCAACAATAGCTTGAAATTAACAGGCACAAAAGCACCAGACACTGTCCGGGTTGATCTCTTGTTGCTGCTGCCACTGCTGCCGTTGCTGCCGTTGCTGCTGCTGCTGCTGCTGTTGTTACATGGCTCGAGAATTCTACACTTTCGTGCTGATGCCGTGCTGCCCCTCATCAAGAGTCGTTAGCTGATGGGCTGCGTAGGCCAATGGCCAGCAAATAAGTGTGTCGTTGAATTTCTTTCTTTCAATTTTTGGTTCTTAATTAATATTGCATATACGCAGGCGCAGGAGCTGGTGCAACTGGCTGTCGAGGACATGCAGCAGCAGCAGCAGCAGCTGTTGTCCGTTCTCAGTCCATTATTATGATCTCACTCCACACAAAGGTGCATACACACACACACACACACACAAGCAAATACTCCTTGCCTGAGCAGAACGGAGCAAATTTATACGATGCGTTCCCTTTTGTGCGACCAATATTTATGATGTTCCATGACTGACGGGAAAGGGAAATCGGCATATTTTTATGCAAATGCCAATGGTTGGGTAGTAAATTGTGGTCTATTGTGCAAATAAGTTTTCAACGTGGGCTGATTTGATTTAAAGAGTTGAACTTTGCACTGTGTGCCTAGCTGGCAGAAATTAACTCTTGGAATTTAAATGCCAAATGGAATAATGAGTGAAGGTAAAATAAAAAATGATTCAACCACATTTTAAAGCAATGAAATTTACTCTAATGCCCAGAATTCTCGAATTATCTAGTTTTTAAAAGTATATTATTAGTTTTACTTGATTAGAAATAATTTTAAAATGAATTTTAAAATAAACCAGCAATGTAAAAATATTTTTTATATTTAATGAATAACAAATTTGTAATTTTCCTAACATACAAAATAAAATGATGAATCTTTTAAGGCTTAGGTATTTAAAAACTCTTCAAATTCAAGGTACTTTAAGGTGATGAGACTGTTTTTTAACAATAAGTTATACTTTCATGATGATATTGGAATCGATTTTAATCAATGCTGGTTGCCACAATTTCATTTGCCATTTGCATATTCATTTGCATTTGCATTTCCACTTTCTTTACACTTTTATTGCCACCGAGGTGACGTTTGACCTTGTTGCAAGAGTTGGCACCTACCGCGCACGTTTTAAATAAATGAAGTGCAGATCAGGGCGCTTGAGCTAAAAAAAACTGCAGCAGAAGCAATAACAATGGCAACAATGTGGCGCCACATTATATTGTTAATGTGATGACTACAATATTCTGTCGACTTGTCGTGTGGCAAAGTAAAAAGCGTAGCAAAATGCAAGCCAACAAAATGCGATGCCAAACAGCAGCGCAGCAAGCAAAAGGATTTTTAGAATTCATTGAATTTTAAAACATAACAATAAAGCACTCAGCATTTGCCATGTGCCAAACGACGCTACGGATACGATACATATGCACGTGTGTGAATATATATATATATATATATATATATATATATATATATACGTACATATATATGGAGAGAAAGAGAGAGAGAGAGATACGTATCTAAAAGTGTTTATCTTTGCCTTAGCCAAGTTTGCTGCAAGCGCGAGTTCAACGAGCTTGAAAATTGTACAGCAAATGCAGTAAAGTTTTTCGCGCTGCTGCTGCTGCTGCTGCTGCTGCTGCTGCTGGTGCTGAAAGCAAATCGTATTTTGTAATGAATCGCAGCTGCTGCGCTGTTGCAACATCAGCGGCAGCGGAACCAGCTACGAAGCATGAGACTGACGTACAATTCATTGGCATATGCCAGCTGCTGCAATATCTGCTTTCAATTTATACAAATTTAAATGTTCAACATTTTGCGGCATTGCCAACGGATCGAAAAATGTAATCTATATAAACCATATACAACTGACGAACTCAAAGAGCCTCGAAACGACTCACGGCTCCAAATTACGTTTACAGCAATAAACGTGTTGATTTATTGATTTTACACGTCGCATAATTTACTTTGCCTGCATGACAGCATAAAAAACAAAAATGAAAACAACAATAACAACAACAGCAACAACAACAACAACAACAGTAAAAGTTGCAACACCAACCAGCAAAGCAAATGAAAACCTGTGCTCCTGTTTATTTCCCATCCATGCACGAACGAGCAATTCTTATATTTCCCTCTTTTTGTACTCTGTTCGTAAAATAAAAAGTGCATTTTTAATTTGCGTCTGTTTTGAAGTCTGTCTAGAGACTAAATACTTTGGATTGTTTAAAAAAAAAAGAAGCATTTGCGAGTATTTGAGTTAACAGGTCGAACAAAAACTGAAACTTTAACATAAAATAGATCAAAGTAAAATATATAAAATTACTGAATAGACATAGACTCTACACGGATTCCGATATAATTCCTATATAATTTTGAGTTTGGTAATAAATGGAAAACATACTTTGATGTATGCATAAATATCAGTCTCATAACAGAAGTTGGAGTTTAAGGACAGTTGGCTAATCAATTCCTACACAAAGCAATGATTATTTCAGCCATATCAGGACAAACATTTATAAGGTTGAATATTGTTAATCTCATTGGCACTGATTTTAGTGTATTACGCCGTCGGTTAGATCCGAATGTGACATGCTCACTTTTTTCTTTTTTTTTCTGTATTTCATTTCTCGCATTGCTGGCGAGCAGTGTCTGGCTGATTGTCATCTCGTTGCCTGGTTGTACGTCGCAGTTGCTACCTTTTTGCACCTATCTCTATCTGATGGCTGTAACAGCAACAACAACAGCAACTACAACAACAACAGCAACAACTACAACAGCAGCAACAACAGACGATCAAACAACCAGCAGACGCCCTGACGTGCGCCATTTTTAAGTTGTTTCTTGAAACGGAAACGAAAGCGGTTTTCATATGCATGTACGCTCACACTATCAAGTGTGTGTGTGTGAGTGTATGTGTGTGTGTGCTGCATACCGTTGCGTTGTTAAGCTGCCTCTCCCTCTGTCTGTGTGTGCGGTTGTGTGGGTGCACAAGGCTCGGTGGTGACAATGTAAAAAAAGAGCTGTAGCTCGAGCAGATTTATTACTGGCTTTCCCGCAACCGTTTGCAAAATGACTCTTAAATTGATGAATTTAATATGAAAGCAAATATGATAAATCCCACTTTTAGGTATGTTGCTGCAATTTATATATTTTTTCATATATATATATATATATATATACATATTTATAATTTTAGTTGCAGTTCTTAAAGTTTTATATAATTTATGTGCTTGATAAGTTTTTGAATTTAATTTTATTATTAATGCATTGAAAATATGGATAAATAATTTAATGAGTTGGTAAATTAATATTTTATACAAATAACTTTAAACGCCATAGCTGCATTTATTGAAATTAATATTGCGATTCATTTCAATTATAAACATTGATATAAGATTAAACAATAGTAATAGAAAAAAGAATAACATAATATAATAATAATACTAATCATTATTTTTAAGTCAATAATAACAAATAATAAAAGTATATAAGTCAAGTAACCTATTTTTTATATTTGCTTCGACATGATATATTGTCCTATAGAATAGTTGAAAATGTGCATTGTCCTCCAATGATTGTTTACTGTAGTGCTTCGTGCAGCTGCATATTTTGTTATTTTGCTCTTAGACACAAATTTCCCTTGCACCCTCGCCGACTATCTGGCTTAATCTATGCTTTTGTCGCTCCTTCGCCGAGCATGTTAAATAAATTTGCATATTTTAGCTCATCGTTAGTTTGGCCAAAGCTCAATTTTCTATGCAGAAATTCAACACTGATGACAAAAAGTGAATGAATTATAGAAAAAAAAAAACCAAATAGAGAGAAAAACGAGAAAGATTGAGTGAAAAGGCAACAAAAGACAATTTTTGGCTTTGTGACTTGGCAGTTCAAATCGTTTTCCATGTGTTGTTCGAGAATTGGAACAGAGATAGGTACATTGATAGAGACGGGAACAGGGACTTGGTCCACAACTGAAACTGGGGACATGCTAATGATGCATTTGTTATGCTGCATATTTTCTGTTTGGTATTCGGACGGTTTTTTCCTCTCTTTTTTTTTTTCATATTTTGTCCCGCATGAAAGATATTGCACAGACCGAAAAAAGCGAAATTGCTCTCGAATGCTGTTAGCGATTCGTTTGATTTATAAAGCCGCATTCAGGTTACTTTTTTATAGTGGATACTGCTCAAATCTAAGCTTTGGAGTGAGGCACTCTTTGTTTTGCCTGCCCCATTGCATTGTTCTTGTTACTTTAATGACACATTTAAGCGTAACCGCAGCCTGCAACAACGAGGCATGGCCAAAATTACAGAAATATGTGTGTGTGTGTGTGAGAGTGTTTTTTTTAGTGTGTGGGTACGGCTTGCATGTGTGCATTTTATATACTGCGTTGCATGTACGTGTTTGTGTGTGTGTGAGTGTGTGTGTTCTCGACGCGAGTTGCTGCTGCTGCTGCTGCTGCTGATTTTGCTGTCGTACGTTGTTGTTTCTGCTTTAGCCCAAAACTGTTGGTTAAAATGCCGAGACACACGCTTGCGCGAAATTTTATGATAGTATTTTGGTGTAATGGCGTACCGCAGTGTAGCAACGACAACATAAGCAACACAAACAGCAACAACAACAACAACAACAACAATAGCAACACGAACAGCTGCTGCTCTTGCTACAACCACGGCATTGCCTGTTTGTGTAATCTAGTGTTGAAATATGGTTTTAAGGTAGATTCAAGGCAATTTACCATATTGGCCGCAATACAATTTCCGCTCAGCAGCAACTACAACAAGAACTGCCGCATTAAGCCACATAAATAGCCAACAGCAACAACAGCATTAAGAGGCTGTATTCCAGCAGCTGCAATAATAGCGACATGTGTATTTAAATTTGCTGCGGCTTATGTTATTTGTCGCCGTTGGATAAATGTTGATATTATTTTGGTTCAGCTGCAGCAATAACGACAACAATATCACAAGCTTCAGATAATATACCCGCATATGTATATACATAACTATATATCTTTATATAGCCACGCATAATATGATAAGTCCTCTGTTAATTTAAGGTCGCATTTAAATTAAGCTAGGAACACGAAATATATAAATACTTATTACATATAAAACATTATTCTGAGGGCCAGGAAGATCTAGTAAGTATTACCAGTGAAGGTAATTTATTGTATAAGCTATATAATATTAAATCATAACGAACATACAAATATTTGGAGCTATTAATTTTGTTTGTTTTTGGAACAAATTTCAAAGAGCTTCTGTTGTTGCAGCATATATTTAAAATTTAAATTTACAGCTCATATAAGTATGCAATAAAACTTTTGTTAACTACTCCTTATCCAACTGCGTTCTGTTTATATTTTTTTGCCCAGTGATAATTAAGAATTAAAGTCCATAATACCATTAAAATGAATCATCAAATTGGTCAGCTCAAATTTGTGCTGGCTTAAAGCCAAGCACCTAAATCAAGTCTTAACCCGAAGGTGTAGCAATAATACCGCCATTGTACAATTCTAAAATATAGTTCATATAGTTCAGTATAATAGTACAAAGAAGAATACTTGCATATAACCTTTATATACCCTTGGGCAATCCGTTCCATTTAAAAAGCTGCATCAGTCTGGTTAACTGCTTTCAAGTTTTTTGCAAATAATCTCAAACAACTGGCGCTTTCTACAACTACGAAAAAACAATAACGAATGAAAAGCACGTTGGCCAAATACCCTTCCAGAACTGCGTCTGACTGCTCACGTCTTAATTTGAATATTATTTGTAAGAAGTTTCTTTGCCAGGTTAGCTTGATCATCCAAGAACTTATATCATAAATTTGATTAAGTCTCGATTAAAGGCTTACAAACTGCACGATAAAATCAACGTGCTTAGAAAGAGTGTCGAAGGAAATTGTGAAAGGATTGTGCAAATCTTGACACTACCATTCGCCTGGCAAGCAATTCATTTGAGCGTACTTTGGCATTATTGCCAGACCCCACAACTCCACCACTCTACCACTCCTAACCCAATCCTCTACCCCATATAAAGAGTGCAAAGAGTTAGCTACAAACCACAACTAGGTTTGGGCTGCCGCCTCCGTCGTTGCCCTGTCGGTAGGCAATTTGTTTGTCATTGCATATGCACATGTATGTGTGTGTGTGTGTGTTAGGGTGTGTGCATGTGTATGCAGCATTTTCTTTTGACTGCCACTTTCTGTCTGCTGAATGCTAGTACGAGCCTTACAGCTCTTACCCTATCTGAATGCGTTCCTCCGCCTCCGCCTCCGCCGGCGCCTCCGCCACCGCGCTCCACTTTAAAAACTCTCTATGGCCAATCGTGGCCGGGACTGTGTAGACAGACTGGAGATTTATGCGCTTGCCATGCTGCAAGCAAGCAAACGGACAGCAATTAATTTGCATTCTAGTAATTAATTTTGCATTGCTGCCGTCGCCCATTTTGTTATTTTTTTTTTGGCTTTTCGCTTGTCATTTGCCAATTTGCTGATAGCGTTTTAAAAGGGCACCGGTCCTCAGGCCAATCAAGTGTGGTTCTCCCCCACCCCACCGCACCGCACCCTGCACCCAGCCAATTCTCCTAACTGCTTACCTGTTGCTTTATGTGGCTTAAATCAATCAGCAGTCAATGCGTTCCATTAATGTTGCATGTGACCTCCTTCAACAACAGTTTTTGGCCTGTTAACAACTTAGACAACTGGCAGTGGCAGTGCCAGCTGTATTCCCCCTCTTCACTCCCCATTCCAAAGCATTCCAGCGAATGTTTGCATTGTCATTTACAAGCTGAATACAGCAATTCAAATTGTTGGCCCTTAACGTAAAATGCAATGTGACTGCAGAACAAACTGCCTCTCATCCCCCAGATCTCCCGCATAGTTGATGCACCGCCCACTTGCCCCTTATTATGGTGGCTAGAATACAATGGCTGCTGCGATACTCATTCTGGCTACCAATTGTTGCCAGTTTGCGTACAGTAGTCTCTGATACAGTTGTCTCTCTCTACAATAATAATATTCAATATCTATTGATTAATATTTATAATTACTCAAACTGAGTTAATATATTAAAAATATACTCAATCATTAAATTTCTTCTCTTACGGATTTAGTTTGATTAAATTTGTTAACATATAATATATAATTTGTTTTCAATCTAATAAGATTAACATGCCAAAGCCGATAAGCTTTTATCGAAATATTAGTTTTGTGTAAGGGTTTTGTTTATACTGTTTTGTATGCTCAAAATTGAAGGTAGTTTCGGGCTGTTTAAAGATGTTGTAACTCCTCTGAATTGGAAATTGGACAGGTCGTGTCAGAGCTCACATAATGGTTGAGCACTTGTGCACATATTAAGTTTTATTTGTTGTTGTGCATCACAGAAATGCAATTGTCGCACTCTTGTTTGCTGTCCAAGCGACTTGCCAAATGTGTTGGCCTTTGGCAGCAGCTGTGAACACGAACTCACTTCGATGAAGTGTGTGTGTGTGTGTGTGTGTGTTGGTGTTGGTGTTTGTGTTTGTGTGTGGGTTGTGTATATCGTCGTCGGTGTGTATGTCAATGCAGTTCATTATTTTGCTCATTTCCTCTTAATGACAATATCAATTGCTATTTTACGCTATTGTCTTGCACTTCTATTGTCTCAGTTGGTTTTCATTTTATTTGATTTTCAATTACGTTTAATTAATTAAGTGTAAAAGCGATGACATACACACACACACACACACACACCCACACACATATATGTATATAAATACACTCCAACATTCAAAAGCTGTGCAAAAAGACAATAATGAACCCGTCTTGAAGTTCATCGAGGGGACTTGCAACAAATGGGGCGTACAGAAATTGCTCAATGTTTTGTAAGCAACAGTGAATCTAATGTAATTTGAACGAGCGCACATTACACATACATATGTATTAGGTATACGCATGCAATTAACAAGAAATTCAAGATCAAATACACAAATTTAAGAATATTTTATCCGCCGAATTTAGATTTTTAAAAATATACGTGAATTAATTATGGCTTTGAGCTGCACGAAAAAATAATCATTACGGTCTGAAAAAATTTCATGCTTGCATAATAAAAAACGTATTTTTCAGTTGAATTTTAAGTAATTGGAAGCGATTTTGTTTTCAAATATAATAAGTACGTAAAAGTTTAGAAAAACCTTGAAAAGGTGACTCATTCGTCACATTTGCCATATATGATAAAAGCAGTCAGCGACTCTTTTAAAAGTCCTCGATAAATGTGGCAGCTATAAGGTTAAATACTACTTTGAAACACTGCAGAGTAAAATTCAAATTTGTTATGCAGTTATGTAATGGGTACAAAAAGAAAGAAGAACTGCACTCAAAAAGTTGTTCTTCGTTGGTTACTTGACAAATTTCTAGGGAAATATCCTATCCGTTGCCATATACGTATGTGCCCCATTGGCCCCTTGCAACTACTTTATGCAAGCCGCGTCCTCCGGCAATGCATTGCAAGTTAATTTAAGTTTATTTTCAACCGAGTTTTTTATTATTTTTTTTTTTTATTTTTTTTTCATAACCCTTGGCACATGGCATAGTAATAAATTCATTACAAAATTGTCGCTATATAAAGAGATAAACAAATGCCAAAGCATGGCGTTGTGTAGAGATGGAGCGAGGGGTGTGGCAATGTGGGGTGGTGTTTCGGAAATGTTGGCCGAAAAACATTTTTATGCGTTTGCAAGCGGGAAGTCAAAACTTTGGCGCAACGGGAAAATGCACTCGAATATATGTAGAAGTAACAGTAACAGGAGAAGCGAGAAGAAACTGCAACATTCTCGGAAAATTCGCACAAAATGAGTGAGCTGAAATTTTGAAAGTTATGCTATTTGTTTTGCCGGCAGTCGCTGCGAGGCGACTTCATCGTACTTCATCGGAGTTAATGTTATTTATGAATCATTTTAAGTTCATGCACAGCGTATGAGTAATTTATGGAATTTATTTTACAGCTGCTGCTGCTGCTCCTGCTCCTGCTGGGCCAGCGATGCAACCGGTTCCATGGTTATATCGTACTCTCAGCGATAAGAAATGCGAAAATTCTTTTAACCGTGAAAAATAAAAATTCGCTTAATTTAAATTCATTCTTAACTTGCCAACATTTTTTTTTTTTTTAATATAGGTAACATTAATTTAATTCATAATAAATTATAAATACTGTAATGTATTATTTAGAGCTTGAAGAGAAAATGTGTTTTAAGCATGAACTGAAAATCTCATATATAATACAAAAAATGAAAACTGAAGCCTAAATGCTGACGATGAGAACAACTTTTCAGCGCTTGTGCGAAAGCAATGGAAAAGATTTGTCTTTGACTAACCCAGCATAAAAATCTACACGTCTGGCTTAACATTTTAGAACGCCTTTTAAGCCACGTTCGTTTTAAACTGCTTGGAGCACAGTCAGAAAATACGAAAAAATATAAATACGCAACTCACTGCCAGCCGTTGGCTCCATAAGTGTGAAAGACAGAAGAAAAAAAAAAAAAATTCGCATATGCTTCATATATAATCACATACATACATTAAGTAAAAAAAGAAAACACAAAAAAAGGATTCGCAGCTGCTGCACTTTTTTTTTCCCCAGCTTCTACTGCTGCTGCTCCTCTTCCAAGTGTTTGGTCGGTGATTGCAACTGCGAAGTGCGCTATTTGGCTTGTAGCTAAATATGTAATAGATCTGTATGCTTTTAGCTGTTTAAATTTAAATGGCATAGCCAGCGAAGGCAACTCAAAGAATGGCTTGCACGATAGTTTGTGTTAGCCGGTGCCGGAAGCAGTTACGGCAAGTTAACCAGTTGGGCAGTCAACCAGTCAACTGTCTTTTAATTATACAACTTAACTTGGAATTCATGCAGGCGCATCTAACGTCAAGTCGAAAAGAGCATGTGGTCTCTTAAGCCCCCCCCTTTACAGACCTTTGTACACCCTGTTCACCTCCCTTATCCCCCTGGGTCCGCTGCCCCCTTACTCTTTTGTGTGTGTGCTTTATTGTACTTATTGTCTGCACAACGAGACGTATGCTTCATATGTGTAGCAGAGCGCCACAATTCGTTTATAGAAAATTTACCAACGGCTCTATTATGACTTCTTCAAAAATTTACAGTCTGTTGCTTTACTCAAAATGGAAGAAGCGTTTTTATATTGCTTGCACACACACACACACACACACACACACATACATATATATATATAATGCGCATTTTTCACTCGGTTTTTCTCCAGTTTTGCGTTCGTATTTGTTTTTGTGGCAAACCGTAGCCAAGTTTGCACTGCAATTATGATTGCTGCACGCCTCCATACAACCTCCCCACCTTGGCCAGCTACCCGTATCCCACAATCCGCTGTCTCCGTCTCTCTGTGGCCGTTTACATGCCTTCTTCGCTCATTTAATGTATTTCGCCAGTTTTTTTTTTCGCCTTTTTGTCTTGCAGCTGACGCTTTTTTTTTTTGTGTTTGGCAGTCGACAACGACGACGTTGCTGTTGCAGCGCTTTTGTTTTTTAGCCGGAAGTTGCTCAAGTGTTAATAATTTCATTATTTCCGCTACGCTGCTCACCATACTCACACACACACACACACATGACCATACACCCACAAGCGGGCACATATGTGTATGTGGCAGCTGCGGCTTGCAGGCTTTGCTCTTCTGACTTCAGACGTTGCCCGGCTAAGTTGCAAATACCCTGACACAGGATTAAGTGTGCTTTTCTGATCTTTCTTGCTGCCGCTAAAAAGAGAATTTTTAAAAATATGTATTACGCTGTGCAAACGCTTAGTTTAAATTAATATTCAAAACTTATTAAATATTTAAAGGAATTTTAATTAAATCAGGTATGTCATTGTTTGGAAAAACATTAAAAATGTAAATTGCGCTCATTAAAGTTAGTGGTTTAAGATTTCTGATTAAATTTATAATTATAAGCATATTATTAAAATTTTCGATTAAATAAAATTTTGTATATAAAATCGAAGTCCTTTTATAATTTCATACATACATATATATACACATACATATAGAGTAGTAACTCTTCGTTAACCGCTTTGCTTATTTTATTCTCGGGTTTTGTCTATAAAAAGGCCAGCAAACTGCTGTATGTGTAATTTTTACGCTTTTCGTGTAGGTGGCATCTAGTTTTTTGCTGCTACTTTTTTTTGGTGTTTAATTTTTTTTTTGAGTTTCTTATGTGGAAAAAATGTAATTACATACGCCAAAAGTAGTTGCACGGCTTGAATTGGGGTTGGTCTAAGCATAGCAAAAAAATAAAATAAAATAACGACAAAAAGTTGGCGCAAGGCAAGCGAGCCAAAGAAATGTATGCTCTACATCAAAGGATATAATTTAAGGGTCTTAAATAAATTAATACGCCGCTCGGTTTAAATTTGAAACTTTTTTAATCTGCTTGCGCCGTCTGTCGATGTGTGTGTGTGTGTGTGTTGGTGTGTGTGTGTGATTGTATGTGTTAGGCCTGTAGATAACAGTCGACCGTTCGTTGAGCTTGAGGCTAAAGGACTTAGTTAACGTACTTTAGGCACATGTCAAAGGCGCCGGTAAAAAGTTTTCAACTAGTTACAAATTAGTTTTAGTTGTTAGCATTTTTTTTTTTTTTGAGGTATTATCACTATGATAAGCTGAATGGGAGTGCAACAAATGAGAACTGTAAATGATAAATCATCGACAAAGCCAGTTAACCTCTTTGAAAAAGGCAACATTTTATAATTGGAAGATTCTTTCTAGCCTCTGGTAATTTATTATCCTAGTTAGCAGTGCTTTTCCGCTTCTTATTATCTGATTTATTTATTTCCCATGAGAAGAATAAGCATACTTCACATATATATATATATTTTTAATAACTTTGAAAGTTATCAAAAGATTATATTAACTTTAATAAAGCGTTAAGTCCCTGCAGCTAAGAAACCCAAAAAAAAAAAACAACCCTGTTGAATTCATTCAACTTAACTACTACAATCGGCGAAAATATTTACGAAATTCAATGCACTTTTTGCCATATAACATAGAGTTATTTGGTTATTTGCAATGGCAGCACTGCTTAAATATGATTACATGAGCACAAAATATCAGAGAGCAGTAGATGCATTTCTCATGATGCCGGATTTGTGGGCAACAAAAATAAATATCAAGTATAGCCCCTGAGCCAACCAACAACCATGCAATACAATACAATGTTTTGAAATGCATGATTTTTATACATATTTGGCCGCAACAAATAGGGCGAACAGTATGGCAATGCTTACATTTGTTCAGCGAGCGCATAACTACCGTATGAACATGATGAATTCATAAATATAAATAAACCTTTCATACCATATGCAATCATGGGTATTTGTTGCTTTTGTTGTTGTATGTGCGTGTGCGTGTGTGTGTGTGTGAATGTTTTTGTTGTTGTTATGCGGGGAGCAATGGCTATTGTGAAAAATGGCTTGTAGTTGACCCAACAGGCCAACAGGCAGCAGTTGCCAGTCAGCGGGGCAATAACTAAACCAACTCGCTACAATCCACTCTTTGGGGGTGGTCTTGGCATCAAAAGCAAACGAAGCAATCAAAATAATGGCGGCAAATGCATACAATGAAAATAATTGCCGGTAATCCTTGGCTACTAATTTGTGTTCGCTTTGCTGCTGGTGTTGGATTTGCTGGTTTACTGGTTTTTACTGTTGTTTTTGTTGCTAATTATTAAAAACGTCCCCGCGCACCGCCACTATTCATTATTTACGAAGGATTATTTGGCATGAAAACAGTCAGAACTGCAGCACAGTAACAGCTAACAGCTAATGCACACACACACACAACAACACACATTAATTTTCTACACACCCCTCAGATTTATGTTTATGTATTTATGTAGCGTATGTTTTGGTGTGTTATTATGCGTTTGATTAAAGTCCTTCCTTATTTAAAAACCAGCTCTGGTTAGCGTTGTTTTTTTTTTAATATATAATAGAGGTTATTAAAATTGTCATTGTTCTTTAAGCTGGTTTCTTAAGTCAATAGGCTAGGAAAATGAAAACTTTATTAGAAAATAAAATAAAATCGAATATAAATCGAGGACAGAATATGGTCAAATTTGTTGTCAATATTTATTTGTCTTCTTGGAAAATACTATAATATTTGAATACTATTTAATACTCAAACACAGCGAGGTAACTAATTGACTTTACTAAACTACTAATACTACTACACAGAATGTCAAAGTCTTGTAGATATATATAAATATAAATAATTAAAACTAAATAAATAATTTAAGCTTGATGGATATGTTAAGAGCTGTGAATAATTACTTAACCTAATACTATTTAAACCAATGTAGGATTATGCTTTAATGGCAATTTAATTAAATTTGAATGCTCACATGACATTTTAATTGCATGCCTGCTGTTATGCAGCGTCTGCTGTCGTCGGGGTTGTTAAATTTAATTACTTTATATATGTCGCATAAACACAAGTTGCCAAAGAGTTGCAAATGAAAACAGTTCGGCAGCAGAGACAGCAGCAGCAGTAGCAACAACAACAACAACAACAACAACAACAACAACAATTTGACAACCGCAGCGACTACAAGCGACTAATTTTAAATGCAAGCATTGGAACACCGAACAAACACAAAAAGGAGCAGTTTACAATTTTCCCAAAAACAGGAGTAAAAAAATTAAATCAGAATTTGCGGTCCAGCGCAAAACATGCAAGACTCACCCACACTCAAACATTTACGCATACATTTAAGAGCTGCAACGAAATAACACTCATATGAGTATCTCACAGTTGAAGGCATTCGAATATAATATGCCCTATGTAAAGAACTTAATAATAGATTATTTAGGTTTATAAATTATAGTAAATAAAGTTATAAATACAGCTAAGTTTGGTAAAACACATCGATAAAGTTCAAATAATCTAACGTACACTGTTTAAAAATAGTTCAAATTATATATACCCTATGCCAATTGTGGGAAACTTGGTATAAACATTTATAAACACTCGATACAAAAAACGAAGCAGGCGTAGATAACAAAACTTGTTAAGCTACCATTTTGGGCTCCTTGTTGTTGTAGTTTGTTTCGTTTGCTGTTTTATCGTTGGCCAACACTGTCGGCTGTTCATACAAACACACACACACAAACACACACACACACACACATGCGCGCACTGATGGCAGGTTGCCGACGGAGTCGCCTGGACATGTGCTCGGGCTGCCGAAATGTTGGGGCTGGGACACATTGCTGGCGCCACACCGAGCTGCTGTCTAAAATTGTGTACATATACACACATCAGCTTGTGTGTGTGTGTGTGTTTGCCCCATGGGGTACGTGCATGCTGAGTCGTGTCTGGCATTTTCTTGTGGCCAGCTTTTGTCGCCATTTGGCCGCTGGCTACTGGCTATATTTATGGCATGTCAACTGGACAGTTCCACCTCCAGCGACAAGCTAATGATTTCAATTTTAGGTTAAAGCCTCTCGCATTGGCCAACTCTCCGACTTAGCTATAGCATTTGCGTGCTCTCATTTGGCTGGTCCCCAGTCACAAAGCCAAATACTTAACTTTTGAAATATATAACATAAATTGGCACAACTTGCCTTTGAATATGCGTCTGCTGATGCTGATGCTGATGCTGCCACTGCTGCTGGGGCAAGCTTGGGCAGCGCTTTCACTTTTTCGCGCTCAAATTAATCCTTGGAGTGTTGCTGGCTTTTACTTTTGCTATGCATTTCGCTTTTGCCTCTTCAAATTATCGTTCCCCAGTTGTGCAGACAAATGTGGCAAGTCTCTTAACTACTTAGCATGGAAATTGCATTGTGTGTGTGTGTGTGGGCATTCAATCCCTTCATCCTCCCTCTCCTTAAAGCTGATTGCAGCAGTTGCATTCACAATTCCGGTTATAAATTGGAATAAAGGGCAGGCAAACACTGGCTGGCAACAGTGTAAATAGCAAATTCGATGCATGTTATGTAAACACACTTCAAGCGTTATTTTAACAAATGAAAATAAGAAAATTTTCGCAAATACTTGGCTGCTGGCATAGTTAAGTTTTGTGGTTTCTGAATTATTTGAATTATTTGTGCCTGACTGTTTAGAGGCTTCGATTGACACATGTTTATCTCAATAAAGTTGTGCAAATTGAAGAATTGTAAGGTTCAAAGCCATTTGTGCAATTAAGTGCATATTAGAAAATAGCAATAATTGTATATAAGCTGCACAGAATGTGAAAGGAATTCAAATTAATTTTAATAAGAAGATTTAATTTATCTCCGTTCACAAAATATATAATTGCCAAACTGTTTTTCTAAAATTTATAACATTTCTTATTGTCTTATGTGTGAACCAACTAAATGATTATCATTTCGATATAATATTTGTATAATTTCTAATACATACCCAATTATTTTTTTTTTATTTGGCTACATTTGCAACTGCCTTCTGGCGCTGATAACTTTCTAATTAAGCCACATTGACAAAGTTCGAGTTTCCATTGTGATTAGCGTAAAACCTTGCATAAGTATAAATAAATACTATATATAGCATTATGTAAATAGCGGAAATTTGATTGCCCTTGTTGTTGTTGTTGTTGTTGGTAACGCAGTTCAAATGCCAATAAAAGTCAATTAATAGCTTGCAATTTGCTAATGTAAATTAATTAGCAGCTGTAACCCCAGTGTCAGTGGTTGCGGTGACTAGTTCATTAAACGACAAAGTTTTCACGTGTTTTTTTTGTTCTCTTCTAAGCCAGCACAAATTTAGGGACCGTATATTGAATTCACTTTTTCTGTCATCAGCGCAATAATAATGTAAATATAAAAAGAATAGTTCGTTAGTGCTCGGTCAAAGGTAAAAATAAAAATATACCCATTAACTATACGACACGTTGGTGTGGAGATGTTCAAAAGGTCAGCACAAGCAAAAGGCGACGAATGAAATGCAAATAACATTAGCTAACACGATGACAATATCAACAACGCAATAACAACAACAACAACAACACCTTACCAGTTGGCCCATTGTGCTTGAAAGGATTGAAGACAAGAACAATGTTGTTTCTGTTGTTGCCTGGCTGTTGCACTTGTTGTGTTATTGTTGCCGTAACCCGTTTTAAGTGACACTTGCGTAATTTCGACAGGTGCTATGAAAGCAAAATACGACACTTCACATAAAGCGTTGAGCAAAACAAAAGAAGAACCCAGCGGAAAAGCCGAAACCGAAAAAGAACCTTGGCAGCAACAGCAGCAGCAGAAATAGTAGGAAAAAGCGGAAAACGAAAAAGTTCGTTGAACAACAATTACAAAGAGCGGCTGTTGTGGGTGGTTCTTCCTTATTCTGCGGGGGCTGTGGGGACATTATAGTACAGCTGTCGTATTGTTCCAGCAGCAGCAAAGAGTGTAACAGCAAATAAAAAAAAAAAAACAAAAATACTTTTCTTATTATACAATACAATAATAATAATAATAGTTACAAGCGTCGCGTACAATGACAGATTTGTCTTCCGTTTTTCCTTGTCGTCCGGGGCGCAACACGTGCGGATATAAATTGCGACTTTGCAGCGAAAAGACGACAACAACGGACACGGTCGTTGTAAGCAACAATAGCAACAGCAAAAATAATAGTTGCTACCAGCAACTGACAGCAATACAAATTTTTGCAAATTAGTTGCACTTTAGTATTATTTAGTGCATAAAATGTCGCGACTCGCAGCTGCATGACAAATTAGCAGCATAATAAAGTGGTCCACTCTGGCAAATACTATAAGAAAAATACGCAATTCTTCTGTGGTTTTTTTTTTTGTGTAAAATATATGTACATTTAACACATGAAATTTCAAAAACATGTAGTATGTCTCTAGGCTAGCAGATACCCTGTAAACACAGGACTGCAAAAGTATATAAGAAAGATTTGCTATCAATATTGGTTTTAAATAAATAAGGAATTGAAACCAAGAGCAGAAGCGCTAAGCATGAGAATAGAAAATCACAATTTAAAATAGATTTGTAGCTTTTATTATTTAATATTTTGCACATTTTATCTGGTTTAAGCTTTAAGTTAAATTTGATAACAGCTTAAATAAATTGCTTTGTCTGCTCGGACTAAAATATTTTTAAGACCAATTTTTTCCATACATTTATTGAACATACATTTTCACATTTATGAAAAATATTTTCTGTTCTCATTGGTAACGCTTTTTAGAGGATGTTAAAATTGGTCCAGGGTATAAAGTTATGCAACTGCCTAAAATGTGTTTGTAGATTAAGAGAACAAGCTCCATTTCTGCTACTATATTGCATGGCAGACACAATTGCCGCGCATTGACACTACTCCATGTGTATGCTTAAAAGTACTTATATATATATATATATATATATATATTTGTGGTAGTCCACAGTCGTTAGATGTGAGTCGTGCTGCTTTTATTTTCTAGTGCGTTGCTGTTGTTTTTGTCAGTATTGTTGTGTTTTTCAGCGTTTTTTGAGTTTGCTACTGTTGGAGGGCTGGCAATTGTTTGGCCCCAAAGTATGCTACTTGTTTCAGTGATTTCATACGTACAAGCACACACACACGCACACACCACACATACACAAACAAAACATGTATACATACGTGATAGCTGAAAAAACCGCATAAAATTCACAAAAAAAAAGAGCAAAAAGTAAAACGACAACGACATACAAGTGAGCAGCCGTCCGCAGTTGTCGACGTCGAAGTTGCCAACGCAACCGCAGGCCAACAACAACAATAACAACAATAACAGCAACAACAACAAAAACAGTACCAACATTATTGAGAACAACAACAAAACACAGGAAAAACGTAGCAACAAAATCGTGTATACAAAAGTTTCACAAAGTTGCAGGCAGTCAGTTTATGCCCATATACACACAGCAAACGCCCACACAACTCTACACACACACCCACACACACCACACACTGTCTCTTTTTACACACAAAAACATACACAAACCTATTCGGATTTTATGATAAGCATCGCTTATACGTATTCTTGTTAAATATTAATTAAAATATGTACTTCTCTTGTTGTTTCTTCTATATTCTGTGGATGGGTTTTGGTGACTTGCAATTTGTGCCCTATTGTAAAATGTAAATACTCTTTTATTGTCATTACCAATATATATATATATATATATATATATATAGTAAATAGTTAGAAACTATGGAACAGATATTTGAAAAATCATTGGCTTGTCCGACATTTAAACTCGGATAATAGTCATTTGGTTCCATTCCTTAGATAAGTTTGTTTAGATTAAATTGTTTTTCTGCCAAATGAATTTCCAAACATTCTCAAACTTTGGTTTTGTTCGGCATATTGTTTTTGTTAGTTTTCACTTTGATGACCAGCACTGTAAGTTTTTGTTCTCTGCTCGACTTAATTCTTTTTATAAGGACTTAAAAATATTAAGTTAATTTTTTGCGAGCTTGTTTAATTTATTAAAAAAATAAATTCTACTTTATTGTTCCATTTGGTTACCTTGTCATACTACTTTTACCTTCTAAGGGAAATGCAAGTTTTAGCTGTCAACTGTTTGGTTGTTGTTTCCCGTCTCAACTGGAAATGCGTGTTAGCTTGTCACATGGTTTATTGGACTGCTCTGCACAATACTGCCAAAAAACCAGAAGACATGAACACATCCGGTTCGGGTTACGTGTTTTGGAGTAACCACAAGCTGTTGAATAATGACAACGGTGCAGTCAGCTTTGATCTGAAAATTGAATTTTAAATATTTCAGAGATTTTTCATTTTGTTTTGTTTTGTTTTTTGTTTGATTTATTCATTTATATATTTATTAAGATTTATTAAGCTTACATAATAGCATACATAACTTTTAGTTTTTTGTGTATTGTTTTGGGTTTATTTTACTAAATTACATTTTGTGTTGGTGTTTTTGTTGTTGTTGTTGTTGTGTTGTTGTTATTCTTGTTGCCAAAACATGACGCACTTTTTGATTGCATTTGCATTTCGCTGCCAATTTGCCTAACTTTATTTGTTGATGTTGTCGTTAGCCTTGTTTGCGGCACGTAAAAATTGTAATGCAAATAAAATATGCAAGCTAAAACAATGAAAATAATTGTACAGCAAACTAAAAGCTGGATTTAATAAAAAAATTATTTGGATATTTTTGTGCGTGCATAATAATTCCGAATAAGTAAATATATATATTTAAATTTTTATTTTTGTTGTATATTTCTTTTACATGTTTTGCTGCACGTCAATCTCGTATCGATGCCGGGAGGTGTGGCAGGACACGGGATTAAGGCACAGCAATTGGCATTACAAATATAATTAACTTAATTGCAGGCATTTAATTTCACTATTTAATTGTATCGACCGCCTCTCCAAAATGGGGGGACCGTGTCAATAAGTGGGTAATTAACAATTTATGTATGTATGTCTTTATATAGTCGATATTTTGGCTTACTTAAAGTTGGATGTGCTTGATTTTGTGTATGTGTGTGTGTGTGTGTTTCATGGCAGCAGGCGCGGATTGAAGCGCCCCATGAAGAGTATCATGCCTGTTGGATTGTGGCGCACAAAATAAAGGAACGGCTTATCGAAACGGAGCCGGGGAGCATCCGGCACACGTGCCTGTCGCGGACGCAACGGCAGTGGCAACTCCAAGTATTTGGGATCCAGCAGATCATCGTAGAAGCCCCGACCTAGGGCTGATTCCTGCACCAGCGAGCCAAAGTCGATAATCGCCTCCGAGGAATCGTAGGCATCATCATCCGTTGCATCCATATCCTTGTTGCGTTTGCGCAACGGTGGTGCCGGATACATTTCCACGTGATGATGATCCGAAATCTTCTCCTCGCCACAAGTGCTAAACGTATTGATCTGTATCATGTCCGATAAGAAGATATCGCGATTGCCGGCACCCGTAAGTCCGCGCAGATCGGCAAAGTCTGACTTGAACAGACCCTTGAGTCCCATCTTCTGCAGACCCAGAGAGGCGTTGACAAAGGAGCGATGTGAGAATCGCGGCAGTTGCACCTCCATGCCCGGGCGATCCATAAGCGCTGTGAGCAGCTTGCTCCATGCATTCTCCTGTCCAAATGCCATCTCAACCAATTGGCGTTCGAGTCTATCCAGATTGTCCGTTGGCGACACTGAGCTCTGATGTCCGGGCATAACGTAGATGGTGCTCACCGTATCCTGTATGCGTCCAAAGGCCACAACTGTTGCATCCAGCTTGGGTTCATAGCCGGCCGTGAAACCGCTGCGATAAAGCACCGCTGGAATAGGCACCAAACGACGCTGACGCACCGTTGGATGCACCTGGAAGAACATCTCACCATCGCGATCCGTTGTCGAGCCTCGGGTGCAATCTGTTTGGAACAGATTCGCGGATACGGTGGCCAGTGGACCATTTACCCAGACACTATTCGTGCGCAGATATTCCAGCACTTTGCCCATGGTGTGGCGCTTCACCAGGAGATTTGTGCGACGCCTCACTATATCATTGACCACATGGAAGTTGACCTCCTCAACGTGACCCGCGTACAATTGCTGTGTTTTCTCCTTAAAGAAGGGAAGAATCTTACCATTAGCCCGATCACTGAAAATCTCGCGAACAAATGCTGCAGTTGCAATCTCGCTCTCCGTTGACTGCTCCACGGAGCTGGTAATGTTACGGAAGATTAGATGTGGGTTAAATGTGACCATATCATCCAGCTTGAGTATCTCGTTCATTTCACCCGATGTACTGCCGCGTGCTCCCAAGAACACCATAGACAACATTGAGGTCAGAGCAAATGGTGAGATGACCAGGCTTCTAGCAGAGCTAATCTTCTCCGATGTGATTGCCTTCCAGTAGCTAAAGGCCAACTCATTACAAAGTCGCGCAAATGACTGCACATCCTCATCCAGACGCTCTGTGGAGGCCTCCAACCCATGTGAAGTGAGAGGACTGGGCTCCAGCTTAACTGGTGGTCGCGTTGCTTGTGTGGATGTAGCCATCAGATTTGTTAGCGAGGCGGGTCGATGCATTGGTCGCTGCTGTGAGTGCTGCTGTCCCAGGACGTTGCTGTTGCTGTTCGCATTGTAGGGTAGCCCTTTGGGTGGCTGTGGCGCCTCCAGCTGATTGTAGCCGCCGAGCAATGAAGGCTGCACATAATAGGAAACTGGTTTTAGTGTGTGCAGTCGCTTGGTTGTTGTAGGTGGCTCTGTGGTGGTGCTTGTGGTGGTGGTGGTGGTCGTGGTGGTGCTTGTTGTTGTTGCCTTCTCCGTTGTACTACTGGGCAGCAGCAAAGGCTGATAGCTATTCTGATCCTCCTCATCTTCCTCATCCGCCTGGTCAACAGGCTCATTACCATAGCTGGCTATTGGCAGTGTGACCTTATAGTTGTGCTCCGCCTGTGCTGATTCCTGCTCCTGTTCCTGTTCCTGATTCTGCTTCTCAATCTGTTGGGGTCTCACCACACTGGCTGTGGTCTCGCCCAACTTTATATAGGGATCCTCATCGTCTATGCTTTCATATTTTTGTGGACTTGTTGTTTCCTCATCAGTTAGAGTTGCCGTCAACTCGCCGGATATATCCTCTGAAACCTCCTCGTCCAGCTCAATGGATGGTACAGTGCTCAGCTCTAGTTTTCCGGTCACCTGCTCAGAGCTGAGTGAAATATCCGATTCGGATGATACAATGGACATATCTCCTGGAATTTCCGTAGGCACGATTTCATCGCTGTCTGTTGTATATTGTTGCTCCGGCTGTTTCTGCTGCGGCTCATGCTTCTCCAGCTGCTGGACTGTTGTATGCTCTTCCGCTGGCTGCTCGCTGTACTGTGGTTGCAGCTGTGCCGCATTGGTGGCGCTATCCTCGACACTTTGCATTACCTCCTCTTTGTCTTCCCGTTGTGCATCTTCTGCGCTCTGCTCCGTTTGTTGGTCCTGTTGCTGCTCCACTGATGTTTGCTCCACAGCGTCTTGGTAAACGTTTGTTAATACCGCTGGTGTTTCTGCTTTAGCAGTTGTCTGCTCCTCCACCTGGTATTTGTTGGCTTCCGCTTGGATTTGCTCATTGTAACTGTTTGTCATCATTTCGGGCATTTGCTCTTCTGGCTGGTAGCTGTTTGGCTGCTCGACGCTTGTCGCCGTTGTCACTTCCTCGCTGGCATTGGCTTCCTTGCTAACCTCTCCGTATTGCTGCTGCACTTGCTCTGTGGATGTTGTGCTGTCTGCTGGGATTGCAGTTGATGCCGTCTCTTGTTGCTGCTCCATTTGTTCCTGTTCCTCTTTCCTTTCTTCAGTGCTGACTTCCTGTTTGACTGCGTCTTCTGTTGATTTTATGGACTCCAGTCGCTCTTGCTCAAACTCTTCTTGCTCATCATCCACGTTTTGCTGCTGTTGTGCATAGATTTGTGAGAGCGATAAAACCGGCACCCTGAATGTGGTGCTCTCAATTGGATTAGCAGCCGGCGCCTGTGGATTAGGGTAAGCAGTTTCTGTTTTGATGAGTTCATCACTGCTTGGTATTATGGTGGTCACTTCCTGCTCAGCCAGCTGCTCTTCCGTTGACGTCGAGGTTATCTTCTGCTGTGGCTTCTCCAGCTTTGGCGGCAACAAAAATGATGTATTCAGCTGGGCGAAACTGGTGAGGCGATGCGAATCACCTATCTGACTTGTGGCCGGCTGGTAGGATGGCTCCTGTACGTGATCATGTTGCTGTGTAATTTGCTGGATGACATCGGACATGAGGAACTGAAGCTCATCTTTTGTTTCATTAGAGCTCATGAATACATCGGAGACCAGGGTATTGCTGCCATCCACCAGAGTGGAAGCAACAGTTGCTGCTTGTGTCTGGAAGTTGGACATGGAGATTTGATCGGTTGGCTTTAGCACTTCCATATTAAGCTGCTGAACCAGATTAGCTATCATTGGCGTCACCTCAGTGCTATCCTCATCATCAAAAGCGGCAGTTGTGCTCTGGGTCACGGGAAGTCTGGCAAGTGGCGGTTCCGTGTTTGCTGACAGCTGCTCATAGTAGCCAATGGTGGTTGGCTCCTCCTCGCTTAGCTCGGTAATCACAGCCTCCGGCACATCTGCATACAGTGGCTCAAATTTGACCACATGATTAGCCTCATCTATGGGTTGGCTTGTTGTTGCCTCAGCATAGGCTTCACTCTCCGTGTCTGCTTCCGATTCAATTTCGTCGATCGCCGACATTGGTGTGGTCAGCAGGAATTGTGTGAGATATGGTAGCTCTGTGGTCTCTGGCTCCTCCAATGGTTTCTCTGTCCTCTTCACTTGCAATGCTGGTGGTGCTGGTGTGGCCGCAAAGTACTGCGGTCTTGCAGTGATCAAAACAACAGTTGTTGGATCCTCCGGTTCCATTTCCATGCTGCTCAGTGTTGTTTCCTTCTTGTAGTTTGTGGACTCCGTGGAGTCGAGTGGTTCCTCATCTGTGCTTGTGTTCTCATTCTCATCCAGCATGGTGGATAAAGTACTGCCACCATAGTGAGCAGTTAAGGGTGTAGGTGTATTCAGAATTGTTGTTGATATCTTGGGAGTTTCTGTTGTCGGCTTGGCAGTTGTTGTTGGCGTTCTTGTTGTTGTTGTTGGCGTTCTTGTTGTTGTTGTAGTTGTGGTAACGCTTATTTTCTTTTTGTTAGCCAACATTTCCATTTGCTCTTTGTTGTCCGCGCTGTCGTATTTAACAGGCTCACCACTTTGGCCTTCATCCTTCTTATCGCTGGCGAGGAGTCCCTGCGTCAGGCTCTGCATAATCTGATCAACTGAGTGCATCTGATCCGCTGACAGTTGAGGACTGGGTGCTGACGTGGACGGTGCACCGTCTTGTTCTTGCATTTGCTGTTGCAACAGCGCCAGCGATGGCAGTCGCTTTTCATAGCTATCATCCTCAGTCTTGCTGTCGATAACTGTTGGCAGATTTTCAGTGGCTTCCGCATCGTATGTGGGTACGGGATACAATGGTGCGTGAGTGGTGCTAGTGGTAGTGGTTGATGTGGTTGTCGGTCCTTTGGTGGGTACAGCATTAATGTATCCATAGTTTTCAGCTTGGATGATTTCAGTGGTTGCGGCGCTGTGAATGGGTTTTCCGTGTATTTTACTATGCTGGTATTCTGTGGTGTGTGTGCCGCTGGTGGTGCTGTCATATGTGGGCACTGGCTGTATTTTCTGATAATGCAATGCAGGTGGACGCTTGCTGGTATTTTTGATGGTTGTTGTTGTCGATGCAGTTGGCTGAGATTTGGTTGTAGTGGATGTTGTTGGTGCTGCAGTCGTCCTGGGTTCTGCTGTGGTGGATGCCGTTGGCTGCTGATATGTGGGACTCTCGGGTGAATATTGCTGTGGTGCAAGTAGAGCATATGGGGGAATGGGTTGCTCTGCGCTTGCTTCTGGATCTTCTTGTATTGCTGGCTCAGCTGCAAAAGGTGGAGGGATATAGGTCGTAGAAGTGGAAGTGGAAGTGGGGGAAGTGGTGGAAGTGGTGCTGCCCTTTGTTGTTGTCGGCTTGGGCTTCTTGTGCGGACGATGCGGACGTTGTGGTTTCTGTGTGATACCCTCTTGCTGCTGTGGCTCTGGCTCGGAGATTTGCGGCTTTGGCTTCGTGGTTGGCTTGCGCTTGGGTTTACTAGGCTTGTTTCCGCCTGTGGTGGTGGTGCCCGTGTATCCAGGTGTGCGTGTTGGCTTGCGTTTCTTCTTCTTTTGCGTTGTTGGCACCGGCGCACGTGGAGTGGTTGTTGTCTCTGGTGCAGATGTGGCTGCTTCCGTAGTTGAGCTAGGTGAAGTGGATGCGTTGGATGCTGGTGTTGTGGTGGTAGTCTTCTTCTTTACCTTTTGCTTTCCAGCTGATGGATGAGCGGTGCTGCTGGTGGTGCTAGTGTTAATTGGTTTCTTGACCCGGTGTGGCTGGGTGGGTTTTCGATGGACATTGCCAGGTTTCTTGGCCAGTTGTTGGTTCAAAGTGATCTTCTCAGTGGTGTTTGAGTAGTCAGCAGTGCTGCTGAAAGAGACAGGTGTGTGTATGAACTCCTGATTATTGTAAAAGATGCGTCGCGTTGTGGTCTCTGGCTTGGGAGTGGAGCCAGGGAGCTTTTGGTAAATCGGCTGCATGTGGATCATGTCAAAATCATGCATGTTGGCTGCCGCCTGCTGATATTGCTGTATGCCCGTATAAACGGATTCCAAGGGATCCAAGTCCTCCTGAACCACCTGCGGTGTCACCTCAGTGGTGGTGGTGGTTGTGGTGCTGTTCTTCCGCTTGTTGCCCGGCTTACGTTTGGCTGGCTTCGGCTTCTTGGTCACGCGCTGCGTTGATGTTGCTGTGGCACGTGTCGAAGTGTCCACCAGCTCCGATTCGGGAGTCATAACAATTTGCTGTGGCTTCTGCTGCGGAAAGATGTCACCGCCCGTATTGCCAAAGATGGCGGGTAGTATAAGCGACCAGGAAGAGGAGACATCGGGCGTATCGAGTATGGGCAGCAGTTCACCGGAACTGTTTTTCGATGAGCTGCTGGCCACCTCCTTGTTGAGCACATGTTGCACACTGTCTACAATATCCTGAACTTTCTTCTCCGGTTCGTATTCCGCCAGCGGTGCTGTGTGTATTATCGAGGGTCCTTCACCATCGCCGTTGGCCACAATGCTCTGAATCTCTTGCATGGTCATCAGACGCTTGATTAGCTCGCCATGTTCATCGAAGGTGTAGAACTCGTAACGATCGGGATTGAGCAGATCTATGGGGCTGGCCACCTGCAGCGATGGCTGTGGCTTGGGCACCTTCTGACCCACTGCATCTGTAAACTGCGGCTCGTTTCCATCCAGCACAACGGATACCGACGAAATCACACTGGAAAGTAGATCAAATAATTAGTTGCATTTTCTTTTACAATTGTTTTTACAACTGAATATAGTAAATAGAAAAAATTAGACTCTAATCGAAAGTGACTTTTTTATACCTCGAACCAAATGGGTCAAAGGAGTATTTCGAAGTTGCTAATTTATGCAGGCGAAAGGAAGACTCTACGACCCACTAATTCATATATATATATATTTATATCTTATTAAACTGCATAGTTACATACAGATTATAAATAAAAAGACAGTTGATTGAAATATATCTTAGCCAAATATTGACCCTCTGTTAAGGAATATAATTACTTATCTGTCAAATCTAAAAAATTCGAAAAACATATGTTATCGAGTGTTGGACAGTGATTAATGGCAAATAATTGCGATTAAATTTTTGGAATATTTATTCTCGACGCAAATCATGCTGCATTCTTGGCGGAGCATTCGTAGGCATTTTAATAGAAATTGAATCGCTGCTAGAAAATCATCCAGTCACGCTCCGTGGCAGTTATCGCCCTGCATTTGCATTTCCCCATCTGCCAGTAGTAGTTGTAGTAGTAATAGTTAGTTACCATATCTACACGTATCGTGTATAGTACACAGACACTCAGACTAGATTTAACATGGCACATCATTAACATTTAAGCACGTGAGAGATGCGTGCTTTGTCATATGCAGCTGCTGCTGCAACATCTGCGTGCCACGCTTGTTGCCTGTGTGTAGGCCACGATATTCTCACACTTTCGCATATACAAAGTTGCGGTTTAATTTGTTTAATTTGAAAAAAAAATTAATATTGAAACCATATATTAAATATTCCCTTTTAAAAGACTTTAAAGATTAATGTAATTATTTTTTTTCTTACATTTCCTACTGGTTTTTTAAATATATTTTTTTCTGCACTGGGTAAAGCGGAAAAAATGTGTAGCATTTAAATGGAAATATATAGAATTTAAATGATTGGCTATAAAAAGATAGCTTTCGGCTCAAATTCCCATTAAAAATCCGATGCTGCTGAATCTGAAACACTTAAAATAAAATGCAATGCAAATAAAGTAAAACCACATGCCAGATTAAAAACGTATAAAAAATCTTTACTTGCAGCATTATGCCAAGGAATCTCAACAACGAAATTGTCGTCATTATTATCAATGCTTGCAGCGTCAGCTGCTCATATTCATTATCAAGCTTTAACCGACAACTGTCTGCCATATGCCGCGGGCCTGTGAATTTGTTTACGCGCCGGAATTAATATGAAAACGACGCAGAAACTTGGGATTTCTCGCAGCAAGCGAAATGTGTGCGGAATGTAAGTAAAACAAAAAAAAAAATTAATTTTCGTTGTGCTTGGGCAAATTTTGTGTGGCAGCTGCTTAAGGGTTGCGACTCCGCGTCGCACGTGACTGCCCCAAATCATTTTCAGTATGAAAGGAAACCAAAACATAACAGAAATGCCTCAAGAAGAGAGCAACTGATTAGCATTGATTTGAAGTTAATGAGCACTTAATTTGTGGCAGGCTTGTTATTGTGATGCTGTTCCTTTTTTTTTTTTTTCTAATTTTTATTTGTTGATTTTAAACGCAGCGCCGCAAGGTATGCCGCGTGTTTTATTAAGGGGCCCCCGTCAAGTGGCCGCCGCTGTGGCCGCCTGTTGAGCAAATTAATTAAAATACTAGGGAATTTGCCAACTGACCAGATTCACAGGCACCACGCACCAAGACCCACCCGCGCCACAACAAAAGGGAAATTCTATTTCAATTAGTGGGAAAAATTGCAAAATCCATAGGCAAACAAAAGACTTTTCACTAACAACAGCAAACAATAGCAACAACAAACACAAACAAATACCAAGTAAAAACAAGTAACAAATCTCGTCTCAACAGTTCCCCGACTAGGTCACATCCTGTACCCAGCGCTGAAATGCCCGAGCTGCCAACTGGACGCCTCGGGCAATGAATGTTCTCAATAGGTAATTGATTTCTGATTTTTTCCAAATTTTGTTGTATCATTTTAGTGTTTGGCTGTTGGGTATGTCCAATGCTTAAATATTTTTACGAATTTATTGTTAAGACTGATGATTAAGGTCAGTAATTTTTATACACAGATAACGCTCCGATGCAGGCCCATCTCGCTCTGGTATTTAATGGCATCGAAGATTGCACACATTACGATACTCCTCTTAATCATTCAAAGTGTTTACAGGGTATACGGGAGAGTTGAAATGTTTGCAAAAGTTAAGATCGCGAACGTTAGTCAAAGAGACTGTGAACTCACCTGGAACCGATGACTTTCTTTGATGCCTCAACCGGCGAGGCAGTCGCAGTTGCTGTTGCCGTTGCTGCGGGGTAGTTGGTGGGGCTGTTGGTATGCTGCTCTTGCTTTGGCATAGCCGCTTCGTACACAATAGCTGGCTGCATGGGAGGAGCGTCATTCCTGTGGCTGGACGTGCTCGATGTGGTCAAATAGGTGTACATTGGCTGCTCCGACTGTTGCTGCTGTGTGTAGTAGCTATTGCTCTTTCTATTAGTGTTCCTGTTGCTGTTACTATTGGGATAGGCAGCCACAGCAATGGCGCCCAGCGTCAGGCACAGCCCGAACAGCTGCAACTTGCGCAGGCAACGCATGGTTGTTGTCCTGCTTGTCCAAGTCCAAGACCTCGTCCCTTCAGCGCTCTGTTGACTCTCTGTCTTGGCACGTTTAAAATTTGTTCGAGCTTGGGCTTATCTAATAAAAAACCGGCTCCTAGTTTCTAGCTCTTTCACCGTGTGACCTTGCAAAGTCCGCGCTGTTTAATGTGGGCAGTCGAGAAGTGATTGTTGCGTCAACATGAAGGCAGGCGAAGCTGTAAAATAAATAAAAACAAAAAGCTAATTAATGCAATGTTAATGAAAATGAAAATGAAAAGATAGCAAAACGCCCTCAACACATTTAAAGAAATGAGATTAATGTATGTGAAATATATTTATGGAAATGTATATAAAGTGTACAACATGGTTGAAATATTAAGATGGCTTTTAAGTGGAGTTTCGCCTCTTGTGTGGCATGGCTTAAAGCTATCATAATTAGCCAGCCAAGTCAATTGCCCAGTCACCTGAAGCCCAGATCCGCTGCACGCTAATGCGCCTGTAATTATGCTAATAATACAGAGCAGCCACTCAGTATGTGTGTGTGTGTGTGTGTGTGTGTGTGCAGCTTAAGAGGCACCTGCAACGCGACGTCTTTGCAACTAAGCGTGCTTTCCATTCAGCTTCCTTCCCAGAAGTGCAGTGCTCGGCAATTTTGACATAAGAAGCCATCGCATGCATATTCACATCTGTTTGTAAATATACACTCCAGCTGATGTTGCACTCTACTCCTGTGTATGTATGTGTGTGTGTGTGTGTTGCATAATTCAGTACTTTAATCTAGTCTTTAATCATTCTGAATGGCATTTGGGGCTTGTTATTATATATGTAAGTATTTTGCATAGCTCAACTGTCAGTCCATATCACTTGCGCAAATCTCGGGCTGACAGCAAAGTTTTTTACATGCCAAATATAAATACTTTGTTGGCCAAATCATTTCTATACCCTGCATGGGAGAAATATTGGGAGTTTCTACATCCAAGTCTGACATGTGTATAGAATCTAGAATTATGATAAACTATGACTATTAGAAAACAAAGCAAAATATATGCGTTTATTTAACATGAAAAGCATTTGCTGAGCTAAGGATTTCAATATTTGTATAAAAAGTGATTTACAGATCCTACCTACAACATTGTTGAACATTACATAACTGCTATCTGATACTGTATCTTTTGGGGCACTGAGTAGAGGTTATTCCACAAGCGAGTTTTGGAGTTTTGTTTGTCGTTGTATTGTTTTGGGTTTTGTTTTTAGGTTATGTTACTAAGCCTTCGTGTGTGTGGTGATAACAAAATGAATTGTCAATGGCGCGACATGTGAAAAACAACAATATGTTAATAAGCGCCAACGCTAACAACAACAAAACCAACAACAACAACCACAACAGCAACAACAACAGCAACAACAGCAGTAACAACTATACCAATAATGAAACTAAAGAACGCGCTGACAACTTTAAGCCTTTGCTGTCAAAATGTTAACACAATTTCAGCATACACATGTTTGTGTGTATGCTGCATGTGTGTGTCTACTGTGTGTGTGTGTGTGCGGATTGAACCCCACAACTTTTGCCACAGCACGTACTCGCATATTTATATATAAAATCCATAAGCAGCTAAACAATTTTTGTCCAATGCGAAAAAAATCTTGCATAAATATCGACGAAGGCCATAAAAATATGGTGTGTGTGTGTGTGTGTGTGTGTGCAGGACGCTTTTATGGCCAAACTGTGGCCGAATTAACATAAATTGTGCGTAAAATATTTCAACATAACGTTTAAGTATTTGCCGAAACGCTTTGGGCAACTCCCAATGCTCCTTGGGCATTTCAAGGATATCAACGCAATGCCACGCGATGACAGTGCGAGAAGAGGGAAGGGAAAAGGGAAACGTCGAGGTCACCAACAGTCATGGGCACAGCCTGACAATTGATTTGTAACGGTAAATTGCGAAATGTCTGAAGTTTACAGCTGGAAGAGGGAGAGAGAGCGAGAGAACCTCAGTTACACAGCTCCACCTGACATTGAAAATGTAAATGAAATGCAAGAACCGAAAAGTAGCTGCTCCGTTATAGAGATGAAAAGGGTGTGGAAGAGAAGGCAGCAGATTGAAGACTGACTGCCTGGCATTGTCTGCATGACAATGACGCTGAGTGACATGACAAGTGGACGACACAAACACACACACACACACACACACAAACACACGCACACTTACACACACTGACACACAAAGACGCACATTCAAAGTTACAAAACCAGAGCAAACACTAGAAGAAAGTGCGGTCGCTCTGGCGACCCTGGGTTAAGGGCACAACGAGCACAAGATTGAACCTGACAGCTGTAGGGACAAGCAGAGCGAACACCCACACCCACACACACACACACACACACACACATTCGCAATCACTCTGGACATTTGTTTAAACAAATCAGCCAGACATTTACGTATCGCACATGCCCGACACACACACGACAAATACTTTTGCGTATTCTATAAATGAAATGAGAAAATTACAAAAGAAAAAGGTGTATTTGGTCGAAATGACATTTTGGGCCATGCGGTTGACAGTTTTTGTTTAGCCCAAAAGCCACAATGCTGTACGCCAAATTAGATCGAACAGTTAAATTTCCATATTTATACGAATGGTTAATTATTTCTAAGAATATGTTCTATACAAATATATAAATATTTTTGTCTGCGAACAAGTTGGAGTAATATTTAAAATTACTTTATATTTTAACTGCCATAATCATGCTCTCGTTATGAATTGAATTATTAAATATTTAATTAAAAAAAATCATAACATCGGATATTGCAAAAAAGTGAAATGCCAATTGATCAATCACAGAAAGATCTATGCTCAAATTTAACACAATGACAAATTTGATATCGTTTGTTAAAGATATTCAGACGAATGTCCACTTAAGTTACCTGTTAACAAAAACAAGCCAAACAATTTCCATGTTGCGTGTGATGAAAATACAAAAGAGGTTGCTTTTGAACAGATGAGAAAATCAAAACAAGCAACAACCAATTGAACCACTCAAGAACACACACAATCACACACACACAACAACTCCTTTATAAAGTTGAAAACAGTTTTGTCCATGCGGTGGCTGCTTTTGGCCAGCGAAAATGTGTCACGTTTCGGTTGGAGAAAATTAAGATTTTGACTCACTTAAACTTATTTCGGTTTGTGTTTGCTTGTTACGCATTGATTTTGCACTGAGTTTTATTTTATTGGATTTTCTTGGACTTGGACTCAATCAGTGTTCATTTGCGGTTCGAAAATTAAAGCAAATTGCATTAGACTCCCATTTGGACAAAGACCTTTAATCGAAGTTATTGTCGCTGATGCTTTAAAGAGCAAGAATTACAACCAATACCAATACTGCAGCCATTGGGGTCTGTAAGCAATGCCCCAATTCTCATTGCACACCACTCGCAGTTCAATTGAGTCTCAGTAAAGCTTTTGAGTTTGATTCTATGCCATTTATTTTCTACCCTGTAATCCTTAAATAGCAACGGGAAGCACTAAATGTTTCTGCTCCCTTTTGAAATATTGTTGCAAGGCATTTGTTAGTCGAGCACTCGCAACAGAAACTTGCTTACTATTTTCTTGACTAGAGTTAGGAAACGCAGCCAAGTGTTAGCCGACATTTACACGCTGCTGGCTGGTGATGCTGTTGCTGTTGCCGATGTTGTTCTTGTTATTGCTGGTACTGATGCTGCGCTGTTTCCGTTTGAAGGCAGTCCTTGCTTGTGTCTTAGACGGCGAGGGCAAAGGCAACAGAACTTGAAAAGGAATAGCTTCCAGGACTGCCACCAATGCCACTGCTGTTGCTGTTGCTGTTGTCGTTGCTGTTGCCGTTGCTGTTGCCGTTGCTGCTAAGTCGCAATGGCGCGCGCACTTTCGCACTTTTACGCTCTCGTGGGCCTCGAGTGTGGATTGGCGCTGGCTACACTAACAAAAGTTTATCGCTTTGTTTCCGTTTCCGTTACGCTGGCGTTACATATACTCCGTGCTAGGATGGGTCCGGGGCGATACGCTTCGGTCGCTACCCAAAGCGTAACCTCCAGACGCTCATAAGAGGTAATTTTTGGGCTTTGTGCGTGGGTTGGGCGGGGCGGTTAGCTGCAGAGACGGCGCACACTTTTACCTAAGTTAGCTCGGCAAAGCCAAAGTTTTTCCACAGAACATTTGATTTTATTTATTTATTTCGATTTGTGCGCTTTCTTTGTGGCAACTTGATGTTGCTATTGCTGCTCGTTTTTCTGCGCATTTGGCCTACGTAACAATTTCCTTCCTATCGCTTCCTCAACTTATGCCACTGGCATTTTGGTGCCTTTTGGGTTTCTGCCTTTCTGTGCTAATGTGCATTTCATTTTCCGTTTTGCCACTGCCACTCAATTCGTTGGCCATTTCGCTGTGTGCCTGTGTGTGTGTGTGTGCGTGAGTGTGTTTGTGTTTGTGTGTGACCAGTCAACAGTGTGTTGTGTATGACATATATTGTTTTTAGAAAAGATTTCTTTCCTTTCTTCGGTTTCCTTGGCGCCGCAGGAGCCACTTACATTCCAATCACGTGCATATCTATGCCAATCTTTATTTTGCCTCTGCAACTTTTAAGCTCGTTTCTTCTCTTTACCCACCTACATCCAACTGTCTAGTATTCCTATATATAACTAAGAGTATGTTTTCGTTATTACACATCATATTTATTGACTGTCGAAGAGTCGCCTCATTTTGTCATCTCGTGTGCAACGCATTGAAGTGAAAATCAGCAGATGAAAACTATAAACTATGAAAATCAGTCGGATATAATTGTTATATTTATATTTAAATATGAAATCTTTTAATTTTTAGAAATCGTAACTGAGTTTATTCAATATTTATCAAAATGTTACATTTTTAAAAGCATAAATACAAGCTTCATCAGCTTGCAAGAGTATTTCAATTTAGGAAACCCTATTTTATGTTCTAGTTTGCTTTTTCCCAGACAAACATTTGTGTTGATATTTTTGTACTTTTTTGTTTGTTGGTTTTGAAGCCTTATTATTGTTTTGCGCTGCACATGAAGCACATGTCTATTATAATATCTAGCATTTTTACTTTATTTTTTTCTCAGTTTACTTGTATTTTTTATTGGGTTTTATGTATGTGTTATGGCATAT